>CM052885.1:113335823-113352661 GCA_028534135.1 Potos flavus | reverse complement strand
GATTCAGGAACTCACAGTCCCACAAAAGCTCAGGAACATGGCTGGAGAAGGAGGGTTGGGGAACACTTTTGTGGCCCCCTGTGGGTGTCAAGAGAATGGGCCTTGGAGTTGGAGCTGCCAGGGATGGAACCCTGGCTTCTCCCTTCCTGGCTGTGTGACCTGGAGCAAATCGCCTGTCCTCTCTGTGCCTCAATGTCCTCTTGTATAAAATGGTGGCACCTGCCTCGCCAGGTGGGCCTGAGGATTGGATGAATTGATAGATGCCAGCACCTAGAACAATGCCCAATATTTAGCAAGCACTCACAACAGTACTAGCTGCTGCTACTGTCATTGCAGTTGTTATTATTATGATTAATTATAGTATCCCCCGGTTATACAAATTTTCCGTAGCATGGCTTTTTTTTTTTTTTTTTGGTGAATAGACAGGGTTCAACAAATATTTGTTGACTTGAATTGAATTTTAGATTTTTAGAAATCTGCCAGGACTGGCACCTTTCAACCAGGAAAAAGCAATCGGGAAACCAGACAGAAAGTAAGCAGCAATTTTATTTCTAGCGAGCCCCACCGTCCCTGCTGTGTGTGTCAGACAGCCGTCTCTTCCCCCACCCCACCGCCCCCCTTGGGGATACCTTTCTAGACGCTCACCCAGATGGTGCCGGGGAGGGCAGGGAGCCTCCC
Organism: Potos flavus; assembly: GCA_028534135.1. Classification (NCBI taxonomy): domain Eukaryota; kingdom Metazoa; phylum Chordata; class Mammalia; order Carnivora; family Procyonidae; genus Potos; species Potos flavus. The sequence continues at coordinate 113,351,983 of CM052885.1, read as the reverse complement.
AGACTGACTTGGGTGTCGTTACCCCAGATTTCTGAGCCGTTGGATCATTTGACTTTTTGTGTATGGCAGTTTCTTTCTGATTCACTTTCACTACCGGCTCTTAAGAGACATCATTTTTCGTGAAGCTTTCTATAAAGCAGACCTGTGCTCTGATGTAGATATCTACTGTTTGCACCTTGGGGTTTGTTTGCTTGTTTGTTTTAACTGAGGCTCACCTAAGTAAGCATGGCTGTCTTACTCCCGCAGAGGTGCAGGTGAGGGGAACATGGAGGCGTGGAGGTAAATGATGGTATGGTGGCGGGGTGATAGGCCTGTCAGGTAGACTTATAGGTGGATCGCACAGAAAGCCCACATTACAGTTGCTGAAACAATCACAAATTTATTGTCTTATGTGCAAAGTCTAGGGCTAAGTGATTCAAAGTACTGTGAAGCCATCAGGAATCATGAGGATCAGGCTCCTTCTCTCTTCCTGTTCTGCTCAAGGTCCCCTCGTGGTCCAAAATGATTGCAGGAGATGCCACTATCACATCTGTGTTCCATGCTGTTGCATTCCAAGGAAGAAGGAAGACAGGGCAAAAGGGGCTTGCTCCCAGCTGAGTCAGCTTCCTCTTGGAAACCTTTTTGCAAGTTCTCCCCACACTTCTGCTTACATCTCATCAACTCCAACTTAGTAACGTGACCACATTCCTCTGCAAAGGAGGCTGGGAAGTGTAGACTCTTAGCTGGGCTCATTGTCACCAAAGATAATTGGGATCCTGTTACTAAGGCAGGGAAAATGAGTACCAGAGAGAGGGCCAGCGGTCTCCACCACGACAGATGACCTTAAAAAAGAGATACTGTAACACCATTTTTATAATGGAATTTTAAAGTTTCGAGAGATGTGGTTCTTCATTTTTTATGTGGTTTTTCTACTACCTGTGGTCCAGGAAGGTGAATGCTTAATTCATAGATGTGACAGACCTTTGGGAGAGGGCCATACGGGATGCCACTAGAGAGGAGGGCAAGAGGGGTCTCCCGTGATGGACGGTCCCTGGGGACCTTGGAGATTCTCTTTTGAGAACCCGTGTGCAAAAGTCAGAAACCTCCCAAAGACCTCCCTCCCGTTAGCCTTATCTTTTTCAGTGCTGAGTTTCCAGCATCTAGAACTGAGCGAGGCCCACTGTAGGCACTTTCTCTGTAGTCAGTAAAACAATAAGTGAATCCGAGCCTTGTTTCCTCATCTACAAAGCTCAGATGAGTGCGCGCATCCGTCTGGCCTTTATGCATAGAGCATGTCCTATGGAGCCCTGGAGATGGCAGGTGCCGGAGGCCTTTTAAAGTCAGTGTTCAAAAAAAATAAAAATAAAAAGTCTGTGATCAACCCTGGGTGTTGTACGTAAGTGATGAATCACTGAGTTCTACTCCTGAAACCAATATTGCACTGCATGTTAACTAACTAAAATCTAAATAAAAAATAATAATAAAGTCAGTGCTCCAAATGTTGGACAAGGTACAGCTATTACTTTTTAATAAGTTTTTTTTCTTTATGAGCTAAGGTAATATATACTCATTGTGGAATGTTGAGAATATACAGATTACTCACTTATTAATTATTACGTCCCTAATGTGTGCTAGTCTCAGTCCAGGTGAAGTAGAAAAATGAGGTGTTCATTCCAGTGAGGAAATGGACATTGAACAGGTTAAACCATCAGTAGGATCATTTCAGATTGCAATGAAGAGTTTTAAGGAAAAAAGTGGGTAATAGGAGAGAACGCCTGAGGAGAACTAGGAGAAAATGCCTGGTTTTCTTTATGTTGGAGGTCGTTAGGGGGTTCCTCTCCAGGGATGGGTTCATTTCAGTTGATATTTGAAAGACCATAAGGAACTGGGCAGGTGAGAATCAGTGGAAGAACATTCCAGGTAAAGGGAACAGTCAGTGCAAAGGCCCTGAGGTAGGAGAGCTCAGGTGTTTGAAGAATGGTGAAGAGGTCTGAGTGGCTGCCTGCAGTGGACAGTGGGTGAGAGAAGGAGCAGTAGGACATAAGACTAGAGAAAGAAGAAGGGGCCTGATCATGCAGGACTTTGCAGGGCATGGAATTTGAATTTAATTTTTTATGCACTGGGAAGCCATCGGGTTTCAGGAAGAGGAGTGATGTTACCTGATTTGCTTTAAAAAGATCCTTCTGGCAGCTTCCAGAGGCTGTTTAGGATGTGGGGGGTGAAGGGAGAGAGCAAGAAAAAAGCAGGGAGATGATCAGCGGGGTGGGTGCCGAGGTCTGGACACGAGGCGGCAGTCACGGGACCCAGGGGAGGTGGAGAACAAGGTGAGAAGTGAAGGGCGGAGGTCTGCCGGGCGAACTCTCTGACGGACAAGGGATAGGATTTCAGTACTGGTTTCCTGCAGGAAAAGCCCCTCTCCACGAATGTCAGTGCCATGGAAGAGTAGTTCTCAGTGGGGCAATTTTGTCCGTCGGGACATTTGACCATGTCCAGAGATGTTTCGGCCATCACAGCTGGGCGGGTGGGGCACGTGGGTTACCGGCATCTCATGCGCGGAGCCCAGAGATGCCGCTGAACATCCTCTGATGCACATTACCGGGCTCCCAAATCAACAGTCGGCCTTGGTCATTATGCCCAGGCTGAGAAACTCTGATTCACTGGTCGCTGTTTTGTTTTTCTCTTTTTACCCCATGTGGTAAATAAATTATGGGACAGTGATAATCCCAAATGTTGCCGTCCGTCCCAAGGGGCCCCTCATTCTTCAGCCCGAGGGGCGTGTGGTCACTGTTCTGCAGGGCGGCTCTCGGCCTGCATCCTTTCCCCGAGAGGCCCTCCGCCAAATGCACGAATGAATGAGCCGGCCCAGGAGCTGCCTCCAAAAAGAGATGAGTCAGAGCGGGTCGGCCCACAGTCTCCCACCGTGTTACGAAAGCCGGGGCCCGTGCGGCTGCACACAAGAAGGGGCTCCTTGTTCCTGTATGATGTGATTTGTTGATCTGCTGAAGAGCCCCGCCTCTCCCCAGGTCACCGGCAGCAGTCTCCCCGCCGTCTCGCCGCACTCAGGGCAGCAGAGCTGTGCGGGGGCCCTCCAAAAACCCACCCTTTCAAACGAAAGAAATTGGATCTTAAAATCCCAAAATAGAGTACGGAAAGGTACACATCACGTCTGCCTTCCCCTTTTCCCCTTGGTGGCAAAAGTGACTCAGAACTCTTGGTCTGGATCCAGGGAGACCTGCTCGGCCTTCGGGTGGGGGGCGGGGGTGTGATTGGATGGGGGACGGCTCCCCTCTCTGAGGGTTCTCTCGCATTTCTCGAGTCTGCCTTTCCCCACCCCTCCGTCCCGGGGCTCGCTCTCCGTTCTTGGCTGCTCGGACGAAGGAGAGGCCAGAGTGGATGCTTCCCCCAGATGTCCCTGTCTTTGGTGGAACGTTTGTGCAGACCTGAACTGCAGTTTCTTTGAGGTGTTTATCGGAGTGTTCTTGGGGGGCTGCTGTCACAGTGGGATTCTCACCCCAGCATCCTTGGGGTGCTCACGTGCTGCCGCGTCGGATACTGCTGGTCAGGGTCAGATGGCTTTAAGGCATGACCAGAATGGCCGTGAGCTGCCTTGGGTCCTCAATTCCCCCCTGCAGGGTCCTCAATTCCCCCCCAAATCTCTTCCTCTTCCCTGCTTCTCCCGGGGCCCAGGTCCCCCACAGGGAGTAGGTGTCCTATTCCTCAATATCAGGCTGGTGTCTGGAGGGAGAGACTCCTGGAGAAACTGTTTTGAGGCATGCTGTCCCTTTTTGTTTGGTCTTTGGGTGAACACACACAGGTGGCAGGGGCCATTGCCTGGACCTCACTCTTCCCTCACCGTCTCCACAGGGCTGCCAAGTCACTGCACTTTCGACTCAGTCTCTCCCTGGGTTGATCCCTGAATGCTGCCTGGAGAAGAGATTGTAAACTTCATTTTTCCAGCCCAAGTTTGTCTCCTCTTTGACTTCCAGTGGACTTGGCCTGGTGTAATATGTCTCTTTCACGGTGAGACACATTCCTGCAGGCTGGCTCAAACGGTAGTGAATTTAGGCGGACTCCAAACGTGGAGATTCTCTTCCAGACATGAATAAGCCTCCTCTTTCAGGGTCACTGGAGGATGAATCACCCGGCAATATGTTGAGCCACATAGGAACCCGAGAATCAATCTATTCAGTTATTTACTCAGCAAATATTTATTGAACGTCTGCTATGTGCCAGGCACTGCTCAAGGGGCTGGGCCACGGTAATGAACAAACTTTCATTCTAGCGGCAGGGGGCGGGGCCAGACAATAAGCAGAAGCGTGAGGTGACACTTATCACTGCCAGGAAGGAACTCAACAGGAAGCTATAATGGAGCGACAGTGGGGTGAGGGCTGGGGCTCGACTGTAGCCAGGCTGCTCCGAGAAGGCCTTGCGTTTGGGCGGAGGGGGGAGGGTGTTCTGGGCTGAGGGAACAGCAAGTGCAAAGGCCCTGAGGTAGGAACACGCTCAGCCTGTTTAAGGAGCATCAAGGAGGTCCACGTGGCTGGACCAGAGTTGGGGAGATGAAGTTGGTGACCTGGGCAAAGGCCAGATCAGGAAGGGTTTTGTAGGCGGTGACGAGGTGTTTGGATTTTATTCTAAACATAGCTGAGGATCATTACACTTTAGAGCTGAGAGACAACGTCTGAGACGATTTTTTTTTCTAAGAACTGAAACTAGAAAAGAGGAATTTACCAGAAGTCACCCAGCCATCATCGGTGGAAGAATATTAATAAAAATGGGTATTTATTGAAATCTTGCTGCAGGCTTTAGACGTAACTCACCTGATCCTGCCAGTGAGGGGCGTCGTGCCGTTAGTCCCACTGACAGATGAAGACGCTGAGACCCGGAGAAGTCCGTACCTCCCACGACAGAGGAAGTGCCAGTGCTGGGACATGACCCCAGACAGTCTGGCCCCAGGGCTCCCAGCCCTCCGCGATGCAGCCGCCCCACTCAAGCGGTAGCACAGCAAGAAGACCTGAAAAGTTCTTGTTTGGCTTCTTAAAAAAAAAAAAACAAAAAAAAACAAAAAACCCCAAACTCCAGCCAAAGGTTGACTCAAAGAAGGCTCGCATATTTTCATCCAGGCCTTCCAGACTCATCTCCTCGATGACTCAGTCACTCCTTGGCCCAGAGAGATAGTTGGGCAGGAGGGAGGGGCTGGTGGGGAGCCACGGCCGAGCTGCTGGTTGTGTCGAGTGGACCAGAGGCCGGGGGTCGAGAGGGAAGGGGGGTGAGTGGGACCCGAGGAGGGAAAGCAGGTGTCTCTAGCCTCGGAGAGGGGACGGGGTGCCTTTGCTCAGAGACCCCTGGAGGTGCTGGGGGGAGACATACGTTTGGTCCGGAATCCCGGCCGCTAATGCGCCTCGCCTCTGATCTCTCTATGGCTTCCTCGGGGTTTCCAATGCGGACATGGTAATTGGAAACAAATTTAGTGTGTTTCAGGCCATCAGGCCTCTCTTCAGGCAGCATGCTTGCTGTGCGGTAGATGGGTCTGTTTTTAATTTCCAGTGATGTGAGAAATATAGAATGACTTGATTCTTAATTTAGAATCCTGAGAGAGGCTGTCTTGTTTTGTTTTCAAGCCTGTGCAGAGTGTCTAATTCCCCTTCTCTGGCTTACCGTATGATCTCAGAACGTGGCCCTCTCCGTGGGCCTCCGGAGTTTGCCGGTCACGGGGTGGGGGTGGGGGACGGGCTTCTGTCCGCCAAGACAGGTCTGGCGGGGGGCATCCCGGAGGGGGCGGAAGGCAGACGTGGCGCTCCTTTCTCGTCACACTCTGGAGATGCCGTCACCTCTGCTTGGGACGGGGCGGCCCAGGGACCAGCCGTCCAACCAGCCGAGTCCTGTCCACGCTGAGCAGGATGCCGTGGTCGCTCTGGGTCAGGAAGATGGTTTGAGCTGGAGAGGAGGCCGTGTGGGCAGCAGAGGGGAAGGGGAGGCTCTGGGGGGATTGCAGCCACTCAAACCCCTCCCGTTGGGCTCTCCTTCCTGCGAATGTTGCTCACGCATGGAGCACCGCATGGCCTCGTGGGCACTGTGGATGCCTCGGTGACCAAGACAGGTGGGTGAGGAGGCAGAAACCAGCAAATAAATATATCGTGCGACGTCAGGTAGTGATAAATGGCTGATGTAACATAAAGCAGGGTGGGTGAATGACGACTGGGAAGGGTGTGGGGGGCCACATTGGGGTGGGGGGTTGTGATGAGGGGTCCTCTGAGGAGAGGTTTGAATGAAGAGAGGGGTGAGCCCTGTGGATTTGGGGGAAGAACATTCCAAGCAGAGGGAACAGTAAGTGTTGAGACCCTGAGGCAGGAGGGTGCCAGGCCTGTCTGAGGACGACAAGGCCAGTGTGGCTGGAGCAGGGGGAGTGAGGAGGGTGGGCTGGAGATGGTGAAGAGGGGACCAGACCATATAGGATCTATAGATGTTTGCTGTGGGGGTTGGGAGGAGAGGGGAGAGCAGGGTGGGGGCAGGTTGAGCAGAGGAACAAGATCTCTAACTTCAAATTTTCAAGATCATTCTAGCTGCTATGTGGAAAAGACTGTGTGGAGGGGGAGGATGGAAGCAGGGAGACCAGGAAGGAGTCTACTGCACTAGTCCAGGCACGAGATGGTGGACGCTCAGACCAGAGTGGTGGTAATAGGGCTCGTGACAAGCAGTTAGATTTTGGATGGATTTTGAACGTTGAGTCACCAAGACTTGCTGTGTGACTGGATGTGGTGTGTGGTTTGCTTCTCTCTCGGTTGTAGGCCCCATACCCTGAACTCGAAGGAAGCACTTCTGCTTGCCTCTTCCTTTGCTTCTACCTTGGACCCCCTACTCTCGAGGTTTCCCGGGTGGGTCCTGGGATTTTACTTTTCTTGCAGGATGGGATGGCACATTGCTCATCTATTGGTACCTTCATTGCTTTAGTTTTTCTTCCTTGTGGCCTTTAAAAGAAATGTCAAGATTCACAAAGAGAAAAGTGGCGGGGGGGCAAAGGGGGCTCTTTCTTTGAATGAATGCTTTGGCCTTATTTTTTACATTATACATTCAGAAACTAATTTTTGCGTTGAATTGTAATCAGTATAATAGGTCAGGGGAGCTACAACCCGGGGCTCCTGGGACAACCGAACTTTGCCCTGGGAATGATCGAAATCCAGTGGACATTTAAAAAATAGTGTCTGATTTCTAATTTTATTTTAAATTTTACTTTGGATACCCACACACTCTGCACCCCCACAGCTTCATAACACAAATAGATGTATTTGTTCTCACAGTTACGGTATAGTTTGGAGATGATTACATATCCATATATTAAAAGCTTCCTTGGGTTGCCCAGGTTGTGCACTGCACTATGCCAAGATACGCCATTGGTATTAATTGCTGTGCAGGTTCCTAGAATACGCATTCTTCTCTGCGATAGCATTATACTGCTTAACCAGTACTCTTGATGGGCCCTATCTGTTGCTATTTTAAAGAGCGCTGCACTGAATAACCTCACCCTTAGTTTTTTCCACACATCTGCCAAGACATCCATAGGACAGCCCACTCACTAGTAGTAGAATTATCTCATCAAAAGGGATGTACATTTTTTGGGGGGTGTGTACATTTTTAATTTTGAAAGGTAACTGCAAAATTACCCACCCCAGATTTGTGTGCGCCCTGTTTCCACAGGCTCTACTCATAGATTTACGTATTTCAACCGGGTCATTCTACCGGGGTGGGACCTTGTCCTGTTTTTTGTGTCAGTCCATGCAGAGCAGATGAAGGAGGTCAGACCTGGATTCCAATCCCCGCTCTACTGCTTGCTTGCCTGGGGACCTCACGCCTCTGAGCTTTGCTTCCTCTTTTATAAAAGGGCAGCTGAATAGTTCATGGGATGGAATGGGGCAGGCATGCAGCAATTAATTGGGCAACGAATTAGATCTGGTAATGATGGTAAAGGCAACAAAGAAGAGTGTTACTGAGGGGTCCTGCCCCACCAGGGGAGCAAGGAAAGACTTGGGTGGGAAATAAGATTCGAGCCGAGCTCTGCAGTCTGACCGGGAGTTAATGAGGACAAAGGCGGGGGATGGGGAGAGATTGTTCCTGATGATCAGAGGCAGGGAAGACCTCATAAGAGGTGGGGGGGTAGGCAAGGGTGCACCCTGGGGCGGGGCCAGACCATGCAGGGCATTGCAGCCAGAGGGACTGGGAGTGGGGGATGGCCAACCGGTTTAAAAGGTCATCCTGGCTGCAGGGTGGGGAGTGGGGAGTGAGGGCTGGAGGGGAAGGTGGCACTTTGGATGAGTGGGGAGGCAATGGAGGGAGGGAGGCTGTGGGGCTGAGTGGGTTTTAGGAAAATGGAATTGACAGGGCTTGGAGATGGAGTCAGTATGGGGGTGAGGCAGACAGAGGTCTCGAGAATTAGGATTTCTAGTGAAATTATTAATACGTGCTCACTAGATGGTTATGTAATGCTTATTGGGATGCCTGAGGTGAGACCATGGTCTAGTTTCCCTGGTGTGTGTGTCTGTGTGTGAGTGTGTGTGTAAGTGTGTGTATCTGTATGTATCTGTGAGTGTGTGTGTGTGTCTGTATGCTTGTGTGTGTGCATGTGTCTCCGTGTGTGCATGTGTGTGTGAGTCTGTGTGTGTATGTGTGTTGGGGGGGTTGGGCTGGCAGGTATATTCTGCAGTTTTTGCATCCAAAAATAAAGGCAGAATTTGGGATCCATGCGTATTTGTAGAAATCGCCCCCCACACGCTATATGGCAATTGGGAATCGCAAGAAAACACCCTTATGGGCTTTTCTCTTCTTTCAGAGGGAAGTCTTTGAGGACGATACCAATTTCCTAATATTCCAAATTCAACAAAAAAAAATGCTACTTAACATTGTTAAAGTTTGATTTTAGTAAAATTCAAAACAGTTTCTTTGGCCGGTTGCCATTGTGCAAATCAATCCCACATTTTGGACTCGGTGGCCGTCTCGTCCATCTGAGAGTATTTAAAAAGCTCTGAGCAGAGTTGATAGAAAAATCGTTTTTAAGGAAATGTCATTTATGAGTTCTCATTGCAGTGTTTCTCACGGGTGAAGGTTTGAACTTTAGTGCCCAACCGTAGGGGTTAAATCCGTAGCCCACTAGGAAGATGGAAATGCCAGGGCTGGGACCCAGCGTGGGGCCAGAGAGGCAGGGGTGGGGGCAAAATGTAAGGCAGCATTCACTCCCTGGTGCCTACCTTGCGTTTGGACAATCCCGAGAACCGGCGCCTGCTTAAATGCCGCGAGCAGGTGCCTAGGCACCTTACCGGCCTCACTAGTCTGAGCCCCAGATACCGTCCCTGTCATCTGAGATTGTCTCATGAAACAAGATTCAGTGACAAGGGTAAATGGCCACACTGTATTGTTAAGTGGAAACAATATGTAAAATAGAATCCCAAATATGGGGAAGGAATACGCTAAGACGCTTGCTTATTTTGAGAGAGTATTTTCTTTATAATTTATCCTTTTTAGGGGGGGCGCCATCTATTTGTCCTACAGTGAACGAACCTTTGCTCACTTCTCCTTTGTCTTGTTATACGATGAATACCAACAAAGATCCATGCCCCTTTTATCTGTGCATCGGAGCAGTTAGACCATGAGTGGGGGAGCCTGAATCTGGGGGTGGGCCTTCTGACGAGCCTTCCCCGTGAAACCGTGGGTCTCTGAGGTGTGAAGACCATGTTCACGTCTGGGTTCTGTTTGCTGAACTGGCAGGATGCCCTTGCCTGTCTTAAGATGCCTCCTCCAGATTCCAGGAGATTTGGCCTTTTTCCGAGGCAGGGGTGACACAGAGGAAGCCAAGAGGGCCGCGTCCTTGGGGTTCCATCCCCAGGGGGGACTTCGAAGCTGTGGGGTCCTGCTGAGCTTCAGCTTTCTCCTCCTAAAAAGGAGTAACCCTGCTCTCCTGCTGTGCAGATTAAATTGGCCTGCCACTTCCCCGCTCGGGTATCAAGCCTCCCAGGGTGCACCAGAAACACCCCTTCTTCCTGGAACCCTGTCAGCCGCCTGGGAAATGACAAGAAGCAGAACTTTCGCTCTCCCCTCAGCTGCAGGAAGCGGAGCCTCTTGTGCTTGGGAGACCAGCTGACCTTGAACTTCTCTAGGTTTGCAGCAGGTGTCTGTTAAGGTGGGAAGGTGACTTTGCTTATCCAGGCCCCTGGGGAGACCTTACCTTTGGAGGAGCCTTGAAGGAGGCCTCATGACCAAAGTCTCCCTAAAATGGGGATGACAGGGCACACGGGACCTCAGGGGCCAATGACGCCATCCTGAGACCCGAAGTTCTTTTCGTAAGACCCAGATCACTCGGCTTTTGGAGAAGCAAGGAGATGGCTCCATGCTCTCCTTATCCAAATCTCTCCCTGGCTGGCAAGGCTCTCCAGAACGAGCACGCCCCGCAGTCAGGGCTCTGGGCACCTTCTACCACCTTCTCGGGGCGGGGAGGGTGGAGGCGAAGTGTTCTTTGCATTTCTTGCAAGATGGTGAGGTTTCCTCGCCGGGCCCTGCCTCCTTCCAGCCCTCCATGTCAGAGTGGCTGTTAGCCAGCCCGCAGAGAAGACTGGAATTAGTGCCCGGGTTTACCACCCACAAGCCTCTTTCGGGTCGTTTTTCACTTCGCTAGTCTTTCACATTCATTCTTCACCTTTCCATTCAGTTCTGTAGTATCACCTCCGTGTTCTGATTCGTGTCATCCTCTGATGACAAGGAAAAGTCTCTGTTGAGGGGCACTTACTGGGTGCTCTCCTTTGGGGCCCTACAAAAGGTGTCTTAGTAAAGCCTTGGAAAGAGTCCCGGGGAGTAGGAGGTGATGTCCCTGTTTTACGGGAGCATTTGAAACCCAGAGGGCGGAGTCCCTGCCCCAGGGTCACAGCTTGTAAGTGGGAGAGTCAGGATGGAAATTCAGCTGTCTGACCCAGAGTGAAATCCTTTCTTCTCTCTACGATCCCACACCCACCTGGAGAGATGGGCTCCTTCTGCCCGGAGAGATGGGCTCCGTCTGCCCGGAGAGATGGGCTCTGTCTGCCCGCGTGGCAGCGGCCGGTCTGGCTTACCTGGGGAGCTGCTCTGGAATGCAGAGGGGTCCTTCTTCAAGGAATGGGTCTCTCTCTCGGTCTCTCTCTCTCTCTCTCTCTCTCTCTCTCTCTCTCGCAGCGCTATTACTTGTGTTGATTTCCGATGCCCGTCTTTCTCCATCCCTCCCCCTCCTACTCCCTGCCCTCCCCCCCTCGTGGAGCAGGAAGAACATGCTCGATCTCAAAATGGAACACTTACTCGTGTTTCCTCGGGGGACCTGGTCTGCCTTTCTGACCCGTTGTCTTCGATCCCAGAGCAGCTGTGGACCCACCAGGTCACAAAGCGTTTGTCAGTTTGCCGGGAGGGGGGTGGCGAGGTGGTCCCAGAGCCTGGATGCACATTCCTTACTGGGCCCTATCCTAGCTACGCCAGCTGGACTGGTCCCCTGCCCTTTGCAAGCCTCGATGGGCCCATCCTGCAGGGAGCTGTGGCGTGGTGCCCGGCCTCCGGGAAGCGTGCGCTTCGCCACGGCGTTGTTGCTGCCCGTGACTGTGAACGCAATATGTTGATCGATCACGCTGAACAAAATCAACAAGGTTCCTGCTACCAAGGTTCTTGGACCTCGAGTTCAGGTGGGAGAGAGAGGTGCGAAGCAAACAACTAAGGAAACAAGAACATTTCAGATGGTAATGAAGTCACCATGCCAGTGTTGTGCCTGAGAATGTGAATTGTCTGAATCTCTGGGGGGGGGGGGGAAGAGCCCCAATGTGTACCATTTGCCAGTTTTTGTGGTATAAATATCCCCACTGTGGCTGACTTCAGGTTACCAAAGTGGCACCAACTGGCTCTTAAAATTTCTAAAACCTTTAGCAAGTGGCTCTCGCAAGGCCGAAAAAGCTGGTTCCGGTCCTGGGCGTGGTTTGGGAAAACACCTCAAGGTATCTGAAAACAAAATGTACCAGTGGGAGAGCGTTCTAGGCAGAGAAGGGGGCTATGCAAATGCCCTGGGTTGGAGAGAGCTCCGTGTGCTCAGGGAACAAAAGGCTGGCTGGTTTTGGCCGGGAGCTAATGGGGTGGAGGGAGAAGTGAGCCGCTGGGCTGGTGGCAGCCTCAGACACCGGGACCAAGTCTGGATTTTACTCTACGGCCACAGGAAGTCCTGGGAGAGTTGTAAGCGGGGACATGTCTGGGTTTGATTTGCACTTCTTTATTTTTATTTTTTTAATTTTATTTTTATTTATTTTTTAAAAGATTTTATTTATTTATTTATTTGATAGAGAGAGAGATCACAAGTAGGCAGAGAGGCAAGCAGAGAGAGAGGGGGAAGCAGGCTCCCCGCTGAGCAGAGAGCCCGATGCGGGGCTCAATCCCAGGACCCTGAGATCATGACCTGAGCCGAAGGCAGAGGCTTTAACCCACTGAGCCACCCAGGTGCCCCTGCACTTCTTTTTTTAAATGTTATTGGGCTCTTCCGTGGAAGGCCAGCAAGAGGCCACTGAGGGGGCAGTGGTGCTGGGGCAGGTGTGCCCGCGGAGGGGACGCGGGAATGGCTGGATTCAGGTACAGTGGTGGGGATGTGACGATTCAGGTGTCACCTGGCTGCTGACCGAGAGCGCAGCCGGGCTGCAATTTCTGCTCCTCTGTCCTGGGGCGGAGGAAGGAACCCGAGACCTCCCGCTCACTATCCGGCCTACTTTTCTCTCACCGTGAGAACTCTGTTTACCACCTCCCGACACATCCAGGACGGGAGCGGAGGACATCTATTTATCTTGGGGCAAAGCAAACCCAACAAAAACAAAATCTCCACTCTGACCTTCCTGCTTGGATTTTTGCAAGAGAGCAGGGCTCTGTTCCTCACTTTGCCTGGGGGAGAAAGATAAGAGGCTCTGACTTGGATTTCCGTCTTGGCCCCAGGGCGTCTCTTGGGTGTGTCTCAGACATGTAAATGCTGTGGGTGGCGGCCTGGCAGGTTTTTAAAAAAAAAAAGGTGTCGTCGTCGGGCTGGGCTGGGCTCCACTCCCCCCTCCGGTCTCTGTCTGGTTTTGGGAAGGGCGGAGAGAACAGAGCATCTCTCGGGACCATGTTGTCCAGTAGAATGTGATGATGGCGACGTTCTCTGTCAGCGCTGTCTGTGACAGTGACCACTCGCCCTCTGTCGCTTCTGAGCCCTTGAAATGTGGCCAGTGTGACTGAGAAACTGGATTTTCTCTTTTCTTTAGTTTTTGTACTAATGGTGCGGCCCTGCAGAGTTTCTAGACCCTGAATCCTTCTCCGTGGCCCCAGGGCCTTTGCTTTCCCGCAGTTGGCTGGAGATCCTAGTTCTGGAGACCTGCAGAGAAGGGTACGATTCAGGGAGCTGTCACCCCCCACAGTTTGCCGGGGAAGGAACAGTGTTTCTCGGCTGGGGAGTGGTGAGACAGGATGCCGTCTTCAGAGTCTCGCCTGATCCTCTCTTTCTTTTGTTATCACAGATATTAAACCAGTGTTACATCTCACAAGGGTCTAGGCATCGATTCCTCATTCATTGTGAATCAAGTGGGCGTCCTCTGTGAGCACCTTTTTTTTTTTTTTTTTTTTTTTGGGAGCACCTTCTTAAGCTTGATCTCCTCCATCCCTAGACCTGACCGTGGTGTGGTCCTTGTGGAGCCCTTCTCCACTTTTTCCTGTTGCATTTATATCTGTATCAATGGAGAGATCCCAAACATCCAGCATTTAAAAAAATAAGTTGTATCATGTGATACCCGTGTTTCTGCAAGTTATCTTCTCTTTCAGTAGTGAGTCTTAGATCTTTCTGGGTCAATTCGTTGATCTCTACTGTTTTTTTGTGTTTTGTTTTCTTAATTGCTATAGTATTTCATAGCCTGAATGTTTCATATTACTCAGAAGCCTATTGCTGTAATTAATTGTTTATTATTCCATTTGTTGTAGTAAATATTTTTGTGCATGTCTCCTGAATGTACAAGATTTCTTTTAGGGTACATAGTGAGAAATGGAATTACCAGGTCAAAGGGAATATGTATTTTTTAATTTCAATAGCTGCTACACAATAGTCTTTATTTATTTTTTTAAAGATTTTATTTATTTATTTGACAGAGAGAGATCACAAGTAGGCAGAGAGGGGGAAGCAGGCTCCCTGCTGAGCAGAGAGCCCGATTCGGGTCTGGATCCCAGGACCCTGAGATCATGACCTGAGCCGAAGGCAGAGGCTTTAACCCACTGAGCCACCCAGGCGCCCCCACAATAGTCTTTAAAGGGCGCCTGGCTGGCTCAGTTGGTAGAGCATGCAACTCTTGATCTCGGGATTGTGAGTTCCAGCCCCATGCTGGGTATAGATTACTCAAAAATAAAATCTTAAAAAAAATATGAACAAAATAGTTATACCAGGGTATGTTCCTATGAACTGTGTGAGCATGCCTGAGTGCCCGAAGTCTCTAGAACGTGTGATTTTATCAAATACCAACATGCATGCCAATCGAACAGGCGAGAAGTGGTATCCCATCTGTATGTAATTTGCATTTTACTGTTTTTAAGTCAGATTGAACATCTTTTCCATGCTAATGGCCATTTGTTTTTCTGTGAATTGCCTGTTGAAATTTCTTGCTCATTTTTCTGTTGGATAATTTTGTTAATGCATTCAGCAAACATACCAGAATGCCTACCACGCACCAAGCAGTGTTGTAGGCGCTAGGGATGTTGTGGCAAGTAAAATACAGAGACCTGCCTGCCCTCAAAGAGGCGACAGTCAGGTTGTAGGAGAAAGACCTGGGACACCTGGGTGTTTCGGTTGGTTAAGTGTCCAACTCTTGATTTTGGCTCAGGTCATGATCTCAGGGTTGTGAGATCGAGCCCCATGTTGGGCTCCAAGCTGGGCGTGGAGCCTGCTTAAGATTCTCTCTCTCCCCCTCCCTCTGCCCCTCCTCTCCCTCTCACATGCATGTGTACCACACCCACACCCACACTCTCTTTCTTTCTCAAAAAAAAAAAAGAAAAAGAAAGAAAAAAAAGAAAGGAAGAAAGACATAAGCAAAAGGAATCGAGGAACTATATAATAATATTAGATCGGATAAAAAGAAGAAAAAGGAGATAGAAAAGGAGGAAGGAGGTAATCCTACCCACTGGGGGAAAGACTCAATTTTAAATAGGATGGCCAGGAATTTTGTAGGCATTCTTTATATATTCTATGTACCAATCCTTTGCCTGTTCTATGTTGCACACATTTTCCTCCAGTCTTTAATTTACTTTGGACTCAGATGACGGTACTTTTGCCTAACTCTTTCTTTTTTTTTTTAAGTTAAAAAATATAACGTGTTAGTTGGAGTATATTCATATAAAAAGTGTAAGTTCCTTCTGATCTTCCCAGGCAACCATTGTCAAGAGCTCTGGTTTATCTTTCCTGATTATTTTCTGTCCTTACCACCATGCGACACTCTCCCCACACCCCTCCTGGCAACACTGAGTGCTGGCAGTTTCTGGCTGTTTCCTCGTAAATGCATTCTGATCTCCTACATTCTTCCTCATGGTTGTTTAATATTCCGTTTTAGAGAGGATCTCTGTATTTATTGAAGCAGCCCTTCTGGTTAGACGTCAAGGTGATTTCCAGTTCTCCATTCTTCCAGATGATGCAGCAATCCTGTGCTCTCTCTGCTGCCTGGGAGCTTCTCAGATCTTTGTGGGACGACACCCACCAGCACCCTGCGTACTGAAGGTGCTATAATAATTTGATTTTGTTTTCTCCCCCACAGCTCCATGGCTACATGGAAACCAAGCCCCTGGGGCTTCAGATCTTCATTGGGACAGCCGATGAGCGGATCCTTAAGCCCCATGCCTTCTACCAGGTGCACCGGATCACAGGCAAAACCGTCACCACCACCAGCTACGAGAAGATTGTGGGCAACACCAAAGTCCTAGAGATCCCTCTAGAGCCAAAGAACAACATGAGGGCAACGTAAGGGCTGGGAGCCAAGGGTGGTGGGTCTTTATGGGGAAGCCAGTGGGGCCAAGTGGCAGGGATTTGGGACAGGGGACTCTCTCGAGTTGGCGGAAGGAACCGTGGATAGTGGTTCCCACTCTGTGATGGACCCTTCGAGATTTGTTGAGAAAGTTTCTATTTTCAAAGTTCTCTACCTAAG
>CM052885.1:113303221-113335323 GCA_028534135.1 Potos flavus | reverse complement strand
AGCCCTTCTCCTCTGGGAGACTCAGTGCCCCCAGCTCCAAAATGGGAACGATTCTTGCTTAGTGGTCTCATAAAGCTCAGCAGTAAAAATTAGTGTAACTCACGTTCAGTGAGCCTGACAAAATGCTCCACGCTCCCCATGCATTGATACATTTAATTTGCAAATAGCCCTATGAGGTTGGTACCATGATTATTCCCATTTTATAGATGAGAAAAGGGAGACACAGACAGAAGTGACTTGCCCAAGGTCCCAAAGTTCAGAAGTCACCGCACTGGGCTTTGAACTCGGGCATTCACGCGGCAGCATCCTTTTATCCACGACCCTAAATTGCCTCCTCATGTGTGTTTTGCGACATCAACAAACACAGGTGAAGTGCCTGGGCTCCGAGGCACTCTCTGTCAGCTGTAATTACTCGCTATCATTAGCCGAATCCACTCTGCAGAATCAGATTTCTCTGGCCAGCCTCTCCTGCCTGTCTCTTGAGGTTTTTCGGGTGGATCGTAATTCTTGGCCACACACCCCAGTGACTGGGTGAATTGTAGACAGGCAAGCAGTAATGTTTCATTTCCAGGCTGCCGCAGGCAGGCCCGCAGGACCCCGAGCCGGTGCGAATTGCCCCCAGCCGCTGCCTGCTCTGCTCCCCATCAGCAAACCCCCAAATGGGTTAAAACCAACAGTGCCTTGTTGATTCAGAGCTCCTACAACCCAGGAGCCCCGAGCCCCTTTATGACGTGCCAGAATCTGGGGGCAGGAGGGAAGCGTGGGGCAGTTTCTTGGTGAGGGCCCCCGAGAAGCTTACGCTGGAGCCGAGAGTTCTAGACGTCACCGGCAGAGAGAGCCCAGCCCTCCGGATGGCTTTAAAATGGCGGCCCTCGGTTTGGGTAGAGCGGCGCAGGGTGGATGGTTGGGACGGTCTGGAATCTCTAATGGTCGAAAGGCCGAATGAGAGTCGGCGGGGGCCGATGGGGGCTGGTGTGCGCACCCGGCTTCTGGTGAGGGGCCTAAGGAAGGCCCCTCTCACAGGTCTTGGATGGTTGCATCAGAGAGAGGGAGGAGGAAGTGGACGCCGGGAGGGTAATTTTGGTTGCTGTTTGCCTCTCTTCAGTTCCTCTTTCAGAGGCTAATTGGATTTGTTTGCTTTACCTCTGGGCTCTCTGAGGATGCCGGGGGATCCCCAGGAGGAGGTCCCCTTGTCCTCAGGTGGCCTCTTAAGGGTCAAAGTTGGCGCTCAAACAGATGTGTGTGACAAGCCTCCTGGAAAGGTTGTTACCATTGCAAATTCTAGGCGATCTGGGTGCAGGAGATGGGGGTGTGGCCTGAGCACCTGCATGTTTATCAAGTGCCGCCTCCAACCAGGTCATCCGGCTGCAGGTGACCCGGGAGCCCTCCCCTTGAGCAACTCTGCCCGTCGAGGTTGAGAAATCCGGTTTCTGGGTCAGGATCCACCAAGAACGACACGTGGGACGTGGTGGGCACAGCCCGGGTGAAATGCAGAATCTAAGACAGCCGCACCTTGCCTGCGCCTGGCTCGCGGAAACTGCTCGAGAGACGACAGGGTCTCGTGTCCGTAGCCTCGCTGGCTGGAATTTACTGAGCCAAACACGCTTTCTGTGGGTTCTCTCGTGGAAGCCTTGGAACAGCCCGTGAGGTGGGTCTGTGAACAGTCGTGGCGTCCAGAGGGGGAACCAGGCTTAGAGGAGCCCCACGCGAGGATCCCCCGAGCTAGGACTGAGGGCTCACTCGCGTGGGGCTGCCCCTTGAGGGCGCGGGGACCCCGGCATCTGTTCCTGTGTTGTCTTTGGCGGCGCTCCGGCAGGGCTGTCCCTGAAGGGTTAAAAAAGACAACAAATGTTCTGGAAAGAGCTAAGCAAGAAAGCACAGCATTTGAAAGTCGACGGTGCTAAAGAGTTTCTTGGATGGTTACTGTGGGCTAGGCACTGGCTGGGTGCTTTTGTCTTGTATTCCACGTTTTTCTTTTGTTTTA
The DNA here is from genome assembly GCA_028534135.1 of Potos flavus. NCBI lineage: Eukaryota > Metazoa > Chordata > Mammalia > Carnivora > Procyonidae > Potos > Potos flavus. Next base: position 113,333,339 of record CM052885.1, on the reverse strand, counting down.
TTTTTATTTTTTTAGGATTTTATTTATTTGACAGAGAGAGAGATCACAAGTAGGCAGAGAGGCAGGCAGAGAGAGAGGGCGAAGCAGGCTCCCCGCTGAGCAGAGAGCCCAATGCGGGGCTCGATCCCAGGACCCTGAGATCATGACCTGAGCTGAAGGCAGAGGCTTTAACCCACTGAGCCACCCAGGCGCCCCTCCACATTCTTCTTATTGTGATAAGATACACATGACAAACTGCGCCGTTTGACCCACTCTAAGGGGTGTAATTCCATGGCACGGAGGATACTCACGGAGCTGCTGTGCCACCACCGCCATCTAGTTCCAGAACTTGTCCGTCCCCCTGAAAGGGAACCCCTTGCTCCTTGGCCTTGGCAACGACCTGTCTGTTTTCCGTCTCAATGGATTCGCCCGTTCTGAGCAGTTTGTATCCGTGGATCCCGGACAAGTTGTCCCTTTGTGTCTGACCTTGCATTTGGCATCGCACGTTCAAGGTTCCTCCACGGTGTAGCCTGCATCGTGCTTCGTTCCTTCTCACGGCGGAGTCGTGTTTCTCGACGGGTCCATCTGTCCTTGCGTCGGTGGGTATCTGGGTTATCGGTATTTGCTCTTTCGCCAAGTCTGTACTTGCACCCGTGTTTACACGCGGTATGTTCTCGCGTGCTGCCGGTACCAGACCCGTGAGGGCAGGAGCAGATAGCGCTTTCCCGCGGAGGCGTCTGTGATCCAGAGAGGCGAAGTGACTTGCTCAGGGTCACACAGCAGGGAGGTGGCCGACGCCAGACTCAGAAACTGAGTCTTTCTGACCGCAGAGCCCAAGCAGCGGTAAACCAGGAATTCTCCTTGGCTCCCAAGTCCTGCGTCACCCTGCCGTTGTTGGTCTGGCAGATCACACCTGGCGGGGCCCACTGGAATCCTTAGGGGTTATTTTAAAAAAAGAAAAAAATCTCTGCTGGGGTCCTCCCCTCAGAGCATTGAAGTCAGAATGTCTAGAACAGTGGTTCTCAAGCAGGGTCGATTTTGGCCTCTCCTCCCCAGGGGCCATCCAGCTTTATGACTAGAGGCAATGCTGGTTGTGCACAGGGGAGGGGAGGGGTGCGGCTGGCGGCCGGTGGCGGGGGACGCCAGGGCTGCTGCTGAACCTCCTCCCGGCAGCCCCCGCATCCACGGCTGTTCCCGCCGGCATGTCAGGAGCGCCCAGGCTGAGAGCGCCTGCTCTAGGGTTAGGGCCTGGGTGTCAGTGTTCTCTGTTTCCGGGCTCCTTCTGATGTGCCCTCAGGGCCAAGCGTGCCTCTCAGACTTGCTAGTGCATTACAACCCCGTGGATTCCTCGTTGCATGCAGACTCGGTTCCGTGGGTCCAGGGCTGGGGGGAGGGGCCCGAGGCTCTGTGTTTCTGACGAGCTCCCCGGGATGCTGGTGCTCCCAGCCCTCCCCTCGCGTTCAGGACTGGGGAATAAACAAAAGTACAGGGAGCTGGGCTGGACTCTTGTTCTCTCTCTTTAAACTGTTGTTTAGAAAAAGAATGTTTTCCTGCAGATAAGGAGAAGGGGTGGGAAATGCAAATGCAGCCGAGGAAGAAAAAGATGGTGGCTTGAAACGGCGAGGCTTTGCTGAGAGACACCGTGAAGCTGCTCCGGGAAGGAGACTGCCGTGCTCACAGCAATGCGCAGTGATTCACGGAGCAGCCGTCCGGGCCGGCCTCCCACCCAGCACTGAGAGTCACGGCCACAGCCGGTCCCCGGCCTGGCTGGCCGCGAGCCCTTGGCTGGCTTGCCCAGTAGTGATGACTCAGGCTTTCCACCTGCAGAATGGGAGGGGCGGCTCTTGCCGCCTCCCCACCCATTCCTGGGGCCAGGGGCCCCCAGCGGCCCCCCAGACTCATCAAAGGCCGATCCTAAAAGTCAGGCCCTGCTTTTCCAGGCAATGCAACTGCTGTTTTCACTGCTAATAAATCTCCATTTGTGGCAGCTCAATTAGGAAGTCATACAAAACTCTTATATTGAAAGAAGGGATTAATAACCCGGCCCATGTGGGAGAAATTAGCAGCTTCTGCAGAGAAGCCTTTTTAATATGTACTCTTAACTGGCAGCCCCTTGGAACAGCCCCGGCCGGCTGGTCCCTGGGCAGAGCCGGCAGGGCGTGAAAGCGGCGGGGAGCGTCCGGCTGGTCCACGACAGACTCCTGAAACGTTGCCAAGGGCGTGGTTGCTCCTGAAGGAGACGGTTTCAGGAGAGATGGAAGGGATGCTCGGCTGCCTGGAGGTGCGGCCGGGCCGGGAGGGAAGGGTTAGCTTTGGGCCTCAGGCCTCACGCGGCTGCCGCCTGCCACAGCTCCCGGATGGGGAGGTCCTGGGGCCCCTGGCACGGAAAGGGCTGGCCCTCGGCCCAGTTCTCGGGCTTGGGACGAACGCCAGGAGCTCGGGCTGACTCACAAGGGGAGGGCCGGCCTCTGCAGCCCACGCTGCTAAGGCGAGGCCTGAGCCGATGGGTCCCTCTTGCTGACGGGGACGGGGTTCTCCCCCTGCCTAGGAAAGGCGGCTGGAGAGGGTCTTCGTTCTTTTCTGCAGCCTGCCTTCCAGAAAAACCGGGGTCTAGATGGAATGACCAAGGGGCGGGGCTCCGGAGCTGGGCAAACTGGCTTCTGAGGATTCCAATCTAAGTCCCACCACACACCCTTGGCCAAGGGGTGACCTGACTTCTCTTAGGCGGAGTTTTCTCCCTGGGCAAATGTCAATAATTTTAATACTTCCTTCCTCCGAAAGTTGCTGTGAGCGTTCAAGTATATCATCATAGCTCAGCGCTTAGCCTCGGCCTGTCTTGTTTCTCTTTCATTCATCATAGATACAGGTGAGGATACAGGTGTGTCTAGAGAGGTTGATAGGTATGTATATGCCTGTATTAAGATATATTGAGATCGATCCATATCTGCCTCCTTCCATCAGTCCATCCATCCTGAGTACCCCCTCCTAAGTCCGAGGCACCGTTCCTGGCCCCGGGCTTACAGCGGTACACAAAACTCCCTCCTGGGGCTTACATTCTAGCGGGGAGAGGTTTGAAAGGTGAACTAATAACGCAAGATAAAGGGGAGAGAAGGAGAGAGACCTAGACAAGGCACGAACCGCTATTTTAAACCTCAGGGCGGGAGGGTGGAGAGGTAGGGGGTAAGGAAGCATCTCAGAGAAGGGAGTGTCGGAGGAGAAACCTACAAGAAGTGAGGATGGGAGCCTCACAGGTAATCAGGAAGAACTTTCCAGAGGGGGGGACTAGAAAGTGCAAGCACTCAAAGATCAGAGTGTGCTGGGTCTGTTTGAGAGACATTGAAAACATTCTAGAAGATCGGCTGGAACACAGCCGAGGCAGTGGGGTGGGGGTGAGGGGGGGGTCCTAGAAAGTGAGGTCAGAGAGGCGATGGGACCACGTCATGCTGTTTCGAAGACCCAGTTTGGAATGGCCAGTGAATTCCCAATCGAGTACGTCTAAACCCTGCAGGAACCGGGCCCTAGCATTTAGCACGTATGATCCATTCAAGCGTTTGTGGACCTCAGGTGCACGAGGAGAGAGTACGCCCTGGCAAAGGGACTCTCTTACGGAAAAGTTGATTTGCCCTTTTATGAGATAAAGATCAAATCTCATTCGCCTTGCCTCCCTATAAGGAGAACAAGCATCTATCCCTTGATTCACGAAAACAAAACGTGCCGTTTGAAACAAACAATTTCAAGTGACTTAGGGCCCTTTTGCAGGACCACGGTGTTTCCAGAGCCCGCACTTGCGGGGCCGACAGCTCCACGTTTGCCATGACAACAAAGGGGGGGCAGAGCGTGTCTGGGCACCACGAAAGCAGAAAGCCTCTTTTGCGCGGACTTCTCCTGCCGTCCCAGTGACTTGTCTTTCTCTGGCCCTCAGCCCAGCGATCTGCCCATGAGCTGCCCATGGTGGAGAGACAGGACATCGACAGCTGCCTGGTGTACGGGGGCCAACAGATGATCCTCACCGGACAGAACTTCACCGCCGAGTCCAAAGTCGTGTTTACCGAGAAGACCACAGGTCAGGGGGCTTTTCGAGCTCTTCCGTTGTCCGCCAGCACCAGACCAAAGCACCGTTTTTTTTTTCTTCCAAACAGCACTGATTGGGGGGATCGGTTCTGTTTGGTGGGGCTTTCTAGTCTTCTCATGACAATAAGCTTCCTCGACGGATGTCGCCGCAGTTCACAGCGGGTGAATCTACCATTGTAGGTGGTAGATCTTGTGTCCTAGCTGGTCCTGGGTTGTTCCGCTGGATGATGAGGTTAACCCCTACCCCACACTCTTGCATTTTTTTTTAAATGATTTTTTAAAAAAGATTTTATTTATTTATTTGACAGAGAGAGATCACAAGCAGGCAGAGGGAGAGGGGGAAGCAGGCTCCCTGCTGAGCAGAGAGCGCGATGCGGGACTCAATCCCAGGACCCCGAGATCATGACCTGAGCTGAAGGCAGAGGCTCTAACGCACTGAGCCACCCAGGCGCCCCTAAACGACTTCTTTTTTAGCATAGGCAAAACTTTTCAACTTTTTACTATTATCCAAAGCGGAGGCCATTCAACACGGTGAGTAAGTTTGCCCTGGCCCTCGGTCTCCTGGGTGCAGAGGCCAAGTTCGCCACTTGCTTGTTCTGTGATCGTAGGCACATTACCTCCGCTTCTGTGTCTTCATTTCCTCATGCACAGAATGATGATAACCAAAGGTTCTTGTCCCGCAGTGTTGTCCAGAAGGCTAACTCGGTTCATGCATGTTGAGTCATCATAAGAGCGCCGGGTTTCTTGTAGGCCAATAAGCATAAGCTACTTCTATTTTTATGACAAATAGTGCTGCAGCGAACCTTCTAATACTTTTGGGATTGATTAACTCATTTTGTATACATGAGCATCTGTGGTGTACTCAGGGTTTATCCCTAAAGTGGGATTTTTGTTTAGTCATTTCGAGAGCTTTCGTTACCCTCCGGAAATCTACGAATTGAAACTTCCATCAATACCACGTCAGGAACGGTTTTGTCCCATCCCAGAAGTGCCTTTTTTTTTTTTTAATTAAAAAATGTTTGCTGACTTGGCGCTTCTCTTTACCGTACATTCCTTTGCTATGAGAGGTTTAATGTTTGTGTTTATCAGCCATGTGTGTACTTTGTTCCGTACATTGTCTGTTAATATTTTTTGCCAATGAAGACATGGTAAAAAGAGAATGATCTAAAGTAGGATAAATTTCTTTTTTTTTTTTTTTAAGGTTTTATTTATTTGAGAGAGAGAGAGTAAGCACAAGTGGGTGGAGGGGCAGAGGGAGAAGCAGACTCCCCACAGAGTGGGGAGTCCAACACGGGGCTCGATCCCAGGACCCTGGGATCATGACCTGAGCCGAAAGTAGATGCTTAACTGACTGAGCCACCCAGGCGCCCCGTGAAATAGGATAAATTTCAAGTTATGCACTTATTTGATAGTTATCGATGCTAGACCAATTTTTTTCTCTAATGGCCATGATTTCAGTAGGTTCATTCTAAGGAGGTATTCATAGTTTGTTTACTGTTCTTAGGATGATACGGAGACTATACTAGACAGGTTGTTCAGTTGTGAGGATTGTGCACTGCACAATGGCGCCTCCTCTAGGGACTGCCATTCAAACAGGGGTACATCGTTAATCTGTATTACTAAGACAGCCGCTGGCAGGAAGCAGGGTGTCGTGGGGACAATTCACACAACGCCTCCTGTTGGGGTGCGCTGGCTCTGTGACTTGGCGTGACATTAAGGACGGCTGTGGCAGTGGGGGCTGGAGATGGATGGGTGGGTTTGGGAGTGATTTAAAGGGTATGTGGTCAGTCACTGTGGGTTTGAGGGGCCGCGGTTGTGTAGTGAAGGGTTAGGGATGTATTGCATTCTATCCTAGGTTTGTCTAGAACTTCGGTTAGCCATTACCCTTTTATTATGCCTTCAGCTGCTCCCAGCTCTGTGCTGTTATAAGTAACTCGTGATCAACATTCTCTCCATCCCTTTTGTCAGCTAGGTAAGAGCTCATGCTCTTCAGCCAAAACCCAGCGCCACTGTTTTCTAGCTGTGTGACCATGGGTAGCTTACTTAACCTCTCTGGGCAATAGTGTTCTTGTCTGTGTGATGAGGACGATGATAGTCCTACCTCCTAGGGTGGTCATAGGACTAAGAATTCCTACATGTTAAGTACTTAAAAAATGCTTAGTATATAATGCTCAGTATACATTGACTCATGCTATTTGGTATTATCTCCTAGGGTTAGGGGCTGTCTGTGGTGTAGTGGCTTCATGGAAGCATGCACGATTTTAAGCATCTTGAGGGGAGGCTTACTTTTCAGATCGTGGAACAATGTAAAAGACTCTCTGCTGTAGGAATTTTCTAGGCTTTTGTAGATCAGAGAGCAAACCAACGTGGCTGGCACATTGCGAAAAGCAGGCCGCGGTTTCCCAGTGCCAGGTAGAGACCTGGCCTTGGTCTGGTCGGCACATGGGTGAGGTAATAGGGAGTCACAGCGAGTCCTCCAGCAGGAGGGTGGATGAGATTTAAGTGACCGAGCATGAATTAGCCGCCTCCCAAGCGAGCACCCCACCACGTGGGCCTTCCGAGGACTCTCCCTAGAAGCCTCTGGGCTCATGGCGCCTTGTTAGCAGAGGGGAAAATGCAAGCAATAAGCAGACGTCTTGTTACCCAGACCCAGGTTGGCAGCTGCCGTTGGGGGTGGGAGGTGGGGGGGCGCCGATTGAATTGGGATCGGGGTGGCTTGGAGAGAGGCCAGGTCCTACCAGGTCCCTCGCAGAATTAGGGACCAGCCAGCTTTCACGGTCCCGGGAGCTCAGGGACTCGGGACGTCACTCGGGGGGCATCGACTGTTTGACGAGTGAGCGAACAATGGCATTTCCTCTCCAGCTCGCTTTCTCTTGGTTTTAGAAGAAATTTTACAGTTTACGTCTTGGAGGGAGGAAAACAGTTTCAGCTTGGAAAAGTTGTGTGTTAATAAGGAATAAGGAGTAATTAAGGAGTTAAATAATAATTGAAGGATTACTAAGGAACCCTAGTAGTGGCCATCTGTGCTCTTTGATGGTCCCTTTCCACGGACTGTCTCCTCTAAGGCGGGACCCGTGGGAGGCAGGCAGCCAAGCGTGGAGAAGAGAGGCGGCTCACCCACAGGCGACAGCATTGTCCTCATGTCCAACCTCCCCGGCCCTCGGTTTCCCTCTCTGAAATGAGGTACTAATGCTGGTCCCCGCCCAGACTTAAACGGAGGGCACACACGGGCAGTGTGCCCGTAGGGCGCGGGGAGCTCTCCCTGAATGTTTGCTCTTGTCTTTACGGTCAGAATTCTCATGGCTCAGGCTGTCGGCATCATCGACTCGATGGTGGCAAACACGGCTCTGAGCTCAGAAGGCCTGGGGTCGAATCCATGATGTGCATTTAGTAGCGTCGGCGTCCTGGGTAAGTCCCTTCGTCTCTCTGAGCCAGCGTCTCCTTTTTGGTAAAATACAGGGGACTCGCTTCTCAGGAGAGATGAGATGACATGAGTTGGGGGTACAGATCCTAGCACGTTATCGATGCTAATGAAACACTGGCCTTTATGATTATCATTGTATTTAGGCTGCGGGAGAACAAAGATGAGTAAATTTACCTCATGGAACCAGGGGGACATTGAAAAACAATAAGCAGTAATGATGAACCCTGTGCCAGGCCTTGTTCGAAGCACTTGGTGTGCACTAACTCACCTGGTTCCTCATGACGACCTTACCAGGGAGCTCTTCTAACTTGCCTAAGGAGAGACTGAGCGCAGAGAGGTTAAGTCACTGAGTGAAGATCACACAGCTGCTAAATGGCAGTGCTGGATTCGGCCCCAGGCTGCCTGGCTCAAGAGTCTGCACCCTTGACCGTGAGCTCTTCCGTTCTAAGAAAGCTCAGAACCAGGTTAATTTGCCCGAAGACCCTTCAGCTGCTTTGAGCCATTTCGTGGTGACGTAGACCCTTGGATTTGGCAGTGGGGTCACCGGGATCCAGGGGACCTGTGCAGAGCCCTTTCATGCCTCACTTAAGGAATCCGGGACAAACAGGGTTCTTGGATTGATGGCAGCAGAAAAGCAGGGGTCTCGGAGATGCGTCCGCGCCCCCCGAGAAGTGGTGGGCTTCCCTCTCGGGATGTCTGGCTCCTCGGGGCCCCAACAGACGGGGGCACGTCTTGCCTTTGCAGGGAGCTGGTCCCGCTCTTTTGACCCCGAGCACTCGCTTCCCAGCCCGGGACTGCCTTCTGCAGGGGGAATCCCTGTTGCTCAACTTCGTTTTTCCAAAACGCATCCCCGTTCCCATCTCCATGGATAGCCGGGCTGGCAGGGGCGCTGCGGGGCGGGGCGGACTGGAACGGGTTGAAGTTTTCCAAGGAAGGGGAACCCCAGCTGGTTCTCACATTAAGGAAAGGTGACCGCCTCCTGGGCTAATCTTAGCCCCCACGTTGGGTCATCGGCACCACCGGCTCCAACGTTCTTTTTATAGCCGTCGGCCGAAATGGGATTGGCAGCTTCCCCTCCAGCAGGATGACAAATTGGAGAAGGATGGAAAAACAGTAGGAGAGGGGCAGCATGGTGTTTCTTAAGTTAGAAAAGCCTGGTGTTTTGGAAAATGGTGTCTTATTTATAGCAGCAGTAATAATAATGACTATTATATTATTTTTATTGCTATTTTTAATCATTTTCATGACTTCCAGGAGCCTGTAGGGTCTGGCCCTTGCCCATCCCTCTGAATTCAGCTTTTTGGACTGTCGCCTTGCTCACTTGGCTGTAGGTACACCTGTCTTCACTCTGTCCTCAAGCACCCCATGCTGGTTTCTGCCTCAGGACCTTTGCTTTTGCCGTCTCCTCTTAGAGTGCCCTTCCACCATTTCTTTACGAGGCTGCATCCTCCTGTGTCTTCAAGGCTCAGCGCAGGGGTGACTTTCTGAACGACCCCTCCTCGCCCATCTGCTCAGAAGTTGTTCAACACCCCCCTACACCCCCCAGAAGCCTGTCTGTCACCTTCTGTCCCATTGTCCTGCTCTGTTTTCTCGGTGGCACCTTGCACTGCTGAGATTATCTTGCCTATTGGCTTATCCATTTATTATCTGGTCTCCCACACTGGACTCTTAGTTCCTCGAGGGTGGGGACTCGTGTTTGCTGCTGTATCCGCAGCATCTAGAACAATCCCTGGCATTCATACTGTTGAATGGGTGCCTTCTCCTTGAATTGTCACATCGGCCCCAAGAGGCAGGTGACACGGTCCCCATTAATAGTCGAGGTAACTGAGGCACGTACAGGTCCAGCCACAGTCCCCAGGTCAGCCCGCGGCTGACCCAAGCGGCGTTTATCATCAATGCCCCCCCCACCCCCCCACCCCCAAGTAAGTGCTCTAGTCACGTCCACGAGGACAAAGAAACCCAACACGATAATCAGGATCTTCCCTGTTTACCATCCTCAGTAATTGCCTAAAAGCCTTCACATATCCTCTGAAATTTAAAAAATGTGTAACCTTCCAGGCAGAGTTCAGGCCGAGAAGTCCAGGCCGTTCCCGACTTCAGCTGGTAACCCTGGCCCCCGGCCACCCAGGCCTCAGGCGGAGTTGGGGGTCCCAGCAAAACATTGCAAAACAGGAAAAAATCTAAGGACACAAAAATAAAAGTGATGTGGCAGCGGAAACAGGGTTGCCATGGCTCTGAGCGACTCGCCGCTTCTGGGTGGGATCCAATGTTTTGGAAGGTTCCTCCACATGACACAGGGTTTTGGAATTTTTCAGCTGGTAAATCTTCCTTAATTCAGGCCCCCGGCCCCGGCCAAGTAGCTCCCTGGCTCTCCGTCTCCTGCGGGGGTGTAGGTTGGAAACCTGCCTGCCTCGGATTACTCAGCTCTGAAACTTAAATTGTTTGAAGAGAATTTGTGTTTTGTTTTGCTGGACGATTTTCTTGGAACAGTCTGATGGTAGAGGCTCCCATCACCTGTTGAGAGGGCAAATTGATTTTTTAGAAAGGAGGCGTGGGTGGTGGAATTCCCTCTTTCCCACTGAGTCATCATATCCTAATATGAGTCATTTTATTACTTGGAGGTTCCCAAAGGTTGTATTTTGAGCTTTGTTTAATAAATATAAATGCACACGCTTAAAATAAAATTTTTTTTGCTAAATTAAGTATCTTTCCATGAATTAGTATCCTAGAGACCTTGGCACCACCTGAAAGAAGGCATCTGCTCCTGCTACCTGTTTTTCCTCCACGGGTTTGGTTTTGCCCAGTGTGGCGTTTTCTTTTAAAACAATAGACGTGGTGTGGGAGTCTCTCTAGCCTGGGCTTCCCTCTGGGAAAGGTCAGACTCCAGGCTGGGCTGGGGCATGACTAAGGCCCCGCAGACCTTTGCCCTCGGTGACTCACGTCCACAGTGTCATCGGCCCCCTGGGCTGAAGCCCACCCCTTACGCACAGCTGGCTGGGACGCAAAGCTCGCCTCCACGGCTAGAGGCCAGGTCTTTGCCCCAAAACCCCACTGGAGATCGAATGAAGGGTCTCATTTTGAGTCCCTTGCTTGTAAGGACCGGCTCTTAGGTGAAAGAATCCTATAGTTCATTCTGTTTGGAAGCCTCTGAAAGAAGACACAGAGAAATGAGTTTTCTAGCTAACTCGGGTTCAGGCCTTTCCACCATCAGCCATTGTTCTGGGTGCCAACAGACCTTTGTGTAAATTGCAATTAGCGGGGTGAAGTCCCCTCCCCCCCGCAAGAAAATCATAATCTCTTTTATTAATAAGCACCCTTTTGTATTTTTTCTACATTTTTGATACCGTGCTCTTTTAAAAAGAGAAATATTGTATATATTTAAGGTATAAGCAGGCTGGATTTTGGATCATCTAGCAGACTTGGCTCGAAGTCTGGATAGGCCCCGTATTATGTGCTTTGGGACTCAGTTTCCCCATCTCTAAAGTGGGGTTCCGGTCTTTCAGCAATGAACAGAGACCAAGGATCTAAAAGTGTCAAGCATATGGTAGGTGCTCAGAAGATATCAGCTGACCTTGCGCGTGCCCCCTGGGAGCTCAGTTTACGGAACACGGAGCCAGGAGGGCAGGGCCATGTTGGTTTCTGGCCGGAGGGAAGAGTCCTCTGGGCACAGTCGAGTTTCTCCTCTTCTCCCTCAAGCCATCCCACAGCCGCTGCCGTGGCCTCCCCGGGAGCTGGAGGGAACTTGACCGATGGCCGCTCCCGCCCCCGCCCCCATCTTGCAGGTGGGGAAGCTGACTCACACGGTGAGGTTGACAGACTTCCTCGAGGTGGTAGAGCTTGTGGGTGGAGGGCTGGGTCCCAAACCCCGACTTCCTAGTCCCCAGAGCCATGGGCTGGGATGCAGTGGTTGGGGGCCATCCGTAGGTGACTGCTCGTCCCTGAGAAGAGTTACCCCTGCCGGAGGGGAGGGGGGATGAAAGAGGGGCCAAAACCCAGCGCTGTGGAAAACAACCCAGCGATGCTCTTTTAGTCTCCCCGGCTTCCGTAACGCCCCCTGGGTATTTACTGAACACCTACTAGGTGCAGGCACGGCGCCGGGCACTGGGGACCCATTACAGAGGCGGTCCCTGCGCTCAGCAGGTGGACGGTCTCAAGCTTGTTCGTGGGCAGGCCACTCTGAGACGGGGAACGTGCTCTGAAGACAGTGACACCAGGTCAGAGGAGCTAGACGAAGGGCTTGGAGGTGGGGGGGGAGGGGAATATAGAAGGCTCAGTGAAATTCAGATCTCAGACAACGCAGGTCTGTAGTGTGAGCATGTCCCATGCAATGGCACAGGATTTGGGACATACTTGTAAAAAAGGAGTCACTAATTTCTTAAAATCATATTTAACTGGACGTCCCGTATTTTTATTTGGTAAACCCTGGAGAGGGGCATCAGGGAGGGCGTCCCTGAGGAGGTGGCTTTGCACAGAAGCCTAAAGGCAGAAAAGAGGTTGCTGCACAGACTGTCGGAAGAGGGTCTCAGGCAGAAGTAACCGCCCAGTGCCACGGTCCCAGCATGGGGATGAGCCTGGGGTGTTTAAGGAAATGAAAGCAGGCCCAGGCCGCCGGGGCAGCACAGGGAAGATGGCACCAACCAAGCCTGGAGAGGTCTCTGGGGTGGGGCTGGGGTGCGTGGGGCTCAGGTCATGCCGGGGTTTGTAGGCACGGAGAAGAGTGGATTTTGTTGCAAAAGTAACTAGGAGCTCTTGTCCTAAGCAGGGGAGAGACATGATCTAATTTGTATGTTAAGATTGTTCTGGCAATCTGGATGAAGAATGGACTCAAGGGTCAGGGGAACTAGCGGAAGGTACTGTGAGCCTCCACTGCAGTTGCCCAGGTCAGGGATGGTGGGGGGTGGGGGCTGCTGAGCCCACCGAGGAGGCAGTGGGGCATCAGGAGAGAAGTGGGTTTTTGGGAGTCAAGGCATTTCCTCTCCACTGCCCAGCGAGTACGCTCGTGCAGTTGCACCATTGCAGTGGGTGAAATCCTCAGCTCCGGGACCCTCCTGCCCACCCGCCTGCCCTGATCTGCTCGGCTCATTAAGCCCCCACACCCAGGGAGTACGCATTTTTCTGCTGGTTAGCAGTCATATAGGGCAGACTGGAAGGACTTCAGCCATCTTCATTTAGCTAATTTTAAAAAGCAGGACCAGGACTGGGAAACATCACACACGGTTTCCTAACGCAAACTGACGCTTTGATTTCCTCCCCGTTTGCCTGGAGCCCAGGGGCGTGCTCACGGCCCGCGTGAGGATGGGTTTGCTCTCCTCCTTCTAAAAGCTCCCTTATTTCTCCTTCGAGTGCTGACAGGAGCCCGTGGCTCGCCCAGGCTGACTGCTAAGACCCCAGCCCAGAGCCAATGCCAACCCTCCTGCTTCCTGACCCCTTGGGTTCAAGAGCTGTCTGAAAGCGGGCCTAAAGCAACAGTCGGGTAGGGGCCACGAGTCTGCAGACGCACTGATTCCTGGGGTGCATTCTTTCGGCACAGTGGCCAAGCCACCACCAAGCCTAAAATGTTCTTTGAACCATGCCCACCCCCCACCCTGTGTTTTTTTGTTCTTGCAAAGTCTTGCTAAGTCTTCTCGAGACCCAGCCCCTTTGCCCAAAGAACCTGGCTCTTTTCTCTTCCCCTCTGAGTAAGACTTGGAAGGGGCCTTTCCATGCTGGCTGCCAGTCCCTGTTAATTTAGGACAGAGGAAGTTTGCCCAAACATCTGCTCAAGGGACTGAAGTCCTTCATTTCATCTCAGCCCAGAGCAGCAGAAGCAGACTTGGTCATCTTGGGCCTCTTCTGCTCTGGGCAGGTTTTCCCAGAGTCCGAACCTGAGGCCTGGGTCGGGAGGTGGGTTGTAGACAACTCGGCTCGGTTGCTCAAGTTGCACATGAGTCAATGTCCGCACCGTTATTCCAAGTCCTTCCCTGTCAGTTGGTTCCCAAAAAGGATTCTTCACGAAGGGTTTGGCAGTCTCCCCTTGCAGGGTCTTTTTGCTGGCGAGGCCAGTGGTCTGGCTGCGGGCCAAGCCCTGGGAAATCCCGAGGTCCCCTTGTTCATTTCGTCCACTGGTGTTTACTGAGCACTCCTTACGTGCCAGACAACAGCAGCGCTGGGATGAAGCAGAGAGTGAGACAGGCACGTGGCACTGCTCTCTGGAAGCCCACAGCCTAACAGGGGAAGGAGCCGGAAAGCCACTGGGCTGAGAAAATGAGGTCAGAGGATGGAAGGGGATGGAGGACAGGTCAAGGGGTCCTCCCCAAGTGGGACCAGAAGGCTGGGAAGGCCCTGGTCTGAGTGAGGTCTGCAGAAGAGCAAGTGTGGTTTTGGGGGGGGATCGAGAAGGCCAGTGTGGCTGGAGGGAAACTGAGGAAGGAGGCAGGGTCCCCGTCCCAGGAGAGGTGAAGAACCTCGGGTCCTCACTTGGGAGCTCTGGTGGGCCTGGCCAGAGCAGGGTAGGCATGTGGGGCTTGTACCATGGTCCAGCAATCCACAAAGGGCCCGCTGTGCAGTGCAAGCTTGGTCGGTGTGGCTGGCCCACCCCTGGCGTCCATCCGAGACCGCGGCCCCAGAGGCCCCCGGGAGACGGGCAGATCAACTGGCAGTTGCGATATACTTTTTCATCAGGAGAAAAGCTTTCTCTTAAAAAAAAAAAAACCCACTAAAAAACGCATGCAGTGTGGGACTCTTCGTTTCGGCTCAGGTCGTGATCTCAAGCCGTGAGATCAAGCCCCGCACCGGGCTCTGCTCAGCCCGGAGTCTGCTTGAGACTCTCTCCCTCTCCCTCTGCCCTGACACCCTGCACTCTCTCTCTTTGAAATAAATACAATAAATCTTTAAAAAAATGCATGCAGTGCACTTCCACCCAGTTTTTTTCTTGAACGACATCATAGAAGGTGTGGGTGTCTGGGCTGGTCCGTCCAGTCTGGCCGCAGGGGTGTGACCGCGTGGCGGTATCGGGCACGTGCTCCCGGAGTCCGCACCACACACACCGGGCTGCGGTACTTGCCAGTTCCTGCTTTTTAATACAACGGGGATTCGTTTCCAGGGCAAAGAATAAGATCACGCTCATTCTAAGCGCTCCCCGGTGTTCTTAGACCTGATCTACCTGATTTTCCAGGGCGCGCCATTACCGCAGCCCCCCCATCAGTGAATACTTTCTGTGGCCGTTTTATCCACTCCCAGTGAGCGAGGCAATGCAACGCAATGAAACAAGGAACCGACACACCCACCAGAACGCTTGGGTCAAGATGACCAGCCAGTTCTTTCCCCCCAGAGTCAGACCTATGGGACACCGAATTCTCAAATAACCACAGCAGTACTCGCTAGGGGCTGAGCATTTTGCTAAGCATTTTACATATAATCTACTTGAATTTTCACCAACTCTTTCAAGTCAGTGAATGAACTCGACTGTTTTGCTTATGAGGAAACTAAGGCACAGAGAGGGTAAGCTACCACTCAAAGGCCATGCAGCGAGTAAATAGCAATGATCGAGCTTGAACCTAGAGGGAGGGAGTTCAGGCGGAGAGCCCTGCCAGCATTTATGGGGAGTTCCTGTGCCTCCTGGGAGCTCAATTCAGAGGATGGCATTAGCGCGTTGTCTCGGTGAAACCCCGGGACTTGTGTGCTGCAGGATGCAGGGTGGGGGAAGGGAAGACGAGCCCAGGGAAATGGTCTTGAGGTATTTTGCAAACCACACACTTCCCATAGAGTCCAGTTCCCTTGAGTGTGCCTTCCACATGCCGCCTAAAATTGGGGATGGCAATGTCAGCGTTCAGTTCCTGTTGGGGAGTTATCTGCTGGGAAGAGCAAGGAGACTTCGAAGCTACCCTCTGGGCTTCTGAGGCCTAAAGACAAAAGGAAGAAACTGGGCCTCTGGGTTTGGCTTGTGATTTAGGTTTTTTGTTTGTCGCTAAGATTTATATACTTATTTTAGAGAGAGAGAGAAAGCACGTGCGCATGCAGTGGGGAGGGGCAGAGGGAGAGGGAGAGAGAGAGAATCCCAAGCAGGCTCCCCTCTGTGCGCAGAGCCTGATGTGGGGATCGATCTCAAAACCTTGAGATCAAGACCTGAGCCGAAACCAAGAGTCGGAGGCTTAACCGACTGAGCCACTCAGGCGCCCCATGATTTAGGTTTTGATCTTTCATTTCTGTGAGCTCTCTCTCTCTTCTTAAAAGTTGAGGTCATGGTGACAAGACCCATCTGAAAGGAAAGGAGTCGGGCACCGTGTCCACCTGCCTCCTCTGACAGACTTTGTCCCTTTGCGAATTCCCTACACTCATGCCCGCAGGCCAGGGTTATTTATAACTTATAAATATAATCAGAGAAATGTGTATTATTTGCTGATTAAAATATGCTTGTGGTTTTTTCAATAATGACACATTGCGGACTCTATGCAAAAAATGATAAGACAATATTGAAATAATGTGTTGCCATGAGCCGCAATAATGACACTCACCACCATCTGCCACACGTTTCTCCTGGGCCGTGTGTCTGTCGGGGAACGAGCCTGTGGGGTACAGGTCCTGTGATTGTCCCCGTAGGTTGGATAAGAGGCCGAGAGAGGTGAAGTGCCTTCTCCGAGCTCACTCCGCGAATGGCCGGTAGTGTGGCCTGAAGGGGGGAGCTTAGAGGTTTTGTAAGGAAGTGCGGCCATTTCAAAATGAGATTTCACTAGAAGTGCAGGGATTCCAAGCTGGGTCTGTCTGCTCGGGATTTCGGGGTTCGCAGGAACGAAACGGATAGCCCTGTGGCGCCGCAGAGGGGAAGTCTGTTCTGGCCGCAGAACTTGCTGGAGACGGCGGGGTGCCGCGTGGCTGAAGGCCCCACAGAGGGCCCTGGAGTGAGCAGGCCTCACCCCCTCCACCCCGCGGGCTTTGTCTGCTCTGACGGCTGCCCAGAGCTCTAGGGGCTGGACCGCGTGGAGGCCCCCGCAGGCCAGGGGTGAGACCACCGGGCCGTCTTGCTGCACCGGCCTTCGGGGGGAGTCCTGCCTGGCGGGTCCTGTTTGCTCAGGCAGGAGCCCGGCGGAAGGGGGCAGGAGGGAGGGAGAGTTTTTAGGTGAGTGGCGGTTACAGGGACGTCCGTCTGCAGCCGAGCCTGGGGAGGGCCCCGTGGACACCCTGAGACCCTCCTGGGCGCGTGGTCCTGATCCTGAAGAGAAGAGAAGGTCCAGTCCTCAGAGCAAGGGGCCTGGGATCTGGGAGGAAGGAAAGCTAGTTGTTTTCCCATCCTGAGAGCCGGGGGTCCTTGCTGTGGGCGGGTGGGGCACAGTAGCAGAGAAGGACGCTGACCTAGAGAATATAGGGAGCTCATGTTTTCTGGGGAGAATGTCAGGCATCCTTGGGGAAGATCTCAGATGCATCCCAGTGGAGGGGGATCTGCAGAAACCTGACACCCCCCCCCCGCCCCCCGCCATGTGCGAGGCGGCACCTGCCTCTCTCAGAGGCCCCCAGGGTGGGCCGTGGGAAGTCAAGGAGAGATGTGGGGGCTGGGGAGGGGGTGCTGTGGTTGAAATGGGGAGCACGGTGCTGTCTGAAGAGGCCAGGGTCTTGCGTGGGTGCTCAGAATGGTCAGATCGTGTGAAATTTTTTTTTTCCCCGAGAGCCAAATCTGCATTTTTGGGTGAAATCTCATTTTGAAACAGCAGCAGCGAATTAAAAAAACCTCCAAAAAAGCCACCCTACCCTAGAGCCACAAAACAGGCCTGGTCTCTAGGGTGAGGCCAATGGCTTTAAAAAAAAAAAAAATTGTGGTAAAATATACATATTACAGTATTGATCATTGTGACCATTTGTAAGAGAATGCTTCGGTGGCATTAAATCTCTCATTATGGTACCATCACTGTTACCACTGTCACTTTTCAGGATGTTTTCGTTTTTCAAAAGAGAAAAACGAGAAAAAAGAGCTGTTAAATAGTAACGCCCACCCCCCCCGTCCTCCCCCATGACCTCTGGTAACCTGCATTCTCTCTGTGTACCTCGTGGAGGTGGGGTAATGGAACAGTGCCCCGTGTCGGGCCTGTTTCACTTAGCATGTGTGTTCAAGGTCGATCCGCGGTGTAGCGAGGGTCAGAATTCGCTTCCCTTCGGAGGCCGGATGCTGTTCCCCGGTGCGTCTGAGCAGACCACGTTCTGTGGGTCCATTTGTGTGTTGATGGACCTTGCCTTCTCTGAAGAAGCATTCTGCCCCGGCGAGTGCTTAGACAATGACCATCATTTATGGCAATGACCTTAATTCCGATTGCGCTGACCGGTGGCTGAGCACTGGGGTACGGAGTAAGGAAAACACGGCCATGGAGGGGGAGGCAGATGCGGGCTTTCGTGGGGAGAGCGGTGGCGGTTGGGGGGTTGCCCGGGGTGCCATGGGTGCCGTGGCTTGGTTTCCCCGGGAGAAACTGTGGCTTAGTCTTGAGGGATGAGCCGCCGGGAATGCCTGCTGAGTGTCCTTCGTTCGCTCGGCAGAGGAGCTACACAGGGATCTGAAACCACATAACGTCCACAGGAGAAGGAGCACGGTTCCAGGCTCGCCGGGGCTCCGATCTGGCTTCCCCACGCGCAGCTCTGCCTCCCTGGGCCGGGGCCTGCGTGTCCTCGCCTAGCAAACAGGGGTGATGATCAGACCTGTGGCAGAGGCTTGTCGTGAACCTTTGTGGCGGGTGTGACCCGGAGAAGATCTCACCTGCTAGGACTTTCCTTGGCCTCGCAGGAAGCTGGTCATGCCGTCTCTGCTTAATGACCTTGAGCTTTTCTCCTCGAAAGCATCTCTTTTGTTATTGGACTGTGCCAGTTGTTGCTTAGGGACTGTGATTTCATGGCTGTCCGCTTCCTGCCTTTGGACAAACCCCTGTTCCTTCGCTAGGCCTCAGTTTCCCCATCTGATGGTGTTGGGCTGGCTAATTCCTGAGGGTAGTCCCAAGCACCTGTACACTGGAATTCGGTGGCTCTCGGTGGGTGGAGTTTTACTTAGGAACACACACCGGAGATGGAAAAAACGTGAAAGTGAAGGAGAAGGGCTCCCTCTCATTTGTCTTGGGTCCCTGGACCAGGAGAGGAGACCCCATAAGAACTCTTTTCCTGGGGACGTGCCTTTCATCAGCTGCCGCTTTGTGCTTCGCCTCTCTCTTGCTGGCGTGAGTCGTGAGAACTGGGGATGGAAACACTGTGGACCCATCTCGATACGTCCCGATCACTGTTCCAGCTGCTTCTCCCTTTCCTCCCAATTATGAGACTCCTGAAAAAGGTCCTTTCTTTTCAGAGTGGGTCAGAGTCCTATGGGGACAGGAGCCGAACTGAAGGAACCAAGATATTATGGGTAACAGAACTCAGTTCGGCCAGTGAGAGGCCCAGGAGGAGGTCGACACCCCAGATATCCACATGTTATTGTTTATTGTCCGTTTCCTCGATTAATTTATTACTTGATCTT
Organism: Potos flavus; assembly: GCA_028534135.1. NCBI lineage: Eukaryota > Metazoa > Chordata > Mammalia > Carnivora > Procyonidae > Potos > Potos flavus. The sequence goes on along the minus strand of CM052885.1, from coordinate 113,314,407 downwards.
CTGACTTAGAGCTTGCGTTGCAGTTAGTGACTAAGAATGCCCTTTTTGACATGGACCCACGCCTCGCTCGTAACCACCGCCTGAAAGAGGGGCGTATGTCTCTGGCGGATGACTTTTGACCTGTCTTTGATAAAGGGGTGAGAATTTTCTCTGACTAGCTCTGTCCAGGGTCTTTCACATGGAAAGTACCGTGTCTTGATGACCTAATTTCACATTCCTTGATGTCCATCCACCTGTCCTTTCTTGCCTTCTTTGGAGCAGTGGCTGACGTTGGCCCTGGGAGCTGCCGACAGTTTGGAACGCGTGCTTAGACACGAGATGTTTTTAGACACCTGCAGTGTGTTGGGTGGTGGGGAGACGGTGGTGACTCGAACTCGGTCCCTCCCATCGTGGTGAGAGTTGATACCTTGACCACATTTTCCCTCTTCCCTTTCGACAGAAACCCAGGTCTCCCTTAGTCATTTCAGGAGTCTAATAGAACTCCAAGGCCGTGACTTGCAGACATACTCATTACTCCGGGCTCCCACTAGCTTGTTGCCTATATGTTGTTTAGGTCATCTCTACCGCGTCAGCTTTGGTAGCAATCACAGGACTTTATTAATTATTATTTGGGGAAATATGTTCTATACTAGGAAGTTCAAATAATGCTTGGAAACCAGATTTCTTTGGATGAAACTTTAGAGCCAAGACCACCTAGATTCATATCTAAGTGCTTGCTTCGGCAGCACATATACTAGATTCGTATCTAACCTATCACCGAAGATGTTAATAGTTATGCTAAAAACAGGGGAGAGGGGTTCTGTGGCCAAATGTTGGGACATAGTACTTACCCCAGCTCACCTTGGAGAGTTACACTGAGGGTGAGCAGATTAAAGGCTCTGAGAAGTCCTGCAGTAAAGAAACCCATTTGACATTGACTCAGCATTTTCCTGATGCTTATTAGTTTTAGAATTTGTTTCCCGTCCTCATAAACCCATTTAATATTCTTCAGAGCCAGCATTCCACAAAACACCCTGGAAACACTTGTGGAAATGATTTGTTTCAGCCGAAAATGGCCCAGTGGCCAATGTAGGTGGTCAGAAGAAGAAATCCGTTATTTGCAAATGCAGAGTTTTGTTTGGCCCAACTCGTTGGCCCCAAACCGAGGAACTAGTGCTCTTCTCCAAGGAAGGAGAAGAGTTCACCCCTGAGCAAAACCTCTCATCGATTCCTGTAGTGAGTCATGTGAAATCCAGACTGTTGACTGAAAGGTGGGGGGTGGGCTCCTATGCCGCCACCCTCTCCAAGGACTCATGAGCCAGGACATCATTTCAGGCTCTTCGGGCAGAATATGCAAGCCACCTATGTTCTCAGACAATCAAGAAGCCATGTTTGGCCAGCCAGTGATCCACAGTGGGGCCCCTGTGACTGTCCTGGCATGGGCAGGACACTTTGGAAATAGTACTTTGGTTGAAAAAAGGATATAGTGAAGCATCATGTATAACAGTCTTACTTTCTTTTTTTTTTTAAGATTTTGTTTATTTGAAAGAGAGAGAGAGAGAGAGGGAACACAAGCAGGGGGAGTGGGGAGAGGGAGAAGCAGGCTTCCTGTGGAGCAGGGAGCCCGATGCGGGGCTCGATCCCAGGACCCTGGGATCACGACCTGAGCCGAAGGCAGACGCTTAACAACTGCGCCACCCAGGCACCCCAACAGTCTTACTTTTTTTAAAGAAAGATACAAGAGACATCCAGACACAACAGCAGTGGGATGATGGGCAATTTCCGTTCTTTTCCTTTTCCTTGTTACCTACTGGTGCCCCATTTTCTATTGTCAACACACATTCCCTTTGGAAAAAGAAATATACATGTATATAAATGAAAATACATGTACGTTCAAGTAGACAGAACATAAACACGTCGTATACACCTTGCTGAAATGATAGAATGCGTAAACCAAGATAAATATAAGTTGTCGAGTTTGGGTCTTAAATCTTTGGTTTCTAATAGTTCCTTCAAAGTGTGTCCTTTTTTAATCTTTCCAGATGGGCAGCAAATTTGGGAGATGGAAGCTACGGTGGATAAAGACAAGAGCCAGCCTGTAAGCACTTGGCCGAGATGACTGAGTACCCGCGTCACGTCCCCTCCCTCGCGCTCCCTTCCCTTCTTTCTTTCCTCCTTCATCCAAGTCCCTGGGCTTTGGAGCCCACAGGCACCCAGTAGGTATTGAGTGGACACACCCGTTGAACATATCCTGAGCACCAGGCCCTCTGATTTGTAACCGCGGCATCATAATAGACTTCGGTAGAGTAAGTGGCAATCCTTTCTTCGCCTGCAGCTGGGAGGTCAGGTTCCCCTTAGATAGAATCTCGCCCGTAAACATACAGAACATGTCTTGACGCCTTTGAGAGGAGCGGGCTTGATGTGCTTGGGGCCTTGCGTAGGAATGTAGGTGTGGTTGCAGTTGAGTTGATGATAGCTCCTTCCTTCCAGAACATGCTTTTTGTTGAGATCCCCGAGTATCGAAACAAGCACATCCGTGCATCGGTGAAGGTGAACTTCTACGTCATCAATGGGAAAAGAAAACGAAGTCAGCCTCAGCACTTTACCTATCACCCAGGTAAGGAATCTTCTCCGGAGGCCTCTTTGGTGTTGAGAGGCAGCACAGGCACACGGTGAGGACACACGAGGTCTGCTCCCAGCTGGGTGACCTTGGGCCGGTGACTCAACCTCTCTGAGCCTCCATTTCCTCATCTGTCAAATGGCACCTTCCTTATAAGATCTACAGAAATCAAATGCACGTGACGTGCTTAGCACAGCGCATGGTAAGGAGGTATGAACGACAGTGGCTGTTGTTCATATTTTTCTTTGGGGGGGAGTGCAGACGAAGAGGGAGGCACACTCGGACTTGATCAACAACAGAAGGTTGCAAGGCTGATGACGCCCGTCCAGGCCTTAGATTTGCTCCTGATCGGGGGGCTGAACACTCCCCGAAACCTGCTGGGTCTTCAGTGGACCCCACAGTGGGTCGCCACCCTGTGGCCCCGTGGATTCCTGGGTAGACAGCCAGTCTTGGGGGGTGGGGGGGTCTCATTTCCACAAAGCACGACAGCTTCCTGAGGCTGACACAGGCCTACTAGTCACCCTTCCAGGACTGGAAACCTATGACGCAAGGCTGTCACCCAGCGTATAATTGCCATCCCGTGACAGTGTCATGTGCAGCCTCTGGGCTGCCAGAAGCAGGAGACCAAAGGGACCGTCCTGGGAGCCCAGGCGTGGCGGGGCCTGGCTTGGGTGGAGGGCGTCCACGAGTTTGTGTGGTCGCTCTGGCCGTCCACCATCCCAGGACTGACGTGACATGCCGTGAGTAGCAGGGGCCTGCGGAGGCCCAAGACTATGGGAGACAAACTCTGGGAAGATTCTAGACTGCAGCTCAATGATCCTTTTAAACGTAGAGGTTTTCCATTGTGTTCCATGGCACTCCCACCTCATGCTTGTGGTCAGGAGGCCTCCCTGGGCCTGGCGTCGGCCCTTGCCTGTCTGAGCGTGGCCTGAGTGAGAATTCAGTCCCCCAGGTCCACCAGGGACTGAGATGACGGTCTTTGAAGGGCACCTTGAGAAACGATTCCTGGTTGGTGTCCAAGCTGCCTTTGGCTCTAATGGCCAAACCTCCTTGTTGCCTCGACTTCCCGATGCCTGGTGGTTCCCCAAACTTGATTAGCGTCCTGTCCCCACTACGTTCACTCCAGTGAGGAAACTGGGTCCTCAGCTCCTGGAGCTGGCAATGTCTTAGGAAAGGATGCTGGAGGAGGACAAGTCCTGGAGACCGTCCTAGGTGGGGAGAGGAGCAGCAACGGCAGCAGTGCTGTTAGTGGGAAGATGATAATAGTAACAACAGCAAGCATTGAGCGCTTACTGTATGCCAGCCTCTGTGCTAAGTACCTTTCATGCATCTCATTTCATCTTCCCAGCAACCCCATGGGGGCAGGGAGCGTGCTTGTTACTGCCAGGTAACTGATGGGGAAACTGAGGCCCTGGCCAGCAGGTCTCATTTCCCCCACAATACTACAGAACTAAGGGGATCGATCCATTTGGTCATTTTCTGTTTCCTGAAAACATCTGAGTGTCGGTTGAGTGCCAGGCGCTGTTTTAGGTGCTTAGGGACACAGCATTGAACAAAACAGAGAAGAAAAATCCTCCCTTGAGGAGCCGACAGTCTAGTGGGGGCCGGTTGTTCAGATAATAAGTAAGCAGAGGAAAGATACAGACTATATTTCTGGTGGTGATAAACATTACCAAGGACAGCGAGCAGGGAAGGGGGATGTGAACGGCTAGGGCAGAAGGAGGAAGGGGATATAACTTTCAGTCAAGCCTTCCTCTCCGAGCTCTGCCCCTGGGAAAAGCCTGAGAACGTCCCAGACCTGAGACAGAGCCGAGACCTACCAGCGGTCTTTCTGCTCCTGGAAAGACCTACGGTTCCCGATCATCGTCCGGGGCGCAGTTTCTCCCTAAGACAATTACACAGGGAGGCTCTGGTCCAAGGCTAAGACGCGACCGAGCCCAAGTGTCTGCTCCCACCTACCGGGACCCCAAGGCCACGTCCCCAGCCGCGGCCCACTAATCGTGCGCGCACCCCCGCGGCTCGCTGAGAAGGGTGTACCCGTGTGCTTCTCTCTCTCCCAGTCCCAGCCATCAAGACGGAGCCCACCGATGAATACGACCCCACCTTGATCTGCAGCCCCGCGCACGGGGGCCTGGGCAGCCAGCCTTACTACCCACAGCACCCGATGGTGGCCGAATCCCCTTCCTGCCTCGTGGCCACCATGGCGCCCTGCCAGCAGTTCCGCTCGGGGCTCCCGTCCCCCGACGCCCGCTACCAGCAGCAGAACCCGGCGGCCGTCCTCTACCAGCGAAGCAAGAGCCTGAGCCCCAGCCTGCTGGGCTACCAGCAGCCGGCCCTCATGGCCGCCCCCCTGGCCCTGGCGGACGCCCACCGCTCCGTGCTGGTGCACGCCGGCTCCCAGGGCCAGAGCTCCCCCCTGCTGCACCCGTCCCCAGCCAACCAGCAGGCCTCGCCGGTGATCCACTACTCGCCCACCAGCCAGCCGCTGCGCTGCGGCAACCACCAGGAATTCCAGCACATCCTGTACTGCGAGAACTTCGCGCCTGGGCCCACCAGGCCTGGCCCGCCCCCCGCCGCTCAAGGCCAGAGGCTGAGCCCGGGCTCCTACCCCACGGTCATTCAGCAGCAGAGCGCCACCAGCCAAAGAGCCGCCAAAAACGGACCCCCCGTCAGTGACCAAAAGGAAGTATTACCCGCAGGAGTGACGATTAAACAGGAGCAGAACTTGGACCAGACCTACTTGGATGATGGTAAGACGCTTGTTTATTTCTCGTTGCCCGTTAGGACGGGGACCCCAAAGCATCCCGGTGAGTTGGTTCACTGTGTGGCCTGGGTATCTTCCTTCCCCGCTTTGGGCCTCCGTGTCCCCCCTCTTTAATTTAAGGGGGTTGAAGAAGAGAACCTTTACTGCCTCACCCGACCCTGTGCACGAATCCTTTGCCCCGCAGGACTTTTGGGGCGGCCGGTAAGAGGGTTAGAGGTTTCGCCACAATCAGTGCAACAGAAAGAGCAGATGAGGGCAGTTCTGGCTTAAGGAGTGTCCCCTGGGTCACGAACTGGAGCAGTTTAACCGCTACCACTGTCTTTGCGTTGCCAAGTGGAGACCAAGAATAGACCAACCAAAAGGAAGGAAGGCGAACCTTTTATTCCTGCAGAGGAAAAAAGTCCTGCTTCTTGATAGCCCTCTTTTGTGCATTTGGGGGAGGGGAGCGGAGCAAGGGAAGGAGCATGCTCGCTGCAAAGTGGAGCATGAATGGGGGGCTTGCAGGCAGGCTCCGGGCATATCTGTGCCGTGTACCCGTGGAACACAGAGGCGCATTGACAGGAGGGAAACAGCGGGCTTCCGTTGTGGTGAGCCCGGCTGCTGGGGTGGTGGGGCCAAAGGAAAAGATGCAGGGCGGCTTTGTGTGAGTCTGTAGGTGCCTGAGTTTGTGGGCTGAGGGCGGCGGGGGTTGGGGGGACCCGCTGGAGGGTCATCTTGGTGGAGTGGCTGTATCGGTGACGACGGTGGCCCGGGATCTCAGGGAGGAGGGGCCAGCTGGCTAGAGGATCCCCTGGGATCAGCCAGGTGCCGAGAGGGCGGGGCCGGAGGCAGGAAAGCAGGTGGTGTGAGTTTCTTAGTAGAAGGAAAACCTACACCACCGGCTGCTATCCGCCGCTCCAGCTTCACCTTTTACAGGGAGCAGCATCCGATATACCCCCGAAACGTCAATTATTTCAGAAACTTTACTCTCGGGAAGCCGGCCAAGTGATAGGGAGTAAGGCCAAAAGCTTCAGAATGGCCACGAGGGTTCTCGTAAAAACCAGATACCGAGGATCACTTTGGTGGCAGAAATCCTCCGGGACTCACTCCGAGACTGTTGACTTTTACTTTTTGCAAAGTTTTGACAGTCTAGGTGATCTGGGGGTTCCGGGACTTCTGGTAGTTTCTACATCCTCTCTCTAGTAAAACTATTGATCACAGACTTCCCCCAAGCGCATCAAGCTTAGTAGAGGGTCAAACTGCCCTTGCCAGGCCGACCTCAGGGTGTGGCCGTATTAATAATTGATCTGTCTCATCCTGAATATTCCAGACCCGGGTTGAGGTAGGGTCCCTGTGCTCAGTTTTAAAAGGGAGACCCACGTGCAATCCATCCTTGAACAATTTGCACTCCAGATGGTTGAGATAAAATTTTGATTGCCAATTTGAAAGGGGGCTATGGTAGAAAATCCATTTCATGCAGAACGCCTAATGCGAGCGGATGAGTGAAATGTGGCTGTAACCAGACCTCTCTCCACGCACGTGCTTGGGGGACGTATCAGGGACGTGGTGCTTTCTAAATAAATGATGCCTGAGCAGGCCCAGGTAACATTCCCCCGCTGACTCTGTGTCTGGTGGTTGGTTCCGTCTCCCAGAGCCACGCACGTACCAGCCCCTCGCACCTGTCTGTCATTCCACCTTAACGACAAACGGTGAGGGTCTCTGTTCGAGATGGCGACTTAGTCCGTGTCCTGGCTCTTAGGGATCCATCAGTATCCAGGTGGTCGTGACTCACCTTTGAGGGTCCATCATCCCCGGACCCACAGAGGTGCTTCCTGTTTTCATAGAAGCCTGATTTGCAGACAAAGCAGCTGAGGATAGAGACCCTTCAGGGCCTCCTAAGTGCCTTTCTGAACACAGGCAGGTTCAAAGTCATGGTGAAAGTGAGCTCTTGACAGGTCAGTAACATGAGTCGGCCCTAAGGCTGTCTCAGAGAACTGCGTGCAGTGAAATTACTTCTCCCGATGGAGGCTTTTCTTAGGTACTTTCTACACAAGCCCAATTCCATGGGATTTTAGGAGATATTCTCTGAAGTGAGGGTTCTATGGCTTAAAAAGGTGAAAAAATTCTGTAAAACCAAGTTTTTAAAAAAAAAAACTTGTTTACTGCAGGACTTCTCAGTGCCATTCCTGCACTCGGGGACATTATCAATCTCTAAAATGAGGGATGTAGCGCTTCCCAGAATTACTCAGTTGCACGTAAGAGAACGTGCGACGCCAGAGGTGCTGTTCACACTGCATTTTATTATTCTCTCTGTGAATGGAATCCTGGAGTGACACCACATGGCAGGCCTGGAACCCCCGTTCCCCAACATTCTGGGGAAATAACCTTGAGGGAATTTTGGAATTCACAAGCCCAGCACTGCCCCCATCCCATACACCTGTGTTCATGCTTCTGCGTTCTTTGGCTTCACGTGGGGCCAGAGCAGGACAGGGCAAGAGAAGACGTTCTACCTGTGTGGCTTCCAAAAGGCAGCAAAGTGGCTGTTGGGTAGATGTCCAGTGCTTGACCGGCAGTGTCCCCAAGGCTCTGAGCAACCCGGGATCATCCAGTGTGGCCAGCTGTGCCCCCCGACAACCCCCCAGCCCCCCCAACCAGCCCCTCAGCTAGGCCCCAGACAGCACCACCACCGCAGCTCCCAGGAAGGGGTGTGTGCCCTTCATCTCCTGATTGCTGGGATTTCAGACCCCTCCAATGGAACATTCTCAAATTCCACCGTTGGCTTTGTGGATGTGGGATTCCGATGTCTCGGTTGATTTCGCGTTGATTTCTGACAGGCCATCTGGAAATCCCTGGGCCATTTCTCTAGTCTGGTTGGGAGACACCCTGGGTTGAGAAGCCCCTTTTCTGTGCCTTCCTCGGATTACGCCAAGGGGGGCTTGCCCGTGAAAGCCGCATCTGGCTGCCCAACCTGGAATCAGCGTGTGCTCGCAGTGTGCGGGGATTTCTCCTGTGCCCTTCGCGAGAGCGGGCTTGAGAGTTTCGAGGGTCAAGGGAAGGTTCCTCGAGCTGGAAAAGGAAGGTGTCACCAGCAGACTCGGGTCCGAACGCAAATCATCTTCAAAGTTGAAAGTGCCACTTGGCTGTGACCCCTGGAAGCCCCCACGTTTGGGTATCTTTTCCTGACCCTTCATGCATGGTCCGGAGCATCCCGTCCAGGCGCCCCACTTGACCCCGTCACGTTGCATTCCTGCGCGCAGACGGTCTGTCTGGGCCCCACTTCTTCTTGGAACTCCAAAGGGCAGCTTCTGCTTTCCCTCCTCCGAGGACTTGAGACGTTTTCAAAAAGTCTCACTTTGAACTGGCAACGTAAGTGGGATTCCAGAGCCACGTGCATCCCCCTCCTCCCTCTCCCTTCGCTCCTCCACCCACGCCCGGTACTTCCCGTAGTTCTTTGGAAGGGTAGGCTTTGCCCACGCACTCCTTTGTCTTTTCTCTGTCCTCTTGTCCCTAGAACTTCCTTGTTCAGAAGTCCCTGGTTTTACCTGGAAAACACCAGCAGTGAATGAATTCTTCACTCCTTCCCTTCCCGCCTCCACCCTCTTTCCTGCCGGCCTTCCCGGCGGGTAGGCTTCCCCCCTTCCCTCTGGCCGCTCCACCCTGACCCTCCCGCCCTCCCCCTGCACCTCTCTCCCAGCCCGAGGTAGTGACTAGTTACCCGCTCTGTGCCTGGCACTGTTCTGGGACCTGGGTACGCAGGCAAGCAAGTCAGATGAGGGCCATGCTCGTGGGGGGTAATTTTTCGGTAAAGGAGATAGACATTAGCATGTAAGGTAATAAGCATATTTCAGATGGTGATAAAAGGCCATGAGGGAAATTGCACTAGGACAGGAGTGAGAGTGCTGCCGGATGGGGGTGGTGCTGGCCCCTGAGACCCAGTGCACAGAGAGGCTGCTGTGGGGAGGTGGGGACAGCAGGCGGGGGTGGGGACAGCAGGTGGTGGCAGCTAAGAGAGCAGAGGAATGGGCCAGCGTTGGCGGGTTTTTGGCAGAACAGTATGATTTGATTTACCTTTTGAAACGGTGACTCTGGCTGTGTTTGGAAAATGGACCACAGGGAGGCAAGAGTTGGCCGACAGGGGCTTTATTTTGTTTCGGACAAAGCCAGATACCAAGAGTGACAATCTCGCAGCAGGCAGGTTATGGAGGGGTGACGCGTTTTACAAAAGGTTGCCTTACCTGTCCTCTCATTAGTGCGATTATTTAAAATGTGACCGGAATTGTCCAAACGGGATTAGTTCCGGAGTAGCTCTGGCACTGCTGGCCTGGAACAACGAGGCGCTCGGATCCGGCAGGTAGGGAGGGCGTGTGCCGCGCAGGCCCAGGCAGGGGAGAGGCGTGGACAGGCTCCGGCCGGGTGCCACCGTGGGCACAGTCTCTGCAGACCCAGGGGCGCTCGGGTCACCAGGCCATCTCACCACAGGCTCCGGGTGGCGGGCCTCTGCCATCCGCCTCGAGATTCAGCCACAGACGAGACGACTCAGGGACGGTGGGAGGCTTGGGACTCAAAGGCGTTCCTTGATTCCGTCCTGGAAACGTCTCGGGGAGAAAGGATGTGGTCTGGGTGATGCTCGAGCCTCCGCCAGCGGCCGGGGAGGACAGCGGTCGGCATGTGTGCGCGTGCGTGTCGGTGAGCGCCCTCACAGGTGCCAAGAGCACAGACCAGGCGGGTTTTGGATCTGCTTCTCTGTCTTCGTGTGAACAACTTAAGAAATCATGTATCGCAATACATTGAACGAACCTGAATATCTCTCTACGTATTTAAATGTCGAGACCTATGCACATTCAGAAACGAGTCGCGTACTCCGAATGTCACTAGCTGGGCCACTCATGGGATTACCACGTGGACCCTTCCTAGCACCCCAGAAGTCCCCAGGGGTCCCCCCTCCTCTGTCCCATCCCCCAGCGTGGCCACTCCCTGCCCTCTGACCCCAGAGATGCCTTTCGCCTTTCCGTAGAGAAGGACGTCATACAGGGGCGCTCACGTGTGTCTGCTGCTTGCCATCGGCCGCGGGCCCGGGCCATCCGGAGACACCGCTGGGCATAGTTGGGGTTCATTCCTCTCGTTGCTGTGGATCATTCCACCCAGGGAACAACCTGTGGTTTCCGCACCCATGTTTCTGTCGATGGACATTTGGCTCGTTTCCAGTTTTATGAATCAAATTTCTGTGAACTCTTCTTCGGGTGCCCGCCCACAAGGTCAGGAGGAGACCCTTGCCGGACCCTCTTGCTAAGTGGGCGTACCCGTTTATCTGCCCGCAGTGGGGCGCGGGCAGCCCATGAGGGTGTCGGAAGCGTGGTTCATCCCACATCTCATGACCTGGGGATCTTCCCTCGCTGCTAACGAACATGCCTGGTGGTGGGGGTCCCAGGCTGCAGACCCCGGGCACAGACCCTGTCCTCTGTTTTCTCACTCATGAAAACTCCACCTCTCGCTCAGATACTCAAAGTGCCAAAGATGCATGAAGATCTGAACCCGGAGTTGCCGGCCAAGGACATAAGACTCCTGAAGGACGTCCGGCGCTTACTCCGGGCTCCATTAATGATCGTGACGATCACAATAGCTCTGCTTCTCTCCAAGCTTCTCCCGGCGCCTCCCCCAGGCTTACCTGCATCTCGGCCACTGTGGCCTGTTTTTGCTCCACAAATGCTTGATGCGAAAAGCAAGTAGGAGAAGCCTTGGAGGAAGCCCTGATGTGTGACTAGCTTTCCGGCAGCAAAGACACGGTGCGGATGTTCCCTTCGCCTTGGGGGCCAACACGGTCCCAAGTTCCACTGTCCGGAGCTC
>CM052885.1:113283688-113302721 GCA_028534135.1 Potos flavus | reverse complement strand
CAGAGGCTGACTCAGCCTGTGTCCTTATGACCTTGCTAGGCTGCTGCTTGTGAATTCAGCAAAGGATATTTAGAGTCTTACTAGAAAATTCCAAAGTCCAGGAAGCTGCCTGCCTAGAGACGAGCCCTCAAAATTCGCAAGAGCTACTGCTGGAGGATCATTTAACTGAGCTCCTAGCAGGTCTGCGACCCTCTCTCCCAGGAGAGGGAGCCTCAGGGAGGTACCTCCCTAAGGTGCCTTTATTTTGCCTCTCTTGCTGTGTCCTCACCTCCTAAGAACCTCAGATTTCTCACTGTGCCCCTTAGGTGTCCTTCGATCCCCAGTGATGTGTCCTTTGCGTTGCTAGCTCACATAGATACAAGGAGCCCCCTTCCCGCGGAGTCCAGCCCCAGAAACGCTCAGCCATCTTTTTGAAATTCTGCAGCGCACATGTTTCCGAAGGAATGTGCTCTTGCGTTTCAAGGTCAAGAGCTACCAAACCACAAGAAAGGCCATTGTCAGACTTGCTGTCCACCCAGCCTGCATTCCAGAGCAGCGTCTGACCCACAGCGAGCAGACAGGGCCCAGGAAAGAGGACCGAGAGAGACGTCACTCGGTGTCGTCCGATGGCCCCGCAGTCATCCACCCAAACCCACGCTTTTAACTGTTCTGAGTCATTCGTGCAGCTCTCGTTTCTACCTCCAAGCGAGCTGATTGTCTTGTGGTAACAAGTGAATATCCTCGTGTAGGAATAAGGTGATCAGTACAAAAAGATTTATGGGTAGATCAGCACCCAAACCTGCTTTGAAAAGTGCTTCTCTGTTTTCGTGCTTACTGGCAGCGGGAGCAGAGGAGCTGAAGCTCACTTCCTCCCCGCCAGTGTGCTGGGCATGCCCGCAGCTTCGCTCCTTGCCGGACGGCGCAGGGACTGCTGTGAGCATCCTTACGTGGAGGGCTGTGGTTGGGATGGCCCGTCACTCGTCCCAGGCCACAAGCCAACAGAGTCCAGAATTTTCATATTAAAAAATACGAAACTTCACAGTATCCGCTCTAGCCGTAATTTGTCTCTCTCTAGAAAAGTAGAACTCAAAAAGCAATTTCGTTGTCGGAGGCCATAAGTTAATGCGTGGCCGTTCATCAGATCTTCTTTTAATGCTGCCTTTCTCTCTGTACTCCCTACCCTCTCCCCCATCAGGAAACCCATTTCAGATAAATAGTAGAGCTTTATTTACCCAGAAAAAAAAAAAAAACCTTTTATGAAAAAGCCCTCATTTCACTCCATTCTGTAGAGTTGAGATCTGGGTTCATGTTGTTTTTGTGGCCTGTGGGCATGGTTCTGGACTCTTTTCTTGCCCTGGGCCCGTTCAGCTTTATTCCAGCATGAATTTTCTTTTACTTTTCACGCTCTCAGGAAAAAAGAGGGGCTTTGTTCTCAGGGAATGATGAAACCACGTCTCTGGCCCCTCTCCACCACATTCTTGACACCTCTTTAGTTTGTTAAACCTGAGGATCTGGTGAAGCTGAGCCTGGGCCTATAAAGGCAGGGCTGGGGCCTGTTTTGTCCATCCAGGATGGCAGGAGTCTTGCCCTGGGCAAACGCACCAGCAAACGGAGGCTTGAGATTCAGGAACGAGGTCTGTTCAGGTCCTCAGCAACCAGTCCTGCCACTTTAAGACTTCGGGATGCCATCTGCCTCATCTCCTTCACTGGCCATGAGACAGGATCTCTGGCAAACCGGAATGGAGCGCTTCCTGGTCATTTTACCATGGACGCCACGCACCTGACTTGATTTCACGATGGGATCGTCTGTTGCAAGCGGTTTGGACTTAAGTCCCAGGCGTTCTGCAAACCAGCAAATGGGTTTCATCTGAAGCCTGTTAGTTCCACCATCCCAGGAAAGTTGAAAGGACACTCCCTGGTTGTTAGTTTCCAAAACTCTGGACAGAGCGGAGGTTCGGTTGCATAAGCTTAGGCGGACGACGCCTTTGAAATGTTCCGCAGCCGGTTCTTACAGATTTCTGGAAGTTGATGGTATCTTTTTGAATTTTCAGCTTTCCTGGGTGCCTAAAAAAGATCGACCCAAAGTTGATGAATGCACCCTCTCCACTTCTTACAGATGGATCGAGTTGTGGTCTGCTTCAGTACTTGGACTAGGGGCAGCCAACTCGTGTTCCATGGGCTCCCTTTAGCCTGCAGAAATTTTGTTTGGCCCACACAGTATTTTAAAAAATATTGGGATTGGATGCCAACGTTTTAAAAACTGGGAGATTGCACATACAAATACAGATTTCAGGCTTTCCTTGGAAAATCCAAATTGGCCGCCCTGGGCCCCACGTTCTGCATGTGGCTACCCGGAATCAAAGTCAAGGTTGGCCTACCGTCGAGACCACCTGCGTTAGAGCACACACCTGCGTCGTCTGCAGCCCCCCGCCCCTCCCTCCGGTCTCCCGAGGATGGACGGAGTGTCTTGTGTTTTGCCATCGTGCTTGAGCTGTTGTTCCTCTCGTACTTGGCTGACCTCACTGAGTCAGGGTTTCTTTCGGACCCGTTAAGCATCTGAATTGGTGACCCCTCTTCTGGAAGGGCCACTCCCATCCGTGGCTGCCTAACTCAGCCCTCAGTAGACAGCCGTGCTCACGAGGTGTTCACTCCCTCCGTCTTTCTTCTTTCTCCCTCTTTGTAGCTGGCGGTAAGATTTTTTTTTTCTAAGCTGTTATGATGAAATGTTTTGGCTATACCCAAGTCTAGAGTGGCACAGTGTACCCACGTCCCCAGCACTCAGCGTCGATGGTTACCAACTCCCGGCCGCTCCGGTTTCTGCCATACCTCCGCCATCTCCCACTCCCATTTCACTGCAGCATTTTGAAGCAAATCCTGGACATCAGAAGTTCTAGAGACCAAAACCGTATCATTGCATGTGTAAATATGCACTGTGTGTCCCTTAGAGAAAAAGATTCCGAAAACACTCCTAATACTCTTAGCACGTATGAAATTTCGTGAAAATGCTCTAATATTGTGAAATGTCCAGTGTTTAAACTTCCTGTTGTCTCATACCTATCGTAAGGGGTTTTTCTTCTTTGTTTTGTTTTCATGACTTTATAGTTGGTCTGAATCAGAGTTCAGCCCAGGCCCATACCTTGTAAGGTGGGATACCTTGGTTTCTTTAAGTCTGCTTTAATCTAGAGGTTCCCCCCAGAACTGTTTTTATCATTATTATTATGCCATTTATTTGTTTTAAAAAAAAACCACCTTCTTTATGACATTTCTTATAGTCTGGCTTTTGGCAGTTATAGACCCGGGATGAGGTTAAGCATCCTTGTCCCCCCTGCCCCCCTCCCCCATTTTCTCCATTTCCTATAAATTGGCAGTTGATTCTAGAAGCTCAGTTGATTCAGGTTCCGCTGTTTTGGCCAGGATGGCCCCAGAGCTGGTGGTGGATCCTTTTGTCGGGGAGCACGTGGTGTCAGGTGGCCTCTCTTTTAGAGGTGATGTTAGTGACTGCCCCTCGTGCCTGGCTCGGTTGATTCGGTGGTGCATTAGTGGCAAAATGGTGATATTCAGTTCTAATTCTGTCTTCCCTTCCTCTTCTGTTAGTTGGAAAACTTCTATAAAGAGAAATGTCCCTTCATCAACAATGGTAGAATTCATATAGGAAAAGAAGGATGAATGCTTGATTCTTTCCCTTTCTTTACCAGTTTTTAAAATAATGGGCTGGTTCCTTAACATCCTCCAGGGGCAATCAATTAGGGTTTTGTGGGGTTTTTTTGTGCCATTATGAATTCATAGATTTAAACATAATTTTTTTTTTCCGATTTTAATAGACTTTTTTTGGGGTATTTCCTTTTGTCCTTATCATTCGATGGGTCTCAGTATTATGACTTCCTCTCCTTTCTTTCTCTGGCTTAGCAATGTGCTTATTCTGAGGTGTTGGGGAGGAAAGAATCCTACATATAGATTTAGGGTTGTGATCCCTACATGCGTGAAGGGGAAATCATAAGATAGTGCTTGCGTGCCAAGTGGTAGAGGTATTCCTCAAAGCATTGAGGAGTCTTTAGCTTCAGAGCGGTTGGAGTTTGCAGGGCAGGAGAAAGTTGTGTGTTGATTAGGTATATAGGGCTGCTGTAACCAGAACCCAAAATTAACAGCAGCTTAAACAAGAGAGATGCTTGGCTTGCCTTCTGATATAACAGCATGGGCATAAACAGTCCAGGGCTGTAATACTGGCCATGAGGTGCCAAGATGAGGCTCCCTCTGTCTTATCATTCCACCATTCTCAGGGTGGTCCCCTCATCTGCATTGCCCAAGATGGCTCCTGGATGGAGGAGAGGGTGGGGACAAGGAGGAGGAAAGGCATGCCCCTTCCTCTCAGCAGCGGGGTAACCTGGTAATCGCATACATCCCTTCATCTGACACCTCATTGGCCAGAGCCTTGTCATATGACCATACTGAGCTGCAAGGGAGGCTGGGAAATGTAGTTTTAAGGATGTACATTTCCCAGGGACAAAACCCATTACTCTGGGTGACAGGAGAACAGATTTGGGGTCTCTGCACATGAAGCGTGATCATAGTGGGAAAATAGGTCAAAAAGAGGTTGGATATTTTATAATCTTTAATGTTCTTAGGAGTTTCTTCATCTGTTCCACAAGTATTTATTGAATGCCTCCCATGTGCCAAGTGAGGTTTTTAGGTTCTGCAGACAGAGTCGTGCATGAAACAGACGGAGTCCCTGCCTTCATGGAACTTTCCTCCTAGTTGGGGAAGGAAGCAAACAGTTCAACAAATAGATACTGTAATGTCCAGTGGTCATAGCACTATGAGGAAAATCTAAAACAGAATGAGGTCTCGAATGTCTAGTTGCTGAGTCTCCCCAGATTCAGAGACGACTTCTCCTCCGTCCAAGAACCACCAGAACATTTTCTTATCTTTTGGCCTCAGTCAAGTTTCTCAGCCTCAAGACTATTGATGTTTGAGGCTGGATAATTCTTTGTGGGGGGCCGCCCTGTGCACGGTAGGAGGTAGGATGCTTAGCACCCCGGCCCCCACCTGCCTCGCCCCAGCTGTGACAGCCAGGTGACCCCTCGGCGTGGAGAACTGCCGCTAACTAAGAGCCAGCCGTCTGAAGGATTTAGTGCCTGATTCTGGTGGAAACAACGTCTTTATAACGTTGAATGTTGGCCGGACTCTGTGATTTTTCCGTACGTGGGGGTCCACTCTAGAAAAAGCCTGTTATTTGTCGACTGGAGAATTCTTAGATCTCGCTGGGTGTGTAAAGCCACCAGGAACTAGTTTCTCGCTGTGCACAGTGGATTTCCTGGTGAAAGCCTAGGACAGCGGCTTCAGGGTCAGACGTTGACACGTAGTTGAAGTCAAAGGCAGCTTGACTTGGAGCCTGCTTTGCCTCCTCCTTGCTTGCGGCCTTGGGTGAGGCATGTGTGAAAAGTGCCCCACAACCAATGGGGAGGGCTGGCAGTGCGGGTGTGGCCTCCCTTAGCCTGGGCGGGTGGGCGGCTGCCTCGGGGAACGGCCAGGAGCCGTTTTGGGCATTTGCCTTCTTGTTTGCTTCTAATCCACTGCTTGCCCATTCATTCATTCCTCCTTTGAAAAGGTATCCGCTGGGCACCTACTGTGTGCTGGGCTTTGTGCCGGGGGCTGGAACACGGCAGCGAATCCAGTGCACGAGACTCCTCTTCTGATGGCCTGTAGGGGAGAAAATATTCATCAAAAATCAACCAATAAATAATGAGGCTTTCAGCTGGAGCTCAGTGCTCTGAATAAAATAAACAAGGTGATGCTCGAGGAGGCGGGGACTTCAGATGGGGACAGCCAGGGACAGCCTGCTTGAGGGGGTGGCCTGGACCTCAGACCTGGTGGAGGAGGTAGGGGAAGGGAATTCCAGGCAGGCGGAACAGCACGTGCAAGGGGCCAGAGCTGGGAGGAAGCCTGGTTTGTGTGGTGGGCAAAGAGGATCTCGTGTCGCTGACAGCCGTGGCCAGGAGGTGAGTGAGAGGGAGGTTTTCGGGGTAGGCCCGACCACATAGGGCCTCAGAGGCCACAGTGAGAGGCCTGGATTTGATTCTAGGAGGGAGAGGAAGCTGCTGGCAGATGGCAGGGTGGGGTGTGTGTTTG
Organism: Potos flavus; assembly: GCA_028534135.1. Taxonomy (NCBI): domain Eukaryota; kingdom Metazoa; phylum Chordata; class Mammalia; order Carnivora; family Procyonidae; genus Potos; species Potos flavus. The sequence goes on along the minus strand of CM052885.1, from coordinate 113,296,616 downwards.
CCAGGCTGGCAAGTACAGGAAATAATTATGACAACAGTCTCTCGCACTTAATGAGCACCTTTGGAAGGCAGAGACTAATTATCATCTCCCGTCGCAGCTGTGAGCCCAGCCGAGTGACAAGGGAAGGATTTGTCTCAGGTCACAGAGCTAGAGCCCAGAGGAGAGGCCGTCAGAGGCACGTGCGCATCGATGGCCTGAGAGAGTCATCTAGATACAATTCATGGACAGAATGGAGCATTTATCTTGGGCCTTTGCACTCCCTGCATCTGATGGGACTCCAGAAAATGGGCTTTCACGGCAGACTTGCCAGTCTGCCTGCCTCCTGGACAGCCCCCCGTGGATGCCCCCGGGGAATCCGATGCCCACCCCACTCGGTCCCTGTCTCCCCTGTCCAGCTGCCTAGGGAATGTGGGGGTGTGGCCTTAGGCAAGTTACGTAATACCTGCGACCCCAACTTCCCCATGTGTAAAAGGGGGATCACAACAGTGCTCTGGGTGGAAATGACCGACATGTGGCCGATGCCTATGACAGCGGGCACGGCAGGCACTTGGCAGGGAGTCACTGGCAGCTCATCGTGTCCCCTGTCACCGTCTGCATCTGTCCAGAGCTGAAGAATGGCCCATCCCGACATCTGGGATATGCCGGCCCTTTGTTATCGCCCTCTCGTCCGTTCCGGGTTGAAGCCATCTGCTCAGACACCACAGTGAGCCCCATCTCAGGGCCCCTGGCCCGTCCGCCAGACCCCCCATTCCTCGAGTGAGGGGCGCGGCTGTGGACTGCCGTCTTGTCCTCACTAGCAGGTGACTGGAAGCAGCCTGCCTGCCTATTAATAAGACACAGTCCCCGAAGAGGGCGCCGAGCAGCTGCGATGGGAGTAGAGGACAGACCTCTTGCTGTTGGTGTTCTTATGCTTATGGATTTCTTTCTTTCCTTGGCTATATGCATGTGTTCCTTAAGAAAATTACAACGAAAAAAATAAAGGGAACACAGTTCAGGTCTGAAAAATGATCCTACGGGCTTGCATGAAAAACGGGGTTTTCGAAATGGAAAGCTGTTAGTTCTGCTTACGGGTGCCTCTCACCATTTGGACGTGAAGTTGGGCCTCTTGTCCGCCCCTCTCAGCTTTGAGTGGAGGATGCCATGTGGCCGTGCTGAGACTTTCTTGCCTCTGAACTTGTGCCCATACCATAACCTCCGGCTGGAATGCCATCCCCTCCCTCTTGTGCCTTCTGGAGTCTGGCCAGCGTTTCGAGACTCTGCCCAGCTCTCTCCTCTCTGTAGCGGGGAGGGTTTCTCCTCCTCCGAGTCCTGGAGACACCCACGGGCCCTGGCAGCCGCTGTCCATCACTATACCTCTTAGGCGTTTCTGTTTTTTTTCTCCTGGCTCAAGTCCAGGTCTCTGGGTGGGACGGACTACCATCTCCGACTTGTCTGTACCCACAGCTGCCCCTGCGACGGCTTGGCACATAGTAGGTCCTTGGCAACGTTTGCTCCAAGCCTCGCCCAGCTCCCTGCAGGTAAATCGTATGGAACTGAGTGAATGTCTGAGAACAGAATGGACACTGTATGCTGCCTGGCTTTTAAATGATATGAAACTGTTCATCTTGAAATGACAGTAATACTTATTTTTAATAACAATAATAACAGTAGCTGATACTTCGATGGCACTCATTTAACCCTCACAACTGCTCCTGAGGCGAGTACTACTATTACTCCCGTTTTAGAGGTGAGGTGACTCTAGCCCAGAGAGGTTAGGTGACTGACTGAGGTCACACAGCCAGCGAGTCAGTGAGCGGTCGTTCTTTGTGCGTTCTTGAGGCAAGCTGTTACCTCTTTCCGTGGACGTTCACGAGTGGGAATCAACAGCCACGTGACACCTGCTAGCAGGGTTCGAGAGTGCATGGAAGTGGGGGACAGCCCGTGTCCCGGTCCCAGAATCAGGCCTCGTCAGGACAGCTTTGGAACCTAGAGCTGTGAGCTTTTCAAAAGGCCTGAGAGATCCTTTGGGAGACGCAGGGTGGGGGACGGAGGGGGATGTGGAAGTAGAGGAATAATCCTCTAAATCCGATGACACAGCTGCAAAACGGAAGTGACGAATGTTTAACAGAATGCCCCTAAACGAATGCGGTCCACAGTCACCTTCGGCCTTCACAGCAATAGTCTCACGACATTCGGTGCGAGTGACGGGGCGTCTCAGTGGTCTGGGACTCCAGGGCCTGGCGTTTCCAAAAGTAGCCATGCCTCGGCCTTGACCCTCCCACCGGGAGGGTGCACCACGCGGGGAGGTGGTGGCCGGGCCCCGGGGTCCCTCCCAGCCCGGCGCTCCACGGGCCCCCCACCGTCCAGTGGGCCAGGCCGGGGCAGACCTTCAAAAATGCGCTGGCCCCGGGGCCCACGAGAAAATCGATTTCTCGCCTGCGGCCGGCCGTGCTGCCCAGCGCCCGGGCCATCCCGCGGTTGTTGTGACAGCACAACCCGGTGCCATGGAAACGATTGTGCAAGGCCTGAGCAGGCTGCCCGGGAGAGCGTGTGCGCGGGAGCCCCGGTCCTCTGCCGGGCTCGGCCGGGGCTGGCGCTGGGCTCCGCGGCGCGCCTTCTGCAGGGAGACCCGCGAGCCCCTGCCCTGCCCTGCCCGCGCCAGGAGGCTGGCCCGGCGGGCACGCACGCCCCTCTTCTCTCCGCCGGGGCCGCCCGCCCGCTCCTGGCTCCTCCCGCCGATGGCGTCCCCGGGCCCGGCTGGCCGAGAGCGAGGTGGCCGGGGGCGCCCGGAGCGGGCATCCGAGCTGGCCCAGGCTTCCCTCTCTAAACGGCACAGTGTTTGCATCCCTGGGCTGGCCAGGGCTCTCCCGGCCGGGCCTGGCGCGGCCCGCAGGGCCTCCCTCCCTGCTGCAGTTCCAGGCGTTTCTGGGGGCGGAAAACAGAAACCAGCCCTGTGTTCTCCAGGCTGCCAAGCTTCTGAGAAATTCCTGCCTCGGCCCCGGAACTGGAACTCCCTTCTCCTGCCGACCCCTGGCCCCTTGCAGAGACTGGTAGGAGCTCCCCCACCCTGGCTGGCGTCCCGTTTCGCGCTGATCAGAGAGAAGGTTCTAGAGCTGGTCTCCTGCTCCCTCTGCAGTTGCCATCCCTTGACTCACCCGCCGGTGGGTGCTCACCCCAAGATGGCCTCTTGGCACTTGACTGTGGCCAGAACTACCCGGGAAAGAGCTTCCCGAGTTCCCACTCCGGACCACAGCCCTGGGGCGCTCGGTGCTCTGAGGGAGTCGCTTAGCCTTGCGGGGGCCCCTCTGTGTGGCTGGTGTTGGCAGAGGGACAGGAGTAAAGCCCTCGGTTTCCGGTCACCCTTGCTGCGGCGGGAATGCCCGAGAAGATCCGGGCCCCCTCCTGTGGGGGCTTCGCGTTTCCGGGCGGGGCTCATCCCTGCCAGCGGGTCTCTTAAGGAAAAATGGGACGGCGTGTTTTCGTGTGGAGGTTGGCACGAAAGTTTCTACTTTGGAAAGCGGGGCATCCTGGCCCAAACTGTTTGGCCTTGAGTCTGTTCCACTCAATGCATCTGCTGAGTGCCTACTGTGTACCACGCAGAGAACAAGTGAGAGGGAATCGGCTTAGTAACTTGCCGTGTGGTGTGTAGTAAGGCGAATGTAGGGGTGTGCGTGCACAGGGGTGTGCGTGGGCCCACAACTACGCATCGCTAGGACAGGCAGGAGAAAGCAGTTGGCCCCGTCAGGTTCTCCTTGGACTTCGGGGTTAACTCCGATCATTTCGGGCCCAAACAGAAAGCTCTGACTTTACCGTTAAAGCGAGGCCTATGGGCGGGGCAGGAGTGCAGGGTAGGGGGGTTTCAAGTTTGCACCCTGGCGTCACCGCCTACATTTAGATCCTGGCTCAGCCACCCGCTAGCCCTGAATCTCTGAGCGAGAGCCTGGGTTTACTGACCTACGAAATGGACTAGAACATCATCTCCTGGTGGGGCCTCGTGAACACGGGTCAGCGCGTGTAGGGGTCTTAGGACAGGACCCCGCAGTGTGCGTTGATAGCTGTGGCCAGCCAGGCAGTCGGACAGGTGCTGGGCGAGCGAGGGCAGGTCCCCGGGCCATGGATCTTGCCTCAGGGGGAGTGGGGATAATACATACAACAGAAATGTGTTTCAGATGGGGAGACAAGCCATGAAGGAGCAGGTGCTGTGAGACAGAGTCAGCAGGGAAGGCCTCTCGGAGGAGGAGGCATTCTCCTGCCCCAGGTGTGCTCGAGGCCCTTCCCCATCCCCTGAAGGGGCGCGGCTTCCTGCTGCTCTCCCAGCACTAGCTCCTGTGGGAGGCCGCAGGGAATGGGGCTCATCTGTCTTCCTTGTTCCTTGGCTCTGTTCTCGCTCGCTCTCCCTTCCCCCCTTCCTCCCTTCCTCGCCTCCTTCCTTCTCTGCCCCTCTCCCTCCATTCTTTCCTTCCTTCCTTCCTTCTTTCCTTTCTCCCTTATTTCCTTCTTTCCTTCCTTCCTTCCTTCAAGCACCAAGTTGCTTTTATTATATATATGTAAGATATAAACATAACAATACAAATCTCATGCCTCTACCCTGAGTTTAAAGAAAAAGAACATAATCACTGCCTTGGAGCTCTTCTATCTTTAAAAACGCTGTAATTTGCAAACCTTTCAGTCAGGTTTCTCTACAAGATGGCTCTTTAAAAAACTTTTCTCTGATTTTCACTGTCACAGCTAAAAATGATTTCTTCTTTGATAGTGAACCCGGTGCTCAAATTTTCACTTGTCTCCTAAGTACCCTATTTTCTCTCTCTCTTTTTTTTTTTTTTTTTTTTGCTACAGCTTGTTTGACTCTGGACCCAAGGCAGGGCCCACACATTGCGGTTGTCTGACGTGTGTTTTCATCTCTTTCCTCTGCTCCTGTCCCCGTCCTCTTTCTCCCCTTTGTTGTCTTCGCGTTCCTTCGAGAAGCCGGGTGGTTCGCACAAAGGCTGCTTCTGTAGCTCGAAGCCCCGCGGGCCTCTGACGGGTTGCTCCGTCCCCAATATTTCCTGCAAATCAGTAGTGAGACCAGTGGCTGGGTCAGGTTCAGCTTCGTGTTTCGGGGGAGCCCACCTCACGAGAGGCGGTGTGTTCCCGCGTCAGGAGGCCCTCAGGTGCGGCTGTGTCTTTCCCGCAGGGCTCTCGGCCACGGGTGTATCCTCCTCACCCCCCTGCCTTCGAGTCATCACTGTCCCCAGTTCCGTGTCTGGCACTTCCTTTTGTTTCTAACGTTTCTGCCTGCGTGATTCTCCACACAGTAGCACGTTTAGTTTTGCGTGCTTGTGGAGGTTACATAAATGGAATCATTCTCTTAAGAACTTTTCCGCAACTTGCTTCTCCCCTCGACACTGAGATCCGGATGTTGTCCTTTCGGTGGCTGTCGTTCTTTCCTTTTCTCTGCTGTGTAGTATTCCTTCATTAGACCTCCTGGATCCATCCTGCCGGGAGACCTTTGGCCGTTTCCAGATTTCTCCCCTTTGCTTGTTACAGACAGTGCCTTCTGGAATATTCTTTCTCTGTCTCCTGGCACGCATGCATGCACACAGGAGTTTCTGTAGGGTTATGCCGCCAGCTGGAATTGCTAGGTCACTGGGCGTACACAGCTGCCCCGGTAGTAGACGATGCCGAATTGTCTCCCCAAGTGGATGTACCAGTTTACACTCCCCCCAGCAGCACAGATGCGATGGCCCAGCTCCACATCCTCCCAGCACTGGGTACGGGAACACCTGTAAGTGGTTTTGCAAAGCTAGTATGTGTGAAATGATATCTTCGACGAACAGAAACTTTTAACGTAAATTTATTTTCCGCAAGGTTTGAACTTTTAACGTAAATTTATTTTCCGCAAGGTTTGAACTTCTTTGAGCGTCGTTTGGGGGTGCTGCTACCCAAAATGTGTCATTGGACTGGGAGCTTATGAGAAATGCAAATTCCAGACCCGGTAAATCAGAAACACCAGGGAGGGGCCCAGCACTCTGCTCCTTACGGCCCTCCAGGTGATTCCGACGCTCCTCAAGTCTGGAGGACGGGTTTGGGAAACCTTTTTCCACCCTGCTGCCTTGAAGAGCCTCTCCTGTATCGCGTTCCAGTAGGTCGTAGTCTTACTTTTCACACTGGAGTTTGTAGTCCACCTGGAATTCATTTTGCATCCAGTATAAGGTAAGGTTCGCGTTTCATTGTTTTCCATCCGGATCAGTCGTGGGCCTAGACCATCTGTTGAGAAGCCTGTGGTCTCCCCACGGGCCTGTGATCCGGCGGCGTGTAAATATCCTTTCCACGTGAGCGCGGGCTTCTTCCCGGCCTCTCGGTTTTGTTCTGTACGTGAGGTTGTCTGTCCCCCGCGACGGTTTTCACTGTAGCCGCTTTGGAGGTAGTCTCGGTTTCTGGAAGGGTCCGTCTCCAGCTCGCTGTTTCTCCAGAAACATTTCGGCTATTTGGGGGTTTCTGCTTGCCCGGGGACGTGGCGGAGTCAGCTCGTCAGGCTGCACAGAGTCACACTGAATCTTTCCATCGACTTACAGACCTCGTACAGTACTGCGTTTTCGTGCAGTTTTTCTAAACCTGCTCAAGGTCATCCTTCAGAACAGGAGGAAAGTTAGAGCCACCTCACGGGAGGGTTTGCAGTCATCTTGGGCCCCTGAGCCTGCCACGTGGGCTGGGATGCACCACCCGAGCTCGCGATGGCCCTGCCCCGTCTCCCCCCTTGGAGCGCGGTGGCCTCCGTGGACACATGCTCAGGGTCAGGAACATGGGGGGCTTCGGTTGGAAAGGCTGACGGTCTCATGCCTGAGTCTCTGGTTTCCGGCAGATGTGCGACTCTTATGACCTGCCTCCTGTGAAGGTCTTTTCGTGGGCTGTTTCTAGCCCCATCCCAGCTGGCATAAGAAACGGGCTCAGGATAGAGATGTCTTTGAGTCAGACTTAATGGAAAACCACGGTTTGGGGTTCCAGATCCCACAGTCCTCATCCTAACGCGATGTAGGAGGCTCGCTGTGTCCACACTCAGTCCTCAGAGGGGGAAGGGGGCCCCGTGAAGCTTCTGAACCAGGACGTCACAAGTTAGAGGCAGCAAGGTGGGTGACATCCCTACCAAAGCTCAGAGGCCTTGGCTTCTCCCTTAGTGTCACTGCTCCTGGGATCTGCTCTAAGGGACAAGCGTTAGATTACTCCGTGTTTTGCCACGATGACGTCGGCACTGGGTTTGCCGATACTCAGAACCAGAGTTTATCCACCCGTTTCCTTCTTTCATTTAATCACTCGGTCATCCAGTAGCTATTTATTGTCACTACTGGGCACGCTGCATGAACGAAAGGCTCAAAGGCCCTGCCCTCACTGAGCTCACAGTCTAAATGACAGAACCAAGTAGAGCTAAGTGCTGGGAAAAAAGGCAAAGCAAGGGGAGCAGGAATAGAGAGTGGTGGGCAGCACAGAGGCCTACTGTTCTAGTAAGGGGAAGTATCCCAGGGGAGGAGACATTTGGCAGAGAACTCAGTGAGAGAGCCTTTTAAGTATCGAAGGAAAGAGCATCCTAGGTAGCGAGAAAAGCAAGTGCAAAGGCCCTGGGGTGTAAGTATGCTTGCTGTGTTTAGAGTGTGGGAAGGTGGGCTGGGGGGATCAGAGGAACAGGAGGAAGAGGAGTATACTCCTTTGATCTTAAAGGTGTGGACTTTCCCAGGGCCCAGGGGTTCCCTGCGCCCCAGGAATGGGTTAGCGCTAGCTGGAGAAAGCCCATCAAAGTGGAATCCAGTGGGTGTCCACAGGACCCAGGCTCCTGCCGTGGGTAGGTGCTGTCTGCCAGCCGCTCACCCATGACCCTCTAGGGTCACCTGGCTTTTATACTTTCTTCGTGTGCTCTGCAGATGGCCACTAGAGCCAAGGCCGGAATCAGATCGACAGCATGGGAAGGCGTGGGTTCCGTGAGTCTAGAAACACAGGTTGCTGGTGGTTTTGTAGGATGTGAGCTTTGACTTTCCTCTTTTGCTGGAGATTGTTGTCAACAAGGGCCGGCCGGGATGCCTCCTGTCATTCCTGGGGAAGCCCCCATCTCCCTCTGAGCCCCGGGCCTCAGCTCTGTTTTCGGTCTTGTGATGTCCTCGCGCTCTGTCCCTTTTTAGACATGCACCCGACGCTTGACGTTGCAGTCCCCGGGGGGCCTGGCCCCTTTGCTTCTTAAATCTCGTCTCCTCAGCTTAACTAGAGTGAACGACATGATTAGCTCACGCCCTTTTCCCTCAAATACTACACAACTGGCTTTTACTGGGTAAGCCTGTTAAAAGTCAGGGGATCCCAGGGACCCGTCTTTGCTCAGCACTGCATTCAGAGAAGCAGGTCCCGGCTGCCGGATGGTAAGTGCAGAAGAATTCCCGTGCTGGCTGCAAGCTGGGCCGTCTTCCCCATCTGCCGGTGACACGCCCTCCTCCCGGTTAGCACCTTGGCCTCCCCCCCAGAACGCGAGCCTCACAACTGCCATGTTTACTCATCCCGAGAGCTGGGACAGTTTGGTGCCGCGTGGCGTTTTTCTCGTAAGCTCCGAGGTCTTGCCGGTAAGATGTCTGGGCGGCTGGGTGCTGTGCGGGCCCGATGCCTGGGCCGGCTTCCGGAGGCCTCTGGTTTGCAGAGCGTGGGTGACTCAGAGGGCTGTTCTGCATGTCGCCCGCCCGCGCGGTGCAGGGTGGCCCTGGAGGGGCCCCTCTCGGCAGGATGTGAAAACGCATTTCTGAGAGCACGGCCGACCTCAGACCCACCCACTCTGAAAATGCAGAAATAGCTGCCAGGGTGAAAGTGCTCTGGTGACAGAGGGCGGCTGTCCCATCCGCTCGGTCTTTAACCAAATGCTGTCTGCGCGGTGGGCGAGTCTGCACCACCAGCCGGAATTACACGCTTTCTGCGAGCGCGGCGGCGTGCCCGCCGGAGGCTGAGCGCAGGGCCCTGCTGGGTGACACGCGCTGCCGCCCGTTCTGTGGGTGAGGCAGCGGAGGCTCGGGGAGTGACCTGCTGGGGTCCCGCGCCCTCAGTGTCTGCAGAGTGCTTGCGCCCGCGTCCTGTGCCGACTCTTCGATTCCCTCCGCCGTGGCCGGGGCCAGTGCCTGTCCACCTTCCCCGGGGCAGGTGCAGTCCAGGGCAGGACGTGGCAGGCTGGGATCTGGAGCCGTGATTCTGGCCCCCAGCAGCGCGTCTCCCTGCGAGTCCGCCGTGGGGTGGGAGCCCCTCTCTGCGGCGCTCAGCCCCGGCCCTGAGCGCTCTACGCCCCCCCCACCTCAGAGGCTTACCCAGCCTCACCAGACCCAGCAAGGCTGCACGCGTGACAGGGCGGAGCAGGGAGAAGGCACTCTGGGCTCGGGGCTCTGGGCTGGAGGAGCCAGGCAGCCTTTGAGGCCGGGTGCGGACAGAGAGGTAGCGAGGCATCGAGCCGGGAGAGGGGGCCTTCCGGGCCAGAGCCGGACGGCATGCGGTGTGCCGGCAGTGGGGGCGCGGGGCCATAGCAGCAGTGTTTGCACCCTGTTCAGATCCTGCCGTGGACCAGCCCTGCGACCTCGGACTGCCCTTTAGCCTGGGCTGCTTTGCTGCAGTGCCTGCGTACATGCGAGCGTACGTGGAGGTAGAGGGAGGAGGGTGCTCTGCTAGGAGAGTGCTTGGGGGCCCATCTTAGCTCAGGCTGCCATTTTTCTCAGCGGTGGAGGCAGGAGGTCCAAGATCAAGGTGCCTGCGCCGTTGGGCTCCGGTGCGAGCCCTTTGGAGATGGGCGCCTTCTTGCTGCGTTGGCACGAGGCACAGAGAGTGAGTGTACGAGCTTTGGATGAGGGCGCTAATCCCATCGTGGGGTCCCATCCTGACAACCTCATCGACTCTGATCACCCCCCAAAGGCCCCATCTCCAGATACCATCACATTGGGGCGTAGAGCTCCAACATGCATTTTGGGGGACACAGTGCAGCTCCCGGCTGGGCCTCGAGGGAAATGTTTGACGGAGGAGTGAGTCAGGAGTTGGGGCTCTGTCACACACACAGTCCTTGCCCGTCCCTTGCCCAGCCTTTGAGTTGAGAGCAGCAAGTGCCTGCGCCAGGCCCGCGAATCTCACGGGAGACCTTTAGGACTGGGCTCGGGCCCTGCTCAGACCTGGTAAAATTTCTTTGCAAGAAGCTAGTTGCTTTTTTGGGCCTAGAAGGAGTAGACTGGGTGGCCCGGGGGGCCCCTGATTTATCTTGCTCTCACCCACCCCACAGGCCCTTGGCTGAACCAGGAAGGTGGAAGGTTCTTGGCCCTGCACTCGCCCTCTCCCTCCCCGACGCAGGTGGGCTTGCCCAGGGCCGGGCCCCATAGCGAGGGCTTGCCGAGTGAACCGGGAGCCAGGCCTTCACCCTCAGGAGGCAAGTCTTAACGCCAACCCAAGCTAGAGGGAGGCAGACGTCGTTGAAATCTCTTGGGGGGGATTTCAAGACAAAATGCACAAGACTGGGGGAAGGTATCGTGGGAGGGGTGTAAAGTGGTAGGAGGCCTCCTTACAGGACACGGGCTTGTGTTGGGCTTCGGGAATGTGTGGATGTGTGTGCGAGAGTGTCCTTCTGGCGGGTGGATTGTGCTTTGAGCTAATCAGGGTAGATGTGGGAGGATACAGAAGGATCTAGAAGGTGAGGTGGAGACTGAGCTGTAGGAGTCAACTAAATATCCAGTGAGTCCTTTCCAAGCGGCCAGGGCCATGCTGGTTTTTGAAGGCAGGGTCTCATGAGCCAGGCGGGGGGTTTCGGGCCAGCTCCTGAGAGGCCATGAGGAAGTCTGGTGCCATTCTGTGACACGAGGAAAGTGGCCTGGGAGGGAGGCGCTGCTCAGTGCACCAGGCTTCCACCTGTTAGCGCCCCTCCCCAGCCTCCCTCCCGCCTCTCACCCATAAGCAAGGAGAAATATACTCCAGTGTCTTCGCAGAAGTGTCTGGTTCATTCCTTCCACCCCCAAAGAGAAAAATGGCTTCCCAAACAATTAGGTATTTATTTTATCATCTCATTTGCGGTCCCAGGCTGATTTGTGGGTTTGGATCGCTGTTTCTTTCCCAAATCTCAACTGGATGTAGTAACAAGTGCTTTTCTTTTGCTTCTGTTTGGCCAACAACTTATTTTGCAATGCTTGCTTTGTGGCCGATGCCTCGGAGCAGAGGTTTGGGGTCAAGGCCGTGATGAAATGGCAGAAGGACAAGAAAGCAAGCAAGGGTTTGTTTAGAGTGCTTTCCTGCCTGTGGTTGCTACCTCAGAAGCTGTGCGGTTGCTCGCCAGGAGAGGTGCAATGTAGCTGCATGAAATCAGAAGCAGTTTTGCTGAACTGGAGAAACGGACTGGGCAGAAGGGACAAACCCAGCTCAGGTCTGAGTTTCCCACAGTTGGTGAGTCTTTCCTTGTAGGGCAGCTTAGCCGAGAGAAAGTCCAAGTTGTTTTTCTCTACACTGTAAGCTCATGTGGAACCCCGGGAAAAGTAGAAAATGGGTAGGATGGTAGTCGTTTCTACTGCAGTTGGGGGGGGACGTCGGTGTTTTCATCGTGGAACCGTCAAACTGAACACACCTTGGACCAGCCTCTCATTCCTTTTGGCTCCCCGACACAGATGCACACAGGTTTTCCTCCTCTGGTTCTACCCCACTTAGATGCATGCCTGTGCTTTCAGGAGACCGGATGCTAGTTGTAGGATCTGTCAAGGTGAGATTCTTGGGTCTGTGTTTTTGCACTTTATCTGTTGATATCATGTGCTTGCATGTTAATTATTAGTGTTGATCAATCAGTGAAGCACTTCCAGTCCCTAGCCTCAATGATTGTCTAACCCACAGCACCAGTGGAATGATTCACCAATTTGTGCCTAGTGTTGTAAAAATGCAACATCACTGTGTCGGTCTGTATCTGTAGCCTCATGAAAGACCACAAACTGGGGCAATGATTCTAGAACCAGAGGCCCCTCTCCTTGGCTTTGGGATGCTTTGTGGATGTTACCCAGGTAACGCTAAGCATGGCCTTCTCTCTTGCGGTCCCCCTCTATATTACTAACAACTGGCCAGAGCAGTCATACTGATCAAGGGAACCTACTTCCTCTTGAACCATATAGGGAAATAGAGTCATATTCTTGATTATCTGAGAGGATACTTAGGCCAGGTCTCCGTCTCCTTTCACATCCTCTCCTCTCACTCTCCCGTCTTTCTTCTTTAGGGGACCCTATTGCAGAGTTTATAAATACCTGTAAATAAGTCAGACAGAACATCTTATGTAATCCACACAGCAGCCTTGCCAGGGAGGCATTCTTATCCCTGCTCTGTGGCTCGGCGAGAGGCCACGAGACTGCCACGGATGTCCCTGCCAGAGCGCTCTTGTTCTGAGGGCCCCTGACGCCACTGTGCACTTTTGCCCAGCTCCCAGGGCAGCCGGACCCTCTGGGCTTTATCGAGCTCCGCCCAGTGCAGGGGCTGGTCCTGGCTAAGTTGTTCCATCTTCCTGTGCCTCAGTAACCTGACCTGGGCGATGGGCACCCCAACACCACTCCCCAAGAGGGCCCTGAGAGGTGAAGAAAGCACCCGGAGAGCTGCCTGCAGGAGGGAACAGGTGCCGGGGGGCGGGGGCGGCTGGGTCTTGAGCGGAGGGCGTCTGGGGTCTTAGTTGAATGGAAACAGGCCCTTGCTCTCCTCTTGGCGCCTCTGTCTTCCACCAAGAAACAGACAATTAAAGAGTGAAACTTCATGACTAAACAGGAAGCTGCACCTCAAAAGGCCGCAAACCAGCTAGTTTGACGCTTTACAAATTCTCCGAACACTCCTGCCGAGGAGCGGGGAGGAGACACAGAGCAGGGCTGGCTTCTTGGGTACCGGCTGGCTGGTCTTAAGGGCATGGTCCCCGGGGATCCCCCTGGATTTGGCTCACTGCTCCAGGCACGTGACCTTGGACCTGCGC
>CM052885.1:113248998-113283188 GCA_028534135.1 Potos flavus | reverse complement strand
AGAAGGGAGGCCTGGCGTCTCCGTCTCCAGGGCAACGGTGGAGCCCAGCAGGAGGGCCCAGCTGGCTGTGCCTCCGGAGCAGCTCCTGGGGGGGGGGGCGGGGGGGGGCTCGCGGTGCGGGTCTCGGAAACGCTTCTGTGGGATGTTTGCATGGTTGGGCAGGCATCAGTCTCCCAGGGCCACGCGGCAGCAACGAGCCACAGACTGAGTGGCCTAAAACAATCTGGGTTTTCAAAAGCATTTACTCTCTTACTGATCTGGAGGCAGAAGTCCCCAGTCCAGGTGTCGGCGGAGCCAGCCTCCCTCCAGAGGCTTCGGGGAGGAGTCCTGCATTACTTCCCGCGGCTTCCCCGCGGCCCCGGGTGCTCCTTGGCTTGTGGCCGTGCTCCCTGCCTGCATCCCCACGGCCTCCTGCCACTTCGCGCTGGGTCTTGCCCTCTTCTTGGGAGGACACTTGTCCTTGGATTCAGGGCCCACCCAGGGGATCCAGGATGATCTCCTCTTGAGATCATCAACCTAATTACATCCCCCAAGATCCTTTTTCCAAATAAGGCAGCACTCACGGGCTCCCGGTGGGCGTTTCGGGGTGGGGGGCGCCATTCAACCTTCTACAGTCAGTAAGGTCGATTTCCCCCCATCCAGTGGGAGCTTCTTGAGAATAGAAACTGTACACCTTCACCCGTTTGTTCAGTCGTTCATTCGTCCCACAGATAACGAGGGATGTCTACCATGTTCCAGGCCGAGGCACGGGGTACCGAAGCAACCCCAGCCGGTCCTGGAGCTGACCTTGCGGCGGGAGAGGCCGACCCAACAAGACCAGAAATACGACTGCCGTTGCAGGGGGAGCCACCAGGGGAACGAGGCAGAGGCAAGGTCAGTACAGTGGGGTGGGGTGGGCCAGCTCTAACCAGGGAGGGCAGAAGATGTGACCCGCAAGCTGGGCCCTGGATGCTGAGAAGGACCGGTTGTTCCCTCCCCTTGCCGTGTCCCTGTGTGATCTTGGGCAAGTTGCCTACTGTCTCTGTGCCTCAGTGTCCTCCTGCGTAAAGTGTCGATGGTGACAACGCAGCCTGGGAGAACCATCCTGCGGACGGGGTGAGGGAGCCGGGAGGAACCCTCAGATGGCGGGGTCCCTGGGAACTGCTCCGAAAGCAGTCACCAGGCCTCCTAAAAGAAGACTTTAGTATGAGCATTATTAGTGTATGAGCAAAGTGATGTACCAAACATTTTTTGTTAATAGTTTGGGGGTATCTATTCTCAAAAAAACGAGAAAGACTTCAAAGTAGTCATCATGCAACACTCGGAAACGTCTTAGATTTCCTTGTTTTACGGCCTGATGTTGGGTTTTGTTTGAGTTCGATTAGGGGGTGTGAGAGGCCTGGCGGAGGTGCCCGTGGACGCCAGTCCCCACCGTGGGTGGAGCAAGCATTGTCCCTGGGATTCAGCCCATGATCCAGGGACCCGACGGGGCTTGGGGCCTCCTACACCTTGTTGTCTCGGCAGATGGACTGAGGTCAGGCTAACATTGTCCTGGGGCGAGGACCAGAGGAGGGACAAAGAAGCCCTCCTCCCCCACCCAGGAGCTGCTCGATTTGGGGCGCAGGATGGGCCCCAGGCCCCCAGGCTCTGGGTCTGCGTGTCCCCAGCGGAGCCTCCAGAATCTGTCCCTCTAGGGGGCAGTAGGGCTCCACTGAGAGTCCCCATCTCGGCTCCCAGAGGCCGGGAAATGCTCCCAGCCTTAGAACCTGCCTCAGTGTTGAGCGTAAGGCGGATTGCTGCACGCACTTTGCCTTGTCTGGGCCCAGAGGTTAGATCTTTGCACATTCAGGTGTTGGTGAGGGGGGACGCTCACTAGGAAGGCAGTAGTTCGTGTCACCGTACTGTGACTATTTCTAAAAACAAGCCCAACAGCGGCATCCACTTAGGGGCGGCTTAGGGGTTCCAGCCCGCATGGGAAGTCCACCTCCAATGACCAGGGAAGGTAGGTGGGTATCTCAGGCTCAGAATATTCATGTGCAGAAGGTGTGCATTTCCACGTGCATGTTTACGGCCAGACTCAGGCTTTTAGACTAAAAACAAACCTCCTTGGCTGGTTCTTCTCCACCCACCATGGGGAGCACCTCCTCCTCCTCCTCCCCCTCCTCCTCCTCCTCCTCCTCTTGCTTGGCAAACAAGGACAGCCCCTATGCGTGCTTTGGGGGGAGCACTGTGACCTCAGATCTGAGACTCGTGGGCAGCACCCCCGATGGCCCCGTGGTTCTCCCCCTCTCTCCGGGGGCAAGTGTGGGGGTTATGAGCGCTTCTGCCTTGGCACACACAGCCCCGGGTTTGGATCCTAACCTTGCCACTTCACACTGGGTGGTCGTCAGCAGGGATCCTCCCTGACCCTCCCACCTCACCTGGGAGACAAGGGGAGACCTGCCTTGCAAGGTGGCTGTGATTCCTGGACCCCCTTCTGGGGACAGGATTCCTGGAATGGGCTTAGCGTGGTGCCAGGTGCATCGTAAACACACCCCACGACACTGCCGGCCACCCCTCCCTGCTGTCACCCACTCCGCCTGCGAGACTCCTTCTACCTTGACCTACTTTTCTGCATGGAATTGTTGCTCGTCTCTGTATCTTCTCTGCATCCTGTTTACTGTCTGTCTCCCCTGCTGGGCACATAGTCAGTATCCATATCTATCTACCGAGTGTGTGAGTGAATAATGGGAGCTCTTAGGACAGCTCTCTGGGCCTCCCCGTCTCCAGCTGTGCAAGAAGGATAATGGTATTATTACAAGTCTCCGAGATTGCTTGGGATGGATTCATGCCAGCAAGCCTGTGTGAGAGCACCTGGCCCAGGCAGTCAGCAGATGCAAATTTGCTTCGTGGATCGGATTTCAGATGTTGTCCAAGGCTTTATAATCGCCAGCCCAGCCCGCAGCCCCCAAGGGCAGCTCAGACCTGTGGGCCACCAGCCACCCATCTATATAGACCCGAACGGGGAGACCTGAGTTGGTTCTCTGCACCAGGTGCCATCCCGTCGGATCATTCCGGGGGCCCGGGTCGGGGGGGAGGACCTAGGGCTCAGAGAGGGGGGGTCACTCGCCTGCGTAAGTGGCTGCATCGAGCCCAGGAACCGACTCAGCTGTCCCTCTTTGTGAAACAGCCAGACGCCGCGAGTCTCCAGGGGGCGGGGTGGCCCATGGCGGGGGACAGACCTCCCATGGTGGCCAAGAGCAAGGACTCCTGAGGCATGAGTCCCAGCTCAGCAGCCTTCCCCACCCAGGGCCGCTGGCAGGTGGAGTCACACCTGTGATGCAGTTGGGGGTGATGCTGGCCCCTCCCTCCAAGAGCCAGAGTGAGACCGTAACCAGCACCGTAAATGGGAGTCGTTACTCTGCTGAGTTCACTGTTGAGAAAGGAGGAACAGCCCCCAAAGATGTGCCCGTCCTGGTCCCCAGGACCTCTGGATTTGTACTATGTGGGGGCAGGATTAAGGTTGCTAAGGAGCCGGCCTTCTGATAGGGAGGCTAGCCCGGAGTGGACCCAGTGTAACCACAGGACCCTCAGCAGTGGACGGGGGAGGCAGGGGTGTCAGTGTCACGGGGCTACAGCAAGGAAGGCTCTACCTGCCATTGCCAGCTTTGAAGATGGAGGAAGGGGCCATGAGCCAAGGCACGCCGGTGGCGTCCAGAGGCTGGAAAAGGCAGGAGACTCTTCGAGCCTCCAGAGGGAACGCAGCCCTAGCAACAGCTGGCTGTTAGCCCACAGAGGCTTCCGTCCTCCCAAACTGAGCTCATCACTGTTGCTTTAAGCGGCACGTTTGTGGCGATTGGTCAGAGTGGCCATAGGGACATCACACGGAGGACTCCCTCTCAGGAAGAGGATCTCACACCTGCTCACAGGGAGCCGAAACTAGAACCCTAGTCCTTTATACATGAAAAGAACTTCCAGATCACGTAGCTCAGCACTTCAGAGTGAGATGCCCCCCGAATCCGTCCAGGGCAGTGGTCCGCTCCAAAGGGCCTCATGGATCAGTCAGGAAATGCTGCACACGCGGTGCACCTTTTAGATAGTCACTGGGTTCTCAGCTCTTCAAGGCCCTGACAAGGTCAGCAGCAGAGAGGAGAAACGGATTTCCGACTTTAACTCAGCACTTCCAAAGAGATGTACCACCAACTACATCCCCCCAACACCGAGGAACAGCTCCCAAAGCCAGTGTTCGGTGCAAGGACTGACCTCATCAAATCCATCTCTGCGGCAAAAGGAGAAGCCAGAGCCCAAAGAGGCGTCCGCGCCGCCCCGAAGCGACGGGGCCCTGCGGGAGGAACGTAGGCATTGGCAGCAGGGAGAGCCGGTTCGCAGCCTGTCTCCGTGGGAACCAGCTGCATGACCTGGGGAGGCCACGTCGCCTCCCGGAGCCTCCATTTCCTCGTGGGTGACATGGAGATAAAAGTGGCTGCTTTGCCCAACACCGTGAATGACTGTCTTAGTCGGTCCTGGAAGCCGAAACGTTACTATAGACCGGCTGGTTTATGAACAACAGAACTTTCTCGCAGTTGTGGAGGCTGGAAGTCTGCGGCGGGGGTGGGAGCGCCAGGCCTCTGGGAGGGCCTCCTCTGGGTCGGCCCCTCGGCCGGGGAGCTCTTTGTAAAGGCCCTCACCCCTTCCCGAGGATTAGGCTCCACCCTCGTGACTCAGTCTCCTCCCCAAAGGCCCCGCCTCCTGAGACCATCACGTTGGGGGTTTGGATTCCCATGCGGGAGTCCTCACTCCATACAAGGATCCGTTGCAGGGGCTGGCACGCGCCTGGTAGTCAGGGAAGAGTAAATGTTACTATTTGTGTGTGTCTCCTATTGTTGCCATGACAAATCGCTGCCTATTTAATGGCTTCAAACACGAATGTATTATCTCGCATTTCTGGAGGTCAGCAGCCCTAAAATCAAGATGTTGGCGGGGCTGATTCCTTCTGGAGGCTCTGAGAAGAATCTTTCTCCGCCTTTTCCGGGTTCTAGAAGCCGCGCACGTTCCTTAGCGCACATCCCCGTGTCCCCTGCTTCCTGTCCCTTCTCGAACTCTGACCCTCCTGCCTCCCTCCTTTAAGGACCCTTGTGGTTCCGTGGGGTCTGCCCAGATAATCCAGCACAATCTCCGGATCGCACGGTTCCTCAGCACAGCGGCGCAGTTGCTTTTACCATGTAAGGTGACACCTTCCCAGGGTCCAGGATGGAGGATGTGGACATCTTTAGGGGCCATCATTGAGCTGACCGCACGACTCCTCTGAGGCCTCCCTTCCTGGCCCTCTGTTCCTCCTGCTGCCGTGGGTTCTCTCTCTTCCGCTCTAGCGGAGTGACTGGGTTCTAATTTAGGGTTCCAGTCGGGTCAAGACGAGGAGAAAGTTTGTATCTCCCCCAAATACTCCTTCTCACCCCCAGACCGTGTAGGTTGCCCTGTGGGGGCTTCTCAGAAGGCTGCAGCCAAGGGTTCCAGAGAAAACGGCAAACATGCCCGTGTGCCTGTCAGATACGGGAAGGCCTGCCCCGGGCCTGGCCTGTCTCATCCCTGTGGCCATGGCTGTGGACTGGACAGACCGGCCTTGCTCTCAAGGACTGACTTCCTTATGGGGAAGAAAGTCAGTCAGGGGAGAGATCGGGTAACAGGCACTGGACAAGATGGCGGGCACGG
Organism: Potos flavus; assembly: GCA_028534135.1. Taxonomy (NCBI): domain Eukaryota; kingdom Metazoa; phylum Chordata; class Mammalia; order Carnivora; family Procyonidae; genus Potos; species Potos flavus. Next base: position 113,277,521 of record CM052885.1, on the reverse strand, counting down.
AGCTGGATGCGGCCCGTGGCCACACTGGGCTGGGGAGGTGGGACGAAATGAAGCTGAAGCCTGGGGTTCTAGGTTCGTCAACAGGGCAGATGCTGGTGTCATTTTCTGGGAGGAGTTCACAGGAGGACAAGCCCATCTTGCAGGCATGGGGGAGAGGATAAATTCCATTCTGGCTGTGACAGAATGACCGGGTGAAGGGCCTAAGCTATATCCACAGGGGGCATCAGTGGGAAGGGAAGATCCAAGCCAGAGCAAACGGACACAGGCATCGCTGGTCTCCGGATGGGAATCAAAGCTGTGGGGTCCCTATGGCGAGAAGATAAGGACCTGGGGTTGGAGCCCAGGGAGCCCCCGTTTTAGCTGCAGAGGAAGAGGGGCCAGAGGGCAGGAGCAGGGGAAATGCCTGGTGGGGCAGGGGTGTCCTGAAAACCCGGGGGTAAGGGACAGGTTCCCATGGTGGAGAGAACTCAATAGCGCGAAACGCGGCAGAGAAATCCAGGAAGAGAAGGCTTGAGAAGACTCCATTTGATTCAGCCCGAGGGGGCTCTGGTCGCCTTGGTCTCGGCGGTGGGGGCAGAGAATGTAGCGCAGAGCTGAGGAGAGAGCAGAAGAGGAGACAAGAACAAAACACGTCAAACTCTTTTTATTTTTTTATTTATTATTATTATTTTTAAGAGTTTATTTATTTGAGAGAGAGAAAGCCGAGACAGAGCAGGAGCAAAGGAGGAGGGGGAAGGGCAAAGGGAGAGGGAGGAGCAGGCTGCCTGCTGAACAGGGAGCCCGACGTGGGGCTCGATCCCAGGACCCTGAGATCATGACCCGAGCCGAAGGCAGACACTTAACCGACTGAGCCACCCTAGGCGCCCCTCAAACTCTTTTTAGACCCTTGGCTGGGAAGAGTGCGAGAGAGCCTGGGTCAGTGGCTGGAGGCAGCAGCAGGGTCAATGGTTTTCCTGTTTTTGTTTCTGGTTTGAGGGGACACTTTGCATGTGTATAGGCGGACTGCTGGAAGCCAGAAGAGAGAGCATGAAGATAAAAGGAGGTGGTTGAGCCCAAGAGGGGGGTGGAACCAGAGGCGGGGCAGCCCTCCCAGGAAGGGCCCAGGTGGGCACAGGGAAACCCCCAGGGCTTGGGGGGTGGGGATCCTGCGTGCAGCAAACACAGCCCCCCCCCCCCCCTGGGCTCCGGGTGGGACAGGTGTGGGCAGGACCTCGTCCTGGCAGCCCCAAGAGCCCCATAAAGGGATCATCCCAGGGCTTCAAGTCCCAGAGCGACTGGGTCTGATGTGAGCCTTCAAACCAGTGTCTGGCCGCTGAATGAGTGGGTGGAGGAGGCATGAGGACCAGTCAGGAGGCCAATGTGCAGGCCCAGCAGCCTCACGCCCATCTGCTCTGTGGAGACGCTGGTGGAAATGTCCCCAATAACACAAGACCCAGAATATTCTGAGAGGTGGTATGTTTCGAGAATAAAAAGCACAACTTCTAGGGAATGAACCGGGCTTGGACCCTGACTCCCTTCCAAACAAGCTGTGTGACTTCGGGCTGGTGACTAGCCCCTCTCTGTGTGTGTTATTCATTGCTGTATAAGAAACTGCCTCAAAACTTAGCCGTTTAGGGCCTCCTGGGGGGCTCAGTCCGTGAAGCGTCTGCCCTCGGCTCAGGTCGTGATCTCAGCGTCCTGGGATCGAGCCCCACATCGGGCTCCCTGCTTAGCGGGAGCCTGCTTCTCCCTCTCTCTCAGCCCTCCTCACACCGCCCCCTGTCTCCATGTGTGCTGCGCTCTCTCCGAATAAAATTAAAAAAAACAAAAACAAAACTTAGCAGCTTCAAACAACATGTTTATCATCTTAGAGTTTCTGAGAATTGGGAATCCAGGAGCAGCTTAGCTGGGTGCCCTGCTCAGGGTTTGTCACGGGGCTGTGATCAAGGTGTCCACCAGGGCCAGAGTCCGCTCCAAGTCCCACGAGGCACAATCAGCTGCTGTTAGCAGGGTTCGGTTCTTCTTGGGGCTGTTGACTGAGGGCCTCAGTTTCTCACTGTGGGGTTCCAAGGAGGGTTTGTCCACGCAGGCAGGTGGAGAGTCGAGTCTGGAATCCAGGGGCGGGATCCAGGCAGGTGTATAAATCTGAGAGTCCTGTGCACTTAAGTAGTATTTAAAACCACGACATTGGAGGAGGTCACCAAGGAAATGAGTGCAGATAGAAAAGGGGGGTATTCTAATGTTGGGGAGATAGGGAGGAGCCAACAACAGAAGGGAGGGGAGTGGGGGGCCCATAAAGGAAACAGCAGGACAGGGGTGCTCAGCTGGTCGGTGAGGCTGGCCGATCCAGGGGGATGGTCCTGGGCAGGTGGCCACTGGGTTTAACGGTGACCTGGGAGTCACTGGTGACTTGGACCTGGTGGTGTCGGGGGTGTCAAAGCTGGTGGCAGTGAGCTCCAGAGAGACCGGCGGGGAGGGGCGTGGGAGAAAGTGGATACGCGCCGCATTCAAGGAGTTCTGCTATGAAGGAAAACAGAAGTCAGGCAAGAGCTGAACGGGATCGTAAAGCCAACCTTTATTCTTTAAGGGAGGAGAAATGATTGCGTGTTTGTATTCTGGCCAGAATTACCTACGGTGGGGGCACCTGGGTGGTTCAGTTGGTTACGCGGCTGCCTTCGGCTCAGGTCATGATCTCAGGGTCCTGGAATCGAGCCCCGCATCGGGCTCTCTGCTCGGCAGGGAGCCTGCTTCCCCCTCACTCTCTGCCTGCCTCTCTGCCTACTTGTGATCTCTCTGTCAAATAGGTAAATAAAATCTTAAAAAAAAAGTCTATCTGAAAAAAAAGAAGGGCGAAGGGGAGGAATCTGATGAGAAAGAAGAGGCATGAGAGTGCTGGGCGATGTCCCGGGAAGGCGGGAGGGAGTGGAGGCCTGGCCTCAGCGGGGAGCAGGACAGTTCCCGGAGTGGCGGGAGCACGGGGCTGCTCCTTCCAGCTGCTCCCATCCGCCTCGTGAAACAGGGCCTTTGGGAGAGAAGGAGGGTGGGGGAGGTGCTGGGGGTTGAAGTAGGGGGAGGTTGGGAAGGTGTGAAGGGCTCCTCCAGCAGACCCGAGAGCTGCGGACAAGGAGCAAGGGACTTGGGGGTCCCAGCCCTGAGAGAGGTCACTGGCGGTCACGCACGGACAGTGCGTTTGTGCTTTGCTGGAGCACGTTCGTGGGCACGGAGGAAACAGCGCTGGATTTAACGCGCCTGGGCGAGATGATGATGCTTGGCCTTGGGATTGAAGCTGGGAAAGGGGAGGAGGAAGCAGATCAAGGGGAAGGCAACAGGGAAAAGGTTGTAGGGGCAAAGGATTGTTGGTGGCAGATGGGATGTAGGGTTATTGGAGTCAGGTGCTAGAGAGGGAGGAGACGGGGTCAGAGTGGGGTGCTGGAAAGTGATTGGAGGGCAGAGCTACAGTGACGGGTGATCTCAGGGTCAGGGTGATGGTTCTGCGTGCCCTCCCCGGGCTCTGGCCCACCCCAGACCTGCTGCCTCAGAATCTCTCGGGATGGGACCGGAGATCTGTGTCTGAACAAGGTCCTGGGGTTTTCTGATAAACACGAAGATTTGAGAACCACAGCTCTAGGGTATGATGGCCAAAGAGGGGACAAATCACAGGACAAGAATTTAAGAAACTGAGAAGTCGGGATGAGGAAAGAATCCTTCGATGGATGATGAAATTGCCAAAAAATTAAGCCAAGAGTAGAAGCTGAGGAAAGTGCTCTGACTTGGGAGCTAATGTCACCAGGAAATGAGGACAGTGCCTGGGGGTAGAGTAGGGAAGGCGCCCACATGCCCAGCCCAGTGATGGAAGGGCTGCGGGGAGCACAGTGGTCAGGACAGCCGTCCCCCCAACGTCCACCTCGTAATCCCCAGCACCTGGGGATGGCACCGTGCACGCCGCAGGTGCGGGTACTTCATGGGCTGGGGAGTGTTGCTTGCATTTTCCAGGTGCGCCCAGTGTAATCACACGGGTTCTTAAAGAGGGAGGGCGAGGGCGAGGGCGAGGGCGAGGGCGAGGGCGAGGGCGAGGGCGAGGGCGAGGGCGAGGGCGAGGGCGAGGGCGAGGGCGAGGGCGAGGGCATGTGATCTTCGGCTTTGAAAATGGAGCGGGCTCTAGGCTGGGAAGATTGTCCCCTCGAATCTCCGGACAGAACGAGGCTCCGTGGATGCCTCGGTTTTAGCCCAGGGAGACCATTTGGGATTTCTGATTCCAGAACCGTAAGTTAATGAATTTGTATTGCGTCGAGCCACTCGGTTTGTGATCATTTGTCCCAGGTCGCGAAGGGAACGGGGGCCTCGGCAGTGGGGCGTCTTCAGAGCAAAAACACCCAGGCACGCGTGCACCGAGAGACCGAGGATGTGGGGGTTTTGTTTGGGGCTGGTCGTGAGAGGCAGAGGGCGAAGCAGCAGCAGAGTTTCGGGAGCTGGGGGGCAAAACGTGGGGTGTGCAGAGCCTCACGGGGGCCAGCGAGTGGGAGACGGTGGGGGGCGGCTCGCCTGGACCAAAAAGATCAGCGCTGAGGATGAGGCAGTGGGAGATGGGAAGGGGGGGGTCTGGGACCCGTCTCCACAATGCTCCGAGGGGGCCTGGACCCACTCAGGGCAATGTTGGTCCCTGTCGGGGGCCCCCGGGGAATTGTCCAGGAATTTGGCTTGAGAAGGACTTTCTGCAAGGCGTGTTGTGCCCAGAGGGACCCTGGCCCCTCTGCCTCTGTCGGGGGAAGGGACAGGATGTCGGACTGGGTGCAGCCCGGCACAGGTGTTTCTGGGGGGGACCAGGGAGAGAGCAGTCGCAGCCTCGCGTGTCTGCACGATCCAAGGTAGCAAGCAGGACGCTCTGGCTGCACCTCGCCTGCTTCGGACCCTCCCATGACTCCCCTTGTCCGACAGACTCCCCAGAGAAGTTGTGTTTCATGTTTGGCTTGTAAATGGCAGTGGGCCAGTCACCCTGCTCTTACCTGTCCCCGAGGAGCTGTCGAGCCCAGCAGCAAGCCCTTTACGGGCAAGGGGGCTGCTGGTGACCGCGGGATGCCAGAAGGCAGATAACAGCCTGGCAGGCTCCAGGGTTCTAGGGAATAATGGTCTTTATTGGCTTCTGCAGCCAGGAGAACTGGCTCTTTCTAGAAGATGGGCTGGAATACACTGGTGTGTAATTAGTGAACAAACCGAGCCATGTGGGACAGAAGAAAGGTCTCTCTCTGAGTCAGATGTTCGGCTCTTAAAAATGTATTAAATAGTAGGAAACAATTTTTCATACATTCCGGACAAGTCCGATGTTCTCAATGTCACTTGCATTTGTGAAACTTAGACATGTTTGTTCATCCAGTATGCAGGGTCTGGGTGTGTGGCATTGAACAAAGACAAACCCCGTCCTTGCGCTCATGGAATTGACAGGTGTACGAGATAGACCGTAAGCAAACAAGGAAGGGTTGTGCAAACAGGAGCGTGCAGGGCTTGTGACGAGTGTGTGTGTCAATCCCACATTACCCAGTGGTCAGGGAAGTCCTCTGAGGATGAGATGTTTGCTCAGAAACCTGAAGAATGAGGGAGAGCCTTGTCCATGAACCTCTGGGGTCAAAGCAATCCTGGGAGAGCAGGGAAGGAGGCTGGAGAAAAGTTTTTGTCTCTGCAAGGATCAGAAGAGAGACGCAGGCTTTAGGTGGAGGCGAGTCTGGAGAAGTGGTTGGCAGGGAAGATCACTGGAAGTCTTGCTTGCAATCTGGATCATTCTAAATGCACAGGAAGAGCTTGGTCCTGTGATGGGCAGGACACCAGGGTCTCGCAGTGTCTCAGACCCAAGTGGTCGAGCTGCCTATTCCAGGTTTGAAATTAAAATAAAGAAGTGATGTCAGCAAAACAGCACAGAGCATTGATTTCCCCCCTGCCCAGCTTTAGCGAAGTGTAACTGACAAATAAAATTGTAACCTAAAGTTACAGGGTATATACATTGTAAAAGGATTCCCCCTTCTAGTTAACACACCCATCACTTCACATATTGACCTTTTCCTGTGTGGGAGAACATGTAGGTTGTCCTCTCAGTAAATTTCAGTTCTACAGCAATGTTCTCAACCATCACGTGGTGATTGTATGTTAGATCCTCCGAGCATACTCCCCTTACAGCTGAAAGTCTGTGCGCTTTTACCAACCTCTCCCTATTTTCCCGGGCCCCTGGTAACCACTTTTCTATTGTCTCTTTGAGCTGGACTTTTTTTTTTTTTTTTCCCTCTTAGATTCCACATAGTGAAACCTTGTAGTATTTGTCTTTCCATGTCTGGCTGACTTCACTTAACATGATGCCGTCCAAGTTCATGTTGCTGCAAACAGCAGTTTAGCTTTCCTTCTCATGGCTGAGTGATATTCCACCGCGTGTATGCCCCCCCCCCTTTGTCCATTCATCCACTGACAGATGCTTAGGTAGTTTCTGTACCCTAGCTACTAGGAAAATGGCCGCAGTCAATGTTGGAGTGTAGGTCTCTTTCATTTCCTTTGGATCTACACCCAGAAGGGGGATGGCTGGATCATCCGGTAGTTCTATCTTTAAGTTTTCGAGCAAACTCCATACTGTTTTCCATAGTGGCTGCACCAGTTTCCATCAGCACCAACCACGTATAAGGGTTCCCTTTGCTTCCTCACCAGAGCTGCTCTCTTCGGCTCTTCGATAACTGCCATCCTAACAGGTATGAAGTGAGATCTCACTGTGGTTATGATCTGCATTTCCCTGATGGCGAGTGATGCTGAGCACCTTTTCATGTACCCGTCGGCCAGTTACATGTGTTCTTTGGAAAATGTCTTATTTAGTTACTCTGCCCATTTTTAAAACTGGATCGTTTGGTGGTTTTGCTGTTGAGTTATGAGTTCCTTGCGTATTTTGAATATTAACCCCTTGCTAGATTTGCAAATATTTTCTCCCATTCTGTAAGTTGCCTTTTCATTTTCTTGATGGTTTCCTTTGCTGTGCAAGAGCTCTTTTAGTTTGACGTAGTCCCATTTGGTTTTTCTTTTTTTTCCTTTGTGTTTGTTCCCTGTACTTTTGGTGTCAAATTCAAAAAAATCCTCACCAACACTGATGTCAAGGAGCTTACGGCCTATATTTTCTTCTAAGTGTTCCATGGTTTCAGGTCTTATGTTTAGTCTCTAATCCATTTTTTAAAATTTAATTTATTTTTATTTTTTTTAAAGATTTTATTTATTTGACAGAGCACAAGTAGGCAGAGCGGCAGTCAGAAGGAGAGGGGGAAGCAGGCTCCCCGCTGAGCAGAGAGCCCAATGCCGGGCTCGATCCCAGGACGCTGAGATCGTGACCTGAGCTAAAGGCAGCTGCTTAATGACTGAGCCACCCGGGCGCCCCTCTAATCCATTTTTAATTGATTTTTGTGTGTAAAATATGGGTCCTGTTTCATTCTTTTGCATGTGGCTGTCCAGTTTTTCCAGTACCATTTATTGAAGGGACTATCCTTCCCCCGTTGTCTATTCTTGGCTCCTTTGTTGTAAATTAGGCAGCCATATATGCATGGCTTTTTTTCTGGACTCTGTTCTCTTTCACTGTAGGTCTGTTTTTATGCCAGTACCACACTGTTTTGATTCCTATAGCTTTGTGTTGTAACTTAGAAAGTGGGATGCCTACAGCTTTGTCTGTCTTGCTCAAGATTGCCGTGGCTATCTGGGGTCTTTTGTGGCTCCATACAAATCTTAGGATTCTTTTTTATTTCTGTGAAAACTACCATTGAAATTTTGATAGGATTTAAGTCTATAGATCGCTTCAGGTAGAATGGACTTGGGATAATCATTCTATTTGTGTCCTCTTCAAATTCTTTCACCAGTAACTTCTAGTTTTCAGTATACAGATCTTTGACCTCTTTGGTTAAATTCATTCCTAGGTATTCTTTTAGGATGAATTTCTCTTTCAGACAGTTTGTTAGTGTATAGAAATGCAACCGACTTTTGTATAATGAATTTTGTATCCTATAACTTCACTGAATTTGTTCTAACAGTTTTTTGGTGGAATCTTTAAGATGTCTTATATAGGGTATATCATCTACAAACAAACATTATATCTGATAATGAAATACAAGGGATCATAAGGGACTACTGTAAACAAATATACATCAATATATTGGATAATCTAGAAGAAATGGATAAATTTCCAGAAACCTACAACCTGCCAGGACTGAATCATGAAGAAAAAGGAAATCTGAAAAGACCAATTACTGATTCAGTCTCCTTACTACTAATTAAAAATCTCCCAACAAAGAAAAACCCAGTAGTAGATGGCGTTACTGGTGAATTCTTTCCAGCATTTAAAGAACTAATGCCAGCCCTCCTGAAGGTCTTCCAAAAAATTGTAGAGTAGGGAGTATTTCCAAATTCATTTTATGAGGCCCGCATTACTCTGCCACAAAAGCCAGATAAGGACCCCAAAAAGGCAACTATGGGCTAATATCTCTCATGGACTTAGATGTAAAAATCCTCAACAAAATACTAGCAAATCGAATTCAGCAGCATATAAAAGAATTCTACACGATCATCAAGTGGGATTTATCCCTGGGATGCAAGGATATTTCAGTATACACAAATCAGTAAGCATGATATACCCCTTTAATAAAATGAAGGATAAGAATTAGATCATCCATCTCCATAGATGCACAAAAAGCATTTGACAAAACTCATCCTAATGATACAAACTCTCAACAAATTAGATACAGAAGGAATGTAGTCAGCATTCAACTTGTTAAAGGCTGTATGTGACCAGCCTACAGCTAACCTCATACTCAACAATGAAGAGATTAAGGCTCTTCCTCTTAAATTAGGAACAAGACAAGGATGCCCAGTCTTACCTGCTGTTTACCACAGTACTAGAATTCCTTGCCAGAGCTTTTAAGCAACAAAAAATATAAAAGTCCTCCAAATTAGAAAGGAAGAGTAAAATTGTCTGTTTGCAGATGACCTACTTTTCTATATAGAAAGCTCTAAAGACTCCACCAAAAAAAAAAACAAAAAAAAAACCCTGTAAGAATAAATGAATTCAGCAAAACGCAGGATGCAAAATTAACAAAAATCAGTTGTGTTTCTATACATGAACAATGAACTATCCAAAAAAGAATCTTAGGGGCGCCTGGGTGGCTCAGTGGGTTAAAGCCTCTGCCTTCAGCTCAGGTCATGATCTCAGGGTCCTGGGATCAAGCCCCACATCGGGCTCTTTGCTCAGTGGGGAGCCTGCTTCCTCCCTCTCTGCCTGCCTCTCTGCCTACTTGTGATCTCTCTGTGAAATGAATAAATAAAATCTTAAAAACAAAAAACCAAAAAAACCAAAAAGGAATCTTAGCAAATGATCCTATTTACAATAACATCAAAAAGAATAAAACACTTAGGAATAAATTTAACCAGGGAGGTTAAAGATCTGTACACTGGAAACTATCAAACATTGAGAGACCTGAAGAAGACCCAAATAAATGGAAAGATACCCCATGCACGTGAATTAGAAGAATTGTTAAATTTTCCATACTATGTAAAGCGATCTACAAAGTCAGCCCTAAGTATCCACCAAATGACAAATGGATATGGAAAATGTGGCATATATATACAATAGAGCATGATTTCTCCATAAAAAGGACATCTGCCATTTGAGACAATGTGGATGAAATTGGAGGACATAATGCTAAGCGAAATAAGTAAGACAAAGACACGTAGAGCATGACCCCACTTATATGTGGAATCTAAAAAAAGTCTAACTCTTAGTACATGGTGGAATGGTGATTATCAGCACTGGGGAAAATAGGGAGGTGTTAGAGGGTACAGACTTTCAGTTATGAGATCAGTAAGTTCTAGAAAGCCAATGTACATCATCGTAACTAGAGTTAATAATTACATTTGAAGCTTGCTAAGAGAGTAGATCTCAAGTGCCTCACCGCCCCCCCCACACATACAGGTAACTGTGAGTTGATGTGTGTGTGTCAAATGGCTTGATTTTTGGCAATTGCTTCAGTGTTTGCCTATATCAAGATACCTTGTTGTAGACCTTAAATACATAGAATTCTTATTTGTCAACCGTACCTCTAGACACTTGCAAAAACCTGAAATGCAAAGGGAATCCCTTAGAAGGCTTTAAGCGCGGGTGTGACACCTGAATTTTCTTCTAGCTGAGTCTGGCTGTTGTGTGGTCCCCGAGGGTGGGAGTGGGCCCGGGCAAGGAGAGGGCTGCTCGCTCCATCAGGCAGAAGATAACAGTGGTCCAGGGGGCGTGAAGCCAAGAGGTAATTGCAGAGATGGACCCCCCCCCCCAGGATTTGCTGATGTGTGAGCCTTGGGGACAGTGAGGGATTCAGGGTCACTCCTGGGGTTTTGGCTGCAGAATGCTTAGGGGGTTGCCACAAACGGGTGGGGAAGACTGGGTGTACTTGGAAGGCCTAGGGGTGGGGAGAGAGGAGACTGGGAATTGGGAAGATCGGAGGCTAGATCGGAATGGGAAGATGGGAACTAGAAACGGCTCATGGCTAGCGAAGTGGGGAAGTCCCAAGGGGCCGTTGCATGGGCGTCTGGGGAGTGCATAGGTGAGGGTACACTGGCTCCGAGGTTGTCCTGCGAATGCTTTTCCTCAGGAGCCGTCCTGATGGCACCAACTGCAGAGGACTCTTGATCAGATCCCAGCCACCCTCTGACACCTCGAGGACCAGCAGCACTGGTGGTGGGGGTATTTAATGGGAAGTTCCAGCAGGAACTCGTGGAAGGCCACCATCTCCCGGCCCCTAGAGAATGGTTAGGATCAGAGTGTCCTTGTACTTCATGTCTGAAATTCACTGTACTTTGTGTGCGGTTTCACAGTTTGGAATTTCTAGCGAACCAAGAACTCCTGGGCTAGGACCAAGGTTTCCATGTCTTTGGTGATAACTCTGCATCGGGCCATTTACCAAGCTTGACTTCTGGATTTTACCGGGGATGGGGGGTGAAGGAAGGGACTGTTTAGAAGTTTAGAGTGGGTAGCCCTTTTTGGAGAAAATTTGGTCCAACGTTGTTCGGCAAATGGGCCTCTTATGGTTCAATCAGCTACCCGGGCTCCTTAAACAAAAATGACTTTGCTTTCATTTCTTTTTTCCTTTTTAAAAATTTTAAACTTTTAATTCCCGCATAGTTAACATACAGTGTTTATATTAGTTTTAGGTACGTAATGTAGTGATTCAACAATGCCGTACGTTACTCACTGCTCATGATGATAAGGGTACTCTTAATCCCCTTCACCTGTTTCATCCATCCCCCCACCCGCCTCCCCTCTGGCAACCCCCAGGTTGTTCTCCATAATTAAGAATCTGTTTTTTGGTTTGTCCCTTCTGTTTGTCTTGTTTTTTAGCTTCCACATATGAGTAAAATTATATGGTATTTTTCTTTCTCTGATTGACGTATTTCACTTAGCAGTATACTCTCCGGATCTATCCATGTTGTTACAAATGGCAAGATTTCATTATTTGTTTATGGCTGAGTACTATTCCATTGTGCATGTACACCACATCTTCATTCATCTGTCCATGGACACTTGGGCTGCTTCCATAATTTGGCGATTGTAGATAATGCTACAATAAATATCGGGGTTCAAATATCTTTTCGAATAAGCGTTTTCATATTCTTTGGGTAAATACCCAGTAGTGTGATTACTGGATTGTAAGGTAGTTCTATTTTGAATATTTTGAGGAATCTCCATACTGTTTTCTGGAGAGACTGTACCAGTTTGCGTTCCCAGCGACAGGACACGAAGGTTCCTATTTCTCCACATCCACGCCAACCCTTGTTTCCTGTCTTTTTTTATTTTAGCCATTCTGACAGGTGTGAGGTGATGTCTCATTGTGGTTTTGACTCACATTTTCCTGATGATTTATTAATGATGTTGAGCATCTTTTCCTGTGTCTTTTGGCCATCTGTAGGTCTTTGGAGAAATGACCGTTCATGTCTTCTGCCCATTTTTAATTGGATTATTTGGGGGTTTTGGTGTGGACTTGTGTAAAGTTCTTTATATATTTTGGATACTAAGTCTTTATTGACTGTGTCCTTTGCAAATACCTCCTCCCATTCAGTAGGTTGTCTTTTTAGTTTTATTGATAGTTTCCTTTGCTGGACAGAAGTTTTTTATTTTGATGGAGTCCCAATAGTTTATATTTGCTTTTGTTTCCCTTGCGTCAGGAGACATATATAGAAAAACATTCCTACAGTCATGTCAGAAAAATTACTGACTGCTCTCTAGGATTTTTATGGTGTCAGGTTTCACATTTAGGTCCTTGATCCCATTTTTGAGTTTATTTTTGTGTATAATGTGAGAAAGTGGTCCAGTTTCAGTCTTTTGCATGTAGCTGTCCAGTTTCCCAGCACCATTTGTTGAAGAGCCTGTCTTTTCTCCATGGTGTATTTGTGCCTCCTTTGTCAGAGTAATTGACCATATAATCATGGGTATATTTCTGGGCTCTCTATTCTATTCCATTGATCTATGTGTCTATTTTTCTGCCAATACCATACTGTTTCGATTACTACAGCTTTGTAGCATATCTTGAAATCTAGGATTATGATACCTAGTTGTTCTTTTTCAAGATTGTTTTGGCTATTTGGGGTCTTTTGTGGTTCTATACAAATTTTAGGATTACTTGTGCTAGTTCTGTGGAAAAATGCTGTTGATATTTTGATAGGGATTTCATTAAATCTGTAGATTGCTTTGGGCAGTATGGACATTTTAACAATACTTGTTCTTCCAATCCATGAGCATGGACTATCTTTCCATTTGTCTTATCTTCAATTTCTTTCATCAGTGTTTTATACCTGTCAGAGTACAAGTATTTCACCTCCTTGGTTCAGTTTATTCCTAGGTATTTTATTATTTTTGGTGCAATTGTAAGTGGGATTATTCTCTGAATTTCTCTTTGTGCTACTTCATTATTAGTGTGTAGAAATGCTGTGGATTTATGTATATTGGTTTTCTATCCTGCAACCTTACTGGATTCATTTATCAGTTCTAGTAGTTTTTTGGTGGAGTCTTTAGGGTTTTCTCTATATAGTATCATGTCAACTGCAAACAGTGAAAGTTACTTCATTACAAGTTCAGGTGTCTTATTTCTTTCTGTTGTCTGATTGCTGTGGCTGGGACTTCCTGTAGTATGTTGAATAAAAGTGAGAGTGGACATCTCTTTGTCCTTTGATCTTAGAGGAAAAACTATTTTTCACCATTGAGTATGATGTTCACTGTGGATTTTCATATAAGGCCTTTATTATGTTGAGATATGTTCCCTCTAAACCTACGTTGTTGACGGTTTTTTTTATCATGAATGGATGTTGGACTTTGTCAAATGCTTTTTCTGCATCTAATGAAATGATCTTTTTTTTTTTCCCCTTTCTCTTGCTGATGCAATGTACTGCATTGATTTGCAAATATCGAAGCATGCTTGCATCCCAGAAATAAATACCACGTGATTATGGTGAATGATTTTTTAAAAATGTATGGTTGGATTTGGTTTGCCAACATTTTGTTGAGGATTTTTGCATCTATGTTCATCAGAGATATTGACCTATAGTTCTCTTTTTCTGTAGTGTCTTTCTGGTTTTGGTATGAGGGTGATGCTGCTCTCAGAATGTTAGAAGCTTTCCTTCCTTTTCTATTTTTTGGAATAGTTTGAGAATAGGTATTAACTCTTCTTTAACTCTTTGGTAGAATTCACCTGTGAAGCCATCTGGTCCTGGACTTTTGTTTGTTGGGAGTTTGTTGTTGTTGTTTATTTGTGGTTTTTTGCGGGTTTGTTTTGAGAGAGTGCGCAAGTGAGAGCAGGGAGGGGCAGAGGCAGAGGGAGAGAGAGAATCTTAAGCAGGTTCCACACCCAGCACAGAGCTCGACTCGAGGCTCAATCTCATGACCCTGAGATCATGACCTGAGCCAAGATCAAGAGTCTGAGCCACTCAGGTGCCCCCTGTTTTGAATTATTTGATTATTGATTCAATTTCATTGCTGGTAATTGATCTGTTCAAATTTTCTATTACTTCCTCCTTTAGTTTTGGGAAGTTATGTTTCTAGGAAGTTATCCAGTTCTTCTAGGTTGTCCAATTTATGGGCCTATAATTTTTCATAATTTTCTCATAATCCTCTCTATATATGTGGTGTCGGTTCTTTCTCCTCTTTCATTTCTGCTTTTGTTTGAGTCCTCCTTCTCTCTTTTTAAAATGAGTCTGGCTAAAGGTTCTATTTTGTTAATCTTTTCGAAGAATGAGCTCCTGGTTTCATTGATCTTTACTGTTGTTGTGTTTTCGTTTCTATTTTGTCTTATTTCTGCTCTAATCTTTATTTTCTTCTATTGGTTTTGGGTTTTGTTTTGTTTTTGTTTTTCCAGCTCCTTTATGTGTAAGGCTAGGTTGTGTATTTGAGATTTTTCTTCCTTCTTGAAATAGACTTGTATTACTATACACTTCCCTCTTAGAACAGCTTTTGCTGCATCCCAAAGATACTGGCCCATTGTGTTTTCATTTTAATTTGTCTCCATGTAATCTTTGATTTCCTCTTTGATTTCTTGGTTGATCCATTCATTGTTTAATAGCCTGTTACTTACCCTCCATGTGTATGTGCTTTTTCCCAGATTTTTTTTCTTATGGTTGATTTCTAGTTTCATAGCATTGTGGTTAGAAAAGATGCTTGGTATCACTTTGATCTTTTTAAATTTGTTGAGACTTGTTTTGTGGCCCAGTACATGATCTGTTCTGGAAAACGGTCCATGTGCACTTGAAAAGAATGTGTATGCTGCTGTTTTAGGATGGGATGTTCTGAATATATCTGTTAGAGCCATCTGTCCAATGTGTCATTCAAAACCACTATTTCCTTATGGATTTTCTGTCTGAATGATCTATCCATTGTTGTAAGTGGGGTGTTAAAGTCCCCTGCTGTTACTGTATTACTGTCGATTACTTCGTTATTAACTGCTTTCTGTATTCGGGTGCTCCCACGTTGGGTGCATAAATATTTACAATTGTTATATCTTCTTGTTGGTTTGTCCCCTTTATGATTGTGTACTGTCTTTCTTTGTCTCGTGTTACAATCTTTGTTTTAAGGTCTATTTTGTCCAATATAAGTATTGCTTCCTTGGCTTTTCACTTCCATTTGCATGATACATACTTTTCCATTTCTTTGTTTTCAATCTGCAGGTGTCCTTAGGTCTGAAATGAGTCTTTTGTAGGCAACATATAGATGGGTCTTGTCTTTGTTGTTGTTGTTGTTGTTTTTTTTAATCCATTCAGTCACCCTAAGTGTTTATATTGGAACATTTATTCCATTTATTTTCAAAGTAATTATTGACAGATATGTATTGATTGGCATTTTGTTATTTGTTTTATGGCTGTTATTATAGTTCTTCTCTGGTCCTTCTGTTCCTCTCTTTTCTCACAGTTTGCTGGTTTTCTTTACTGGTATTCTTGCGTTCTTTTTGTTCTTTAAATATCTATTACTAGTTTTTGATTTGTGGTTACCATTAGGTTTGTATGTAACATCTTCTGTGGTCTATATTAAGTTGATGGTTACTTAAGTTTGAACCCATTCTTTACTCCTCTCCCCTCCACATTTTAGGTTTATGGTGTCATACTTTGTGTCCTTTTATTTTGTGAATCCCCTGGTTTTTATAGGTATACTTGATTTTACTGCTTCTGTGTTCCTACTGTTCTTACTCCTACTAATGGCTTTTCCTTTCCACTCAGAGTCCCCTGTAACATTTCTTGTAGGGCTGGTTTAGTGGTCATGAATTCCTTTGTGTGTGTTTGGGAAACTCTTTATCTCTCCTTCTGTTCTGAATGGTAGCCTTGCTGGATAGAGTACTCTTGGCTGCCATTTTCCCCTTTCAGCACTTTGAATGTATCATGCCATTCTCTTCTGGCCTGCAGAGTTTCTGCTCAAAAATCAGCTGATAGCCTCATGGGATTCCCCTTGTATGTGACTGCTGTCTTTGCTGCTTTTAAAATTCTCTTTAGCTCTACTTTTTGCCATTTTAATTACTGTGTGTCTTGGTGTGGACATCCTTGGGTTGATTTTGGAGGGGATTTCTGTGTCTCCTGGATCTGGATTTCTGTTTCCTCCACCAGACTTGGGAAATTCTCAGCTATTATTTCTTCAAATAAGTTTTATGGCCCCTTTCCTCTTTTCTCCTTCTGGGATCCCTACAATGTGAATGTTATTACACTTGATGGTGTTGCTAAATTTCCCAAGTCTATTTTCACCTATTATTTTTCTCTCCCATTCAGCTTGATTCCTTTCCATTAGTCTGTCCTCCAGGTCACTGATCCATTCTTTTGCTTCCTCTACTGTACCATTTATTCCCTCTAGTGTACTTTCAGTTTAGGTATTGAGTTCTTCATCTCTGATTCTTTGTTTTCTGTCTCCTTGTTAGGGGTCTCACTGAGACCCCTAGCAACGTTTGCACAAGTCTGCTTGCACAAGTACGCTGGGAGACCTGGGGTGGAGGCCCGGTAGAGGGGATGTGTCCACAGGAGGACACAGGGGCAGGGCACGCTGTTAGCAAGTTAGGTAGGGATTGTTGTGGCCTTGCTGTTTCCCATGGGTGTCTAGGCTGGGGGGCAGGGTGGGAGAAATGGCACCCACCAGCTTCTTTGTTCCTGGAGAAGTGTCTCTGTCTCTCCAGCACCAGCTCTGAGATTAATAAACAGAGCTCCCTCCCACAGACCACAGGCGATTTGCAACCTGCTGCTTCTCTACTTTATGTCCACAGACTGGTTTGTCGTGCTCTGTCTTTAAGGGCAAGGACTTGGCTTCCTCTCTCCTCCCAGCTCTCCCAGAACCTGGTGATTTTTAAAGTTCTAGGTTTTAAGCCCTGCAGATTGTAAGATTCCTGCAGTTTGGCCCCTCCAGTTTTCAAAGCCAAATGGTATGGGGATTTGTCTTTCCCATGCAGGCTTCCTAGTCTAAGAGTCTGTTTCTCTCCTCTCTATGCACCTGTGTGGCATCCCACGGACAGTCCTGTGGTCCGTTTAGCTCCCAACTGCATCTCTGTCCTTCCTATCCTCTTTGATGTGGCTTCTTCTCTACCTTTAGCTGTGGAGAGTCTGTTCTGACCTTCTTTGTGTCATTTTCTGGGTTATTTGCCCCGATGTGGCTGTCACCTAGTTCTGTCAGTGGGACGAGGCGAGCTTAGGGTCCCCCTGCTCTGCCATCTTCCCCAGAAGTCTGGCCTTCATTTCTTAATGGTCCCTGTGGTTATGCCTCCTTCCCAGGATTATTTCATATTCAACCTGCTCCTGCTAAGAAATCCATTTCCTTCCAACCTGTGAACCTGAAAATGTTGTAGTTAGCATTTCGTTTGCTCTTGTAAGTCCTACTGCTTCTTAATATTTCCACCTGTTACTAAACCAGTGTTGTTTTTATTCCTTAGTACGAAACTACATGCTGCTGTTGCATGTAGCAAGAGACATTCACAGATTTGCCAAGCTGCCCTGATGCAGAGAAGTTAGATGCCCCCGTGAGCTTCCCTTTTGTTTCAGGATTTGAAAATTGGATAAGCTCAAGTTTTTGGCTTTAACATTTTCATGTGAGAAGTTCAAGGCCTATTAGTGCTCTGAATGCTTCCCTCCTGATACTAGGAAAGTGAGGTCCAGCTTTAGGTGAATCTCAAATTTGCCGGATGATGGGATATTGTATCAATAGCTAATTATTGTTACGTTAACAATGTTAACAATGCCTATGATGCAGGGACTATTCTTATCTTCGTTGTACATCTAGGGAAACCGAGGCACAGGTTGACTTGTGTTTACCAAATGTGAGTCAGATATAAACATAGACACAGACTTATTTTTTTAAATGGCTGCATAGTTTACCCGGGGGGGGAGGGGGGGCGGGGGCAAAAAAACTGTTGTAAGGAGGAAGCCAGCTGGAAAGTTCTGGTATTTCTAGTATTTACAATATCTAATTCTGTTTGTGGGTTTGGTAAAAGAGACTTTTTTTTTTTTTTTTTTTTTTTTTAATTGTAAAATGTTCAAGCAAAGAAGTGCTTTTCCTTTCCGGTGACCAGCTCGGCCCGGCTTGCTGGGAATGTTCTCTTAGTCTCCGTGAGCCGGCCCAAGGGGGACATTCTGAATCTTTATGTACATGCTACTTCTAAACAGGTGTAGAGGCCGATTAGGGCAGAGCTGCTGTGATGGGAGCAGGCAGAGCACCGGGCGAATCCAGGACGACCTCGTGGCTCTGTCGCTGGGGGCAAGTGGCTGCCGAGCCCTAGGGTTGGATGGAACACGGGTCGTGTCTCCCGCCCAGGGCGGAGACGAGGATCGAATGTAGTCAGGGTGTATGTCCACACACCAGAGTTCCTTATAGGAACTCCAACTGTAAAGGGTAAATCCGAGCAGCCTCTCTAGCGAAGAAAAGATACGCCACTGCAGCCATTGCTTTCAACCGTTTTATTGCTAAACTATCATGATACAAGCCGTATAAAAATACTTTACATATAGCAAAAATAAACTACATTAAACTGGAGACTAAAAACGTTTTGCATAGGAATGTGATGTATTCAAACTTCTTTAACAGTCGAGATTTTAAAAACGTAAGCCTTCCAGCACCACCCCCGTCGGAGAGAATTCTGTTTGTCGGAGAACTACTGATCGGGGCACTGTCACCATTTTCTCCCCTCTGAGGGCTGTAGAGGCCACAGGGGTAAGGAAGTTGCTTTGACAAGATGCTCAGGAGGCTAAGCTCGTCCCGCCCCCAGCCTCTGTCTGCTTATGCCCGTCGCCATGCTGAAAACACCTGCTGTAGGGAGAGCGGCTTCGTATCCGGTGCACCCGAACCCCGAGCCGGGCAGGTGCTCGGTCAGCTAACCGCTGCGTCGAGGCAGAGTGCTCAGTGTTTGTTTCCAGCTCCCCATCCCCTTTTCCGAGGGGCTTGCTCAGGGACCAGCTCCGGGGAGGTTAGGATGTGCTGGGTAACCTGCTACAGGGTTATCCCTCCAAAAGCTGAGTGCAGGAAAGTTTATCCCAGCTCGTCAAGGTCACAACCCCCAAGCCTCTTGTAAACGTGAATAAAATTGTTAAGCGGACCTCTGACAGCCTTTCCATTCTGAGCAACAGAAAGCACTTGGAAAGTGACATGAAAATAAACATCCGGCCCTCCCTTGAGTTCCGATTGACAACTAGGACACATCGGCTTCCCATCTGTCTACATGTGACCGCTCCCACACCGGCCAAGGCTGGCTTCCTGAGACTGATGTCTTGGCTACTAGATGTAAACAAAAAAGGCCACTGCTTCTCCGCTTCTAGAAGAAATCAACCCGATTCATCTAGGGTGTGTGTCTGCTGGAAAACTGCAGGTCCTTTGGATAATGCAAAAGAGGGGGGGCTTATCTCCCCAGATTTGGTTAGTTCTGTAAACAAGAGCTTGTACTTAGGGTTCTGTGAACGTGAACTCTTCTAGAATCCCATTACAGCACAGGCAGTTTTGTTTTTAAATCAACATCACCTACAAGGCTACTGCTTTGGGGAATCTCAACACTTGACAAGTCTCCTCCGTGACCAGATGAAGGCTCAGGGCTGAAGTCTCCGTCCTCTCCAGCAACCATCAGAGCGTTCCTTCTTCCGCAGAGCTGTCCCTCTGCCTCCAGAAACGCTTTCTTCTAAGACTCAGATGACTGACAGGCTCGGAGGTGGGTTACTGGTTTTTGGTGTTGTTTTTTTTTTTTTTTTTTGCTAGCATGAATCACACAGTTTCAAGAATACATCGTTTCCCTTAGGGGGGAAAAATCAACATATGTAAAAAGAAACACTTGAAAAAGATTTCAACCATTTATAAATATTTTCTAATTCCAACAGGGGTGTGTGTGATATTTCCAGGACCGATAAAAAGCATAAACATACAGATAAGAAAATAAAATTTAATAACCTACTAATTTGGATCGCTCTTATATATTATGAAGCAGCAGTATTTTTGTACAAGACAGGAAGACTTGAAGACTTTGGAAATCTACTACATTCAGCAACACGGCAGATACCTGTTGGTGGTGCTACATATCTACCTTGGATGTAGCAAGTGCAAACCTCGACCTGAGATCCTTCTATCACGTGCAACACACACATCTTCACCACTCAGACATCTTACTTTTCTCCTTCTCTTAGAGGATCTTATTGCCTCTTCCCAGACTGAAAATATTTCATGAGCAATTCCTCTTGGCAAAATTTCCTCCTGGCATTTGTTACCGACCAAACTTTCTTGATCGCTGTCGGTTCCTGATACACATTCTCTCGCCCGTTTAGGTCTCAAAACTAATGCTTTGGTTTCTCTTTCTTTTGTTATTGGGTGTAGTTTATGAAAGTGCTTCCTCTAATATCCAGCTAGGAGGTCTTAGAAAAAGCTTATGTGTGCATTAGACGTGCGCGCACGCGTGCACACACACGTACATACACGTACATGTAAGAGTCTCAACTAGCGGGAGGCCCTTTTTGCCGACAGAGTTGGAAGATCGATGGAAAACACATTAGCCCTTGTTCACCCCATCCAGGTACAACGAAGCAGAGAGACTTTGCTACAATAGCAGGAAGGCACTTGGGTAAAACATTCAGATAACTGAGGAAAGGCCAAATTCCCTCATGTGCAAAAAAAAAAAAAAAAAAAAAAAAAAGAGGGTGTTAAGGTTCCCAGCCAGGTCAAGGGAGAACATTCACTCACCAAACACTTTAACTCTTCCCCAGGGAAGTCAATATTGCTGGAGAGAAACTGCTTTACGTAAAGCTGCTGGTATAAGGAATCTTTTTCTTAATTAGGAAGAATTTCACATCCCAGAAGTTTCTGCAACAGCCGTCAAGCTCTTACTGGCATTTTGTACAGAAGACGATTTTGCCAAACTTTGGGCAAGAGCGGTGCCCAGTTGCTGGGGAAGATAAATGCTGCGTCTCCATTGAAAGGTCACACCCGGGGCGTTCTGGTCCACTCTCCAGACTCCGGGCCGTAGTCCCCAAGCCTTGTGCTCCTGGCCAAGCGGCCGGGAAGGTTTAACCTCTGGGTCACCTTGGCAAGGAAGCCAGGACTCCAAAAACCCACAGCGAGCCCTTAGAGGCCGTGATTCTCCTCCTAGGCTTCTAGCTAGCTGAGCCCACCGAGAACTCCCCAGGGAGCGCCTTTCGCAGAGGAATATTTACATCCTGGGTGGATTACCAGGCAAGAAACCAAATGGCTAAAAACGAATCTGGCTTTGTCCCAGGGTGTCCCCAGTAAAGGTAAACAGGAGCACATCTGTGTGATGAGAAGCTCCCCTGCCGAGAACTTTGGGAGTTTTAGGTGTTTGCAAAAAACTGCACCAAAGGAACAAGACACTTGAGGACTCGGCGTGCGCGGTAGAGACAAGGGGGGGGGACAAAATCCCCAGACACTCAGCCTGGGCAGAGCTCCTTCCGACTGAGGGAGGCACGCGCGTTGATTCTTTTCAGTGTGCACAAAGCGGCTAATGCAGACAGGTGTTTTGGGATGGAGGGGCGCTTAAAATGGGTTTGGGTAAAAAAAAAAAAAAAAAAATTAACCAGTGAACTTTGGGGTCAAAGCCTGAGC
The DNA here is from genome assembly GCA_028534135.1 of Potos flavus. Taxonomy (NCBI): domain Eukaryota; kingdom Metazoa; phylum Chordata; class Mammalia; order Carnivora; family Procyonidae; genus Potos; species Potos flavus. The sequence continues at coordinate 113,255,959 of CM052885.1, read as the reverse complement.
TTGTTGTCCCCTCAGAGGCTAGGCCAGAGAGGGGGTTCAACCCTGGTCATGGGGGACCCACTCAGAGAAACCCTTAGGCCTGCCCACTGCTTGCCTCGTTTCATACTTCACAAAAATACCTGCACCGTGTACGTGGTTTTTTTTTCCCCTTTGGTTGCTGTAGCTCTTCTAGGATTCCTTCTCAAAATTTAACGCACATGCTTGAGAGTCTTCTTCACCAGTTTATGGAAAAGCGCTCTGGCCGCCAGGGAGAAAGCAAGCGAGACGAGCGGAAAGCCCTCGGCCTGCAGGCCTGCGGAGGCCGGCGCTCACGCGGCGGCCGGGGGTCCCTGCTCCGGTCCCACCGCTCCCTGCAGGGGTGAAGAGCAGCGGGCCCAGAGCGCGTCCCCCGCTCCAGCCACCTTGGGCCGGCTTCCTGAAGCGGAGACAAAGATAACAAACGTGGACACGTGTCATAACTTAAGGCTGAGTTTGAACCGGTCGTCTTGGGTGGGCCAGTCTTGCTTCCGAATCAGGAAACTGACCAACGGGGGCCGGGCTGTGGTCCGACCGTGGCCGGCACAGGCGGTCCCTAAGGAGGACGGTCCGGCTTCTGGTTTTCTCTTCAGCCCAGAAGCCAGGCTCCCTCGGCTCACGTTCCCTGGGTGGCTCTGTTTGAAAACTCCTTTCCTTCAAAAGGTACAGGAGCTGTATCTGGGACCTGGAAAAATGAACGCAGGGCTGGGGTTTAATCACAGGGGCCCCCATCTTCCATCCCCCAGCCCAGCCCACGCCCCCGGCTCCGGTCACTCCGTTCTCAGGGCCGATCCGGCGTGCTGTCTTGTGTGTTTGGTCAGCAGGCACTTAAGGTATTTGGATGGGACACCAGGGAAGTCAACCGAGATGCTCTCAGGGATTTAAACCCCAAGTCAAAAGGCAGAGTGTTCTCTCTGCTGTTTACACAGAGAGGTGGCGAGCTCCTTAATCGAGAGTCAGCTTTCTGCCAGGACCTTGTCCCGCGCGTGGCCTCCGGGCCAGGAGATGACAGTAAAGGAAACAGAAGGTGAGGGCAGTGGAAGGCTCCAAGGGGTCAGATACGGAACGTGTCTTGCTAATGGCATCTTCTACGTCTGATTTCTGGCGGGAGGTCCTGAAAACTCCTTCCTGATAATTTCATTAACTACAAAAGAACAGAGAGAGAGGAGAGAGAGAGAGAAGGAGCGAGTGAGCGGGGCACCAACAACACAGATCAGCTTAGCTTTCTAGAACCTGGACAAGGGGGCTGCTTTTTAAAACACGCTTCGGTTCTGATAATAACGTCTGACGGTTTTTAACCTAAGGAATGCCGTCCTCTGCTCTTTTTTCTGGATGATGATATTTTGTGCTAGAGGTGTTTGTGGAGGTAACTTTAAAAATCGTGGCAGAGATGGTGCTGGGCGAGAGGCAGGTGCTAAGTGTGTTCCGTCTCTCTGCTGGCTACCAAACTCCTCCCATTATTATAGCGTTCGGAAAGCCTCTACTACATGACTAAACCCAGCTGAACCCCAGAGCATACAGTTCTCAGAAGAGGGACCTTTCCAAAGACAGCAGATGGGAATACCACACAGACTAGCCATCGGTGTAGACAAAATCTCTCTCAGCACAACCAGGAATGCCCCCCCCCCCCCCCAACTACACACTAGTGAAGGATCACACTGTGAGTCTTCAGAAGGGGAAAATGTCCTCCGAGGGGTCTGGAAAATTGGCCACCCCCTTCCCCTAGCAGGGAACCAGGAATGGGATGCCAGACCACCCCGGTTTGTGCAGTGGGATGGGTTGACTGGTCCCAGGTGCAGGCGAGGAGAGGAGGGAGGGAGACCCCTTTTGGGGGCCATGGAAGGTCTCCCAAGTTCTCCGGCAGCCCTTCCCCAGCCGCCTCATCCTGGGTGTTTCATCTTTGTCTTGCTTTTCCGTCTCTAACCGTCGAGATGTGCTCAAGCTCTCCCCACGTTCAAGTGAGCCCTCGGAGGTCCAGCGTCCTTTCCCAGAAACCCCCGCGTGGATGAGCCCACAAGCCCCAGGGAAGAGGCGCGCAAACGCCAACGGCCTTAGAGCGGCAGCGGCGCATCTGAGCCTCGGCTCCCTCCGCCAAGGGCGGTGGGATGTGACCTCTCTGCCCGTGCCTTCCACGTCCCAGGGGGGCAAACACCCGTGCATGCCCTTTAGTCCCCGTGAGGCACGGAGGTCCGTGCAAGCTCCTCGTGCACGCCTGGTCAATGGTGTGCGGTCGCTGTGGCCTACGGTCGGGACATCCCCCGGCTCTGGGTCGGGCTTCGTTTTGTGCTAGAAACTAGTCAAGCGCCCGCTCTCTTGTTCGGATACAAGGTGGGAGTTTGGGCTCTGGAGCCCGGTAGCCAGGGTTCACATCCCACCTCTACCACCTCCTTGCTTGCTGAACCTTGCCTCAGTTTCCCCATCTGTAAACCGTGTACAAAACCGTCCCCCCTTCCATCTAGGGGTGCAGAGGCGCTCGGGTAAGATAATGCAAGTGCGGAAATGATCACCATGCCTTGTAGGGCGGGTGTTCGTAGTATGGTGTGCATCGAATCTACGCCTTCCCCGTGCCGAGATGTTTTCGTGTCTATTAGAACTGCACACTGTAGAAGCGGATCCCTTAGTAGCAACTCCGAGGATGAATTCATAGTGAACCAACATTCAGTGGGCACTTACTGTATACCAGGCACCAGCCTAGCTGACTCCCAGGGGCCCCCAGGCAGGACCCCCACAAAGGAACCCGCCCTGGGGCGCACCCCGCCAGGGCCTGGTCCCGGAGGCCTTTGTGCGGCCGGCCGGGCAGGGAGGCAGCAGTGAAAGCAGAATGGGGGGTGGAGGGAGGGCAGTGCGGCTTCACGCGGAGCTTTCCAAAGCCCGGATTCTGGAGGGCTTCCTGTTTTCTCAATCTAGGAAACCGGAGTCGATCCCTGATGGAAACTTTCCATCGCCTTGGCTTTCTAAAAATAGCTGGGAGGCAGCGGCGTTGGGACCACGGCCCTCGCTAAAGGGTCGTTTCCCTTCTCAGAAGGCAGGGGCTGGGGCCCGAAGGGGATGGAAGGTAGGAGATGTGGCCAGCAGGCCCCCGCGGCGCTCCCCTCCTGCTTTCTGAAAACGACTTCCAGGTAGAAGCGAATAGTTGCGTCTGGAAAAGCTGTGGACACAGTGTCAGACCTCCATGTGGTGGAGGGGTGGGGGGCGGGGAGGTGGCTGTGCACTCAGGCCCCGGAGGGAGGCCTCGAACCCCGAACCCCACAGAAACCTCTCCGGGTAGAGGAACCTTCTCTTGCTGAAGCCTCAGGGCGTGCTCCCCTGAACAAGGAGAGAAAGTTCTACAGCAGAAGAGCCGGCTGGGCTCACTGCACGGCAGTGCAGCCCCACGGGTCTGGGAGCTTGGAGGGTCTCGCTTCGCCCCGCCGCTTCCTTCAGAGCCTGGCATCCTGCCTGTAGGAGGTCTCCCCTTCACAGCCAAGGGTACTGGAAAAAGTGAGGCCACCCTGCCGTCTGAATGGATTTCCCGGTGCCCACCATGAAGCCCTCCCTCGGTCTCTCCGCAGCTTCTGTCCTTTACGGGAAGAGGGACTCCAGACTCGGCCCTGTAGCACCTCATTCTTGGGCTTTGGTCTCCCTGTCCCTCTTGAGGTCTCCCTGATGCAAAACCCTGCTCTGGGCCCCACCCGCTCTCTTAGGGGCCCTGCAACCTGGTCCCAGCTCCCTGTGCCCTCCCCTCCCGCCGCTGGCTGCCTCCCTTGCCGCCTCTAATGCCTTTCTCCTCACTCCTTCATTTAAGGCTCTGCTCCCCCTCCTCCAGGAAGGCTGCCTGGGCGCTCTGCAGTGCACACCCCCAGCCTCGCCCAGTTTCACTCTCCTTCTGTTTCCTCCAGTCACTGGTTCCTGCAATTCACCAGCTAGTGCTTTGGTTATGTTCTTGTTCCCCACTGAATCCCCATCTTTTAAACAGGGCCTTGGGCCAGAGGAAGTGCTCAGATGCTTAATGAGAAAAAGGAAGCTCAGAGCGGGATTAAGTAGCCTCGGGTCCTACTGACAGCTCTGGGCTTGGTCCCCAGCTCTGACTGGGGTCTGAGTGCTGGACCGTGGGTCAGCCCTCTACATTTCATTCGTTCAGTAAACGTTTTGAGCATCTGTCCTATGCCAGCCTCTGTAGCTTTCCTCCCACCTCTTCTCAAACTGGGCCATTTGTACTTCTCCAAATAGCCCCTGTCCTCGTCCCAGCCCTGACTTCCCGCCTGCCCCTGTGCCAACGCCACCTTTTCACGGAAGTCCTCTCCTACTCCCACCCTCCGGCCCTCACTCCCTCTAAAAGCAAATACTGAAGTCTCAAAATGCCTTGCTTGCAAACTCCTGGGCCAGGTTATCTGAGTTCCCTGTATCTCCACGGTGCTCTGCATAGCACCATGCACACAGCAGGTGCCTAATGCGTGCATCTCGTCCCCCCCACAGGAATCCCACACCATCAGCCTAGGCTACTTGGTTTGGGGAAGCAGATTTTCCTCTGTCACCTAATTGACAAATGGGTTGCCCATCTATCACTTATCTGGAGCCTTTTCTCTTCAGAAGAATACAAGCCATTCATTCATATTTATTGAAAGCTAACCATGTGGCAAGCACCGTAATAAATGCTAAGTTTTTCTTATAGCAGTCCTAGTAATACTACCCTTGTTTTATAGATGGAGATAGGCAGGCACCAGCCATACCAAGTGACAGGATCAGGATTTGAACTCCGGGCCCATGTGTTCACCTCAACACCAAATGGCTACACCGCTGATAAAGAGACTGTGCTATTAGGTTCAGGAGTCATCACCTCCACCTTTCCTCCGTGGCCCTGGCGTCCTCCGTGTCTCTTGTGTCCAGAAAAGGTAAGGGCAGCCTCTGCTAAGTTAACAGGAGTGAAGGCCATGTGCCTGGTGGTTAAGGCGGTCGCCGAGTATCACTTTCCCAGAACACAATTGAGGCCAGTGGTGTTGCCTCTACCACAAGCGCCCTGACCTTTTATCACCCTCAGAGCGAGCACTGTGCTGAAAATGCTGATGAACGTGGGTCCCGCCTCAGGGTGATTTCTAAGCCTGACACCTGAGGCTGAAACCAGACAGGAAAAGATTGACAGATGTAAGTATTATGACAATTGTACATTTTTCTCTTTAAAACTCCATAAAACTCCAAAAAAAAAAAAAAAACAAACTGATAGCATAATAAAATTATAACTATTCTAATAACATGGCTGTAGGCATAAAAAGAATACCCAAGGGCTCACCAAGCTTTTTCTATAACGGGCCAGCCAAAACTATTCTCAGCGCCATGGGCTAGCCGGCCCCTTATGGCCGTTGTGCTGTGAAAGCCGCCACAGACAGCGTGTGAGCAAATGGCCGTGGCCGTGTGCCGATAAAACTTTATTTAACCATAACAGGCCGGGGGCCAGATTTGAACAGACCAATTACCAGCTGGCTGGAGACTCGCGTACCAACCCCTCGTCCCTACCAATGGCAGAGAAGAACAGGAAAGCAAGTGTTTTCTTCACCTACTTTTGGGGAGCGGCAACTGCAGACGTCGATGCCTCCGACCAGTGGAGCTCATCAAACAATTCTAGGCGTTTATTTCTAAAAACCTGGGTGTCTGTTAGCATCCCACTCTGCCCTATGAATTTTCTGATTCACCTGGAGGGCCAGACGCTTGCACGCTGACTTCCGTCTTTCGGCTGAGCTCAGACGTTCTCAGGCTTCACCTTGCGGGAGAACGGCTGCTCAAAGCTGCACACGGAAAACCACCCCGATCTACAGTAGGTCTAATTTAAAAGGCTGTGAAGAGGCGTTTTGACTCTAGGCCTTGGCCCTGTAATTGCTGACTTTGGAACTTCATCCCCCGAGAAAGCAGCAACAGGAAGGGGTGGACAGACCCCATCCTGCTTGTCTCCCAAACCTCAAGCGTGTTTTCTAAAATCTGGTTAGATCATGTGAGTGCCCACGAGAGCCTGGGGCCGGCCACAAAGGCCACCGCCAGAAAGACACGCCTCAGGCTCAGATGGGAACAGGGGAGGCTGCATCCTCCAAGGCCAGAGAGGCTGAGAGCCAGGATGGGCACAGCCCCGCCCCACCCCCACCGCCCTGCTCCCCCATCCCGTCCCCCAGCGCTTGGCCGCCTTCACTTCGGAGACCCAGGCTTGGGGCAAGAAGCACGTGAGTGTGCCCTGTCTTGTCCCAGCTGCTTGTGGGGAAAGCTGCTCGCACAGCCAAGAGTGAGCACCAGGCCTGTTTTCCTGGCTAGCACGTGGAAAGGGGCTCAGAAGGAGAGGGGGCTAGTGGCCTTGTCCTGGGACTTGAATATCAAAACTGACATGATCAGTCCTCTGAGAACAAAACTCTCCCAGGGCTCTGCTTTTTGCTTGCTAAGCAACTTCCCAGCCATCGCTGCCTGCTCTGGGGGCACTTGGCAACGGTGAAGTACTTTCTACAGGGGCCAGGCCAGACGTTAGAGGCTCAGTGAAAAAGACAAAAAAAACAAAACAAAACACAAAACAACAAAAAAACCCTTGACAGGCCTGAAGCCCAAAGCCGTGGGTGGGGTCCGCTCGGTGCTCGGTACTCGGTGGTAAATCCCCCTGGGGCCCTGAAGAGCTTGCCAAAGTTCCCAGGCCCCCTTCCCAGGCCCCCGCGAGGTCAGAAGCGTTGCCAAGTGCTAACAGCAGGGAGGGGAGAAGCGCGTGCAAAAGGCCCTTGAAGGACTTTGGTTAAGTGGCCTGGACAGTGTCTGATAGTCCCTGCTGGGGAAGGTGCCAGAGCAACCGCCCTTCCCCACAGCCCCTTGCGTGCAGCTCCTGGGAGGGGCGAGGATGTCCGCAGAGCCCACCCTCCGGGCAGCAGGATTCTGGGGTTCCCCCCCCGCCCCCCGCCATGGCCTCTGCGAACGTAATAAAATTCACCAGCGTGCTGCTGCTCGT
>CM052885.1:113220024-113248498 GCA_028534135.1 Potos flavus | reverse complement strand
AGGAGATGAGAGGTTTGCAGAGCGCTTAGGGGAGGCGTGTGTGAAATCCTACAAAATATACATATTTAGGTCTTTGCCCCTGGATCCTGACCCAGAGCTCCTAAAACGCTTGTAACTAGGGATGCTAGGGGCATCTTTTGTTTTTGTGTTTGGTCTTTGACCGCAGTTCCTGACAGAGTTCCTAAATCCCTTGGGATTTCCTGGGTGACAGCAGCGTCTTTTGTTCTCACGGTGGTGGGGTCCTGGATGGGGGCTGGCCACCAGAAATACCAAGCTGTGATCAGAAGCTTGGAGCTTTCAGCCCCACCCCAGAGAGAGAGGAGAGGGGCTGGAAAGTGAGTCCCTAACTGACTGTGTCCATGTGATGAAGACCCCACAAAAATCCCCAAAGTATGGGATTCAGAGAGCTTCAGACCTGATGAACATATCCACGGGCCAGGAGGGTGGCCCATCCCAACCCCAGGGGGACAGAGTCCCCTGCCCTCAGGACCCTCCTGGACCTTGCCTTATGAATCTCTTCGGCTGGCTGTTCATTCATATCCTTAGAAATAGTCTTGGTAACAAATCAGCAAGAAGAAGTGAAGTGCTTCCGCGGGCTCTGGGAGCCCCTCTAGCAAATGATCGAACCCGAGGAAGGGGCTATGGGAACCCCACGGAGTGCTGGTGGGTCAGGAGCACAGGTGACCATTTGGACTCCTGGTTGGTGTAGATGTCACCAGGGCAGTCTCGTGGGACTGAGCCCGTAGCCTGCGGGGTCTGCGCCGATTCCAGAGAGCATCAGAATCGGAGTGAGTCGCAGACCCGCGGCTGGTCCTGCAGAGTTGCCGGTGGGGGAAACCCCACACACCTCCTGTCAGAAGCACTACCAGCAGCATGTGAAAAAACAAACTGAGACCAGGGTTTTCTCCTGCTCAGTCTGGCCTCGAGGCTGCTCCATCGACCTTAGCTGCTGTTATGGATCGGTGCACACCGACGCAGAGAGAAGACCGCTCATCCCACCAGCCGCCTGCCCGGCCGCTTTCGGCGTCTCCCTGGCCTCATCTCCGCATGCCAGCGAGATTTATTCTCCTGTGTGCATCCAGAGCCTACTGGTCACCCCGAAACCTGGGACCAGCTGAGACTCACTTGAGATCCTGAGTCTCTATCAGCCCAGGGGCCCCCCCAGGAAGCTGAGCTCTCCCCACAGAGGTCAGCTCCCAGGCCTCGTTCTTCTGGCAGAATCGGCTGACGTGGGCCAAGCAGACATTGTCGGGACAGAAAAGCCCCGAGGCTCATGGACGTTGGAAGCTCTGCCATCAGGAACCAGGCTCTAAAGCCTTGCGACTCACTGCTTTCCCAAGGTCAAGATCGTTTTGAAGGTCAGCTATGCCTTAGGCGCTGGAAGCCCTGCCCTGAATTGGTCAAGCTTGCAAGTCGACCTCTTGGCTACCATTCCTTGCCTTCATCCCTCAAGCCCTGGTCTTTATCCGAATTTTCCCCGAGTATACGTGATGCTTTAAGAAATCATCTTGAGATATTTGGTTTTAAACTCTGTAGATGCCAGACCTCATCCCTTCCCCACCCAGGGATGCCCTTGGGGCCGTGGGTTAGTCACAAGGTGACTGGAGTGACATTATCCCAGGGCTGGCATCAAAGTGGGTGTCCTGCTGGGAGGCTCCTTCCTGGCTCGATCTAGCGTCGTGTGAGTCAGACACACACATATGTGCACAAACACCCTGCGTGTGTATCAGAAGCCCCGCCCCAAGGAACAGGCCTTAGGAGAAGGGCCTAAAGTTGTATGTGAGTCTAAAGCTCCTGCCAATCAAACAAATGCCGAGGCCCTGGACACAGGAGCCTCCCAGGCGGGCGGCATTTTGACAGCAGGCCTGTGTCCAGTACTATTCCCGGAGCAGCCTGGACGCCGGTGTTTGACAAAGTGTGCTCCCCGCCCCCCCCCCCCCCCCCCCCCCCCCCCGCCCCAGGACACTTGCGTCGGGATCACGTGGGGGATCTGGTTACAAATGCACATTTCCAAGTCCTGACCAGACCCAGTGACTCAGATTCGTGCAAGGAGTCTTCGCAAGACGCAGGGCCTTCAGGCCAGGGGGCTGGAGGCTGCACCGTCGCCCAGCAGCCGCTAAGCACCTGCCATGACCCCTCATCAGGGGCCTGCTCTGGGCCAGGCACGGCCCTGGCCCCAGGGGATGCATAAAAGAAAGTGACACGTAAAATGTAAAACAAAGGAACAACACAGAACATGAAATAAAAAGAGGAAAAGCCCCGCCCACATACAAATTTCAGTTTAGAGCACGAGTGTCCTGGTGTGGCGGTAGCAGATGGCAAAAAGCAGACAAAGAATGGTATTATTCCAGAAAGTACTATGTGCTGGGAGGGAAAAGAGATGGGATGGTAGGGCCCAGTGGGAGGACAGAGGACTGTTGTAGACAGTGGGGGAGGGAGGCCTTTCTTGTGGGGGGTAGGGTCACTGGGGCGAGGGGGTGGGGAGACCTGAGCCGCGAGACCAGGCACGGGAAGTCGGGGGGGAGGTTCCAGGTGACACAGCTAGGGTCAGGTGTGCTGGCACTTCGCCTACACTGCCTCACTCGACCCTCACGGCACCCCTGCACAGGATTAGGGACCCCACCCTCCGCCCCCTTTTACCTAACTTCCTCCATCTCAAATAGTGCCAAGCCCATCCTTCCGGTTTGTGCTGGGCTCCTGGGGCTGCTGGAACGAGGTGTGCGCCCTGGGGGCTTAAATGACAGACATCTGTCCTCCCACAAGTCCGGAGGCTGGAGGACCAGTATCAAGGTTGGCGGCAGGCTCTGTTCCTTCTGGGGGCTCTGGTGGGGGGTTGATCCCGTGCCGCGCCCTCCCCGCCCCCCAGCTCCTGGTGGGTGTGTTCACTGCCCAGTGCTCCTTGTAGATGCACCACCCGATTTCTGCCCCATGTTCATACACCCTTCTCCTCTCTGTGTGTGTCCCCTCCAATCTTTATAAGGACATCTGTCATTGGATTTAGGGCCCACCTAAATCCAGGATGATCCCACCTCGAGATTCTTAATTATATCTGCAAAGACCCCTTTCCCAAATAAAGTCACTTTCACCGCTTCCAGGGGGTTGGGACTTGGGCATATCTTTTGGAGGGGGGGGAGCATTATTTAACCCATCACAGTTTCTCAGGCCAGAACTCGTGGAGATAAGCCTGATGGTGACGTGACTCTCCCTGACAGCCCGCCTCCAGCCCGCCAGCAAATCCTACCAGTCCTAGCTTCAAAATATATGCTGAATATCTCCCTCGGCCACCCTCGCTCTGATCCCACCACCATCCCCTCCCCGCCTCTTCCCTGATGCCCCACAGCCCACTGTCAGACCAACGGCACAGGAGTCCTGTTAAAACCAAGCAAATCACGTCCCTCCTCTGCTCAAGGCTTCTCAGTGGAAAACAAAAGCCCAGATCGGCCCAGCGCACCTGTCCCTTCCCGCTCCCTCTCCTTTCTCACCCTGCGGCAGCCACATGGGACCCCTCGCCGCTCCTTGGTACATCCGACGTGCTTCTGCTCGGGGCCCTTATTCCGGCTGTTCCCTCTGCCTGCTTCGCTCTCTCTGGAACAACTTCTTCTCTCCTGTCCTTCAAGTCTTTGCTTGCATAGCCCCTTCTTAACGAGACCAAAGCAAACAAGAAGTCTAGGTAAGGAAAGGCACAGACAGAACAGCCTACAGTGGGCAGTGCTGTGAGCACGACGAGGGCATAAGAGAAGAGGATCCAGTTGGCGGGTCGTGCCAACCGTTCTCCGCCTGCTTGGCTGGCTCTTCCGACCATCCTCTGCCGAAGGGCGTGGGGTTAGCAGCGCGCACCTGCAGTTTGTTCTCCCCGGTTCCACGGGAGACAGTATTCGCATCATCACATCGGATTGCTCCTTCTTGTTTCCCAACTTTAGAATCCGCCTTTGCTTTCCTTTCAATTGCAGGACAGGAAATGAATGCCATGAGGCTCGGCGCGGAAATCCCAGTGTCTGTGTATTTCTCTTCCTCGATCCTGCTCTGCAAACTTGGGAGAGCACTACGCGCCCAGTACTCTGCAAACTACTCTACAGGGCTATCTGCCTCGCCCCTCAGACAACCCCAGAGACAGGTACGAAGACTGCGGACAACCCCAGAGACAGGTACGAAGACTGCGGACGCACAGACGGGTCTGAGAGGCCAGGGCGCTGCCCAAAGTCAACAAAGTTGCCACGTGGCGGAGCTGGAATCTGACCCAGGCCTTCCAACGTCAGGCACATGCTCTCAACTATGGAGCGACATCATCTCTGCTCCCTTTAAGGCTTACCACTCTTGGCATTTGGGGCCAGATGCCTTGTTTGCGGGGGCTTATGCTCCCCACTGGCAGATGTCTAGCACCCGCCCTCGGCTTCTACCCACTCCATACCTGTAACACCTCCTGCCCCAGCTGCGCCAACCGAGTATGTCTCTGGATCTTGCCGAATTTCCCCGGGGGCCAAAGTCCCTCCTGGTCGAAATGCCCTGTTTCAACGCAAGTTCTCTCCTCTGGGCTTTAAGTCCCAGCGATGCCCTCTCTTGAAGGAGACCCCGCTTCTCCTGAGGCCCCTACCCCAGAGCCACTCTAATGTTCCAGAAAGAGCTGATGGGAGGTGAAGGATGAGATGAGAGCAAAGTGATGGCAGGAGGGCTGACATGTTGGCAATGCCACCTTGAGGGAAACAAGGACACCCAGGGAACGGGCTGGGATGCTTTTCTACTAGGACAGGTGGGGTAGAGGCCAGCCGACTGTGAATGAGGGGGACATATTCTCAGCTACGGAGCTACTGGAGGGCTGTGTTGCCTCTGGGGAGGGGGATGGAGATACATCCCAGAGATCCCTAAGACTGTTCCTTTGGTTTTGCTGAGCCAAATTTACCTGAAACTGGTAAGTCACTTCTATCCCCAGATACGGCTCCTCTGGAAGAGGAGAATTTGCCCCAAGAAATAAAGACTCAGTCAGGGTCAGTGAAGGATGGGAGAAGCACCAGGGGACTCCTTGGTCCCCAGCACTGTGCTGGGTAGTCAGAACTTCAGTTCTTCTGGGCTGATCCAGTCATGCTGCATCTCTGATGGTGACAAAGACCTCATTGTCAGCCAATGTCCAAAGACTACATTTCTCAGCATCTACTGAAGCTAGATATGACCACATGACCTTGATTTGGCTCAGGAGATATAAAAGGAGATTTGGTGGGTTGTTGCCAAGAGGGCTCTGTACATGAGAGTGTGTGAGGGCCCTTGGTGCCTCAGTTTCTTCTGGCTGCTGGCTTAGAAGGTGGATGTGATGGTTGGAGCTGCAGCAGCCATTTAGAATTATGAGATGATCTTGAGGATAGAGGCCACATGCTGAGGGTGGGGGAGGAGGAAGATAGTCTGTGTCTCTTAATTTTTTATGAAAGAATAATAAACTTTGGTCTTTTTAAAGACATAACATATTTGGGGTGGGTGTTTTTTATTTTTTCCCCTGTTATATTTAGTGAAACCTAATCCTAACAGATATAATTGGTTATAAATGGAAACCTGAAGTGGGACTCTTCCTCTGAAATTTTTACAAATGTAACCCTACACATTTGGAATGTTTAGATTTTACAAAACCTCAAAGCTCTCTGTTTTAATGGCACAACTTGGGACAGGGAAAGAAAGGAAACAGGCCTGGTATTGCCATGTAGACAATGCTAATTACAGCAAGTGCAGTCACAAAGAAAAGTGGTTTCTTGGTTGGGGTGGGGAGACCAGCGGGACGGGAGTGGGGGCAGGGTGAAAGGTGGGGATGGCTGGAAATGTATTCTGTGGGTGGGGATAAAATTCATGTCTGTCTGATTAGCAGAATTAGACGCGGGTCAGTGGCCGCAGCTGGAGTTTGTAAACAATCTTTTGAGCATTTGCACATTTTTTCTGGCTTGATCAAAATGAAACATCATTAAAAACAGCTCCATCACCAATTGTCATCTCTGCCAGGGCCTTGGGAGGCACCCCCTCCAGTCACGTCAGGCTGGATGTAATTGGCTTTGAAGTCTGTATATGCAAAGTGCCTTTGAGGATTGCAGCCCAAGAGAACTTTGGCGGAGGAAGAAACTTTGAGAGAATCCATCTACCAATATGGCTTCTCAGCTTAACTGCAAAGACATCGAGCAGTCACGAAATGCAGCCTTCGCTGAATGAACCTGAAAACAGGTTCAAGTGGGGTGGCCTCCCTTTCAGCCATCTGGAAAGAGTGACGTCATCCTGTGACGCAATGGCTGGGACCCAGACTGACCCAGGCTCCTGGGCCAGTGCTTGGGGACCCAGACTCTGCAACTGGGTGCGACAGCTTCAAATCCCTGCTCTATCATTTACTAGCCACGTTACCCTACCCGACTTGCTTCACTGCTCTGTGCCTCAGTGTCCCCATCTATGAAATAGGGACAGTGTTAGCATCTAGCGCATTCTGATGAAGCACTTGGAACAATATCCAGTTCACAGGAGAGGGGTAATATGTATGTGCTACTCTTACCACTACTCCTGCTAGTTGTACGGCGGAGTTTCTATTTGAAGTTACTCCTCCTGCAAAGTGTTGTTTTTTATTGCATGATGTTTAATTTGTATGTTATTATATTTATTCCATTAAAAATTGAACAAGGAAAACGTTCAGAGCGGCATTTCCACCTCCTGTTCTTATTTAAGCCAAGCAGATGCCATTGGAAGAAGTTTAAAAACCAAATAAAATCGATTGAAAGTTTTCAAACAACTCAACAAAACAGTTGCAGGTATATCCAAACCTCTCATTTACACAAGAAATAGGTTTAGAGTCGGGTTTAATCTTGAGTATGCTTTATAATTCAACTGGTTCCATGAGTTTGCCTCCAGCTTTAGGTGAGTTTTATGTAAAGAAAGGGGATCCAATGAGACTTTTGCTCTATGGAAAGCCCACAGGGTCTTTCCAGGGAGGAGGCGAGGAGGTTGGGGGGTGGTCCATGGCACCTAGGGGGTGGTCTTCTCTTACTTGTGACCAGAAGGCTCCTAACTCACCCAAGGAGACTGAGCTCTTAGACCCCCTGGGAACTGGCCACAGACAGGAAGAAGAATTTACTAGGGGTCAGAAGCCAACTAATCATCTGTGTGAGCCAAGGATGGGCACAAGAAATGTGCTGATCACTCAGGTTCATGATGACCCTGAAGGGCCATTTGGGGACAGAGCTACACTGTACCCTCCCCGGCGTGGCGTCAACTACTCTCCATCATGGCCATGCCCCACCAAGTCCTTTTGTGACCTTCCTTCTCATACCTTCTGGAAGGTCTCTTGCTCTGTGCTAGGCACTTGTTACCCATCACAGTTGGCAAAGGTCAAGGGTAGATATGGAACCAAGAGTCAGAGCAAAGACCTTCTGTTGACCCATGAGGAGGGGGTGGGGAATGAATGAATAAACGTCACCGACGTTTACTGAGCACTTCCGGTGGGCCAGGTATGTATGTTTGAGGTGCTCTGTACATATCCCCTCCCTTGGTCCCCGCAATTCTACCAGCTGGGTCCTGTGACGGCCCCCATTTTACAGATGAAGAAACTGAGGCACAGAGCGATGGCTTTGCCCAAGAGCACAAAGCTGGCCGAGCGTAGAGCTGAGGACTCTTAACCGCCGCAACTCAGTGACCATTCCACGCCGAGCACCGTGCCTGGGACACGGCCGTGCGCGCGCACACACACACGCGCACACACACACACGCTCGTGCGCAAACACACACACGCGTGCACGCACACACGGAGGGCTGTTCTCACAGCGTTTTCCATGATCTGAAATCACCTTTGGAAATACACTTCCTTGTGCACCTGTTTCTATCGGTCCTCTCCCCTGGGGGAGAAACCTCAGCAGTCTCGTTCCCCGTCTCACCATCGGGGCTGAACAGGGCCTGGCGCACAGCAGGCACTAAGTCATCAATAAGCGAGACCCGAGCAGAGTCTCTTGTCCTCGGCACCGCTGCCGTCTGGCGGGGAGGGGCGCGCACTGCCGGGGGTTTAGTGGCATCCCCGGTCTCCACCACGAGAGGCCAGCAGCACCCCAACTCACTCCATCCCCCGCAGCTGGAACCACCAAAAATGTTCTTGAACACTGCTAAACTGTTCCCTGCGGGACAAGACCACCGCCAGCGGAGAACCGCCGATCTGGAGTGTCAGAACGACCCCACGGGCACCCGCGTAATCGCCCGAGAGTCGGAACCACCACCCCCAGGCCCCCGACACGTCCAACACACGGAGGGTCCATCTTTCGTCAGGACCCCGCGATACCGTCGTGGGAGCGGGCACAACCGGGCCTCGAAACGAAGACGTGGCTTGAGCCCACGAGCAGGCCGCAGCTCCCCCTGCCAGCCCTCGCCACCCCGAAACCCATGAATCCGTCATGCTGAGATGAGCCCTGAGGCCCCGAGTGAGGTCAAGACGCGAGTGGGCCTGCCCTTCATCATTCCGGCCACATCCTACTTCAGACGTTCTGCAGGGTGTGGGGGGCCAGGGGGGAGAGGCCGCTTCTCAGGAGGGTGCCTGGGGTGGGGGGGCAGGGGGCAGAGGCCACTTCTCAGGAGGGTGCCTGGGGTGGGGGGGCAGGGGTGAGAGGCCACTTCTCAGGAGGGTGCCCGGGGTGGGAGGGCAGGGGGGAAAGGCCGCTTCTCAGGAGGGTGCCCGGGGGGGCAGGGGTGAGAGGCCACTTCTCAGGAGGGTGTCGTTTGCAGAGCGTGGCAAGCACATGATGCAATTCGTCTCTGCCACAATTGGCAAACGGAGCTTTCATCCAGAGGGTTCTTATTTCCTTTGAGCGGCTTGTTCCTGCCCAGGGACAGAAACTGGGGGAAAGACTTCCCGGAGGGCCCGTCTCTCCCGGCGCCCCTGTGAGCGGCCCAGGCCACTTCTTCTCCGGCGTGGTCACGTTACAGAACTAGAAGGTAAGACTCTGAGATAGAGAAACCATGGATGTAATATACAAATCATACATTACACATAAATCGCGCACGTGTGTGTGTAAATCTTGTTTTTTTTTCCTCATTCCAGGGTCTTCATCCATTGCATTTGATTTTTGCAGCAGCCTTACTAGGTGGATTTACTACCCTGCTGTCTGATGACTCAGACAGGCACGAGAGGCTAAGTGACCGGCCCAAGGTCATGCCGTCGATGTTTTCTATCACCAAACGCAGCACTACTGCTCCCCCTCCTGGCCACAGTGACCATCACAGTAGGTGTCCCTTGATGCCCCCACTTTCCTCTGCCCACACATCCTATCCACGGGCAGGTGCGGGGCTCTCCTTCCAACAATGCCCCAGGGCTGGGCCCGGATCTCCCCTCCCCGAGGCCCAGCCTGGTCCAGGCCATCTCTCACCGGCGGGCCCGTGCCGGCCTCCTCCTCATCCCTGGGCCATTCTCACGGCTCAGCTGTCATCCTGCTGAAATGTGAGCTGGGGCCCCTGGGGCCCTGAGGACTGGTCCAGGTTCCGTGAGCAGGCCAGCAGGCTTCGGCTACCTGGCCTGAGCTCTCCCCCTAAGATCCTCCTTGACCATTTCCCTCCCTTGATCACAGCTCTCATACACATGTATTGAGTACCTGCTGTGTGCCCGCCCTTCACTCTCCAGGCGCTGGTGGTCAGTGAGGTGAAGCTCGTGCCCTCATGGGCCAGACGTCTGCAGCCTGAGCTCCACCCCAACCAGGTCGCTGTGGCTCTGCTAAAGCCCCGTTCTTCCTTCCAGACCCCTGCTCAGCTGGTCTGATGCCCACCATGGCGTCCCCCATTCCGCTTCCCTCCCAACACATGGCTAATTCCTACTCTTCTGTGTTGGTTATGTGTTGTTACATAACAAACTTTCTCAAAACAAAGTGGCTTCAAACAGCATTTTTTATCTCGTGGTTTCTATGGGTCAGGAATCCAGATGCTGTTAGCCGGGTCCTCTGGCTTGGGGGCCCTCAAGAGTGGCAGTCATCCCAAAGCCTGACTGACAAGGCCCCTGACCCAGCCACAGGGCTGTTGGCAGATTCAGCTCCTCCTGAGTTGCTGGACTGAGGACCACAGTCCTCACAAGCCGCTGGCTGCAAGCCCTTCTTGGTTCCTCGCCGTGGGGGCCTCTCCACAGCACACGTCACAACATGGCGGCCAGCAGAGTGAGCGAGAGGGAGTGCCAGGGAGATGGAGGCCATGGTGCCGTGCACCTAATCCTGGAGGCGACATCCCCTCATTCTGCCACATTTTATTCACTGGAAGCAGGTGCAGCTCCAGTGCACACACATGGGGAAGGCTGACACAAGGATGAGAATGTGCGAGGGGGACAGGGATCACTAGGGGCTGTGGCAAAAGCGGCCTACCACACCTTCTTTCAGCATTAAATGTTAATGTCTCCTCCTCCAGGAAGCCCTCCCTGACTCCTGGATTAGGAGCCTCTTCTTTGCGCTTCCACAACCCGGAGATGGCCTTAGGACACTTACTACATTACTGTTTGTCAGCACCACGATGAGCCCCCCCGCCCCCACCGCCTCATCAGACTGGGGGCTCCCGAAGGACTCCCGTTCTGACCTACCAGCTTACTCTTCATTGTATTCCCGGCCCCTGCCACTCCTGGGCACACGGTTGGGCTCTGTGTTTTGTTTAAACTAAGCATTTCCTTAATAGTTGAAAAGTAGTGACATGTTTTAGTTCCACATTTATTATCATAGACACATACGGCAAGACTGTACAGAATTCAAAACAAGAATAATTCTTACAGATCATCAAATGGTGAGCAGCTAATTTATTTTCTTTTAGCAACAGAATCCTGCCTGACTTCAAATTCCTGCTCCCTCCCTACACTGGCTGTGCAGCGTCATCCCCAACCACCCAGACCATCCTTTATCGGGGCAGCAGAGACGAGGGCTGGCATTCACAGAGTGCCTACTACGTGCCATGTGTTACTATTAGCACTTTGTGCAAACGCCCCATTTAATCCTCTGGGGGACCTGATGAGGGGGACCCCATTGCTCCTGGTTCCATTTTGGAAAGAAGGAGAATAGGGCACAAGGAGTTGGAATTACTTGCCTAAGTTGAAAGAAGCAAGAATTTGAGTCCAGATTGCATGGCTCCAGAGCCCACCTAACTCACCAGGTTATTGTAAGGGTTAAATGAGATTATGTGTACAGTTTGAGTTCAGTGCCCAGCATGTGGCAAATGCTCAACGAACATTACTGTATAAGTTTAACTCCAGCTGAATAGAACAGAAATCTAAATACAGTTTTAAAAAATATAGGGCTCTTTTCTCTTCATGTAGCAGGCAGCACGGGGCTGGTATGGTGGGGCCACGATGCCAGGAATAGCCCAGCCTCCTGCTCAACCATCCTCAGCACACGACTTCCATGTTCAATGATGAATCATGGCCCAAAGTGGCTGCCAGGGCTCCAGCCATTACTTTGAAGTTCCAAGTAGGAAAAAGGGGGCAAAGAGAGGAAGGACCAAAAGGACTCACCTTCCAGTGAGTAAATTCTTCATTAAGAGCCTTTTTAAAAGCCCCATCTGGTGACTTTGGCCTCTATCTTCCTGAATGCTTCTACTGAAAGCAGGGGTGGGACTGGGGTCTTTTAGCTAGACCAAGGGGTTTTGTTAGTGAATAAATAAAATAAAATAAAATAAATAAAACCGGGGTTTTATTAGTAAAGAAGGGAAGAACGGACATTGAGAAGACAACTAAGAGTCTCCGCCTTGTATACTTTATATTGTTAGCATCGATAAGCAAAAGAAAACTAGTTTAATGCCAAACCAACATCATTAACCTGAAACCCCACACTGAAGGATGAGGTGCTCCGAAGGAAGTGGGGAGAAGCAGGTGCCCTCCGTGACCCTTAGTGCGACCCTGAACTAACCTGAGAAGTCCCTAGAGTGGAAAAACTCCCTCTTCACCTTGGTCAAGTCATTTAACCTGTCTGTGCCTCAGGTTCGTCCCTTGGAAAATGGGAGTAATAAAGGCATCGGCCCCTAAACTACAAGAGAACAATGTACATATTGGTGCGGTTGCTGGCACGCAGTCCCCATGAAGTAAGTGCCGTCCAACACTGTAGTTGTTGTGATAACCTTAGACAGGGAAAGCAGCAAAATCTAACATCTGGGCCTCTGACTTCTCAAAAACTGCTCTACTGGATTTTTTTTTTTTTTTTTTTAAAAACAACACACCGCATCCCACTGGGCTGGCAGGAGGCCACGGGCAAATCTGGGGCCGCAGAGAACACAGCAGAGTGCCAGGGTGGACCCCACCACAGCCTTTTTCCACAGACTCTGCCTGCTTGGCCCCAGCTCCCAGGGGGAACTGCAGTCCCCGCAGAACGGCGCGTCCTGGGCAGACCGCGCGGGGCTGCCCGTGGTGATTCATGCATGTCTGTGGGGAGCCAGGACCAGAGCCGGCGCGCTCCACTGCCAAGTGGGCCTCGGCTGGTCCCGCTTTGCCCTGGGGCCGGAGATTCCCCCAGGCTGCTCTGCTAATCCTCGGAACCTTGGGCCCATCCTGAGTTCCAGCCCATTGGGTCACTTACGGCCTGTGCTCTATCCAGGGCCTGAAGTCTAAATTCTTCCCTCCTACAGCACAGGGCCGACAGATCCCAACTTGGACAAAGTATCACAGACTAGCAATTCCTCAGGGAAACAGACGAAGCCCCCTCATCTTCCTTTCGCACCTAAATTCCAGTTGGCTATTAAAACCACAGGATTTGAGGACCTCAGATCTGGATTTGACTCCCTACTTGATGGTGTGGCCTCAAGTACGTTAGATAACCTCTGTGGGCCTCAGTTTCCTTATGTGGCAAGTTGGGATAGTGAGAGTGTCTACCCCATTTGGTGAGAACTGAAGGAGGCAGTGCATGGGAAAGGCCATGCCTGGCACTGAGAAGCGCCTGGGGTCACTAGCCACTATGATTTTCTCATCATGGAGCTTTCTGTGCCTCGCAGTTGGGCCCCTTATCCTCTCTCTGACCTCATCTTCTACCATCTTCCTCCCCTCACCTGGTCCAGCCACATCAGGCTCTTTGTTGAAGACACACTCAAGCTCCTGCCTCAGGGCCTTTGCACCTGCTGATCTCATTGCCTGAGAGACTCTTCCATACAGTTCATTCCCTCAATTACTTTTGGTCTTTGGCCAACTGTCACCTTCTCGGTGAGGCCTTAGTGACTACCTTACTCAAGACTTCGATTCCCTCCACCTCACCCTTCCCTGCTTTATTTTTCTCCATAGCACTTACCCTTCATCTGCCATTATTTTGGGCATGATTTCTCTCCCCATGTACTAGTTATTTATTTTTGCGTAACAAATTACTCCAAAACCAAATTAGTCTTAGAAGAAACGTTATCTTACAGTTCTTTTGAGTCAGAAATTTGGGGGCAGCTTAACTGGGTGGTTCTGGCTCAGGGTCTCTCGTGAGGTTGCAGTCAAAATGTCAGCTGGCACGATAGTCTCATCTGAAGTCTGGACTGAGACTAGAGAGTCTGTTTCCAAGATGGCGCCCACACATGCCTGGCTGGAGGCCTTAGTTCCTCCCTATGTGGACCCTGTCACGAGGCTGCTTGATGTGCTTACAACATGGCAGCTGGATTCCCTCAGAGTGAAGGATTCAAGAGAGAGCATGATAGAAGGCACAATGTCTTTACAACCTTACCTCAGAAGTCATCTCCATCATTCCTGTGTGTGTGTCAGTGAGAGAGAGAGAGAGAGAGAGAAGTCATCCTTGTTCAGAGTGGGAAGGGACCACACAAGGATGTGAATACCAGGAGGCAAGGATCACGGAGGCCACCCTAGAGGCTGGTACCACAGTCTCCCAGAACACAAGTCTCATGAGAGCAGGAGCACGTCCATTTTGTTCATACTTGTCTTCAGTTTCTAGAACAATGCTTGGCACCTAACAGATTCTGAATCCATTTTGTTGGATAACCGACTGACTTTATGAATGAACAGTACAGGCGGAACTCAGTCAGCCAGAGCAGAATGACACCTGAGGACAGGTGGAGCATGGGCCTCTCCAGCGAGGCTCTCTCCCGGGCAGCCTGGGAAGCCAACCGTGTATGACGGCTGCAGAATCACACGCACATAAAAGAAAAAGCAACAGCTCTGAACACAGAGCCACCTCCTCACAATACTCCCAGAATGTTCTGACATGCAGAAGAGACATAAGGATGTGCGGTTAAGGGCACTAGGTTACATATCAGAAGATTGGTATCTTTCCTGGTTTGGCCACTTAATCGATCAACTATTAAAGTTGCATTTGTTATATTTAAATGAGAGTGGCCACACCCATTCTGCCCAGAACCCGGGGATAGAGCTCATTTGTTCATTTATGTTGGTCATTTAATCATAATCCCTGACATCAGGGTTCCCAGGTTAGGGAGAGACTCAGATGGACCGGTCTAGTCTGAAAATAGAACCACGCACTAGGACGGGCTGTTGTTAAGTGCCTCGATGAGTTCCTTCTTCATTTATTCAGCACCTACTATATGCAGCCACCAAGCTATATCTTGTGTATATTATCTAGGTGAGTTGGTGTCTTTAATCCCCATTTTAACAAGTGAGGCAATGCAGTCTCTGAAAGGTTGAGGAACGTGTCCTCGGCCACACAATTACTGCTGTGAATCTAGGTTTTCTGACCCACAAGCCTCTCCTACTACATCAGAACTTTTTCATATGCGTGTCTTAAGTGTCCATTTAAACTGACGGTTGGGAGTGACATTTCTAATAAAAGCCCCAATCAATTCACTTACTGCCATTTGCTTTTTAATGTAGCAATGGTGGTGGGTTTGGCACTGGGTTGTGTCAACTCAGCAGAGTTAGAATTCCCAGAATTCCTTCCTCTGGAGGGTTTCTGGCCGGCAGGCGCCACAGGAGACACTGTAGGTAAGACCAGGAAGGTAGACGAAGCAGATACACTGTTTCTTTGCTGTGGGGGTGGGGCGTGGGGGCGTGGTCCTGGCTCGCTCACACCACGCTCTTCTTTTGGCTCACCTGGCTGGTATGGGGGCAGCAGACAGCCCATAGCTTCCAGCTCCTACAAGTCCTCTTTCAGCTCTTCTGAGCCCCTGGCAGGTGCCTGTTTAGTTCCGCGATCAAGGACGCCACTGTCGCCAGCAGATCCCGGGAGCGGGGCTTCCGGCCTGTCCTCACCGCTCCAGGCTGTCCTCATCCCCTCCACGTCTCGTTCATCCTGCCTTCTTGGTGGCTGCCCTGCTGACCTGAGGCTCCAGCAAACAGGCTCACAGAGGCTGTCAACTGGAGGGATTTATCGTAGGGATTTGACATTATGCGGAAGTGGGAGGTGGCAATCGTAGTGTCAAATCCCTACGATAAATCCCTCCAGTTGTTTTTCTGATCAAACCCTTAGACAATAATTGAAGGCTAATTCTCATCTGATGTACTTTAAAATATAATAACCCAAGACTATGCTCACAGCTCCACTGTTTTCAAATAACTACATCGAATACCTAGGAGCACGTAAGGGAGACCTACAGGTGTCACACATCATGGTTAGAGGCTCTGCGTGAAGTCTGGAAAAACCACGCTCGGGATGAATAGCAGGTCTGCCTGCAGAGGTGCTGAGGAAGGAGGAAATCCCTGCGTCTTTGACCCAGACTCCTTGGTTCTCCCAAATCACTTGGTGGTTTTTCCCCAGACCTGCCCCCAAGGCCTTGGACTTGGTTGCGGCCTCGAGGGCAGGAACAGCTCCGAGCTGGCTGCTGGAGAACGTGGACTGTCTAGTGGAAAATCCTGATGCCAGCTTGAGCTATGTGGCAAGCATGCGGCCAGACAGGAGAGAAGTGCCCGCATACTAGGCAGGGATGTGTCTTCTTGGACAATGCCGGCGGATACTGCTCGAGATGCATAAGCTTTTCCAGACTCTCACAGCAGAAGATGAACAGCTTCACTTTTTACGACCACAAGTAGTACATTCTTAAGCTTGTACGTGTATGTATGTCAGTGCATTAAAATGACTGAATCAAGCGTAACTGACAATGAAAGAACAGTAAACAAGCCTCTGATTGAGCTTCTATTACCCTAAAACAGAAGATGATAATTATCAATAAATTTCCACTTATATAAAGAAGGAAATAGCAACTAGAAAGTCTGTTGATAAGGCTCCACTTATCCAAAGGAGGAAAAAAATAAGTAAATCCACGAGTGAGCCTCTATCTATTTAAAGGAGAAAAGGGCAATTAGCAGACCCATGGATGAGGCTTCATTTGCCCAAGGGAAGAAAGGATCTTCTACAAAAACGTAAATGATCTCCTGTTTTTTGAAGATGGAAAGACTGACTTCAACTGTTTATCCCAGGGGACAGCAAACTAGGGCTCGTGGCAAGCTGGCTGTTTTTGTAAATAAACTTTCATCGGAACACAACTGTGCTCATTCTTTTACTCATTGCCTGTGGCTGCTTTCATGTGACAAGGACAGAGTTCATTAGTTGGGACAGAGACATATGACTTGCAACCCTAAAAGTATTTATGATGTGATCCTCCGATAAAAGTTTGCTGACTTCTGGTTTATTCTCTAATCTCTGCGACCTGTGAAGTAGTCAACGACTTCCCTCTGGCTTTCCTGTCTTCAATAAATAAATCACGCCTCATTGAAAAGTCTGACACCTCCTCTAGAGCCTCTGGCTTCCTCGCCACGCCTACTGTTCAAGAACGAGGGCATTTACTTGGTCCCCAGGGGGCCGGAGGAGCATCCCAAAGGCAGAATTGGGCGTCTGGACTATGCACCGGTTCTTGCTGCCACTAGGGGTCACTGTGGAACACAGGCTGCACGCAGTTCTCCCGCATCTCCTAGTTCACAATCAGCACTGACCCCCGGAACTCAGTTGTAGGGGGTCTGCGGGGGCCTGAAGGGGTTCCAGCTCATCCACTCGCCCTGTGAGAAGCAGCCCCCCACAAAGCTCCTTGGGGCTCTCCATCTTTGGCCAGGTGCCCGCGCCCTTCTGATGAGTTCCCAGGTGGGTTTCTTGTCCTCCTCTGCTGGTGGGTGTTAGGTGGGGGCTTTGGCGTCCACTCCTAACTTCCCATCTTGAGGAGCAGAGGTCGGATGTCTGAGCCCCTTCCTTCTCTAGAGATCCTGGCTCCATGCAGAGTGATCCAACCTCCCTCAGCCCCAACTCCAGCTAGGTCTTTATGGTGAGAGACCCGCCACTGTTGGGTCACACAACTTCTTTACCACCAGCTTCGAGCAATGGTGCTACTTGTCCCTGTCACATGAGCCCAGAGAGACCAGTTGCCTCCTGATCAAAGGTTGACTGTGAGGTGACTTGAGCAGAGCTGTGGGCAGGTTCAGGGACCTTATTACTAAACCTAGAGGAGGGGAGACCCTTGGGCCCACTGGGCTAAGCATCTGCTTACACCTCACAGGTTCTCCCCTGTTGTCAGCAGCGTCAGAGATGGCTGGCGCCAACGACCTCCACTGCCTGCCCAGCGCATCTGGATAACCTTCCCCCTGAGTGGCCTGCATCTAACCAACAGAACCCTTCTGTGTCCATGGGTTCTAACTTCATCTTGCTAGCAGACTCTCTCCCCTGCTGCTTGTGGTGAAGCAACCTCGAAGGCCAACAGCCACCTCACGCCGTCGGCTGCGCCATGGGGAGGCCGCGGCAGTGAGGAACCAGGAGGGCTCCCCGACAGCCAGGGAGCCACGGAGGCCCCCCTTCCAACGACCCGCAAGGCACCAAACCTGGCACGCAACCACGTGAGCAAGCTGGGACGTAGATCCGTCCCCAGTCAAGCCTCCAGCTGAGACCCCAGCCCTGGGAGACACCTCGTTTGTGGCCCTGGGAGAGGACAGAGCAGCAGACCAGCCAAACCATGCTGGATTCCGGACCCACAGAAACTGAGACTGTTTTCGGCGTGCTGCTCTACACCACAAATGGGTTGTGTGGTCATTTGTTACACAGCCGTAACTAATATACCTGTCTCTAGACCCCACGGGCGCCAAGCATGAAACGCTGCTAGGTATCATAACTGTATCGACCTCTTAAGACTTCCAGGTCTTTCAATAGTGAGTGGCATGCAAATGAAAATACTTTTCAGGCAAATAGAAAGTCTGACCTAAACAGTTGAGTATTTGGACAGACTGAAAACCCAAGCAGAGTGACACTTGTCGTCCTGGGTCCAGGTGTTGGGAGGTATTACGGACTGAAATTTGTGTCCCCCCACCTCCAAATTCATATGCTGAAGTCCTAACCCTGATGTGATGGTATCTGGAGGTGGGGCCTTTAGGAGGTCGCAAGCGTGGAGCATGGAGGCACAGCAAGGAGATGGCCTTCTATGAACAAGAAAGCGGGCTCTCACTAGACCCCCAAATCTGCTGGTGCCTTAATCTTGGACTTCTCAGCTTCCAGAACTATGAGGGATGAATTTCTGTGGCTTGTGAGCCACCCAGTGTGTGGTACTCTGGGTCACAGCAGCCTGGATGGACTAAGGCGGTCCCTTGAGCAACCAAATCTTTTTAAAGCTAACATTTCTTGCAGGGGTGTCAAGTGCCAGGCATGGAGCTAAATTTGTTGGCTGTGTTATCTCATTAGACCCACCCCAAATCTCTTGTATTATTATTAGCTCCAGTTTCCAGATGCCAAACAGACTTAGTGAGCAAGACAGGCAAAAATCCCCACCCTCGAGGGGCTGATGTTTTAGTGAGGGGGAGACAATCAGTAAATAATCAAATATGTGGCATCATGCCAGGTAATTATAAAGGCTGTAGGGTGAGGAAAAAACCTATAAGAGTGAGAAAATCAAGTTATGGAGATAGTATTTTAGATAGCTATCATGGAGGGCTTCCTTGAGGAGGTGACAACAGGGTAGACGTCTGAGACCAACACTCTAGGCAGAGGGCAGAGCCAGAGCAAACACCCTGAGGTCCAGGGTAGCTGAGAAACAGCAGGGGTGGGGGGGTGGGGGGGTGAGGGAGTGGGATCTTGAGGCTGAATCACCCAGAAGGTGGGTGGGTAGGTAGGTAGGTGGGTGGGTGGGTGGTGCCAGGCAGGGCCTATATTAGGCAGGGCCTTGTCGGAATTCGGATTTTATTCTCTTTGGGAAGGGAGGCCCATTCCTCCCCAGCGATAGCTCTTTGTTGGGGGAAATCCCCATGACCCTACTCGCACCTGGCCAGTGGGAAGGACACGGTCCCTTCGACCTGGGCTCTGGATCTGCCCTTTCCAGGCTCTGCTCTACCCTCCCCAGAACAACTACAGTGTGAGAGAGCAGACTTGGGAGGGGGGACAGGGGCTGGTGGAAAAAGTGACTCATGGCTGGGCCTGGCAGGGGGGACCCTCCCGTTGCCCTATCTACTTTCTGTGTGAGTGTGGAAAACCCACATTCCACAAGGGCCCTCGGCCCGGCCCCGGTCACACACGCTCATCTCTCCCTTCCCTGCAAGCTGAAGGTCAGGTTCCGCAGCCGTGCCGGGGTTCCTCGCGGTGTGAGCGTCCCAAGGGCAGAGCGCTGGGCCTCGCCGGCACGCACCTGAAGGGCGCACACGGCCTCCCTGCAGGACCCCCTCGCGGCCGTCGTGGGGGGCCGCCGCCAGAGCGCCGCGTGCTCCAGGCTCCAGAAATGTTTATCTTGCATCTGCCAGTTCGCAAGGCAATTATCGGTAACCGAATCCGCAGCCCAGGAACTGTGACTTCATCAGGACACCGAAACCCAGGAAGGGAGACACTTGTGGGCCCCCGGCCGACCACAGACACCACGGAGGGAGTTCCGCACCGCGGCATCGGGTGACATCACCGCGGCCGCTGTCCGAGACGTGACGGGAGGACAAGCCCCGAGGAAGCCGGACCCGGCGTGTCTGTGGGAGGTTTGGTCTGCCCACCAAAACCCCGGGCGCTTCTATTTCTGGCAGCACGGGGGACGGAGACGGTGGCCGCGGAGCGGGAGGAGCTGGCAACGGACTCGCCCAGAGCGAAGATCGATTTCCAGTGCCGCGGATTTTGGAGTGGAGGGGGTTTGAGGTTAAAGATTTAGAAATGGATAAAATACTACCGCTAAAATGATTCGTTGGCGCCTCCCCTAGCACCCTAGAAAAACATGTAACCAAGGAAACGCTGGAAAAATTTCCACACCCCTCTGAGCAAACAGTATTTCAACTCTGTTCTTTAAACATGCACGTGGCCAGTTCGTCTAAAAGCAGCAGCTTTCCGCATGGGCATGAGAGCGAAGGACCGAGCCTGAGGCCTGAGAGTGGATCTGCCGGGGCACTTCCATCTCCGACGATATGAGGGGCATCAGCCAGGCCTTCCGCCTCCTAACGGGCCGGAACTCGGGATGACAGCGGCTAGAAGTGGTGTAGACCCAGAGGCAGCCTTGTGTGGTGGGTGAGCGGCCAGTTAGAGAACCAGAGACCTGAGTTCGAATCCTGCCTCCGCACCTCTCTATTTGGGGGACGCCGGGTAGGCTTCATTTTGTGTTCTTCTGGAAAACGGAGCCGATAACTTTTAGCCTTTCGCCAAATGCTTCTGGGAGGACCGGGTGATGCCGTGGGTGCCAAGGGCTCGGTGAGGTTGAGCAGTGACGAGTGTCACAGGGGCGCCGAGTCCCACAACGTCTCCACTCTGCTGCTCCCTCCCCAAGCGGCCCGGCTGCTCAGAGCTCACCGTCCCGATGTCCAGGCCCACACAGGGGGCGTCTGCAGGGATGGCTCTGCGCTCCGGGGTCTCAGGCCCGGGCTCAAGTTTGTTATTAGTAGTGGGATCTCACCCCGCCAGGGCTGCTGTGGGTATTATAAAGTGAGGCAAAGCCAGTGACTCCGGAGTCCTGGACCAAAGTGAGCCAATGGTATCTTCTCCTGGTTCTTTTCTCCCTTTGAACTCTGGGTCTCCCTCCCTTGGCTGTTCTCGAATGTACGATTTCTCTTGAGGCCGTGAGCAACGCAGGCGGAGCTCCAGAGAAGCCAGCCTTCGGAAGGTGCTCCCAATCTGTGATGGCCCATTCCCACAGCCTGTATGGGACACGTCAGCTTTTCCGAGTAGCTGCTATCCCCCCCAACCCCCCCGGGAAGCCTGACCCTGGGCACTACGGACACTCGGACCAGATCCTTCTCTGCTGCGGGGGTGCCCTGGGCACAGGACATTCAGCTGCATTCCCTGAGGGCAGCCACCGGATGCCAGCAGCACCTCCCTACCTCGGAACAAAGTACCTCGCACTTCGCAAAATGACCTCGGGTGGGACAAAGTGACACCTGGGGGACCCCCTCTTGAGAGCTCCTTTCTATTTTTCATCCTGATGAGCTCAGAAAACAAACGTCACCTTCATGCTGATGAACCATCATCTTCTAATCAACACACCAGCAGTGTGTGTGCGTGCACACATGTGTGTATGTGTGTGCATACCTGTGTGTATGTGTGTGCACGTGTGTGTGTGTGTGAGAGAGAGAGAGAGACTATGTTCAGCCTGTGCCACTCCCATCAGAGGGAAGACGTCCCAGAGACGGGGGCTGAGGCGGGGGAAGGCAGACTCTCCTCCCCGGACAAGCCACCCTGCAAGTTCCCAACAGCGCCGACTCAGCAGCGAAGGCCTCCGCGGGCCGGCTTCCCCTCACAATCACGTCCTATCATGCTCAGTGCAAAGGCCTGGAGCCACGCGTCCTTGAGGGCCCCACAGGGGTCTGGCCTGGCCTTCGAGAGCCTCCCCGCAGAGCTGTCCGGCTGGCCTTACCCTTCCCCCTTTGGCGGCAAGGAACCCAAGATGGCGGACCCATCTTATTTCCACGTCTGTGTTGGTCACAGACACAGAGCAGCCCTCCACACAGCCGCCCCGCCACGAAGACAAAACCTTGGCGATCTCAATTTGCGGGGTCACTGCCAAGCATTTACGGGCTCGCAGAATTTCACTAGCAAGGATTTCAAGCCTACCACAAAGAACAGAGACGAACATACGAGAACGGCGTGGACCCACTGCCCAGCTTGGATCAAATCTGCTTCGTGACTTAAGTTCTTCAATTTTTATTGAAAAGTAACATATATGCAGAAAAATGCACATGCACGATGTGATCAGCTGGATGAGTTTTCACACAGCGAAGCCAGCATCCGGATTAAGAACTCTATTAGCAGTATCCCAGGAGACCCTTCACTTGCCCACACTTTGTTTTTAAGAAACAAAGCCTATCTAGTTGTGGCGGATCAAGTTAAAGCCTCATGGGGGAGGGGGACTCCCTCCCCCCGGCCCCCCGCCTATTTCTCTCTCTCATCCTGGTGCCATCATCCTGAATACGCAACTCGTCATTCCCTGACTGGCCTTCACAGGAACAGAACACAGACGACGCGTACACGCAAACCATCCACGTTATTGTCGGGCCGAACGCTTTACATCAATGAAATGCTATGCTTTCCTCATTCTAAAGTGATGCTTCGAGAGGCGCCTGGGTGGCTCAGTGGGTTAAGCATCTGCCTTCAGCTCAGGACATGATCTCGGGGTCCTGAGATCGAGCCCCGCATCGGGCTCTCTGTTCAGTGGGAAGCCTACTTCACCCTCTCTGTGCCTGCCTCTCTGCCTACTTGTGATCTCTTTCTCTCTCTGTCAAATAAATAAATAAAAATCTAAAAAAATAAATAAATAAAGTGATACTTCGAGATTCATCCACGGGAATAAATGTAGCCGGGCAAGTGCGTCACAAGCGCCGCTCCCTCTGCCCGGGGCTGGACACCCCGACAGCTGCCCCCGCTTCCCGGGTTCGCACGTGCACACACGACACTGGGCTCAGCACCCTCCAGCGTGCCTCCCGCACACGGGACTGAGGCTTCCTCCCGGAGACCCAAGCCGAGGGCTGGAACTGGTGGGTCACAGAATACGTGTGCATTTGATTTTGCTCTCCCTGGGGGCTGTGTCAGAGTCACAAACAGTTTTAAACTGGGGAGAGTGTCGCTGAGTTTCTGTCCAAAAGTCACAAGCCATCAGGCTACGGAGCTAAAGAAAGTCTGCATAATGTTGGATAATGAACGTTAATGCTCACAAATGAGCAGGCTTCACCCAAAATTTAGACTTGAAGCTTTTTTTGCGAAAAATTGAAAAGCCTGGCAGGTCTGGGCCCAGACAGCCTCTGGAGGCAGAAGGGGACCCCGGAGGTCAGGCCCGGCAGAGAGATCCGCCGCAGTACTCGGGGCTTGGTTACTGAGCTGTAACTATAACTTAGTTACTGATCCACTGATCCAAACCTTCTCTGTGCCCAAACGCCTTCTTGGAGCGGCTTGTGTGCACGTGTGAAAGTTCCCCGAAACTTCTGTGCTCCTCAAGTGACAGATGCAACCAGGAACCCTGGCCCCCGGGGCAGGAGGATAGCTCTCAAAGCAGTGAGGGCCGTGGGAGCCGGGGTGCAGGCTGAGAGGTGCCCCCGGGAGCATGAGCCGCAGGAGGTCATCAAGATGTTGAGGTGGCCCAGGGCCTCTCCCGGAGCTGGGCAGTGGGGCTGGAAAAATAGGCTTTCTCGAGCCTGTTAGGAGTGGAGTTAAACTTGGGGAGCCCGGGCTCAGTGAGTTAAGCGTCTGCCTTCGGCTCGGGTCCTGCTCTCAGGGTCCTGGGATCGGGCCCCGAGGTCAGGCTCCCTGCTCAGCAGAGAGTCTGCTTCTCTCCCTCCCACTCGCCCTGCTCCTGAGCTCTTTTACCTGCTCTGACAGAGTCGGTCCTGAGGTCTGTGGGGTCCGGCATGAGACCCCACTCTGCCCCTGGCTGCCAACAAGGCTTCCGGCACGATCTGAGCTGGCACGTGCCTCAGTGTCCCCCAGAACGGGGCTGCGGCACCTCTGTTACAGGGCTGTTGCAAAGGTGAAATGGACAACGGTACTCGCCCCCCCAGGCGTTGGTTACCCCTGCTGTTATCACCACACTGGTAGTTCCCGAGACCCTCTCTCTGAGCCACAGGCGGTGGGACCAGCAGCCCTGCCCTGTGTTCCCCAATCCCTGCACTGATCTCTCCAGAAATCCCAACGCCTGTCTCCCACGCGCCACAACACGACCCTGAGGTTAGCACTGGCACCCTCGAGTCCCCTGCACCCCAAGTGCCCAGCAGATCCCTAATGCTCAGGGGTCCACCCTCAATGTCTGCTGCGTGAACCCCACTTTCTCCTATGGCTCCTGGGAAGAGGTAATTATCAAGCTGACCTGAGAGGCGAAGAATCGGAAGTTCAGAGAGGTGAACCCAAAGTCACAGCCCCAAAGGGGGTAAAAATAGAAACCGAACCCAAAGTCCATACTCTACCCTTTATTACCCAATGGCTGGGAATTCAAAATCATTTCTTCTGTTTTTGGAATAACCTCGGTGCATCCTTTGAACAGGGGCTGGGTGCTTGGGATCAACCTCACCCCGAGCCAGAGGGTCAAGGATTCAGCTTGGGTGAGAAATTTCCTTAACCTCATTCTCTCCTCCACCCTGGCCCTGGATGCCCCCCAACTCTCGTGCAGAAGAACCTACTTACCTGAAGTAGAGGCAGGCTTGCTTCTGCCACCTTCTCCAGGAGCTGGAAGGATGGGAGATGCTTTGCTATCTCTGCTCGAATCCAGCACCAGCGTCAGTATAATTCAGCTCCTTGGTGCCTGTTCTAAGGAGGGAAAAGGACAGGAGGTCAACCGGCCCACCCACTCATCCATAGATTCCTCCAACTTAGACTCGGGACGCTGTCTAAACTTAGATGAGTAATCATTGAACCTTATGTGAAAAGTGCAATTTTATTAAACCCAAGTACTGAAAATCTACCATAATTTCCACATTCCCTTTTGACTTTTAAAAGCAACGTTTTAATTTTAAGTAAGGAGTTGGCTTTGGCCTTCCTGGACCCTCGAGGGGCCCTGAATAGGTGTCAACGTCAAGAGGTTTCCAGAGCTAAACAAAAGCTGAATTTATGCAAAATCTAAGATCACAAGTCAATTGGGCTCAGACAAGCCTTTGTGACAAATGTCCTCTAATCAGTTCCATCCCTACCCCCCTCCAAAGTCTATGGAAGGAGCATGATATCCAAATAATAAGAAACAGAGACTCTTTGACTTCTTTGGGTCCCAATCCCTTTGCCCATCTGATGGCTGCTCTGGGCCTCTGTCCAGGGAAGCGTGCAGAACTGCCTACGGCACTTTGCATCCAAATCTGGGGACTTCCATGAACTCCTATAGTCCCCAGTCAAGGATTTTTAAGGAAGCCAGTTAAAACAGTGGAGAGATGTAATTCATGATCAGGGCGACTGTCCCCCAGGTGTAACATTTAAGGGTGTATTCTCCAGTCCCCAAATCCACCGGCTGGAAGCACAGTCTCTATGTGGGACCGACGCAGGTCCCATCCTGTCCCTGTCATATTGGGCAAAGGACCCCATCATCAAAATGGAAACGTGAATAGACCAACCTCGCAGAGCTGTCAAGCGGATCGGAGTTAATGTAAGTTGCACAGAAGGGTCCCCAGCATACTGGAGGTCCCCAGGGACCTGCTGCTCCTCCCAGCATCATTGGTGCCTTCCCCCTTCCAGGCTCCTGGCTGATTGATGGATCAAGCCCTCAAGCCCGGCTGCCCCCAGCCTGCCCGGCTCACCTCTGTACAGCCACCAGAGGGAGCACTTGCCTTTCCTAACAGAGGCTCGCTCCTGCCAGACGTTTGCTAGGGACAGACAAGATCCCGGACATGGGAGCCTGACCTGCCCCCTTCCCCCCAACGACAGCCAGGGTGGGGTGGGTAGGGGTGTGGACGGACCTGAGCTTTGGACAGGCCTCTAATTTACAGTTTCTAATTTACTTGGCCTTAGATTTCCTCTTCCCCACGAGATCCCAGGGCTGGTCCTCTCCTCCTTCCTGCTCTGAGAACCGTAGCTGGCGGGGCAGGTCCAGCCTGGGTGAAGAATCCCAGCTGATCTCCCCAGGGGAGATGCTTCATCGCCCAGCCTCCCTCCCCGCGGGCCTCGGGACTCCGTTCTAACGGCTTGAGAGCGG
Organism: Potos flavus; assembly: GCA_028534135.1. Classification (NCBI taxonomy): domain Eukaryota; kingdom Metazoa; phylum Chordata; class Mammalia; order Carnivora; family Procyonidae; genus Potos; species Potos flavus. Next base: position 113,222,593 of record CM052885.1, on the reverse strand, counting down.
GAGCTTACTGGGGCTTCTGGAAGAGGCCCTATTCCCGTTCGTGTCACAGACACAGCAGGCGTCCTCCCAGCCCTGCCTTCCTCTCTCGGACGCTGGCAGCTCTGGTGGCCATCGTGACACCATGCGGTGACAAGCCACAGACAGACGGACAGCGGAAAAACGGCCTGGGCCCACCTCTGAACTTCCTTTCCCTCCTGGGAACATGCTAACACTCACGCCCCTTCTGAGCCTCCCACAGCTGCCCTGCCCTTTGCTCTGAGGAGAAGATCCAAGCTGAGGCCCCTGAGGGCCTGGGCTCCTGACCCACCCTCCCTCCCTCCCTTCCGTCCATCCATCCTGACACACCGGCCTTCCTCTCTGCTGCTCTACTCTGCAAAGTCCACTCCTGCCTCAGGGCATCTGCACTTGCTGTTCCCTGTGTCTGGAAGGTTCTTCACCCAAATTTCCAACACCGGCTCTCACCACTCGGGCCTCGGCTCTGACACTCCCTCCTCAGAGGTGCTTTCCCCCAGGACCTCCCGCTCCTTCCACCATGACTGTCTACCCTCCTCAGTCTTGTCACGGCACCTAGCACTGCCTGCAGTGACCTTGCTTCTCTCTTTGGCACCTGGCTCCTTGACCTTCCGCAGTGTGGGGCCCAGAGTAGGTACACAGGGAAGACCTATCCTCCCTCCCTCCCTCCAACACACACACTCACTCACACCCCGTCCATCTCGCGCTCCGAGGCCATTCCTGGCATTAACACTTCCGTCCCGGCGAAGAGCCTTCTACTGCATCGGTTAGTGTCCTCATCTTTGCTTTGGGCGTTCATCCCCAGAATGGATGAAGGCAGGGGCCCCCGTGGTGGCCCCGAGCTCACAGGTGAACCTGCACTGCCCCAGCAGAGGGTTCCTGGAAAACTCTGCCAACAGCTGACTTTTGCAAAACCACACTTTGAGATGCATCCAAGGGCGTGCTTATAAAAGGGAAGGCTTGCGAAGGAGATGTGAATCACGGCGCCCATGACACAGTTTTGTGAATTCTGAGTTTGTTCACGAGGGTTCCTGAGAAAACTCAAGGTAGCCGTCGTATCCGCAAGTACCACCGGGCAGCTGATGACAACCGTGGTGTCCGTGCCGCACCGTGGCGGAGAGGTCCGGCCCTGCAGTCCCGCGACCCCGGGCGTGGAAACTGGTACGACCACCCACGAGCTGTGTGACATCGGCCGATCCCTGAACTGCTCTGTGCCTCAGTTTCCCCATCTGTAAGTGGACCTACGACTTGGAGCTACTTGGTGGACAAAGCAGTCCAGGCTTTTCCTGGAGTGTGATTTGGCAGAATCGATTTCAGTGAAAGACATACTCCAAAATGTTCCTACTAGGAATCTAGGCCCGAGTAAGACTTATGTTGCAGAATGTTCCGAGAACATCACGTGCAACGGTAGGTGATGTGTACATGCCTGTTCACGCACGCGGCAACAACCTAAACCTCCCTCCACAGAGGCGTGGGCTAAATAAGTTCCGGCACCAAGAGAAAACTGGACAAGCGTAAAACGGTTAAATGCATGAGGCAAAACTCACCGGGAGACTCGAGAAGGGTGAGAAAAGCAAATTTTAGGACAATATCATGACATGCTTCCTTTTAATTTTTTTTGGAAAACTGTATTCAGTGTATTTACAAATTGTTGCTTAAGTTCATGCTCTCTGGGCTCCACACCCTTTCTCGGGGGCGCAGGGGGCTTCACCGCTACACAGAGCAGCCTGGCAGCCGGCCGCGGGCCCAGCGCACACCCCGCTCTCCGCTCTCCCCAGGATCTGCCCCAGCCTGGAAGTGGGCGGGCCTGGAGCCCCAAACACGAAGTACACACAACTCAGAGGCAAATGACAGACTCCGAATCTGAGCCCGCCAGGGCTGTGGGGACTTGGGGCATGGAGGGGAGTGGGAGGGGAGTGGGAGGTCCATTTGCTGGCCTGGGGCTTGGGCCTCCAGGGCCTCAGGGGTCCACAGGGCCACCCCAGGGACTCTGCCCCGTGTCCCTCTTCCTCCTCAGTGGTTTCAATGCCGCCCCTTTACCCCCTGCTCTGGCTTCCACCTCCTCTCTTCCCGGCTGGCACTGGGGGTGGCTGGCTCCCTGCTTTCTATCCTGGTGATTCTGAAGATAGAGGGAAGAAAGGAGGGAAAAGCTCCACCTGATGATCAAGACTAAGGATGGAAGGATGGAAGCGGCAGCCCGTTCTCTGACGGGGTGGGTCCGTCAGTTGGGAGCAGTGGGGACAATGCCTTGGGGCGCCTGTCCTCTGTCCTCTTTCTGCCTTGAGCTACATCACTAAATAATGCTCCCTCTGTTCCTTTTGCCATGGGAAACTCCAGCCTCCAGGAAATGGAGGCAGGCGAGTGGGGAAGAGGAAAAGCTCAAACCCACAACACAAGTCATGTTGGGAGGAGCCTCTGGAGGGGGCCTGGATGCGGGGAGCAGGGCTGGGGTGGGGGCGGGCAGAGGGGCGGCTCTCCGAGGCTGCACCACCGGCCCCAGCACAGGACGGTGCATTTTCTGAATGGCATTTCTCACTTTCTTCTGCTGTGTGTGCGT
>CM052885.1:113203387-113219524 GCA_028534135.1 Potos flavus | reverse complement strand
GGGGATCGGAGCGCTGATGGACGCCCTCCCTGCCCTGTTGGCAGATGCTCGGATACGGGGATGCAAAAGGCTTAGTCTCAACGAGGGGAGAAGAGAGACTCTGATTCTGCAATAGCAAGGCAGCCAGCAGACATGAGGAGAGCAGCGCAGGTGTAAGCCACCAGGGAGTGGTGGGGACTGAGACAAACGGAGAGCACGGCCGCCCAGCCGCTCCTCGGCTCCTGCGGACTGCCCACAGGTGTGCGACCTCTCTGCCCACTCCTGCCATCCCTGCCAGCTTGGCCCCAGCTCCTGAGTCCCTGACCTGCCATCACAGGAAAGGTGAACCCCCGAGAAGGGAACATTCTAGGACAAACTTGCTGCTGTTCTTGCGCTGTATTGCATAAAGAGACGTCCTCAGCACTGCCGGAGGTCTACCTGAGCCCCTCATCCTGCCATGCTGGGCTCCTTCCCCAGGAAATGGGGATGTATTCACCCTGCTGCTCTCCTCCCCCGGAACTCCTCACTGTGGGGCAGGACGGAGGCGCAAACCCAGTCATTACTGGTGCAAAAATAGGCAAGTTTGATCAAAAGAGATTAGAATTATAACTAAGTGCCCAAAACATTCTGCAAGATTGCCTTGTAGGAGGAAGAGGAGGACAGAGAGGAAAATGTTTAAGTACAGATTAAGCAGTCTTGAGCACAAGGATGGGACTCGAGAGTCAGGGCTGGACAAGGACCCAGGTGCCAGCTTCCTCCAAGCCCTGAGCCAACCTGGGGACATCAGGAAGGACCCCTGGCCCAAGTCTGGCTCTGCCTCGAACCCCACCTTCCACTGTGGCGGTGACGATCCTTTGGATCAGGGGGTAGAATCTGCAACGTTTGCATGTTTCACATCCAAGCCTCTTTTCAGAATCGAAATAGCACCCCACCATTTCTGAGTGCTGTCCCTTCCCAACTGTCACTGTGTGCAATCGGGCAGGGCTGGTTTTCCTCCCAGTGCTGAGGTGAGCTGGAGTTGAGGACGGTCCCGTCTGTAGCCTCCGCATGCATCTCATGGAGGAGGACGCACGCCTGAGGCTGCCGGGGCCACCTCGGCCACCAGCAAGGGGGACAGCGTCCGTCACAGCCATGCCAAGCCCCAATGGTGTCTGAGCAAAAGGAAAAATCCGTCAGACGGATCCTGTGTTTACAATGGTGATATTTTGCTGTGTGGATATTTGCCTTGGCTTCTTTCTGTATAGATTTCAGTTTTTAAAAAGAGTGCTTCGCCTTCCTCATCTTCTTCGTGGCCCTGTTGCTTGTCGTAGGAGGGCCAGCACTCCAGTCCTGGTTCTGCTACTTGCCGACCCATGTGGCCTGGAGCGAACCGCTTGGCCTTCCTGAGCCCTGGTGAATTCACCTGTGAAACAGGGTGCCAATACCCACGAGGCTGGATTCGATAAGATGATGTATGTTAAGTGCTTCTCATAAACAGTAATCCCCTGAACATAAGAGATCTTCTGGCTGAATGTCCAACTCCCCCTCCAACAGTGAATGGGATCAGCAGGGGACAAAGGGATGAACCTGAGTAATCCCACCAAAGCCTCACCATAGCCCCCCGAGATCTGGACCATAGGAAATAAATCCCATGGTTCGCGGTACCCCAGTTTCCCAGATGAGGTGACAGGCACGGGCAGGGCACTCAGCAGTGACTGTCAGGTCCAGGCAGAAGGCACTGGATTACACACATTTGTCAGGGCTGAGATCCAGACTCCAGAGCTGAGCCAGGCCGATCGACATCCCCATTGCCATATTATGAGGCTTGTGAATTTTCGTCACTTTGTGCGGCTTTGGATCAGCTTTTAAGACTGAAACGACACTAAAATCGCCATCATCAGGTGCTGGCCTTGGTCACTTACACAAGCAGCACCTGTTGTGGTTCTCCCCGGCTGCTCCCGGAGCCGAGGGCCGTGGGGTCAGCTGCTGCTGGCATTCAGCACATGGGACATGGGAGCTCGGGGCCGTCCTGGCCGCACCAGAGCAGAGGGAGCAACAAAACAAAGCCTCTCTCGACAACCAGGGGAAGCCGTAGGAAGGACGAATGACCTCTTGTCTGCAGGAGCCCTTTTGTGACCATGAGGCAAGAGCGGTCAAAATGCAAAGGAGAGCAAAGTAGAAAGACAGGGCAAAGAGTGAGCTCAGGTTCCTCATGTCCCTTTTGGGCAGCTCAATCGGTGTCAGCAGTTCCCTACCTCGGGAGATCTCGTGGTCAAAGAACAAGGTCCCACTCTCCCCCACAGACCCATCTGTTTGAGCCGCGGCTGTTCCAGTTCCTGCTCTGTGTGCAACCAACACAGTTCTCACTGATGGAGCTAGTGATGAGCCTCTTGCACGGGTATCAGCCAGTTACTCAAGCAAAGTTTTGTCTGGGGTCTGGGGTAAGAGTATCTAGTCACTAGCCCACGAAAACGTGTCTGCATGTGCATTCAATGCGCAGACCAACTTTCAAAACAGATACCCTTCTGCCACGAGACCGCACACAGCTTCGGTAGTCTGTCCAACACACACGGCCACGAGCATGTGCTAAAGTCACAGAAGCTTAATATTAAAACAGGACACAGCAAAGGGCCTCACGGGAAGAGCATATGCCCTATGTGAGCCACCGACTGGCCCAGCCTCAAGAACACCTAGAACGCCAGCTGCAAGGGACTCTGAGAAATGTAGCTGGGCAAGCGCAGAAGGAAGGTCAACATGGATGCTGAACACCAGTTCACTACATCTACCACCCGGCAAAAGAGGGGCATCCCTGGATTTCAAAAATCTTTTAAAATGTGATTTCATTCTTAAGTATCTAGCACAGAAAACAAACACATGCCCCTAAAACAGAAATGAAAATCTCCGAACACATAAGGCAGCTCTAACAGATACTCAGGCAAGTCAGCTAAATTCCCGGCTCCTCTGTTCTTTTGTGTCTGAAAGGGACACGATATCCACTGCAGCTACTACGCGAGGCTTCTGTGAATATAAAGTGGGATGATACACGGGAGGAGCATTTGGTAAGTGGTTGAGGGCTCTAACATATAGAGAACTTAGAGAATCAGATCTACAGCTAGGAGACTCGGGACTGGCATTCAGGATGGGAAAAAATGAAAACAGGCAACTGTAGATCGAGGCAAAATATGCCCAGCTATGACAGATGGGCTGCAAAAAATGATGTTCTTCTGGGGGGAGAGATGATGTCAGCATTTAGAGATCCTGGTAAACGACCCATCATTCCGTAAGGCACACGTGACATGTTTTCAAATCACAGTCAAGGGGAACCAAGGATCAGATGAAAACTGGGTGCTTCAGTATTTCGTCCAGCTGAGCTCTCCCCCTCCCATCTGTCTCTGCTCTGCCCCTCCCTGCAGACCATCACCTCTGCCTGACGGTGGACTGCATTAACTTGGTCCAGATGCCCCAACAACCTCCCCCTCAATGGAGACCTCTCCCTCTGATCTCCCCACTACAAGTGGGGAGACTCCTAAAACTCAAATCTGACCATTCTGCTCCCTCATTAGTAAATCCTCCAAGGTTCTTGGCTGCCCCCAGGATCTATCCTGAACTCTTGCTATCATCTTTCCAGTCGCCTCTCCAATGTTACCCTCTGAGTCTCATGTTCCATCACATTCCACTGTCTACTTACTCAAATTGGGCACACTTCCTGCCCACATTATGCCTCTAAATATGTGTCTCTGCTAGTCTCTGGTCCAATTCCTATTAATCCTCAAGGCTCTCCTCAGTGGTCACCTCCTCCAGGGATCCTTCCCTGAATCACACCTACTGATCAGACACCTCTCCTTCTGGGCTTCCAGAGCTGCCTGTATAAGTGGATTATGTCCATCTTATCATTCACTATACAACATAGAAATAATCTATTTATATAACTCACTAAAACTTAAGCCACCTTTATCCACCCCCCCCCCAACACACACACAGGGCCTAGGACATAATCATCTCTAAAATAGCAATGCTGGCAAATGCTTAGCAGTTGCTGACTGTGTGCCAGACCCAGGGCTGAACATTAAGTTCTCCTAATCACCCTCTGAAGCAGGTCATGCTGTTATTCCTGATCTACAGATAAGGAGTAGAAAGCTCTGGGAGGTCAGGGACGCTGCTCGACACCACAGTTACCAAGGGACAAGGATGGAAGAATCCAGACCCAAGTCTGTCAATTCCCAGTACCTGCCATGCCCCTTGGTAACTATCTGCTGAGTCTAAGTGCAATTCTGGGAGGAAATAAGCAGAATGAAAGTTCTTGTAAGAGCCCCTTGCTGAGTGCAAACTGGAGGACTAAGCCCCCCGTGTTAAAGCAAGGACGGGGACATAGGAGGCCTCTTTACTCTGTGACTCCCGCCTTTTCCCCCCAACTGCCTACTTTGTACCAGTAGGCAGCCCTGTCCTTTATACTCTGACATCCCTCTCAGGGATCCCCAGAGAGCAGGTGAACCTTCAAGAGATGGCCCCCATGGTGTCTACATAGGTGAGAAGGAGTGGTATCTATGCCTTGCTCCTGCCCATTCTTCTTGCTATGAGCTGTCCCTTGCAGTGGCATGTGAGTGTGGGGAAACTCAGAGACAAGGCTGCTTTATGCGGCTAAGATCATACCAACAGCAATTAGTCCGTAATCCTGCCATCAAACTGAATTTATGAACATGTATAGCTATCAACTCCAAAATTAATTAGCTTCAGGAAGGGTTGGATCCAGATGTCCAAGTGATGTCATTAGAACTCCATCTTTCTCCATCTTTCTCTCTCATCCAAGTTTTAGCTCTGCTTTCCTGCGTTGGCCTCATTATCAAGAAGACTCTCTCCCAGAACTCTGGCTGCCAGCAGCTTTTGGTTTCCATCTTACCCATTCGGCCAGTTCCTAGCAGGACAAGTACTCTTTTCCCATGTAAGTCCCCAAACCAAATCTCGCTGGCCTGGCTTGGGTTTCCTGTTCATGTCTGAATCACCGAGGTGGATCAGGGAGAAAATATGTCCACTGGCCAGGCCTGGATAATGTGATCACCCCTAAAAATAATTTCATCCCCACCCAAATGTATGAACTAAGGCTCCCATTTTCAGAAGTGACTAGGCAGGGAAAATCAGCAGACAGGCATGCAAAATGTCTACGTGAAATACCAACTCTTTCTTCTACAGCAAATTTCTCAAGCCTGAGCTGATGTCACGGACCCTGTGTCCAGTCCCAGAATTAGGGTTTCCAAGGCAGGGCTCTTTTAAGTCCCCATAATACAGGACATATAGAGTGCCTGTGATGGCAATCTTCCACTTAGCCTCTCACGCATCTGCCTAAGATGGTATGAGGATTCAAAGACGGGGAAGAGTACAAGCTGTAAAAATAATCTGCTATTAAGCCCTGTGCCGGCACCAACTGTGGTGGCATTTGGAAGATAAAACCAAAGCCGTTTCTTTGGAGATAGCAGGCACTTTCCCAGTGCACTGATAAAAAAGGAAGACATGAAGTAAAGTGACATTTACGTGCTAGGAGAAGCAGATCTTCTTTCTTACTCTGAAACCATTTCGAGAGCTGGGCAAGGGGGGGCATTGGCAAGAGCTGTGGGGAGCATCTGGCTTGCAGGGAGGGTCCCGCCAGCCTCGGCGGCCAGGTGGGGTTCAGCCTCCCATCCCTCGTGCTCTGAGGGGCCGATGCTGCCCCCACCCCCACCCCCCATCTGCTACTCTGCTACTGGCAAATTTAAATACCAGCCTGTTTCAGCGCCGAAATGTGGAAATTAAGAAAGGAAACGAGAGGCGGCGGGAAGGGAAGAAAAGCGATGAATCACTCTGGACTGCTGCCTCATTTGAATGCGCGTGGCGAGAGGAAGGTTCATGTAGGAGGAAGAGTTTGGGAGCTGAAAAGACCGGAGTTCAAATTCTAGCTCCACAAAATATGTGGAGGCCTGGGGCCACTCACCTCGCTGAGCCTCGTTTTTCATCATCTGTAAAATGGGCCTCACACCTTTTACAGGGTCTTTCTGAAGGTTAAGGGATATAGATGGATGTCAGCTGGCACAGAACTGGATCTGAAGGACACTGATCCTTCTATCTTCTCTTTTTTCTAGAAGGTTGGGCCCAAGCCACAGCATGGCTCCATCATCTCCTAACCCCCACCATCTAGACCAGGAGATGGCCATGCTCAACTCCCTTCCAATGGCCCTGACACCTAAACATCTTGCCTGGCCTTCCAGGACTGCCCCTTCTGCTCCTGCCTAGCCCTACTCTGACCTCTAGCACTTTCTCCATCCTCAGGCTCCACCCACATGGGCTGCTGCCTATTTCTCCAGTACCGGGGGCTCTTTGCTACCTCAAGGTCACCATGCTCACTGTCCCTTCCTCTCCCACCCCTATTCTTCCCAGGCTCAGCTCCTTCTCATCATTTGGTCTCTGCCTAAATGTCACCTCCTCTGAGATGCACTCTAATTCATCTCTGGAATGTGATCTTGTTTATCTATTCACTCTCTCCCCCAGGGAGAGTACAAGCACTGAGAAATAGGGAACGCTTCCATCTTGTCCATCTCTGCGTTCCTGGTGCTGACAGGAGGGAGGAAAAAGAAAGAAGGAAGGAAGGAAGGGAGGGAGGGAGGATGATAGGAGGAGGAAATTGGAGGCCCATCCCCCCCCAACCCATTCACGAGCTTCCATTCCCCCGCATCCTCAGGTGCTGGTTCCCTTCACACTCCCACCCCCCACCTAGCCCCCTCACGCACAAAGCCCTGCCCCCCATCTCCACTGGACTCCAATACCCGGTCTAACCCTGTGTAGACGGCTGCCTCGCATATAACATTCCGCCATTAGTACTTCCTTCTGGTCATGAGGGCCTTTCCACATCACTGTACTCAGAGGCACCCAGCATAACACTCCTCCGTCATTTCCGCCTGCCCCCTGTGCTCCCCCTGGGGGAACAACCCTAACGCCGTCCCTACAGAACCACAGCTCACCCACACTCAGGTCCCAGAGCTCAGACGGAGCCCACCCCCATCCCCGGCTCCAGGGCAGGACACGTGGCCCAGGCCTGACCAATGAGAGCACAGCGTTGTCCTAGCCCCCCTCGTGATTGGCTAGGAATGGCCACGTGACTCCAGCTGCCGCCATTGCCATTGAATTCCGGCACTTTCACCACGTGTTAATTAGCAAGGAGGTGCGGTTCTTCTGTTGGGCATGCCAAGCTAAGTAGATGAACGCCTGGAGCTGACAGCCATCTTCCCGCAGCGTGGGAACAGCCTGCCTTGGGAATAAAGCCAGCACAGAGGGTGGCAGAGCTCGGAGACAGGCAGCTCAGATGATATGTGAGCACCTGCATCCATATTTACCTGAAGAGAGGCCACTCCGGAAATTTTCAGTGCTCCAAGCCAGTGAACTCCCTTTGTGCTTAAGCCAGCTGGACTTGAATTTGTCACGTGCTACTAAAACTGCTCTGATTCACAGAGCAAGCACTAGTCAGTAGCTTGTTAGGAGAGACGCGAGGCAGCAGCAGGAGGGTGGGGCGGGGGCAGAAAGTGCCAGTCGCGGAAAGAGGGCCACCTTTCCCCCCCTGTCCAAACTGCTGAGGTGAGAGCCCGGGCTAGCCCCACCGCCATCCTTCCCCACACTGGCTTGTGGCACACAGGGGGCAACATTCTCCACTAGAAAGGGGGAAAGGCAGACAAAACTCCAAGGCAGACTAGACCAGAAGTCAACGGGGGCTTTGACCAGGAAAACTAGCATCTTCCCAGATGGAGGGATTCCTAAGCTGCTCTCTGGTGGGCTACCCGGCCTCTTTTTGGGCCCTACTTCCCCTCACCCCTCTCAAGGTTTCAGGCACCCTTGAAATCTTTCAAGGCAAAAAATAAATCTGAGGCACTCGTCATATCTTGAGGGGAAAAAGACTTCCTCAGCCTTCTTTAAGGTGCAAAACATTTCCAGCGTGCAGAACGCCTCCCACTTGCCATCGGCTCCCAGGCCCATATGAGGCATGCATCGTGGATGCTCTGTACACTCAAAATGGTACCTGAGGGCCAGCGGGGGCCTGTTCCAGCTCTCCCCAACCGGCAAGTACTCACCTGAGCCCACAGAAGCAAACAACTCCAGCAAAATGGCGATGTGGGGGCACAGCCCAGCCCCCCGGAGCCACACTTTGGAGCAGAAACACAGCTGGGGGTGTGAGGCACCAGAAAAGGCCTTGTCAGTGTGACAGGTGTCAACTTCTCAAGAAGAGTGACAGCCTCTAGCTCTCCCTGGATCTCTGCCTCTAGGTAGACAGCTGTCTCCCTGCTTCTGCGGCCTGGAGTAGGACCTGGCCGTTTGGGGGTCGGCCTGGGCTTTGCTGGGTTCTGGACTCCCCTCACGGGCTGCAGCTGCACCTGAGGCTCACGAAATGGTCTCAGGAGGACATGAGGAGAAGCTCCGTGCTGCGGCTGCAAGAACAGGGGTTTTCAAGAACTCGGCCCCAGGTCTGAGCAGCACCCTGCTGTCAGCTCATTCTTGCCATTGGACATCTCTACGCGGGACACGCCTCAGTCACCACCTTTGACCTCAGTCACCCTCCCTTCTGAGCTCCAGACCCATCCAGCCAAGCTCCAGCGGGACATCTGGGCCGAGACATCCAACCGGCACCTCAAACTCCACACCTCTCAGACTCAACTTCTGACTCCCGCACCAGGAGCTCCTCCTCCTGCTGCCCCCTCCCTGCTCCTCAGTAAAGGAGGCCTCTAATCCCCTCACCGAATGGGAGGTATTTTCCTGATTCCCTCTCCCCACTGCCGTCCTCCCCCCCACCCCCCGCTGAAAATTAGTTACTAACTCCTGTTGATTCTCCCTCCTAAATCCTTCACCTCACTGGGACTTTCCAGCCCAGCCTCCTCTTGCCTGGATTATTTCAACAGACTTCCAACAGGTTTCACTGCCTGCGCTCTGGCTTGCTGCTGACAATTCCCCACTCAGCGGCCATGCCAGCCGGGTTGTCCTGAAACACAAATGCAGTCCTGTCCCTCCCCTGCTCCAACGCCTGCAGTGGTAATCCTCAGCAAGTCTCCTTTGCTTAAAAAAACTTCCCCCCTTTCCAGCCGAGCAAAGAGAAAGTATTCAAATGTTTCCTCTAAACCAGGCAAACTTTTTCAGTAAAGGGCCAGATAGTAAATATTTTAGGCTTTGTGGGCCATATGGTCTCTGTCGCAACTACTCAACCGCGCTGTTGTAGTGCGAAAGCAGCTGAAGACATTATGTAAATGAATGGCTGAGGCCATGTGCCAATAAAACTTTATTTGCAGAAACAGGTGGTGGGCCAGATTTGACCCACCAGCCAGTGTGTTAATCCTTGCTCTAAAAGAACGAGCTCATCACTCGCCATCTCCACATCTCAGTTGCCTCATGTAGAAAATGGGGATAATACCCAGATTGAAGGGTTGGTGGAGGATTTGAAACAACCTGTCAAGTTCCCAGGACAGAGTCTAACACACAGTAGGTGCTCGGTCGGTGGTCATTAAGTCCTTTATCATCACTCTCTTTTTCTGCATGTTTAAGGATAGATCAGCCCTGACTCCACAACGAGGTTTATAAGGTAGAGACCCTCCTTTTCTGTGGACTGATGCTGCACCATGCATTTACGGAGACACCAGGAAACTAAAGAGCTGAGCACCTACTGTGTGCCACGCACTGGGCTTCACGCTGTAAAGTGAGCAAAATAAATCATAAGGCAATATGCACTCCCTGAGGCCAAGTCTTAGAGGTCTAAAGAAGCTGGGGGGGTAGGGGCAGAACTACAAGAAATTATTTGTTCGACCTGACTGCAGTCAGATTACCATGTGCCAGGCGTCGTGCCAGCTCTAGGCTTGTCCGGAGGTACAACAAACAAGCTCCCCCTTTAAAAAAGGCATCACCTAGAGAAACTGCTTTCTTTCAAGTGCTAATTTTCTCGATGTCCTCGATGCTACATTTCCTCCTCAGGAAGACAGAGGCTCAATCCCCCCTGGGTCCCTCCAGAGCTCTTTAGGCAGGCCAGCATCCCCCTCCATCTCCTTGATGGGACCTGGGGATTTGACACTGAATGGAAAGATAAGGGATAAGGGGTGGGGAGACGCCAGAGGTCCTGCTCAGCTCTGTGCCTCATCCTTATTCCAAGCCGCACAGGAATAAAACTCCCACCTGTCATCTGGGCTGTGAGCACCTCAAAGCCAGGCCCTGTCTTTCACGTGTCCCTGTATTCCCAGCCCAGGGTCTGATGAGGGGCAGGCGTTTCGCAGGGTGAGCTGGTAGAATGTGCGCACCTCTTTGTGTCCACTCTTCCTATCACTGAGCTGCGGACAGCTCGTTTTCGTCCCCAGCACCCCTGGCCTTCTGGCAATAGTGCCCCAGTGTCTCAGGGACTGACAATGGGACTGCACTAAAGGGGTGAAGCATGCAGCTAAAGCCTGAAGTTATCAAAGCATAACCCCTCCTAGCCGCAGCCACTAGCTGTGGGGCAGACACGGGCCAATGAGCTAGGAGCCCCCGGCTCTTTCCCACCTCCTGTGAACCGAGGAGTGCTGGTAGCAGTCGCTGTCACCATCTTGCTCCCAGGCAGAGCAGGAGACTGAGGCCAACACAAAGGAGGGCAGATCTCAGGGATGGACAGAAGCTAGGATTGCGCTCACATTGACATTCCTGAGGATCAATCTGCTCCTGGGTTGTTCTTTCACACGAATCAATAAATTCCCTCTCCCTGTCTCTTTTGCTTAAGCCACTTTGCAAACAATTTTCTGTCCCATTTGAACCAAAAGTGTTCTTTTTTTTTAAGATTTTATTTATTTATTTGACACAGAGAGAGAGATCACAAGTAGGCAGAGAGGCAGGCAAAGAGAGGGGGGGAAGCAGGCTCCCTGCCGAGCAGAGAGCCGGATGCGGGGCTCGATCCCAGGACCCTGAGATCATGACCTGAGCCGAAGGCAGAGGTTTTAACCCACTGAGCCACCCAGGTGCCCCTGAACCAAAAGTATTCTAACAGACACCTTGTTTGGGGCCTGTCTCCTACTTTCAATAACAATTCCAACTTACCTTTTAAAGGAAAACCCTCATCTCTTCTCGGTGAATCTTTCCCCCACAGCCCAGCTAGTTCGTATGGGTTTGTCATTCATTCACAACAGCATTATACGGTCACTTCAAGGAGGATTAAATATGACAACGTTGACAGCCTGTAGGACTAGCGCTGGGATTTGGTCACAGCTTGTCTCACATCTTATTTAGATTCAAAACCATGTGTCTCATTTTTCAAAGAGACTGCAAGTTCCACGGGGTAAATCATGTCCGATGGATTCAACAGACAATGATTAAGTGCCTGAGGTGTCCTCGACACTGGCGAGAAGCTGTGAACGCAGAAAATAATAGAGACGTTACGGTCTTCTCCAAGGCAGACATGAAAGCAGATCATTGCTTCTATAAATGCGCCGCGCAGATGGATGTCTCTAGATGGGAGTAACGGAGAAAGGCAACTTGAACCGGCTGGTGCAGTCGAGGGGATCGGTCTCACGCAAACAGCAAGTGCAAGTAAGCTCAAGCTTCCACGTAAATGATCCAGAGGCTTCGCAATGCACCTTGTGCAGGTGTTTTCTCTTTCTCAGCTCTGCTCTCACCAACACGACCACAGCCCCAGCGGGTCCACGGTCCCATAGGCACATTCCCCTAGTCCGCGAGCGCAGGGCCAAGGAAGATGCCCCCTGATTGGACCCCCTGAGTCACATGCTCGCCTGCGAACCAATGACTGGCCCGTGCGGAAATGGACGCGGCTCCCTGTAAGCCAATCACGGCCCACCGCTGGAGCAAGGGGGTGGAGTCATCTTTCCCCAAAGCGTGGGCTGCGTGGAGACGGGGCACACGAGCGTGAAGGAAATTCTAGAAGCTTGAGGAAAGCGGAAAGGGGAGGAATGGTGGTGGCAGACACCCACTGGCTGCTCCCCGAGATGAGAGTGGGCGCAGACTCCGCTGAGCTGATGCAAAAGCCCTTCCTCCCACCCGCATCCTTGGGCTGCACTACCTGCGCTCAGTGTGACTCAATGGTTCCAGTAGCTTTCTCAGCAGCAGTAGCAGCAGCACCTAGCGTGCGTGAAGTACCTCCTGGCGCCAGATACTGCAGTGCCCCACATTTGCCCTCCACGGTCTCATTTAACCACAGTGTTAGGAACGTGGTTATTCCCATTTTGCGGATTAGGGCACTGAGGCTCGGGGAGCCGCATCGACCTGCCCAGCGTTGTTGGCCTGAACTTAAAAATCAAGGGGGCAACCGGTTGTCCTCAGATTCCTAACGTTGGCAAAGTACTAGTCAATCCTTGTGCTGGGCTGCTGGGCTGGGTGGATAGGGCTTCAAGGTAGACAGAAAACAGAAGCCTGCCTCTAGGCTGAGCATCATCTTTGCATTTGAAACAATCCCTTGTGCTTTGCAAGGGTTCCCTCCAGGGTTCTTGGTAAATGCCTGAATTGGCAATCCCTGCTGCCGAATTTAATCTCCCTCTAAACTGTAGGAAAATGTAAGGGAAGCGTCCCCTTCAGATCTTAGGATGCTCTCCATTAGTATGAATTCTACTATAAAAACAGGCTTGACATCACATTACATTGTATTGTTAGAAGGATAACAGTAACCATTACTTTTTAGAATTCGTGAAATCAACATTAGTTGTTGACTTTCTCAGGAGGGTTGGAAAGGGCATGTTTCACAAATTGTATCACTTCAGGACAAGTGTGGTGTGTGCTGGGCAGAGCAGGCAGAGAAGCAAGGCCAGACCATGGCAATGACTCAGCAGGGCCTGGAGTAACTCTCCGGTTGGCCTCTTGGCCTTCTAACTGACTTGTTCTCCTCTGCTATCTGTGCCTGCCAAGTCGGCTAGAAGCATGGGTTTGCCACTCTGGGTTTGCATACATGCTCAGCTTCTGTCCTTAGCTGGGTCCACACCTTCTTCTCTCCGGACAAGGATTCCAAGGAGTCCTTCCACCCCCAAGTAAGGCCCCTTCTCTGTTGGGTGGGCGCCAGGGTGGGGCAAAGATATGTGTGGGGGAGAGAATGAGGGAGAAGTTAGATGGGGCTGTCTCCACGTAACAGAACAGGGCACTTTGCATCGAAAACTCATCAAAGCCCAGGGGCTGGAAGTTTCCACTTGGTCTCCCCTTTCTTGACGGGGTAAGTGAGTTCCTTTAGCTTCGGCTGAAGGCAATCGACTCCGGTTCCACTGAACTGGAGCCCTGCATCAGCCTTGGCTCCTGGAACTTTTGATTTCCTTCTCAGGCCAGCTTTCCTTCATTAAGATTCACCTCCAATTCAGCTCTGCTCTGCAGGGGTCACCAGGGAGAAGACACTCAGCAAAGCTGATAGTGACACACAGGAGGAACATACCTTGGGACACTGGAATCCATCAGGGGCGCCCAGGAGTAGCGTGGCCTTAAACATGTTACTTAAAACTCCTGCGTTTCAGCCAATAACTGGAAATAGCAGTGGCGCCCACTCCCCCGGAGGTGCCCCCCGTTCCTGATGTGGACAATCAGATCTCCTCAGTCTTAGGTGAAGGGATGGAAAACCTCAAACTTCGGGAGCGCCTGGGTGGCTTAGTTAAGCATCTGCCTTTGGCTTGGGTCACAATCCCAGGGTCCTCTCTGCTTGGCGGGGAGCCTGCTTCTCCCTCTCCCCCTGCGTGCCACTCCTCCTGCTTGTGCTCTCTCTCTCTCTGCCAAATAAATAAATAAAATCTTTTAAAAAAAAGATAACCTTAAACTTCCTTTCCAATCAGACTGCCATCCCTAACTCCCTTCCACCCCTGAATTCTGGGGCTGCCATAGGTCCATTTTATAAAGATATTATGAAGACTTAATGAGCACATAAAATGCTTACTGCAGAATCTGGCCCTAAAAAGCACTCAACACATGGCCATGATTATTATGACCCAGTGTTCAATTTTCAGTATCTCTGTGCCTCAGTTTCCTTATCTGCAAAATGGAGATAACAGTTACCAGAAGATCTCATAAAGTGCAGTGTGAATGAGCTATTAACTCAGGGCCAGGCCCATAGAAAAAGCTCAGTAGATGGTGGCTATTAGATAGTTACAAATTGAAATAAATAATTGAGAGGCAGTGGGGCATGGTGAAAGCACAGTCTCCTTTCAGCTTTTACCACTTATTAGCTCTTAGTAGAAAAGCTCTCCACCCCTCTGAGCCTCAGTTTCTTCTCCTCCAACTGGGAAAATGATGGGACAGCTTCCTAGGGTTTGCTGGGAGGGTTCTTTCTCACTGTGCATACGTGGTTACCATAGGGGGCCTGGCTGCTCTGAAAGCAAGCCTTTCAAAGGAGAACATGGGGTTCAGGAGCGTTCCCGCTATGCCCTAACGACGAGGGCTCGCGGTGCCCACACTAAGCACCCACAGTGCGGTTTCCGCTGAACACCTGCTAACCTCTTGTGAGATGTGGCACATGCCGGGCAGAGAGCGCCTGGGTGGCCAGCCCCAATGAAGACCTCAGGCGCTTGGTACCTGCTCCGTGATTAGTCTTCAGAAGTAGAAGCCTCAAATATGAGTTCCCATCATAGTCATCGGCTCAATGTCCTTACAAGAATCCAATCAGAGAGACCTGTTTTCCCTAAAAGTAACTGGTTTCTTTTTAAAGGTTCAAAAGATATATACTTGCATGGACCAAGAATCTAAGGGTAGCAAGGACACAAATATGAACTCATGAGGGTACTCATGGCCTCTTTCATCTTAAACCCTAAAGAAAATTCTATCAGCTTTGTCTTTGCTCTCTTCCTCCCCACTCTGGGAAGCAATCTTGTCTGATTGGCTACTGACCCTTTTCTTAATTGAATGCAATAATCAATAAGGGAGGGATGCCTGGGTGGCTCAGTCAGTTGAGCATCTGCCTTCAGCTCAGGTCATGGTCCCAGGGTCCTGGGATGGAGTCCTGCATCAGGCTCCTTGCTCAGCAGGGAGCCTGCATCTCCCTCTGCCTGCCGCTCCCCCTGCTTGTGTACCCTTTCTGACAAATAAATAAATGAAATCTTTAAAATAAAATAATAAGGGTGATAAGCTGAGGAAGGGCTAGTGGGGTCTCCAGTGGGAACTGTGAGAACTTCAGTTGGTGACTTCTAACAGACTTGAGAAATAAGGGAAGGATCAAAATCAAAGAGCCCAAGAAGGTTGCATTAGACAGAGTTTTTTGGTTTGTTTCACTTTGTTTAAATATGGGAGATAAAAAGGAGAAATAGCTTCACGACAGCTGTTGTATATTGTAGAAAGAAGGGTCGTAAAAAGAAGTTTGATACGTATTACCCACAGGTCCCTTCTTTGGTACCCTATGCGAAAGGCTCCAATATATATTCAGATGACTCTTAGTGAATTTGGGGTTGCTACACTTTGTTTTTACATGGACTATTTGCTGTGCTGGACCTCAATGCAGCTAGGTTTATGTAGGTTACATAAGCCATAGTTAGTCCATAGCCAACAGTCACATTCTCTCTGTCACACACACACGGTAGTCTATTTCAGAATCTGCCAAATATAATCACTATCACTAATATTCCCTCCTCAGACAGATTTACTTCTCAACCTGCCCCATTTGAAAGTTTTTCTCCTCTGTGACTCTTACGATTTATAGTTACTCGTGGAGGATCTTCAGGGTCCTGAGCAAAAAGACAGGAGTGGATAGAGGAATCAAATACCACTCACACCCATACTCGGATACCTTGGCTGGTTCAGTGATGGTCCCCAGCGCACACCATCACAACCCCTTGCCTGAGCCCAGAAAGGGTCCCACTGTCTAAATTCTTTTAGGTCCTAATCTCTGACAGTTTAGGCTCCCTAGGCTTCTGCATTTCAAAACAGTAGTTAAATATATGCAAGACACAAGATCAAAATTCCTTCAGGGAAGAGGACTTCAACAAACTCCTAGTGGGCTAACATCTCACAGTAGATTCTGGAATTACAGACAAATTAGTAACATGTGCAGAACACAGGCCCCCGAAGACTCCTGAGTTTAGAGAAGAAAAGGAGAACCAAACTCTTCAAAGGAGGCTTCCAGATTTATCAATATAAAAGGTACAAATGTTATTGGAACGGGCACCTCGCAAAGCTACCCCAAACGGCTGTAAACATATGAAAAGGGGCTGAGCTTCATTACTTCTCAGGGAAATGCAAATTGAGACCATAAAG
>CM052885.1:113112592-113195743 GCA_028534135.1 Potos flavus | reverse complement strand
GAGAAGGCTCTGCCCGTCTAAGGAAGCGGCATCAGTGCCAAGTACCCAGAACACACCGCGCCCAAGAGAGAACAAGTCCGCTGCCCTCACCCAAGATCTATACTAGGAGATACTGAACTCCATTGGGAGTGTCGAAGCTCTAAGTTTGTTTATTCGTTCAGTGAATACTTACTGAGCACTTACTATGTGCCAGACACACTTCTAAGCACTGGTTCACGGTGACAAGTAAGACAGACCAGATCCCTAACCCTACAGCTTACAGAGCACAGGTGGTGGCTGATAAATGAGCAGATAAAAAATAGACAAAAAGTCTTCCCATCAGCAGTGACTGCTCTGAAGGGACTAAAACAATGATGGGTGACCTGAGTGGTCACTTGTAATCTGATGATCGGGACAAACCTCTCTGAAGAAAGGTTATTTGAATTAAGACTTGAAAGGACAGAATGAGCCTGGCACGCAGACAGAGGAGGGAACAGTGTTCTAGGCAGAGGGAACACCAACGGTGAAGGCCTTGAGGTGGGAACCATCTTGGCACGTTCACCATAATGGAAGGAAGGGTAGTGTGGCTGGAGAGAGTGAACCAGAGGAAGATGGCGGGAGGCTGTGGGGGTGGATCAAGCTTGGCCATGCAGGCTACGGGGAGCAGTCTGGGTTTTATTCTAAGTGCTCTGAGAAGATTCTGGAGGGTTTCAAGCCGGAGAATGCCATGAGCAGACTTATACTTTAGAAGGCTAATTTGAGGTACACGGAGGAGAGTCGGAAGAGAAGCAGAGAATACCCTGAAGATTCTGCAGCTGTCTACATAGAGATGCTTTCACATCGCTACGGCTGGAAGACAGGAGAAAGCACACACACTACACTGGACAGTATCTGCACCGAGAATCCAGGCTCAGGGGTAGATAAGAAGCAGGACGAGGGCAATGCTTGGCCCCAACGGTATAGTGGTGACATTTCAAGCAGCAGTGGGACACCGACTTGGGAGCTCAAAGTGTTCTGGAACATTCCTTTACTCCCCTAGTCTAACTGACCACACACTCCTTTGAAGGATTGGCCCGATCCTTAGACAGCTATCAAATTTGGATCATTTAATACTCCTTTGAATTACAGAACAGTAGCAAAGAACCCTTTTCCCACACTCCCAACTTTCAAGCAAGCATCTCATTCATTCTTATTATGCATGTTCTAGAAAAACTGGGCAGGCAGATCACTCAGAGTCCCACCAAACTCCTCAAGAAGATCCCAATATTGCAATGATGAGCTCCTCTCACCTCTGGGAGAAGATGATGGGAAGGGGATGAAGGAGAAGCCATTGGACTTGCATCCTAGAGAGGCTAATTTATCTCTTGCCTGAACTGTTTTGGGGCCCTCCCACCTCCCTGGTCCCCTGTTCCCACCTTCTCATAGCCAGAGGGACCCTGCGGAACCTGAGTCAGGTCACATTTCTCCTCGGCTCAGAGCCCTCCACTGGCTTCCCAGCACGCTTGGAGTAAAACCCAGATCCTTGCCAGGGCCTGCCAGGCCTTACTTGGCCTGGCCCCCCTGCGTCCCAAGGGCTCCCACAGAGCCCAGAAGAGATGAAACAGCACCATCGGGGACCATCGAAGCTCCAGGCATTCTCTGGGCTATCAGACACGTGAACAGTTCTGTATGCAAAATAACCACGAACGAGATCAAAGCCACACTGGCTGGCAGCTCCAGCAGAAATGCCGTCCTACCCAGGAGCTACACTATTCTTATAAACACTGTGCTGGTTTGGGTCTGCCTGTGCCAGGCTGGGAATAGGATTCTAGAAGCGTGGTTTAGAGCGGAATCATGATTCAAGCACGACATAAAGTGGAGCAGTGCTCAGTGAGGGGAATAAGAAATCAAGCAGAATGACGTGTGCTGGGCTCTCCGAGGCACATACATAAATACACCTGCCATTGTTCCTTGCTCCAGGATTTATACTGAGGAAGCAAGAGAGTCGCCCAAAGTCAAACTTCTACCAGCCCAACTAAATGGGCGCCAGACCTGCTGCCTCCACCACCCCTCCTGGCCAGGGGGCCTCTTGTGACCCGAGTGTCTGGCTCTGGCTGTCATGCCATGTTACACGTTACATGTGTCATGTAACACACACTGACATGGTTGTCATGCCATGTTACACATTACATGTGTCACGCAACACATACACCGACATGGCTGTCGTGCCATGTTGTGTGTTACGTGTGTCATGCAACATACACCGACATGGCTGCCGTGCCATGTTACGCGTTACATGTGTCATGCAACACATATACCGACATGGCTGTCATGTCATGTTACACGTTACATGTGTCATGTGACACATACACGACATGGCTGTCGTGCCATGTTACCTGTTACATGTGTCATATAACTCATACACTGACATGGCTGCCATGCCATGTTACATGTGTCAGGTAACACACCAATGCTGCTATCATGCCATGTTACATGTTGCATGTGTCATGTAACAATATACTGACATAGCTGTCATGCCACATTACATGTGTCGTGTAACACATACGCCAACATGGCTGTCATGCCATGTTACATGTTACATGTGTCATGTAACTCCTACACCGCAGACAAGCAGCAAAGCTTCACGGCAAACAACCGTGACTACTTGGGGCAAAACAAGGATGTGCAACCCGGGTACCGGTTAGATCGGAGACAGCCAACAGGGTCAACTCGCATGACAAATGCAATCTTCTGGAAGCATCTATTGCAAAACGACAGGATCTCCTCCCAACTCTTAGGAAAGGCCATTCTGATTAACAAGTCGGCCTTGGATATGGCAAGGGGAGCCAATCCCACCCAGCACATTATATGTCCTTCCGGTCACTCAGCAAATACTGAATGCCTACCACGTGCCGGGCACGAGGGAAACGGGGTCACACAAAGGAAATAAGGGTCTGGTCTGCAGGAACTTATAATCGAAAGCCATGTTGCCCGGCATGGAGCCACAAGTCACATATGGCTCTGAACCCCTTAAAATGTGGCAGGGCCCAACTGAGATGTGCTATTAAGTGTAAAATACGCACCACATTTTAAAGACTTAGTACAAAAATAACCCCATGAAACGTATAATTAGTAACACTTACATTGCTTGTATGTTGAAATGATAATATTTTTAATATATTGGGTTAATCAAATACATTAGTGAGATTAATTCCACCCATTTTCTTTTTTTCAGTGTGGCTATTAGAAAATTTAAAATTCTATATATGGCTACATTTGCACCTGTATTGTATTTCCACTGGACAGTACTGATCCATGGGACAGTAGCTGATGAACCATAAATAAGTGAGCAAATACTGTTTCATGTGATCTTGGAAAGTGATGAATGCTCTGAAGAAGGCAGAGTAGGATATGGGATAAAGGGTGATGGGGCAGAATGAGGGCATTTAAATGGAATGGTCAGTGTTACGGGCTGAACTGTTCCCCGGTCCCCAAATTCATACACTGACATCCTAACCGGCACTATTATAGAATAGGACTATATTTGTAGTCAGGAATATAGTTGAAGTCTTTAAAGAGATAATGAAATTATAGCGAGGTCACTTGAGTGGGCCCTAATTCAATATGATGGTGTCCTTCTAAGAAGAGGAGATGAGGACACACACACACACACACGGCAGAGAAACCTCTGGTGGAGCCCCTGATCTCAGACTTCTAGTCCCCAGAACCACAAGTAAGACATTTCCGGGGTTTAGGCCCCCCAGTCTGTGGTACCTTGTCCCGGGAACCTGAGCAGAGGAATACAGTCAGGAAGAGCCTTTCTGAAGACGCGGCATTGGCGTTGACTGACAAGAGTGACCGAATCTCGGGACATCTCTGGGAGGATTATTCGAGGCACGGGAAACAGCAGGTACAGAGGCCTAAGGGGAACGGGCAGACAGAAGACTCTGTAGCTGGCTCTTGGCGAAGGAGTGGCAACCTGGGAGGTGGGGTGCCAGTAGTTGGGGTCTGGGCCACCAATTCCCCACTCCAAGCGCGATATAGTGAACCTCCCTTTGTTTCAGGCCTCCTCTAAGCGATATTCTCCGGGATGCCTTGTGAGGGTCTGTGTGCTGGAATCCACTCCCGGCCCTCTCCACTTAAGAGTCCGCCAACCCTGCCACGAGCCAGTCACACCTGGGCAGTCCCACGTCCCCGGATCAGCTGGTGAGTCACTGAGGCAGAGGGCCGCCGGGCCTCCGGGAACTGGGGTCTGTCAGTGAGGACACTCATGGGTATTTTTAGCATCATCTGTCCTGGGGACCAGAAAATGATTTCAGAGGGTGGAAAAGGACAGTCTGAGAGCTGCAGGAATGAGGCTGGTCTGAGCTGTGCCGACCACCAGGGGGAGGGGCTTTATTTATTTTAAAAAATTAACATTTAAGTAGCTGCTGCATTAGTCCACTCTCCTTTAAAGTCTAGGACAATCACAGTTTCTACCCTCCTCCCTAGATGACCGTTGTTATGGTTTTACACGTATCTGCTTATTTTTGAAAAAAGATGTACAGGTCTGACGACGAAAGACTAATGGCACTCGGGGGAGGGGGAGCCTGGTGGAAGTGACTGGAGAGCGAGGGCCACCTACTGACAATACTGTGTTCACATAGTTTAGTCTTTTGGAATCTGTGTGATCATGAACAAGATTAACGTAAAATCATTTATTTTCGAAAAACAGCATGATATCAACAAGAATAGGGGAAAATCCCTAAAATGGAATAAAAACAAAAACAAGGGAAACGAGCTGCGTTTCAAGGAATTACACAGCCAAGCTGAGGTTACCAACCCACGTACCTTCCGCACCCAGCACCCGGGCTACCGACCCTCAGTTTGATGACACGGAAGGACCACAAAGGAATCCCGAACTCTGTTTAGTAGGCAGATGTAGTGGTTAGGGGATGACAATTCTGAAATGATTCTGTGTGCGTTGTAGGATTAAACGAATGAGTAAATATTTTGGCTGTGCTGAAAGCCTGGGTTCCCACTGCGGGAGAAGGGGGAGACACCAAAGTGGGGCGCAGAATGGCAACGGGGAGCCCTGTAGCATCAGGCTGGCATGAAGACATAGGTACAGAGTCCCATTAGATTACACAAGCGCGCGCGCACACGTGCGCACACACACACACGCGCGCTCTGTCCACCGGGAGACCAAGAAGCAAGAGCGTGCATCTGACGCTCCATCTTGGTGTCTAAACACCATTCCCCACAAAAAGCAACCAGGGCTCCTTGAGAAATGAATCTGGGGTCAGGACAGGAAGAGGACACAGTTAGCTGGGCAAAAAGTGAGAAAGTGTTCAAAATGGCGGGATCTCATGAAAAAGACCCTGAGGGGAGACAAAGGTAGTTCATTTCAGCTCCGGTTCCCAGATGAGATCATCAGGAGGGTTCTGGTACTGAGACCTCCCCTGGATCTGCAGGACTCGATTTTTTTCCCCAGACCTCATTTTCTAGTCTTTCGTTCCATCCTCTGAGCATCTCCAGAGTGTTCTACCATTATGCATAGTCTCCTTCTGTTGCCGATAGCAAAGGACCTTGTTGATTGTCGAGGCTCCTTTCCCCCGTTCAGAAATTTTACAGTCTTAGCGAGAAACGTATCGAAGGTCCGGTGAGGATGTCTCTGGTATTCTTTGGTCAATGTGCCCTCCTCCATGGCCCATCCTGGGAGAATTAGGTCGATCCCATTCCTAAAGAGCCTCGAGGCTCATTAGGAAGGACAGCTACCAGAAGCCAACGGCAGCAGCCCCACCCTCCAGAACTGCTCAGGTGCACTCGAGGGAGTAAATGTTCCGCTGGTGTTTCAATGGGGGTGCTGGTTCCTATTAGTAAGAACACGGTTTAATGTGCCCAGGGGACTCCAAGCAACACACGTGCCTCTCTCCAACTGGTTTCATTACAGTTGGGAGGTGGGTAACGCTTTAGACTCAGTTCACTCTCCCCAAATTGCTTGTAAAACAACAGGAGAAGATGGAAGTAATTTCCAGACGCTGCTGAGCGCAAACATCCCACTGGGTGCAGGGTCCGGAGACGGAGGGTCGGGGTGCCTCCCCCTGGATTCCTCACTAATTGGCCGGGTGAGATGGGACCAGCCACCTGACCTCCCTGCACCTCTGCTCCCCATCCGGGAGACAGGTGCGGCCAAACCTGCCCCATCGGCTGCGGAAAGCCCAAGCAGCGCAGAAACTCAGAAGCACATCCGAGAAGCTCCATGCGCTGTGAGGCATCAGGGAGGAGGAACCCACACATCTATTTCCTGCTTGCTCTCACCACTTTTCCCCCGGAAAGTAGAAAATGCACATGTCCGGGGAAGGCAGCAGACTTGCTCAACTTATCTCGCGTAAGATACAGAGGCGTAAGACACGGTTACAAGTTGTCTAAGAGGATGTGCAGTAGTTGGGGTCTGCACGTTGTGCGCTTTCTGTTTGTGCGTGCCCAATGCCCTCGAAGTGCCAGGCGCTGTGCCCCGTGCCTTCCACACATTAGCTGGCTGCACCATTGCCACAGATCTGTGAACTGGATTCTGGATCCCATGGGAGGGCCAGAGATTTAGAAGGGTCAGGTAGCTCGCCCCAGCTCACGCAGCCAGGAATCAGCAGAACCTGGAAGGGACTCCAAGCCCGACTGTGTCCAGCAGGCTGGCCCTTCCCCCTCCTTGAGCGGGCTGAATAGTGGCCCCCAAAAGACGCGCCCCCATCCTAATCTTTAAAAGCTGTGAATGTTGCCTTATATGGTACAAGAGTGAGAATTACCTTTTGTGGCACAAAGTGTGATTAAATTAAGGCTCTCCAGCCGAGGCGCCTGTCCCAGATTACCTGAGTGGACCCCAAATGTATTCACACGTATCCTTTTAGAGAGAGGCATGGATGCCGCGGGGAATGGGGAAGAGGAGGGAAGGGATCAAACGGGCCCTCCTTCCCCAGCTCACAGGGCTAGGAGGTGAAGATGACCTCACCCTTCTGTGGGGACCCTGATCCACGGGGGATGAACTCCACCAGCGTCTGAGCAAACCAGCCGTGATTAAGAACCACCACGGAGGTCTGCAGTGCAGACCGCCTGGCTCACGTCTGGAAGGAAGCAGGTTCTGAGGAGTTCCTCTGAAGCTCCAGATCTGCTGGGAAAGCTGGCTGCTGTGGCCAGTCCTGTGGGGCGTGACAGGCAGAATGATGACCCCACACACAAGGGGTCCACGTCCTAATCCCCCAAACCTGCCACTCTGTTACCTCACTGGACAAAAAGGACTCTGTAGATGGGCTTAAGTCTCAAGATGGGGAGATGAGCCCGGATTGCCTGGGTTGTCAGAGGGAGGAGGCAGTCAGGTGAGAGTCAGAGAAGCAGGTGTGATGACGGAAGCTGAGGTCGGAGTGACATGGAGCCCCAAAGCCAGGATGCCAGGGGCCTCCAGAAGCTGGAAAAGGCAGGGAAATGGGTTCTTCCTTGGAGCCTCTAGGAGGAACATACCATGGGTGATCCATTTCAGGTTCTGAACCTCCGGACCGGAAGATAATGGATTTGAGTTAAGTCACCAAGTTTATGAGAATTTGTCAGAGCGGCAGTAGGTGGCCGGCCCGCGGCTCCTGGCAGCTCACCTGGAAGGGAAAGAGATTCTGAGAAATTCCCCTGTGGCCTCAGAGCTGCTGGGAAAGCTGGCTGCCATGCCAATTATGTGGGGTGACGTGGCAGACGCGGGGCTGCTGTGTGTCTGTATGTGTGTATGTGTGTGTGACAGAGTGACACTCAGACCCTGAGCCAGAGAATCGAGGGGCAGCAGCAAGGAGCTGTGTGTGTTTTTGCACACGGCCCCCAGGCTCCCTGCTTCTGCTCTTGCTTTGCCAGAGAATAGTGGGCCCGCGGGCAGGATCTGGCTCCCAGCCACGTTCTGTTTGGGCTACACGCTGTTTCTTCCCAATTATAACTTCTTAATAACAGGAACCCTAACAACAACTAAAATCTACTGAGTTCTAACTGTGGACCAGGCACTGTTCTAAGTTTTCTAGCTCTTTTCCCATTTAATTCTTTAAAAAAAAAAAAAAATTTTTTTTTTTTTTTTTAACTTGAGAGAAAGAGCATGCGAGTGGGAGGAGGGGCCGAAGGAGAGGGAGAGAGAGAATCCTCAGGTGGACTCCATGCCCAGCACAGTGCCCAATGCGGGGCTCGATCCCAGGACCCTGAGATCATGACCTGAGAGGAAACCAAGTCAGATGCCTCACCAACTGAGCCACCCAGGTGCCCCTCCCATTTAATTCTTAAAGCCACTGTCTTGGTGATAGGCTGTGACTATCTAATAGAACATCAGTATTTCTTCACAAAGAAAATTCCCACAGTTCCCTTCTCCACCACCCGCGCCCAGACGACTGCCTGCAACAGGGCCGGGGTCCGACGCATATTTGCTGAATGAACGAGTGAATGGGGTGGCCTGGAGAGAGCCGGGCTGACCTCACAAGTCAGTGATCATTCCCAGCCCCCGTGAGGCCGTGGTCCAATTTGGGGGGCAGAATATACTCGGGGGTGAGGGTGGCAAGTAAGTAGCCGGGAAATAGCATGGGAGAGGGCAGTTGGGGGAAGAAGGTCAGTGCAGGAGAGGCGGTGTGGCTGGAGCATTTAAGTGACAAGTGAGTGGGACATGAGGCCCAGAGGGACTCAGGCCTGGAACATCACAGCTGTTTCCTGTGGCTGCTGTAATAAATCATCACAGCCCAGGTGGCTGAACACAGTAGTTCTGGAGGCCAGAAATCTGAAATCAGGGTGCTGCCAGGACCACGCTCCCTCTAAAGGATTTCGGGGAGGACCTTTCCCTGCCTCTTCCGGTTTCTGGGGGCTCCTAGCAATCCTTGGCTTGTGGCCACATCGCCCCAGTCCCCGCCTCTGTCTTCACATGGCCATCTTCCCTGGGTGAGCTATTCTTTCCTTGTAAAGACACCAGTCATTGGATTTAGGGTCTAATCCAGGAAGACACGATCCAGAAAAACATTATCTCAGGCCTTGACTCCATGACATCTGCGAAGACACTGCCCATTAAGGTCACATTCACAGGGGCAGGGGGGTTAGGGCTTGGGGGATACGATTCAATCCCCTACAGACATTTTCCCACAATGTTTCCCAGACTAACCTTTCTAGAAGCTACGTGCCCTGGGAAGTCCCCCACTGTCACCGAGATTGAACAAACAAGAAGCAACAGTGTATGGATGATGACAGGCACGAGAAATGTCACTCGAAATGGGAAACAGGCTCCTTCCTGTGTCTGGGAGGTATATTTAGGCCAGTGGGAATGTAATTCAGCGAAGGCCCCCCGAACCCATATGTTCCCCTCCCCCGGTTTCTGTAGTTGTGTTTCAGTTGGTGAGCACTACAGCCAAAATGAGGATCCCAAAATAAGAACCTTATAAGGATCTAGAATATTTGAGTAAAGTTATCTTTGAGTTGGAATGCCTCGCCTTTCAGCGTTTGGTCTCTGTCTCTTGTTACCTGTTCCTTGCCGCCTAGGAGTTTCCTTTGCAGCACCCCCTGACCCCAGTGCCCCCGGGCCAGGCCAGCCCCAACGGGGCGGCCTCCTCGGCGAGCGGGAGGGAAGCATGAATTAGCTGAGAAAAGCACCCGGCCTGTTCTGAATGGTATTCTCAATCACTCACCATCTTTTTCCAGCCTATGCTAGATTTAGACTTCCTTTCCTCCCTTTCTTCTAAAGAGCCATGCATTATGGATGAGGACTATTTCTTATTCAGCAGCTGAGAATCACTTTTCTATCAAAAACAGCTCTGTAATGTGTTCTCAGAAATCAACGCCCGCCTCTGAACTTGGAGAGTTTCCTGGCCTGGCTCTCTGAAGGGGCCTCTTGGACAAAGGTCTTGATGGACACATGCTTGAAATGTAAAGTGCACAGGCACACGCATACTCCCCAGTACGAACGTGCATGACATGTGTGCTGGGAAAGGGGCCACCCCAAACATCATGGGGCGCCTTGAGTTTCAGGAGAGAATGGGGATAATTTGAAAACTATGGATGAGCAGTCTCTTTTCCAGGTGGATTGCAATGTTGAAGCTTCTGTTCTGTGCTAAGCACGTTCATTCACACTCTGGCCCCTCCTTTTTCCTTATTCGCCTAAGCCTGCTCTAAACCAGAGGGGAATAGGGGTGCCTGGGTGGCTCAGTTGGTTAAGCGTCTGACTCCTGATTTTGGCTCAGGTTATGATCATAGGGTTGTGGGATCGAGCTCCGTGTTGGGCTCTGCACTGAGCGTGGAGTCTGCTTAAGATTCTCCCTCCCTCTCGCTCTGTCCCTCCCTGCCAGCTTGTGTGTACTCTCTCTCCCAAAAAAATAAAATAAAAAATAAAAATAAATGAAACAGGGGAATAAAACAAAACAAAAGAGATGCTGGTCAAAGGGGACAAACTTGTAGTTATAAGTAAGCTCTAGAAACCTAAGGTATAGCATAACGACTCTATTATTAATAATGTATTGCATGCTTAAAATTTGCTAAGAGAGAAAAATCTCAAGTGTTCTTATTACACACATGAAAACATGGTACCTATGCAAGGTAACTAACTATTGCGGTCATCCCCTCACAGCAGATATGTATACCCCAATATCACGTTGTACATCCTAAGTAGGTACAATTTTATTTGTCAATTATTCCTCAGTGAAGCTGGGGAAAAACCCCTAAAAATGAAATAGGAAAAAAAGTCAGGATACAAACTCAATTTAGTATGACCCTCATTATATACACATAAAGGCTAACAAAACTCACCTCCAAATATTAGCAAAACAAACAAATGAGAAAAAAAAAAAGGGGGGGGGACCAGTACTGAAAAGAAACAGTCCAAAGATAGTAGCAGTAATTACGTGGTAAATTTCCTCTTTCTACTTCTAAAATGGCTATTACTATCGGGTATTTCCTAGCTTTACTAGTTAACCCATTTCTTAAAACCTGCTTTCAAACACTACTCATGGAGACATGAAGACAAGGAGGCATGCACAAATTGTTAAGTTGTTGCACTGTGAACTTTTTCTAGTTACACTAAGAAATGCACAATACTAATGCAGTGAATACTTCCCAAGCACTATGTCCAGATGCTGTTCTCCATCCTTTGCATGAATTACCTCTTTTAATCCCCAATGAGATAGATGTGGTAACTCTCCACCCTTTAAAGACGAGGGAATGGAGGCACAGAGAGGTTGAGTGACTTGTCTAAGATCACATAGCTAGAATGTGCTGGAGCCTGGATTTGAAACCAAAGGCTCTCAGCTGACATCCCTTAATGTCTCTCTGTTGAAAAGCTAAATGCACGTCAATACCACTTAGATAAAATATGTTCTCATCACGTCGTGGAATACTATGCAGCGATGAAAAACACAGGGAGTCCTCCATGAATCGACATGGAAAGTCCTCTGACGTACAGCATTATAGAAGGTGTTTGGGGGAAGTCCTCAGACAATTTTCCCATTGATGAATTGAAGTCTCCTACTTTGCATGTAGCAATTAATGATTTTTCTTATCAGATGGGAAACAAAATTAGTCCACATTGAGGATTATCTGTAAGTAATATTGCAGACTCTTAATATTTTCTAAAGGGCATTTACACCCATCCCCACACATGGAACAGGAAATGCTTGCAGTTCCTGTGAGGAGTATCTCGCTCCCCAGAGACTGTGGCAGTTTGCTTTTCGGTGTCAGTAGTAAGAGAGAGAGGCCTGGGGGCACCTGGGTGGCCCAGTCGGTTGAGTGCCAGACTCTTGGTTTCGGCTCAGATCATGATCTCAAGGTCGAGGGATCCAGCGTGCTCAGGGGAAATGTTCTTTCTAGCTGGGGCTTCTCTGGCCTGCGTGAAAGTTCCATGGGCTCTGCCGTGCATGGAAAACTAGTGAGCTCTGGGATTGGGTTGGAGGCCAAAAATGCAGGGTTGGTCTCACGGGTGCCAGCCTTGGTTATCAGACGATTGGAGGCCAAATCACCTGACCCTTCCATTAGCAGGGCTTGGTCCCATGCCTGGAGGGGATTGGGGACCTCTTACCACTAAGTATCACTTCCATCTCCCTCTGATTTGCAAGTCCGCCTTTGGTTGGTCTCTGACATCACTCTGCCATTCAGATGTATAAAGGGCATCAAGATCTTCAGCTAACCACATGCTCTACCTTTAGTTCAGAAAGTACAACCATTCCATGTATAATCTCCAAAATGAATTCTGATGTCTTAAGAATGGTTTGCACCCAAGCTAGAGCCAACAGCCGAGGAAGAACCTATATTCTGCCCCTAAAAACCAATGACCAAAATGGCCCTGGAAGATGTCAAAATACAGCTTTGCCCCCAAACATCTTTTGCCCTTTTAAAATGTGCATTTCAATGTATTCAATTCTCCCCCCAGGAGAATTGGCTTGGTTCCTGAAACTCTGCTCTAATTGTATACAATTTTTATAAATATAGTAATTAGGACTCACTATGCCTTACAGTTTAGATGGAATTGCATTTTTATGGGAACAGGAGAATTTGAAGGAAAGAGTGCTAGTGTCCTTGAATTCACAGACCTCACTCCTAATGGGAAACCGGCAGTTAGGACCTCAAAGATGCATCTAGAAATCTGCCTTCTTGGTGGCCACTTGGGAGCAGGAGAATAACAAAAGAAAATCCTGTCCCTGGTCTCACCAACCTTACAAATCCAAACTCCGGCATCAGAGTCACATCTACCATATGTAGCCAGAATCTTGGCTTCCATCAAGAAAAAAGAATTCAAGGCAAGCCATGTACAGAAAAGGACAAAGGTTTAATAAGTATAGAAGTAAGAAATGAGCTGCTTCATAGACAAAGCAGTGGTCTCCCCTAGGTGAGGAAGAAGAACCTCCTTTGCCTCTAACAAAGGGATTTATAAGGTTTTGTTTTGTTTTTTTTTAATTAACTCACCATCAAGAGAGGGCCTTACTCTAACTTTGGGTTTAACATTTACATTGGGTGCTTAGCTTTTCCATCGTCTTAGCGGTGTGGAGTTACCCACGGGGAGCGATTCTCAAGAATGTTCAGCCTATGTTGCTTTTGCGGTAGGATGGAGGGGGTCTTGGGATTTTCCACAAATCAGATCTCGTAACTCTTTTTATGACCTGCTGACTTTCAGGTTAAAGGTCAGTCTAAAACTAAAATGGCTTTACTTTGGTCAACGTGTCTCCCTAGTCCCCCTTCCCTCCTGCCTCAATTCCATTATATGAAATTCCAGACCAGGAACAGGGGTGCTAAAATGTTCCACATCTTATCTGCACAGGTGTATACATATGTAAAAGCATCAAGCCATGCACTTCAATTTATATACTTCAAAAACATGAAAATATAGAATTCTATAGGTGATCTTGGTCTGGGAAAAGCGACCTTTGTCACTCACAAAAAGAAAAACTGTTTTTTCCTAAATACTGCTAATTAAGAACTAGAACTCCCAATAGCTCAACCTGCTTTGTCCTGGAATCACCATATGCAGAAATTGCGCTTTGTAAAGTAGACAAATTAGTTGGTGATTATTTACTCTGCAGAAGCGCTTGCCATGGGTGTTCTTTAAATAGCAGGCTCCCTTAGGTACATTTAAAAAACGGGATCTAAGTTGCCAAAAGGCTATGTCTTCACAAATGTTAATAAATGTTAATAGATGCAGGAAGTGATGGTGATTTATTGGCTTGGGGGCTGGAGGGGAAGGGGACAGAAGGAGGGAATCCAGCTAGTTAATACTCTTGAGAAAGGCCAGGGCCCCTCAAAGCAGGAGGAAATTACCTTCTCCAAATGCTCTGGGTATTGAGTGTTGTTTCGTGTGGATGGAGGGAAGCCCCTCACATATGGGATGGGCTCAGTGAGAAAAGAGGGCAATGGGATAAAGGCAGACTATTTTTTTTTTTTTTTAAAGATTTTATTCACTTACTTGACAGTGAGGAGAGAGATCACAAGTAGGCAGAGAGGCAGGAGAGAGAGAGGGGGAAGCAGGCTCCCCGCTGAGCAGAGAGCCCGAAGCGGGGCTCGATCCCAGGACCCCGAGACCATGACCCGAGCCGAAGGCAGAGGCTTTAACCCACTGAGCCACCCAGGCGCCCCAAGGCAGACTCTTTCCAACCTCAGCAGGCATTGGAATCACCTGTGATCTGGTTAAAATGCAGCTGCTGGGCGGGGCCAGAGAACCCGCATTTCCTCTCGGCTCCCGGGGGAACCAGGGAGGCCGATGCTGTTGGGTCTGCGCGCACACTCTGAGAAGCAAATGAGACAAATAACTGACATAAATACTCTCACCTCAGCTTCACAACCGTGCTCTAAATATATGTTATTACCCTTATTCACAGATGTGGTAACCAAGGCAGAGAATGGCTAAGTCACGCAGCTAGCAGGTGGGATTTGAACTCAGGCCTGTCTGACCCCAGCCGGGGTGCCCACACAGTCAGGACAGAACAGAGCCTCCTCCTCACCCTGCCACCCCCATCCCTGCTCCCACTCCCCTACCCCAAGACTGCGAAGGTAGACAATCAGCTAGCTTCCAGCTAGCCAGACTCTGTCTCCAATTATATTAAATTACAATCGGAAGGCTATTCTTGGAGACTGAATATAGATGAGGACTGTAGTAACATCTCCTCCCCTCCCTGCCACCCCTTCCGTCCTTACTGAGGCTAAAACTCCAAGAGAACACCAATAATTAGGAGCTGGCCAACTTTTCATCTTCCAGGTATGACCTTGGGCCCTAGTCATCTGCTTTAGTCTTTCCTGTGTTTCCTGATGAACCTTCAAATGTTTCTCTTTCCTCCCACAGCCCACTTTTGCAATTACACAGCAGGGGGATTTATTAAAGAGCTTCTTTAAAAAAAAAAAAATACTCCTACAGATAATCCCTCTACCTTCGTTCCTCCAGTGCACACACCAAGTATTTTAAAAGCTGATTTTCTGGGGTTGCCAGGTGCTCCCAATAGTGGAGAAAGGTTGGAAATACAGAATAATATAAGTCCCAAGTTAGAAGAGCCGCCAAAGCCTTGGTGGTCTCTTGCCACACCTGTCCCTCCCTGAGAAATCTAACCACAGGCAAACGGGCTATTGATGGCCAAAGATCTCAGGCAGGTGCCTACTTTACAGTCAGTGCTGGGAATCCAGAGTCTCTTCTCCCACTGGGCACAGCTCTAGATAAAAACACTGATAGTTCAGAAATAGACATTGTTTAGAAATAGACATTATTCCCACCCCCCTGCCCAGGCTCGCCACTGTCCTCCTTCTGTTCCTCCTCCACAAACACCAACCTGAAGAAAGCCAGTGTAGCTATATTAACTTCAGACAAAGCTGACCTTAGAACAAAGACTGTTTCAGGGATCAAGAGGGGCATCACATAATGATAAAGGCACCCATTCTCCAAGAAGACATTGCAATGATATATGTGTATGTACCTGACAACAGAGCATCAAAATATATGAGGCAAAAAGTAACAGAACTGAAAGAAGAAATAGACAAATCCACAAATGCAGTTGGATGCCTTGACACTTCTTTTCTTGGTAATTGTTCAACAAGTAGGCAAAGAATTAGTATCGATACAGAAGACCTAAACAATCCTACCAACCAACCAGACCTAATAAACATCTAGAGAACACTTAACCCAATAACACAGGAACCCATCCATCTGAACTGTGGATAGAAGATTCACCAAGATACACCATAATCTGATGTAATTTGAAGGAATAACAATCATACAAATCATGTTCTTAGATCATAAAAAAAAAATTAAACTAGCAACCACAAAGAGAAAGATACATGGAAAATCCCCAAATGTTTGAAAATTAAAAAACATGCTTTTAAATTACACACTGAGACTCAAAGAGGAAATCTCAAGGGATATTTAAAAATATTTGTACTGAATGAAAATAAAAATAAAACATACCAACATTTGTGGAATACAGCCAAAGCTGTGTTTAGATGGAAAGTTATAGCATTAAACA
Organism: Potos flavus; assembly: GCA_028534135.1. Taxonomy (NCBI): domain Eukaryota; kingdom Metazoa; phylum Chordata; class Mammalia; order Carnivora; family Procyonidae; genus Potos; species Potos flavus. The sequence continues at coordinate 113,179,829 of CM052885.1, read as the reverse complement.
CATATATTTGAAAAGAAGAAAAAATCTAAAATCAGTAACCAAAGCTTCCACCTCAAGAAACTAGAGAAAGAAGAGTAAATTAAACCCAAAGCAAGCAGAAGGAAAGAAAAAAATAAAGATTAAAGTAAAAATCAATTAAATTAAAAACAGAAAAGCAACAGAGAAAAGTGACAAAACCAAAAGCCGGTTTTCTGAAAAGATCAATAAAATGGATAAACCAATAACAAAACTGACCAAAGAGAGAAGAAATGAGTCAACAATATCTGAAACGAAATGAAATCCAATGTGTCTACTGGAGCCACAGACATAAAAGAACAATAAGGAACACTATTAACAACTCATGTTCATAAATTCAACAGCTTAGATAAAACAGAAAAAGTCTTTGAAGATATAAACTACCAAAACTCATTCAAGAAGAAACCGATTACCTAAATTGTCCCATATCTATTAAAGAAATTGGATGTGTAGCTAAAAACCATCCGAGAGAGAAAGGGAGGGAGGGAGGGAGGGAGAAAGGAAAGAAGGAAGGAAGAGAGAGAGAGAGAGAGAGAGAGAGAGAAAGGAAGGAAGGAAGGAAGAAAGGAAGGAAGGAAGGAAGGAAGGAAGGAAGGAAGGAAGGAAGGAAGGAAGGAAGAAAGAAAGAAAGAAAGAAAGAAAGAAAGAAAGAAAGAAAGAAAGAAAGAAAGAAAGAAAGAAAGAAACTCCAGACTCAGATGGTTTTACTGGCAAATTCTCCTAAACATTTAAAGAAGAAATAATACCAATTCTGCACAATCTCCTCCAGTAAATAGAAGAGGTGAAAATATATCCCAATTCATTTCATGAGACCAGGATTATACTAATACCAAAACCAGACAAAGACATTACAAGAATACAGGTGAAAAAAATCCCCAGCAAAGTAGCAGCAAATATAATCCAATAATCTATAATGTAAAGTATGTAAGAAGGATATCATGACCAGTGGGGTTTATCTCAGGAATGCAAGACTATTTCAACATTCAATAACCAACTGAAAAATAATCAACGGATGTAATTCACTATATTAACAAACTAAATAAGAAAAAATGTGATCGGGGGCACCTGGGTGGCTCAGTGGGTTAAAGCCTCTGCCTTCGGCTCAGGTCATGATCCCAGGGTCCTGGGATCGAGGCCCGCATCTGGCTCTCTGCTCAGCCGGGAGCCTGCTTCCCCCTCTCTCTCTGCCTGCCTTTCTGCCTACTTGCGATCTCTCTCTCTGTCAAATAAATAAATAAAATCTGAAGAAAAAAAAAAAAGAAAGAAAAAATGTGATGGTTGCAGAAAAGGCAAGCAACAAAATTCCACATTCGTTCATGATAAAAAACTCCCAGCGAATGAGGAACAGAAGGGAACTTCCTTGGAGAACACCCAGCTGGCTGAGTAGGTGGAGCATGTGACTCTTGATTATTGGGGTTGTGAGTTCAAGCTCCACTTTGAGTGTAGAGAATATTTAAAAAAATAAAATCTTTTAAAAAATTTTTAATAAAAAAAATTAAGGGAACTTCCTCAGCCTAATAAAGGACATCTACAAAAATCCTGCAAACTAATAAGGAAGAGAATGCTTTCCACCTCAGACTGGGAACCAAGCAAGGGTTTCCTCTCCTACTGCTCCTATTAACCATCATGTTGGAAGTTTGGACTAGTTAGAACCAGTCCAGTAAGACAAGAAAAAGAAATAAAAGGCATACAGGTTGGAAAATGTCCCTATTTATACCCAACATGATCATCTATGTAGAAAACCTGGTGAAATCCACAAAAAAAACTCCTAGAATAAGTGAGTTCAACAAGTTCAATATGCAAAAGTAAATCACATTTTTATATAATGTGATATAATTAGAACTTGAACAATTAGAACTTGTGAACAATCAGAACTTGAAATTCCAAAAATACTATTTATAATAGATAATTAGATATGAATCTAACAAAATGTGTATAGGCTCCATATGCTAAAAACTATAAAACACTGAGAAAAGAAATAAAAGAAGACCTAATAAATGGAGAGGTATATTGTGCTCATGGGTTGGAAGACTCAGTATCATTAAGATAATTTGATCTATAGACTCTGCAATCCAAATCAAAGCCCCAGAAAACTCATATTTAGGTATTGATAAGCTAATTCTAAAATTACATAAAAAGGAAATGGCCTAAACAGCCAAAACAATTCTGAAAAAGAATAAAGTTGGAAGAATCTCACTGCTTGGTTTCAAGACTTACCATAAAGCTACAGTAATTAAGATGATACAGTATTGGTGAAAGGATAGGTACATAGATCAATGCAACAGAGGAGAGGGCCCAGAAACTGATCCACACAAATATAGTCAACTGATTTTTGACAAAGACACAAAAATGATTCAAGGGAGAAAGGATAGTCTTTCAGCAAGTTATGATGGAACAACTAACTGGACATCCATACTGAGCACTGACTATATGTCAAGCTCCAGGTTGTTTTCCTTGCATCATCACATTTTGTCTGCAGAATACACTCTGAAGTCAGAAATATTACTATTTCTGATGCTCACATATGCACACTAAAGTCACATGGTTCGTATGTGGTAGAGCCAGATTGTAATTAAAGTCTAGCCTTTCCTGAATTACTCTTTGAAGGCTTTCGTGATGATGGAAACAGAAAGGAAAAAAAAATCCTTCTTCTGCCTATTAAAAACCTGACATAGGCAATCTTCAAATAATTTTTCATGCTCATTATGAGATTTACAGACAAATAAAAAATACGTGATTCCTATTATGCCTTCATCAGAAAGGATGAATACCCAACTTTTGTATCAACGTGGACTAGACTAGAAGAGATTATGCTGAGTGAAATAAGTCAAGCAGAGAGAGTCAATTATTACATGGTTTCACTTACATGTGGAGCATAAGGAAAAATATGGAAGACATTGGGAGAAGGAAAGGAAGGGTGAATTGGGGGAAATCGGAGGGGGAGATAAAATATGAGAGATTGTGGACTCTGAGAAACAAACAGGGCTTTGGAGGGGAGGGGATGGGGGGATGGGTGAGCCTGGTTGTGGGTATTGAGGAGGGCACATATTGCATGGAGCACTGGGTGTGGTGCATGAACAATGAATCTTGGAACACTGAAAAAATTAAATTAAATTAAATTTTAAAAAATATGTTATTCCTTCCCAGCTCCACAGTCTTCATGAATAAAATATTGTCTTTTATTTCTTCAAAAAAAAAAAAAAGTCTAGCCTTGAGATAGAATTCTAAACCACAGCAGCCAGGTGGTGTCACGCAATTTACTCCGTCTCTCTGAGACTCAGTTTCCTCATCTATAAAATGAGAATAGTAGTCTTACCTCAAAGAGTTGATGCAAGACCTAAGTTAGAGAACCCGGACTGCATGGAGCATAGCAGGGGTTCTAGGAGTGTTAGTGTCACCTTCTTACCCCCTTAATAACTGTCACCAGGCTGAGCACACAGCCTGCTATCTGCTTGTGGCTGACACTCTGATTGCGGACAGCCTCGAAACCACTTTTGGGTAAACAATGGTAGCTTCCCCCATTCACACCTAGATCAGTCCACAGAGCTGCCACATTCAAAGAAGGGGCCTGGGTCCCTGGGCCTGAGGACCCAGAAATGTCCCAGGCTTGAGTCATCCTCAACTCGTGAAGGAATGACTCAAGTATGAAGCCAAGAACCATTTCTCAAAATGACTCAGCACATCCTCTGGTCTGGAGGTCTTCCCTATGTCAAATGCACATTCGCCCATCCATTCCTTCCTTCCTTCATTTGCTAAATGTACATGTCCGTGATCATTACACTACGTCTGCCATGTTCTCTGTGCCGGGGATACAGAAAACAGACACTTTCCCTTCCTCGAGGAGGTTATAGTCTAGGAGAAACTGTAATGGACATGTTTTCTAGTTTTCTAGTTTTCCAACTCTTGTAGAACCTCTTTCTCAAGTTCAGGGGCATTTTGGCCTTTCCTTGGCTAAAGTTGGCCACTTACTCTCCTAGTATCCCTTGCACCAGGGCACAGTCATGTGACCCAGGCTCCACCAATCAGACAGCGTCGTGTGATACTTCAATTCAGACAGGAGCACTGGGAGATACAGACAGACACCCAAAGAATCTCATTCCAGGGAGGGCGTCTGCCTTTCAGGGCAGCAGGGGCTGTGGTATTCAGTGAAATTTTCTCTTTATTAGTGGCTGCATAGTCTGCAAGCTGATTCTGGTCTTCCTGGAGATTCTGGGAACTATCTTATCTCCTTTAATAAATTTTCTTTCTATTTAAAGGTCTAGAGTGGATTCTGTCATTGGCAACAAAGAACTCAGGCTGATAATGGGGGGAAGACAGTAAAACAATTAACTATAAAACAACAGGGGCTGTATGGAGGAGATAACAGGATATCTAAGGTCTGGGCTCTCAGCCATGAAAAGAATTGTCTCCTATGAGGGTGACATGCAGGGTAAATAAGGGAAACCCTTAGCTCTAAGCATGCGTCAGAATAGATAGCATTCCTCCCTTATCCATGGGGGATACACTCCAGGACTCCCGGTGGATGTCTGAAACCGCGGATAATACCACACCCTCTATGTACTATGGCATTCATATGATATGATATGACCTATGACAAAATTTAATTTATAAGTTAGGCAAAGTAAGAGATTAACAATAACTAATGGCAAAATAGGACAATTATAACAATTGGCATGGTGAAGACTTATCAAATGGCAGTTACGATCAGCATTGTCCTCAACCCGGCCAGCAGTGCTGGGGGAAAGCGAGGACGGGAATCTCAGAGGAGAGAGTATTTAGGCTGGACATTGAAGAATCAGAGCCACACAAGAACATACCATGCAACAAAGCACGTGTTGCCCTGAATTATCTCAGAAAGGGATTGGGATATTGAGGAAACAGGACTAAACCTGACTTCAAAAATACAATACGAATCTTGAAAGCAAGATGCTGCATGAAAGAAGCCAGACAAAAGAATCCATTCTGTATGATTCCATTTGTGTAAAATTCTAACACAGACAACACCGAGCTAGAGGGACAGAGAGAGGATTAGTTGCTGCCAGGGCAGGAAGTGGGGGGACTGACTACAAAGGGGCATGAGTGACAGAGAAATTTCTGGAGCGAGAGAAAAATTCTCTATCTTGCTTGTGGTGCTGGTTACACAGGAGTGTGCATTGGTCAAAACCCAAACTGTGCAGGCAAAATCGGTATATCACATTGTCCATAAATTATACCTCGGTGAAGTTTATTTTAAAGACAAGTAATCCAAGGTATTTAGAACACAGGAGCTCTGATAAAGCCCAGAATTTTCTTGCTTCTGTGCTTTGACAACCCCTCCCAACATCTAGTAGCTCCTTCTCCACTTCTGCCCTTCTCTCTCTGCAAATTGATGGCTCCAAGCTACACGGTTCCCGGAGCATCATTACGGCTTGTTAACTTACAGTCACTCAGACAAATTTCTTTCCCTCCCATCCAATTTTGAATTAAGTCAGGAAAAGAAAGATTGGCCAAACATTACCAAACAGAGTTGGAATTTATGACAGCAGCTAATTTTTCCAGAAGCCTCTGCTAACATCTCCCCTCCGAGATGACTCAACAGAAGCTCTCTCTCTCCATCTGGCTGCCCCCACAGCTTACTCTGGCTGCTCCAGTCATGGTTCTACTCCGCAAATGCTTTGTAGGGCACCTACTATGTGCTAGATGCCGGAGCCCGGGGATACAGTGGTGAGTGTCTTCAAAGAGTTTAGGGTCTGGTGAGAACCCAAACAAGTTAAAACATTATAAGGCAGGATGGAGGTGCTGTGACAGAGGATAGCACGGAGCACTGGAGGAACAAGGAGATGGGGGACAGGGAGAAGAGGAATCAAGAAAGGCATCTGGAGGAAGTGACCATGGGGATGAGGTTAGAAGGAAATATAGGAGTTCAATAGATCTTACTTTTTTAGTACATATTGATAACCATTCCTGTTGACCATAACCAGACATGTTTTATTTCATTTCAATGATCACAACCACTCTCCATCTTCCAGATAAAGAAACTAGGACTCAGAAGTAAAATGACTTGCTCAAGGTCACCCAGAAAAAGAATAATAGTAATTATACCTCATAGTCCCTACCACCTTCTCTTTGCCAGATCAGAGTTATTTCACCGATTGGTTACTTCACTGAATTCTTTGACAATCCTACATAGTAAATATTACTATTAGGGGTTTTTACACCTGAAGGAACTGAGGCTCAGAGAGGTTAAGTGACTTACCCTAGGTCACACAGCTAAGACACGATGGATCTGAGATACAAACTCAGATAGTTCAGCTCCAAATCACATGCTCTCAAGCATGACGCCATGCTGCCAGACTCGCTCCAGGGTCTGTGCTCTCGGCCGTGAAAAGCACAGTCTCTTAGGAGGGTGATAGGCAGGGTAAACAAGGCAGACTCCATAAAACTCTCAGCATGTGTCTGGCCTGCTACAAGCACCCTACAATGTTGGCCATTCTTATTAAGGCATGACACTCAGGCATTAAAAGTGATCTGTCCTTCCCACATGTTTGCCAGGCACTAGACTGAGCACTGGGGCTGCAAGGGTCCCAGAGCCCACAGAGCTTGCTTCTCATAAAGTGCCCACAGTCCTATGCTTACATCCTAAGGATGAGCCAACACACATAACAGGAGATACAATCATATTAATGGTATGATCTCGGGTTATGTTATAAACAAACAAACAAACAAACAAACAAACTCAGCACAGAAAAAAAAGGGCAGGGAAAAGAAATGCTTCCTAACAGTTGCATTTGGGTTTTTCCCCTTTAATTCTTTTCTATACTTTATGTTCTCTCTAAGGGGAAAATGTCCAAAAGCTGAGAAATGGTGGTGGTAGGGAGCAAGGACAAGAGTACATTTCTGCCTACCTGACCCTCTTGGCCCTACAGCCCTACTATCTTGGAGGGGCCGAGGGCCCCGCGCCCCCTGCAGAACCCCATCTCCGGCATCGTGCAGTGAAGCCCATATATCCGCCTCGGTTTCCATCCCTGCTTCCCCCTTCCCTCGAGTTTTCTCCCCATCCTGACATTCAATTTCACCCAGAAAAATAACGAGACAAGGGTTCTAAATTGGAACGAATAAATGACATTGCTATTCATTATTTAATCTGCTCTCAGACTTGAATGAACACTTGCAGGGGTAATTACTGCACGACTCCAAATCCATTTCTAGGAAGCAGTCGCTGGCGGCATATGCAGAAGGGAACGACACAATTCAAGATTTATGAAGCAACATTTCCCAGGAATATCAGGCCAAGAAGTCACCTGAGAAAACCTCACTCAGGGACGATGAAAGCGTTCACTTGTTTTTGGTGCGGACACGCACACACACACACACAGATTGTGGCCCTCCATCAGCCCAACCCTAGGGTAACAGGAGGCCAGAGTGGGGAGCAGCCTTCCAACAAGGACCCCCAAAACTAGGGAGAGAGAGAGAGGAGAGAGCCCAGGGCAGACACGTCTTTACAGACTTACAAGCTACTCCTGCTCTGAAGGAGTTCAACTACTCGAGCAAAGATTTTCTGATTATCTACACAGCAGGTGCAGAGCATGTTTTATAAACATGACACAAAAGTACTAAGCATAAAAGAAAAACTGGATAAATTCATCAAACTTATAACCGTCTGCTCATCAAAAGGCTCCATTAAGACAATAAAATGGCAAACCACAAACGGGGAGATAATATGCAAAATACATGTATCTGACAAAGGACTTGTATCCAGAATATATAATGAATGCTTGCAACTAAATAATAAGACAGAAAGCCAATAGTGAAATGAACGAAAGAACTGAACAGACAATTCAAAAAGGAGGCACAGACACAGCCAGTGAATACATGAAAAGAGGCTCAACATTGCTAGTCAGCAGGGAAACGCAAAGTAAAACCACAATGAGATACAACTGCATATCCATTGAAATAGTGCAAGTTAAAAAAATAAAATAATCTGATGATACCAGGTGTTTGGTGAAGATGTGAGCAACCAGGACTCCCACACACCGCTGGCAAAAATGTAAAGTGGAAAACAGCTTATTATAAAGGTAAATATATCCCTATTATGTGACAAAGCAGTTCCACTCTTAAATATTGATCAAGAGAATGAAAATTAAAAGACTGTACATCAAGGTTCATAGTAGCTTTACTCGTAATAGCCAATAACTGGAAACAACCTGAATGTCAATCAACAAATAAATGGAGAAGCAATTGGAGGTATAGTCATACAATGGAACACTATATGGCCAATAAGTAAACAAATAAATAAGGAACAAAGTACTGATAAAAGCAACAACACGGATTGCACTGCAAAACAAAATGCCGAGCTAAAGGAGTCAGATACTCGGAATACTACTGAGCCATCAAAAAAATGAGATCTTGCCATTTGCAATGATGTGGATGGAACTAGAGGTATTATGCTAAGCAAAATAAGTCAATCAGAGAAAGATGATGATCATATGATCTCACTTACATGTGGAATTTAAGATAAACAAAACAGGATCATAAGTGAAGAGAGGAAAAAAGAAAATAAGACGAAATCAGAGAGGAAGACGAACCGTAAGAGACTTTTTTTTTTTTTTCCGTAAGAGACTCTTAATCACAGGAAACAAACTGAAGGTTGCTGGAGGGGAGGTGGCTGGGGGGATGGGGTAACTGGGGGATGGACATTAAGGAGCGCACGTGATGTAATGAGCACTCGGTGTTATATAAGACTTATGAATCACTGACCTCTACCTCTGAAACCAATAATACATTACATGTTAATTAATTGAATTTAAATTAAAATAAATTAAAATAAATAAAAACACATTACGCCAAAAAAATAAAATAAAATGTCAAAAAAATAAAGAAAGAAAGAAGCCAGATATAAATGAGCCCAAACACTGTGATTCCATTTACATGGACTTTGAGAGGAGGCAAAAACAGCATATGATAGAAAATGAATCGCCTGGAATGGAACACGGTTTGGGGGCTGCCTACAAAGGAATAGAAGAGAACCTTCTGAAGTGATGGAAATGCTCTCTATCTCGATTGAGGTGAAAGTTACAAGAGTGTTTATGTTTGTATAAATTCATCAAAATGTATGCTTAAAATGTGTGCTTTTTATGGATCACGCATCATGTCTAATTCAGTGAATTAAGCTTAAAAAGAAGGGCCATTCCCTCCAGTTCTAAAATGTTATCAATTCTAAGACTCATCTGGCAGACTCCTGTGAAAAAATTAATGGCGCAGCCTGCACACACAGCCCAATACTTCCCAAGAGCACCCAAGCCCTGATCTTTATCTCACTACGCTGTGAGCATGTGGTAAATGCTTCCTGTGTGCGCTGCACGTCAGGAAATGACGTAGCAAATAGTTAAAAGCACAGCTTTAGGGCAAGATGGTTCTAAATCCAAACCCTACTTACGGCGATGCTGGTGGCAAAGAACATAGAGACTACTGGAGTGCACTGGAGGTACGTGTAGTTTATACCTTCTATAGTCACATGACTTCCTGAAATAAAGACCACATTTCCCAGTTTCCTTGCAGCTCAGGTGGCCCTGAGTCACCTCATTAGCCAGAATTTAGTGAGAACTACACAGCTGTGAAGTCTCTTCCAGGAGTCCTTCTTAAGAGATGGTATGCATGCCTCCTTGGCTCTCTTCTTCCTTCCTTACTTGCCGTACCTGGAATCTGTATGCCGCCATATTGGATCATGAGGCCGCAGGCAGTGAGCACCAGGAGAGGGGGCATCCAATCACCACCACCACACAGCCATCATGCCTCCCAGGCTTGACCACACATACTTGGGTTATTATGTGAGAGAAATAGCATCCCTTTCGTTTGTTTTGAATTTCTGTCAACTTCAAACTAAACCGACCTTAATGGAGTCTGTATCGACAAAGTCATACACTTGAAATGTGGGTTTACAAAGTCACGAGGGGACTGAACAAACTGTCTAAGGAACTGAAAGGAGCTCGACATGAGGGGGCAGGTGGAGAACATGGAGCAGAAAGGCAGCTGGGCGGTGGGCAGAGATGAGATCACCCAGGACTCTGCAGGCTGCGCTAAGGGTTTGCGTCTTTGTCCAAAAAGCAATGGGAAGCAACTGAGGGAGTTAAGCCCTGCAGTAGCAGATTAGCTGGGTATTTTAGACCAATCTCCCATCTGCTCAAGGAGTATCAACTGTAGGAAGCCACCGTGGATGCAGGGAGGGCCACTCCCGGCTGCCCCTCCCCTTCCACGTGTTCTTATGGCTGATGAAAGACCTTTTACCGTTTCTTAGGGATACGGGCATCTCAAACCCAAATGCCTCAGAGGCCCCAGTCGAGGAAGCAGGCAGGACGCGAGAGAAAAAGGGATGGGGGCACGAGCAGCTGGAGAGCACGTACCCCACCCGGGCATCCACAGCCCCTGCCCATCCATCAATCGTTGCTGGGTGAAAACAGCCCTGGACTTCCCAGGGCTTCTAATTTTTCAGGAGAAGCTCAAAAGATGGATTTTTGTGTGGGAACCTAATTTTCTTTTGCGTAGGACCCTTCCTGTGAAGATCGAAGCAAACTTGTCCTCAGGCAGAAGCTGTACCACGGGTTGCCAGCGTATCCCCTCCCTTGCTCCTCTTCCCAGGCCCACCACCAAAACTTAAAAGGCAAATTCTACAACTCCCAACACAGTGCAGGTGACTCTTTCTTTGAGGCTCGTAGCTCCAGGGTTCTAATCAGTCTTGTTGGATGATCTCTTGCCTCTTTTAAACTTCATTTTTTTCTCCTATATTGGAGGGACAAGAGAAGTTTAAAATAAATGAGAGGGAGAGGTTGGGATTTTGCTCTGAAACACTAGGGATCTTGAGAAACCCCCAAGGATGGGCTACCCACTCCATTCAAAGCTTGGTCCCCTGCACAGAGAGATCTCACCCTGCTTCACCCATGCTGTCTCATCCTGAGATTTCATCTTCACTGACCTTGGTCATTAGCAGCCCGGCCTCTCCCTGTCCCCCATACCACTCCCTGAAGGCTGGAGATGGGAGGTTGTTCTGCTTTGTAGATACTTTGTAATCACTGACAACAGCCTCTGGAGCCTGCTAGCTCCACTACCTGAAAAGCCTCTCCTTCCTCACTTACTGTGATAAAACTTAGAAACGTGGACTCTAGGAAGACTTTAATCCAGTTGAGCAGACAGAGGAAGTGGTGTACACAGTCCATGGGCATAGACGGTGAACTACGGCCCACAGACCAATCCGGCCCTCCGCCTGATTTTGTGAATAAAGTTTTATTGGAACATGCCTGTTTGTTTCTATGTCAACCATAGCTGTTCTCCTGCTAGGACTGCAGAGCTGAGTAGTTAGTTACAGCAGAGACTGTATGGCCCACAGAACCTAAACTATTTATTAGCTGGCCCTTTGTAGAACAAGTTTGCCCAGATGAGAGAAAAGAACTAGCGGATATTGAGGGTTGCTGTGTACTGGATTACCATGTTAGCGGCTGGATTACCATGGAGCGGCTGGTTGGATTACCATGTTAGCACACATCAGATCATTTCACCCTCAAACATTTCTTCAAGAGGAAAGACTTATTATCCCCATTTTAGAAAAAAGGAGGCTCATCAGGGCTATCCAGCTTCCTCAGGGACCCCACGGGGATCCCTCCCCCTGTGTAGGGTTCAAATTAAGCCCAGAATCTTCCTCATACGTGTGGTTCTTGATGGAGATGGAACTGCCCCCCAGAGGGCATTTTGGAAATTCACAGGGGCATTTTCGGGGCACTACTGGCATTTACAGGGTGAGGGCCGGGGAGGCTGGCTGCCCTGCCATGCACAGGACAGTCGTGATGGAGAAAGAGCTGCCCCACGGACTGCTAGCAACACTGCCTGTGGCATCTGAGTCACCATGTAACACACTCATACTGGTCTGTGTTTGTGACTGTCACATTCACACAGTGAGTCTTGAATAGCCCTATTTTTCTAGAAAACAGAAAGTGCCAAAGAGGTTCAGTTGAATATTTTATTTACTAGGTAAAAAAAAATATGACTACTTCATATGTTTAAGTCATACCAGAACGTTCACTTAAATATTTAATATCATAAAAATTACTTTCCTCTTATTTGTTTTCTTATGTTTTGGTATTCTGTTATTTTTAAAAATATGTGGATATGTAAGTTATATTATCTATGAGTATCAGTTTAGGATGGCAAAGGGGATGTTACAAAATAGTTATCAAAAGGGCATGTTAAGTCTGATAGCCGAAAACATGCCCCACATGATGCTCAGATAATTAAGACATCATTATGCCCCATCATGCTCTGTCATGCTCTGCCATGACCCATCATGCTTTGTCATGCTCCATCATGTCTCATCATGCTTCATCTTGCTCCATCATGCCCCACCTTGCTCCATCATGCCCCACCTTGCTCCATCATGCCCCACCATGCTCCATCATGTGATCCCATCATGTCCCATCATGCCCAACACATCCCATCATGCTCCATCATGTCCCATCGCACTTCATCTTGCTCCATCATGATCCATCATGTCCCAACATGCTTCACCTTGCTCCATCATGCCCCAACATGTCCCATCACATTTCATCTTGCTCCACCATGTCCCATCATGCTTCACCTGCTCCACCATGCCCCACCATGCTCCATCATGTCCCATCATGCCCCACCATGCTCCACCATGCTCCATCATGTCCCATCATGCTCCATCATACTCCATCATGCCTCACCATACTCCATCATGTCCCATGAAGCTCTGTCATGCTGCATCATGCCCCCTCATGCTCCATCATGCTTCATCTTTCTCCATCATGCCCCACCATGCCCCATCATGCTCTGTCATGCTCCATCATGCCCCACCATGCTTCATCTTGCTCCATCATGCCCCACCATGCTCTGTCATACTCCATCATGCCCCACCATGTCCCATTATGCTGTCATGCTCCATCATGTCCCATCACGCTTCCTCTTGCTCCATCATGCCCCACCATGCTCTGTCATGCTCCATCATGCCCCACCTTGCTCCATCATGCCCCACCATGTCCCATTATGCTGCCATGCTCCATCATGTCCCATCACGCTTCATCTTGCTCCATCATGCCCCACCATGCTCCCTCAATGAAGAGCTCCTTCCCCTAGCAGTTATGGGGCTGGAAGCAAGTTGCAGACTTCCCTACTCTTGCTCTTCTTCCTCACCTGTAAAACAGAGCTTTTCTCATCTCCTTCAACAAAGCCTGTGAGTGCATGTAACAGTGGTGAGTGGAGCACTTTGGAGGGATCCCCCAATAACAGACAGTAGGAAGGGGCCACATTCGGCCGCGAACACAAGCAACACAGGGCTGCATTCCTGGGTGAAGGAGGACGGCATGTGGGGTTAATTTCAACTCATCTTTCAAGAATTATTTGTTGAGCAACCATAGACCCCACTGGTGAACCGGCAGGGACATTATAGAGCTGACGTTCCAGTGGGTGACAAGATAATAAACAAATCAGCAAGTTCAATTCAAAATGTGGCAATCGTATGAATGAGGCGAATCAACAAAGTAACACCATAGGAAATAAACTGCAGAGGGAGATATCGCTGACGGAAAGGTTGAGAGGTCTTTCCAAGGACTGACATTTAAGGTCAAGAGTAAATAAGATGTGGGCATCCCAGACTCAAATAGCAAGAGCAAAGGTCCTGAGGTAGGAAAGTGCTTATGTTGGGGGCCGGGGTTGTTTGGTGTTGAAGTGAGCGGAGTACAGATGGCATACAGCCTTGAAGTTCCCAGCGAGGACCTGGGTTTTAGCCTAAGAGCAACGGGAGACAGTAAAGGCAGGAAGAGGGAAAAAAAACCTGGGGGTAGAGGACAGCCTGAATGAGCAAGGATGTATCCTGAGGAAATGCGGTGTGAAACGAGATGAAGTCAGGCCAGGTCATTGCTATTTTATGCCCGTGGAACCAGAAACAACTGCATTTGTTGTTCACAACCAGACACACAGCGGCATGGGGAATGTGGTATCTCGATATTATCGAGGCAGGAGGGATCGGGGCAGGGAGAGAGACTGCAGTCAGAGAGGCTGGGGCGAGGCTTCGATTGGATCAACTATGAACTGATGGAGGCCTGGGTGAGGGGGCCAGCGGGCAGGATGGAGGACAAGCAGGGGGCAAAGCCTGACCGAGTGCATGAAGGGATTGGGAGGAAGGAACGCCAGGGCGGATTCGATGGCACAGTAGAGGGGAAGGTCCCGGACGCCGGGGTTGGGAGGTGAGGGACAGCCTCAAACATTATCTGGAAGCAGGAAATCCCGTGGCTCCTTCTGCTCACAAAACACGGACACCAGTGTGCTCAGGAAACACAGAACATGTTGGCAGGAAAGGAAGATTCGATGGAAAGCACCCTTTAGTGATGGGGAAGCCTCTTGGAAAGGTTGACTAGTTTGCTGTGAAATGGTATTAAACAACTCAGGCAGTTCCTTTCCCCAGGTCCAAGGTCTGACCAAGTGCACCGCTGCTAGAGGGCTTCTCTAGCCACGCCCCTCCATCCTGACAATAACCGAGGGGTCTGGTGGCTGTTTCCTCCACCTCCTCTGCCCGTCCCTTCCCCGCCCACCTTCTCTCTCAGCTGATGGCTTGCTCCTGGGTTAGACCCACATCCTCCTGCAGCTACCACCCGTCTCTCTGCCCGCTCTACGGATAAGCACCTTCTCCAAGTGGACTCCACACCTTCCTCCGCCATCCTCCCCGCCTTGTCTCTCAAGCCCGCTCCAAGGGGGTGTTCTCGCCCGCCTCTCACGGAGGCAGCTTTTGCTGGGGTTACCCGGGGCCCCTGGGGGCTGTGGCTGGCTGTGGCCGGTCCAGCAGTTATTCTCGCTTCGAGTCCCACTCGGCCACACACTGGCACACTCGGGCACTCTGTCTACCTTGAAACCCCAGCTGCACTTGGCTTCAGGACACCGCCTCCCCTTCCCCCACACCACTCCTTGCCCTCCCCCTGCCTCCCTGGCCACCCCTGCTCCGTCTCCTTTGCCAGCTCCTTCTTTTCCCTGCAACGTCAAAACATCAGAGGGTTTCAGGGCCAAGTGCAGACCTTAGTGCAGACCTCTTCCTAGGGACTCTCACCAGCACGCTCTCATTAAATTGCATCTGCTGCCCCCCTAAAATGCTTACCCCGGGGCCAGGCCTCTGCCCTGAATTCCAGACCCACACATTTAACCACTCACTTCACATCTCCAGTTGGAGGTCGAAAGGATCTCATACATAGCCTATCCGCAACCAAACCCTTAACCCTACCTCCTCCCCGCCCCGATCCTGATCCTGATCCTGATGAGTCTTTCATCTCAGAAAACGGCAGCTGCAGATGCTCAGGTCAGAACATTGGATGTCCTCCCCGGTCATCCCTGCCGTCCGTCCACCATCCCGCATCCAGTCCTGTCACCTCTACCTTCCGTGTGCAACCCGTATGGGCAGACGAAAACCCCACACAGTTTCCTGTAGTGAGACCCCCCATCGCAGGCGTCAGAAGACTGGGGCCTGGCTAGCACCGCCCACTGCTTCCTTGCTGGGTGACTCTGACCCAGGCCCCTCGCGTCTCTGAGCCTAAGTGTGCTGATCTGTAGAACGCGATGCTAACACTGGGCCCAGCTTGCTCAGCGAGGGGGCTGTGACAGTCCGGGGAGGAGACGCAAGTACACTACCAAGTGGTAGAATATGACCGTTCTGATTACGGCCGCATCTACTTCTGTGCTCGGAACCCACCAGAGCGCGATGCCGCCGAGCTGTGGCGAAGTCTTGCCATTGGGAATATTCCTGAACATGAGCTCTTTGCCTCACGCAAAGTTTCGCTGCATAGGCCACCCCCACCCCTGCCTCTCTGGGGAGCTCTCCACCAACTCCACCCCACCGCCCCGCCAACCCCACACGAAACCTCCGTGAAATTCCATCTTCAGAATTGCAAACAGATTGTGCTTGAAATGACCAGAGGTTTGTCAAAGCCAGACTATCTGCCATTTCTCCTTTTTTAAAGGTCCCTCAGGAGATGATTAACAACAGCTGAAAGAGGAGGAGAGGGCAGAAATGAGAGCCCCCCAAGGCTTCTCCAGATTTTCTCTACAAGCTGCCTGTGACTCTGAACAAAGGCTCAGACCTGGACGGCCAGCGAAGTCTGATGAGTCACATTGCTCATGTGAGCCCTCTTTTATCCGTTAAGATCCTGCTTGTGCCCCGAGAGCAGGGCTTGATGTATGGTAAGCGTCCTAACCTTCCCCACAGGGCAGGGCCGGGCATGATTCAGTGAGTGGCTAAGCCGTCCCACCCATTTGCTACGTGGGCACAGATGGCCCCAGAGAATCCCGGTCTCGGCCACTCTGGCAACAAACCTGACAAGAGTTACCTGAACACCTCCTGGGTGCCAGGCATCACGCCAAGTGCTTACCGCGCGTTAGCTTCCTCCACCAACCCCCCAGTTTCCCTTTCAGGCAAGGAGACCAGCACCCCCATTTGGCAGATGGGGAAGCTGAAGCATGGAGGAGGGCAGTCACACAGGGGCCCAGGGGCACGTGGCTCTCATGAATTGACCCCAGGCCATTTGCTTCCAAAAGTCACGCCGCTTTCAAGCCACCTGCCAGGGAGTTTCAGACTCAAGTGCTCCCTGGGATGGGCAGGTGAAATAACTGCAGGCCAGGCGAGGACTGCAGTGGCTGGGAACACACGTGTCTCTGCGGGGACCGCAGCTACTTGGAGATACAAGTGACATGGATGAATCTCAGCATCGTGCTGGTGACAGAAGCCGGCCTCAAGAGGCTGTGTAACGTACAACTCAATTTATCGGATGTCTTGCAAAGGCAAAACTATAGGGACAGAAAACAGATCAGGGGCTCCAAGGAGCTGCGAATGGGGAGGAAGTTTGGGAGACGGATGGAGATGCTCTTGACTTCTGGTGGTGGTTACACAACTGGACGTTTGTCAGAGCTCCCGGAACAGTATGGTAAAGACAGGTAGATTTTACTCTATGTAAATTACATCTTAAGCAAAATGGGGGAAAAAAAAACAAAACCCGACTGGAATTGAGTGGTGGGCTTCCAGCCAGCGTGTGAGCTCTGCCCTGTACGACAGTGGAGAAGCTAGAACAGATGGCCGGTGGTAGTGACATGGGACAGTCCATGGGTGTGGCTGGTAAAAGTGACGAGGGGAAGGAACAGACACGTGGGACAGTGGATTCTGGAATCCAAAATGCCAGAGACACAGTCATATACTTATTATCTAAAATAATATGCTTATTATCTAAAAGTATCAGAGCGCTGTTGTCATAGACATGAATCAATAAAGACCCAGAGGACTCTTCAAACATCTAGAAGAAACCAAGCATTGATCTATCCAGGAGCCAAAGGCCAAGACTTTGGAAAAAGACCAAACCCCTCACAAGAGGTCACGGAATGAGTCAGGAATGGAACCCAAAATAGGATCCGGTCCTCCCAGCTCTTCCCAGATTGTCATAGCGGGCCACCTCCTTCGTGAAGGGAATCCCCAGTCAAAGTAGGTAGGATAACTGAGCAGCAGCAGAAAGGGAGCCTGGAAGAGAAGACTCAGAGTGTCAGCGATCCTCATGGCCAGGATGGAAATCGCTGCTCTCCTCAGTTGCTCAGAAGCTGCGTGTCTTGTCCCGCTGGACAGACAGCAGGAGCTGATTGGACAATGGAACCCCTATACATTTTCTTGCCAAAATAACATTATGCAAACTTGAGGAGAGGTTTCTAAGGTTCTTCATGAGATTAGGACAATGGGTTGACTTAGACTCCACTACCTACAGCTTGGTGCCTGGGTTTCCTCCTTCTGGACCAGAGCAGGGGTGGGGGGTGGGGAGGGTGTCTCACTCCCCCTCCTCCTTACTGAAGCTGTTTCTGCCTCTGCAATCACTGAGCCCCTGGCTGCACGTGTGCAAACACACACACACACACACACACACACACACACACACTCCCTAACACAACATCCCCCCTACACATACACACACAGGGAGGGAGGAGGCAAGAAGCAGAAAGAACAATGAAAGGTTGCCCAGCCCACAGGGGCTCTGTCCGATGCTTCCCTCATTTGTCAGGTGGGGAAGATGAAAGAATATTTGGTTTTAAACCATTGTCCTTCCTGACCATATGAAAATATTCCTTTTTATCGCCTGCCAGTAACCTGAGCAATCCTGGGATAAGCCAAGCTCTCTTTGGGCATCTCCTTCTGTCCTTCCAGCTTGGTCCCTACCCATTATTCAAGTGCCATCCAACAGCCTCCTCCTCCAAGAAGTCCTTCTTAACTGCGTCACTACAGATCTCATCTTTCCTTCAAGAAGCATTTAAAAAGTAATTCAAGAAATTTAAAAACTCATTTTATAGTGCCAAAACATTTTTGCTTTGTTAACAGCAACAAATAAGACACCCCCTTGGCCACAAGGTGCTTTCTGGGAACTGCAGACCACACCAAGTAGCCCCCCGCCCCACACTATCTTCTCGTGAACTACCTCACAGAGTCCTCGTGGGTGAGCAGGAGAGTAAGAAGAACCAGCTCTGTTTCCTCCCACTGTGTGACTTCGAGCAAGTCGCTTAGCCTCTCGGACCCTCTCTTCCTTCCCTGAAAATGGGAGTAATCTAAGTACCGCCTAGGTGAATGCAGGTCAGCACCTAAATTATTGCCTGATACACTGGAAGCACTTAGTAAATATTCTGTTACCCTAGCGTGTGCTAGATAAGCTGTTAATATTTTATTGTTCATTTCGACTTCATATTAAGTGATTCCCTTCATTTATCTTGTCAGCTCCCTATCAGCAGTAACATTTCTCTGCCCCCCACAATCTCCACTGGCAGAAAACGCAGCCACTGGGAACGCCCCCCCTACGTGCTGATGGTCATGAACTCGTCCCAGGTTAGAGATTAACGGCTGTAAACATTTTCCTTACAATAGCAGCCAACCTTTTTTGATGTGAGCGGCTTATTATGTGGCTCTTTATTGGTGGGCATCATCAAGGCAGTCTCAGGTGCTGCGCTGGGCCTGGGCTCCCAAGTCCACGGCCACAGGGACCCCTGTTCCCTTCCCCGCCCACAGCCTTCACTGCCTGGCCGCTCACCCTCTGGCATTGTACGCCTCCCCTCCCCAACCCCTGAAGAGGTTAAAACCATAGGCTCTGGAGTCAGGCGGCCCCGGTCAGAATCCAGCTCCAGTTCTTCACGAGCTGTGAACGAGTAAGGTTACCTCCAAGCAGAAGGGCTTTCCAAGTGCCCTCGGCCAAGGCTGTTGAAGATCCAAGGTCCTAACACACCGGGGGGTCTGGCAGTGACCGTTCCCTGCTGTGGTCACCAGCATCGTCCTGATCCGTAGTGTCAGCAGTCTCGGGACTACGTCTCGGGGAGAATGGAGTCTGCATGTTGACGTGGGCCCCAGGTGAGTCTGTGTGTGTGTGTGTGTGTGTGTGTGTGTGTGTGTGTGTGAGAGAGAGAGAGAGAGAGAGAGAACACTTGGGAAGTGCTGACAGAGATGGCCACGTTTGCAAACACCAACGCCTGCAGTGGACAGAGGCAACCAGAGTCGATTAGCAAAGCCACCCCTGGGGCCTCTGTGCACATGAAGTCACGTGACTGCTCAGCTCACAGCCCCTTCTGATTAGACTAAAGGGGGCACTTGACTCAAAGCCAGAAACCCCACTGGCCGGCCACAAGCCATCAGATTGGGTCTGTGGTTCAACGGGGGGGAAGAGGAGCACAGCCCAGGTGGACACCGCGTTGGGGTGACCAGACTTGGTCTCTCACTTCCCCCACAGCTGAGAAACTGAGCCAGAGAAAGGAGCAGACCCATGGTTAGAAGCAGAGACAGGTGACCACATGGCTTCCAGAGACAGGGACCTCCAGATCTCGTCTGGGAGCCTCTGATCCCTGGGGCTATCCTTCTGTCCCATTAGATCAAATACCCCCTCCATGGCCTTTGAAATACCCTTCAGGCCTGTGAAGACAGGAATTAAATAAATCCCTTAAATGGAAAATTATGCAGTGGTTAAAAGAAATAAGGACAACTGATGTGTATGGACATAGAAAGATGGCAAAATCATAGTAAAAATAAAAAGCAAGTTACTAATCCTTACACATAGCATGATCCCACTTTCATCTTTGAAGATATAAAGCAATGAACTACATATTGCAAGATGAATAAATCTTAAAACTGAACATCTAGTGAAAAAGAAACAGAATGAGATTTATAGCACAAAGCCATTTCTGTGAATTAAAAGCACCTTCACACCAGAACTACAGGAAGAATTGCACAATGAGTATACACCTCCAAGTCCATAAATCACACCCAGGATGCCCATGGCAGCGATGGGGTGGCAGTGAGCAGGGAGCGTGCCTGGGATCAAGAGTGAAGCAGGAAATGTAAATTCAAAAAAATAAAAATGAAGGGCTTTGCATGCAAATGATGACAGCTCGTGTCTGGCAGAATTTTAAGGAAGCCCCAGTGAGCCCTGCCTTCGTGTGATCCCCCTCCCTTGAGTGCAGGTGAGACCTGTGACTTGCTCCAGCCAACAGTATATGACGAGGGTGAAGACACAGTGTCCCACAATTAAACTGTATTACGTGGCCAACGTGACCATGATATTGTAGGAGGTCCCGTCTTAGCAGACCAGAGTGAGAGATTCTCCCGCCAGCTCTGAAGACATGAGCTACCAAGTTGTGACAGCTGTGTCGCACGTCACGAGAGGGCCACGTGGCAAGGAACGGCACCCAGAGGTCTCTAGGATCTGCAAGGGGCCTCTTTGCAGGACAAAAGTGGTACCTCAGTCTTAAGGCCACAAGGAACCGAATCCCGCCAACAGCCACGTGCATGCGGAAGAGGGCCCACACGCCAGAAGGCCACGCGGCTGAGCTGACACTGATCACAGCCCCGTGAGTCCCCAAGCAGAGGACTCCGTAAGCCACGCCAAACTCCTGACCCTGAACAGACTGGGAGGTCATGAATTTACATTGATTTAAGCTAAATTCGTGGTGACTTATTACTCGGCAATACGTAACTCATACAGTATGCCATGAGATGAGGCATAAGATTACCTCAACTGCCTGCCCCCTGAGGTTAAGAGGGTAATTAAAATTAAATGTACATGTTAGTATACGCATTAAGAATGTTCTTTAAATCGGCCTCAGTAATTGAGTTATTCTGACTTCAAACTCCGTCCTCCTCCACGGGGCCGTTTCCACCCTCTGATCCCCTCGGCCACACCTCCCTAGATTCCTTGGAGCGTCTCTGTGCTCTTTGTGGGATGAGGAGCCAAAGCTGGGTTTGGAATTCCAACAAAGGCTTGTCTAATGCAGGATACAGGAGGACCTTCTGAACTTATCTATCACAGTCTTTGATCTGGGGGGCAGTCTCTCCTGATTCCTGTTTCACCTACAGTGTGGGGGAGAGATTATATCTGAGTCACACTTCCTTATCCCAGCCCTAGATGATTTTTGCATGAGTTCTGCGAGTGCCGTTTTTCTGGGGACCTCGGGATATTATTTAAAATAAGTAGCATTTATTGAATGCTTGCTATGTGCCAGGAACCATGCCAGACCCTTCACCTGTTTAAGTCATTTGGTCCTTACAGTAACAACACTGTGGGAGGTAACACTGTCTTTGTTTCCTAGATGAAGAGACTGAGGTTCAGAGAGTTGTGGCATATCCGTGGTCACACAGCCCAGGAGTGACGGAGCCCAGGATCTGAACCCACATTTCCCTGACTCCAAAACTCACATCCTTCCCACTCTATGTGGAAACCAGTCTTTGCTCATAAATCAGTATAAATTCTTTGCATTCTCTTTTCCAAATAGCCTTTTCTCTGGTTGTTCAAAGGTCTTTGAATTCTATTTCTGTCTTCCAGGATAGGAGTACTGCCTCTTCTATGTCATCTACCTGTTTCAAAAGCATAGTCTCAAATCCTTCACCCAGGTTGTCAACAAAGACGTCAAGCAGAATGGATCCCAGAAGTTTCTGGAGAGTCACGTACTATCTGGTTGAGACTCTCAAATCACCTGTTCATGCACCTATCTATCACTTCGTCATATTTACTGACCACAAAAGGAAAATGCTCGCCATAACATGATCTGCAATTTTAAGCCCTCTAAATGTCATACCAGTAAACTAAAACTTGCCTATTGGATGGAGTGTTGGACAGTCATTGTTACACATTTTTCTTGGCATTTAATATGGGAAAAAATACCAAATAATGTTAAGGCACCAGTATTATCTAGATAGTGTGTTTACAGACAACCTCCATCTTAAGATTTAACTAATACTGAACTATGGTCAAAAGTCAAATGCTCAGGCAAAAATGTTACAGGCAGACAATGAAAAGAAAAGAAAATATACAAAGTAAATCAATGCCTTTTACAAACATTGAATATGTAAAACCCAACACAGTGTAAAAACTATGTGGTCAACGAAACTTTGGTGAGATCTTCAGAAGTGGAGTGGGCAGGACTAACTGAGAATTCATGTATCAATTAATTCAATAGAGTGTAGATCAAAGACATCTTCTTTTTCAGGCCAATTTCCCCAAAGCAAATACTCTTCCACTTTCCACAGACCTTCCATTTGCATTCATTGCTTTCAAAATTAGTAACGACTCTCTCTAAAATTATCACGGCTGGTCCACAGACCACACTTTGAGTAGCAAGGTTCTTTATAAGGCACATCCTTGGCCTTAATATTGTAACAGTGATAATGGGGTCTTCTCTGATCATACCTTTAAAGCCACAATCTCCCCAACTCCTTACCCCTTACAGAAGGAACTGTGTTGTTTCCCCATTGCTACTTCTCACACCACCAGTTTCCATTGCATCTAAGATGCCATTTGCTGTGAGACACACCATTATTTTAGGTACCACTAAAAACGAAGAAAAAAAAAGTTGCCAATTAAATGATATGAGGCTTTACCAATAGACCGGATTCTGTCACATAAACTAATGATACCAACTTCTTAACGTTTTAAAATTTCTTTCCTTTTTCCAAGGAGATTTGATCATTTCTTCTCCCTTCACTAGTGCTGATGGGCACACGGTAGGAGATCCTTCTGGACTTATTTCAATAACCAAAAGCAATACAGTTGCATTCTCTTTGAATGTTTTCCTTGCTTAGGCCTATAAAACATGTGGGTGTTGCTTTACAATAAAAAAAATGGAACTACCATTGTCCCTCCAATGACGTCTGTTCACTCACATCAAACAAATGTGCTGTTGCTCTATTCTCATTCCCTTTTGCATCCATAATAGCAACGCTGAATCCAACAGAGTGTAATATTACAATATTTTAAATGGAAATTAAACTCAATACGTGTAGTTCCAACAATACATATAACTTGGCAGGAGGGACGGCCATAAGCACGGCTACAATGACGTTTACGCACAAACATACAATGGCAACCACATACAATTGTCTCCCTGAGAGCGAGCACAGGAGAGCAGTCCCACCGACTGCAAACTCAAATGTATCTCAGTGTCAAAGGTATTAACATGGGGAGGGGTCTGCGTTTGAGAATTTATGAAATGAAGCATTTACGTTACTTGTTCTTCATTCCCCAGCACAGTTAGGATGAAACCTCCATTAGGGCAGGAATTATTATCTCTCCTGTTCTCTGCTATCTTCTCAAAGCTTAAAACAGTGCCTAGGACAGACTGATTGATCAATCAATCAATCAATATTTGCTGAATGAATGATTCAGTTCTGCCTCAGACTTGGCTCAATACACAGCTTGTATACTGTAGACAGTTCCAAATCCAAGTTTTGCTCCTTAGTGCATGAATCTTACTTACAATAATTTGGCACAGAGATACTTCATTTTGGGTGTCACATGTAAAACTCTGCCAAAATAAAAACTTTAACATACCTCTAAAACATGAAGTATTTTTTTAAAGGACTCATTTGGATCCAAAAGACAATTCCATCAACATTTGCTGAAGGCAGTGCCTATTGCATTCAGGACACTATGCTGGGTTCTCAGGGTACAAAAAAGCACGAGGTGAGTGGGAGAGTTAAAGAGTGTTTGTACAAAGACAAGGACACACACTTGTCCTATTTGTTAAGTACTGACCCAAGTCAGGATCAAACACACCTGTTGTTGCTTTTCTCTCTGGCCCCATGCCCTGCGGGCACCCGGTGGCAATCACGGGAGGGTGGAGTGGGGGTGGTATCCACTTCCGACCAGACCTGGCTGTAATTTCTAGAACCTTCCTCTTCTTTTTATTTATTTATTTATTATTATTGTTATTTTTTTTAGAACCTTCCTCTTCTTAAAAACAAGGTCAAGTCTCTCCTACTTGAATAGAATCACAGCCCTTTCCATTTCCATCCTACGTTTCCCCTTACCATTTGCATTTTATAATTACAAAAATGATACATGCATGTGAGTAATTAATTATTTAAAAATAAGAAATTAAAAAGTGAAACATGCGGGGTGCCTGGGTGGCTCAGTGGGTTAAAGCCTCTGCCTTCGGCTCAGGTCATGATCTCAGGGTCCTGGGATCGAGCCCCACATCGGGTTCTCTGCTCTGCAGGGAGCCTGCTTCCTTCTCACTCTGCCTGCCTCTCTGCCTACTTGTGATCTCTCTCTCTGTCAAACAAATTAAATCTTTAAAGAAAAAAAAGGTGAAACATGTTCACTGAATTAAAATTTTCAAGTCAAACACGTAGACAAATTTAAAGTGAAAAGTTTCCCATCCATCTCTGGTCACAGTTTGTTATACGCCCTACCAGACTTTTCCCTACATTTCCACCCAGGTGCATATGCATCAATTCTTTCAAAGAAGTGGAATCATTCTATATACACTACTCTAGAGTTAGCTTTCTCCCTTTATTGAGGACACTGCGTCCATATCCATACCCATATCTGTGTCTATACTATATCTAGCCACATCTGCAGCCATAGTCATACCTCATTCTTTTTACAAGTTGAACAGTGTTCTATGAATGTACTCCAAGTTTATTCGAACACACCTGTTTGATGGGTCATTTCCACACTAGACAATAAACACACACACACATTTTGCCTCTTACGAGTATTTCTGTATTTCTAAGTAGGTCTGGTGAAAAATTCTAGTAGAATTTCTGTAAATTCTATAAGGCAAAATGATGTGTGCATTTTAAGTTGATGGTAGTGATAAACTGCCCTCCGGAAAATCTACACCAATAAACCTTCATTCTTTCTTATGCGTTCAAATGTTAAGTGAGCACCTTCTATGTACTAGGCTCTTTTCTAGGTGCTGAGAAGATGATATGAACAAGAAAAAGTCCCTACCCTCGCGGAGCTTACAATCTGAAGCAGAAAGCTAGATAATCAGCAGATACAGAAGCTGCAGGGTATCTCAGGATAACAAGAGCGACAGGAAAAAGCAAGTAGGGAAAGGGATGGAATGGGGCAGGATGAGTGGGGACTCTTTTAGATAAAACAGGCAGGAACCTCCTTTGAGAGGTGAAGGAAGTGAAGTGATAGATATGAAGGGGAAGAACATTCCAGACAGAGGGAATAGCACTCCCAACCAAAAATATAAAGCTCTGTGTTTACCCAAACCCTCACCAATATGGCTATTATCACCTGCCCCCCCTCGGTCTCTCTCCGAATTGTTGGCAATCTGAGGTAAAAAGAGACATATATTATTTGAGGTAAAACGTTTTTCCCCATGTTTAGTGATCATTTATAATTCTGTGAATTGCCTGTTGTAGGACCTTTGCCCATTTTTCTGTAGTGGTGTTTGACTTCAACTTACAAATTTGTAAGAGTGTTTCATTTTAAGGATATGGAGACTTTGCCAGTTAGGGCCCAAATATTTCCCAGATTTGCAATTTTCTTGTAACTTGAGTCTCCTGTCTTTCCCATAAAGAAGTTTAAAAGTCAATCTTTTATGAGTTGGGATTTTTGTGGCTTTTAAAATGGGCTTTCCCAGCTCAAAAATTACATGAATACTTTCCAATTTTTTTTAGTACTTTTGTGTTTTGATATGTTTAACACTGGGGCTTTTGTGGAGGGTGGGAGGTAAGGGGATCTACAGTATGAGGAGGGGAATCTCACTTTTCCCCCAGTTGAGATCCCAAGGATTCTAGTGCTATTTACTGAACCCCCGGTTGGGGGTTCAGGCTGTGAACACGGCTGCCCCCTCACCGGCTTTGTCACCTAAGCCCTGCGTCTCAGAGTTCTCGCCTGGAAAATGGGAATAACACCAGCACCTGCTTCTTAGGGTTGCCCCGAGCATTTAGAGAGGACAGTGAAGCGCCCAGAGCACAGGGCACAACAAATGGGAGCTACACGTTCTTCACTAACTGTGGGTGTCACTGTCGGTGCGCCCTCAATTCCCAGCAGCCTACAGGAGCTCTCACTTGGGTCCCTTCCTCCGCCAGGGGGAGGCTGCTTACACTGTCATTGCCTTGTGGGTTGCTTTTGTAGGTTTTGGTCTGGTTTTGTAGGTTTTGGTTTGGTTTTGTCTTGTTTTTGAGATTTGAAATTACGTCTTCCTTCCTTTCCTTTTTTCGAAATTTCTTAGCTAGGTCACATTTCGACTTGTTATTATTGTCCATAATTTTATCAGGGTTTTGTTTGAGGAGATTGGCATGTTTGTTCTACTGATTCTCCCCATCCGGGAGCAGAGCGTGCCCCTCCATTTGCTCTTCCCTTCTGTGTCCCCAGGGGAATGACGGAGCTTTCTGCATAAGATCCTTCAGTCGCCGGTTTGACTTATTCCCAGGTCTTTCAGAGGTCCAGATCCTGCTCTACATGAGATCTTTTCCACTAGAGTTTGTAACTCGGATGTCGTTGGCACATTGGAAAGCTCCTGATGTAATTTATGTCTCTCCACCATTCTCAGAGCCCGTGTTGTTTCTATTTATCTGACTCCTTTTCCCCCTTGTTCACTCCTCATGATTCTATAACAACCTAGAGCATGCAAAAGATTTCCAAATACACTCTCCTCAATTCTCACAACAATCCCAAGTCGTCAGCAGTACAGAGTTTTGGTTTTCGTTCTCATTGTGCAAATGTGGAAGGTGAGGGCTCAGAGAAGGTACATAACCTCACCCAAGGTCATCATCCTGATGGTGACGGAGCCAGAACTTGAACTCAGGACCCTCTGGCTCCAAAGCCTGTGCTCCTTGCACTGCCCTAATTCATTAGGATTTTGTCATTCTGCTGTTACCCAGCAGTCCCCTGACCCCCAAGCTGCCCCCCTGTCCCTCAGACATGCCACATTGGCTCCCACTCCAGGGCATCTGCCCCACTGGCATGTGAGGCCCCTGAAGGAGAGAATTCTCTATTTCACCCCCGTGCGTGGTGCCTGGGGCAGCCCCCAGCCAGGGCCAGCTTCAAGGGCCTCCAACCTGTACAGCCAGAAGTTCCCCATGCTTGGTGCAACGTGCTGTCCCCTTCTTCATACTCTTACTCACTTTATCAATGACCTTCTGATTTGTAAGTAGAGTCTGATGGGACAATGGAGCCTGTGCGTGAGCAGAGGAGATACACGCAATCCGTGTGTCCCCCCTTCCTTGCACAGAGGATTCAAAATGCCCTTGATCATAGGACTGCAGTGGACCCAGGATGCAGGCTGGTTCAGTGAGGCCCAAAGTGAGTACAGGGTCCAGGTTACATCTACGGCTGAGTAGGCAGGAAGCCTGAGAATAGGCACGCTCTGCTCCCACTGGAACTTGCTTCGTGGAATTAATGCTGTATTGTAAATTTGAAATATGCTAAGAGAGCAGCAGATCGTAAGTGTTTCCACCAAAAGAGAAAAATAAATCACGATGAGAGGTGACAGACGTGCTCATTAACTCGACTGTGGTGATCATTTCACAATGTATACGTCTGTCAAACATCACGCGGTGCACTTTAAATGTATACAGTTTCATTCGCCAATTACACCTCAGTGAAGCTGGGGAGAAAACTTGCTTCCAACCCAGAAAGAACACAATGACACTCTTAGGAGCATGAACAACCCGGGAGCCCTCTCATATCCTGTCTCCTGGTGTCTGAGAAGTCTCATGCTAACCGACTGTTTATGCTGAAGATGATGCCACAGGAGGAAAGGGAAAGATAAGACCACCCACAGTTCTTTCTCCTTTCTGTCCTTCCTTATTCATCCGTGAAATGGAGGCAGAGAGTGTTGGCAGAATGTACACGCATCAAGAAGTGAAATAAAAGCAGTCGAGTTAGATTCGTGCAGGTCCCCACTCTTCTGGTACGAACAAAACATCTATCCGGGTGTAAGCAACAAAATACAAATTGTGTAATGTCGGTAATTGCATGCATGAGTTAAAGGCTTATAGCTGCATTCCAAACAGGCATTGCACAATGCAAGATGAACAATAAAACTCATGCTAATTATGAAAATTTCTTTTTGCTTTACTTAGAACAACATTAAATAGCAAGGATGAAACACTATGAGAGAGACCACGGAAGAAAGGAATAATCTTTATATTTCACGCTGGATCCCACGAATTATGTAGGCAGCCCTGTTCCGGCACCTGCTCTAACAAGAGCTTCTTGCACCCATGGCTCTTCTCCTTGCAAATCCCTGCAGATTAACAGGAGCGACTTACAGGGCTTGGGGGTTTAGACAGAAGGAACACCTTCCAGCAGGACTCTACTAACACTGGCCCGAAATTCTCTGTGGCACCAGGCACTTTCCTACTGCCTATTCCCAGACACACCCTGCTGCAGACTGCTGCACATCTGTTCTTCTGAGAAAGGGATTGCTCCTGCGCATTTTCCAAAAGTGATGGCTAAAAGCTACACAGTGACATCTCCTAAGTTCATGGAGGAGCGGGGGAGGAGCGTGAGAAGAACCCACAGGTTTCATGCTTCCAGACCTTCTGCATCTTTAACTACGGTCCTATTATCACCTGGCTTTCTGGCTGGGAAGTGCTCCAGCTGGTTATTTCTGGCTTATCTTTACTAAAAATACAACCATAAAGAAAATAGCCTATATCCAGCCTCTTTCCTTGGTGTGTTTCCCTCCAGACGCAGGTCCCGTAGTCCCTTCCACCTCTATTCCGTCAAGATGCCATGCTTTATGCTGAGTTCAAGGGCAACTGGGATGCCAGCGGTACTGGAAGGAGTCTGGCTGATTAGAGAGACCCGGAACTAAACAGCACAGCTATGGGGGATGAGATTGGAGAGGCTAGAATCTTCACTTGCAAGGACAGAAAGAGTACAGAAGCCCATGGCTGGGCATCTTGCTACCCTCCCACCCATCTTCTTGCACACCCATGGGGATGGCCACCCACATGCACACAGACACCCACACATGCGTGCACGGGCACCAGATCTCCCACTGGTCACAGCCGTTTTGTGCTGAGACTCCTGCTTGCCTGGCCCTCTACACACGCGTTTTATTTCTCAGAGTCACTCTGTGAAGGGAGGGACTACCATCCCCATTTCACAGAAGACCAGACAGAGGCACAAAGAAGTCAGGAAACTGCTCCTGGGGGCGGGGCCGTCTAACGTGAAGAACACCGGGGATCCGCATGAGCCAGGCGCTCGGCCTCGTTAGCCGCCTGTCCTCCCGGCCTCCTGGATGATTACGTGTTCTCCACAGTGTCTTTTGTGTTCTCAGGCTTTACCTCATGACATTTACCGGGTACAGACTAAAGAATTTCTCCCTCTCTTGCTAGGATTTCCCATCTACCCTATAGAACAATATTAGAAATAAATTTCCTACAGCAAGTTCCCAGACCCAGAAATGCATGGGCATCACTCCAGTAGGGTTCCCTGCAGCCCCGCACCCGCTGAGTGGGGACCTCTGGGCATGAGCCCAGAAATCTGCATTTTAAAGCACATCCGTGTCACCATTACAAGCTGGCATGTTTGGGAACCCTGAATTCTTAACCTTTATTGTGCATAAGAATCAGCGGAGATCTTGGAATACGGGTTCTGATTCGGCAGGTCTGGGGCAGGGCCTGAGAGTCTGCATTTCTTATGAGCCCCCAGCTGATGCTGACACAGCGTCCATATCCGTGGACCACCTACTGAGTACTGAGGGTTTAGGTCAGGGGTTCACAGCCCCGTACAAACATCAGAATCAAAAAGACAAAAAAAAAAAAAAAAAAAAAAAAACCATCAGAATCACACAGGGAGCTTTTTGAGCTAAGCCGCCCGGGCCCTACCCACAGGAATCATGCAATTGGCCTACAATCAAATCAACGTCCCTCAGCTCAACTGTTTACTGGCCGCCTTGCACTGGCGTGCAAAATCCTACTGCTCGGTTTTCAGGAATTTTGTGAGCCAGTTGGTAAATAGATCCATTGTTGACCATTACATTATATAAACATAAAATTAAATTATATTAAAAACAAAGGTACTACTCAAAACATAGCCCTTCATAATTATTTGACTATATTTAACTACTGTACTTCTATGCTCTTGAGGTCATTGAGGCCTCTCGTACCTGTCTGTGGAAATACCACATAATGATATGCTACTGGGTATTTCTTCTCCATGGTCAATGCCATCAGCCGCCATCGGAGCGTTTACATCCCAGAAATTTGCAAACGTTACAAATCAAGGTTTACTTTCCCAGAAAGCGGGTTGTAAAACATCTGTCAGGACACCTGCAGTCCTCGAACATCTGCAGGGACCACAATCCCCTGGGATGCTTAATAAAAATGCAGACAGCTGGTGACTACCTGGTGTTTCTGAATCTAGTTCTCTGGGTGTGGGGCTGGAGAATCTGGGAATGTTTTAAAACAAGTGACCCAGGTGATTTCTTATCTCCAGTAAAGTTGCCTTAGGATATCGGTTAAATCTTCCTATTTAGCAAAACTTTACCCTCTCCTTGCTAAGAAATCATTTCTGATGGATTTTGAAAAGACTTTTGATCTGGGATCCCAGATCCCAGCACCCAGTTGGGTGCTGTCCCACCCAACTTCTGGGCAGAGCGCATCTCCCCGAGACCCCAACAGAAAGAAGCTCAACAGAGTTTATCCCCTAGGTGTCCTGGCTTCTGATCCCACACCCAAAAGCATCTGCCTCTGATTTTTCCCGGTAAAGATGGTGGGCTGCCCAGAATTTTCCATGCTCTACTGTCTCATCAGGCTTAGGTCCAAGTTCAAGCCCTTTTGCTAATGGTTGGAGAGAATCAAAGCACAAGGAACTAAATAACTAGGGCATAAAGAAAGTTCTGCCAGATTGTCTAATCTAAAGCTTTATTGAGATTTCCCGAGGTTCGCCCATCTCTGGGGTCATGGAACTGGGCAAATGTGGTCCTTGTGGGGACTGATCCTACAGCCCTGTGTTCTAATCCACAGTTATTAAGCTCAATATTTCATTAAGAACCCACATGTTTCTCCTTACTTGTTCCTCCAGCAACTCAACAAGTACATAGTCCTGTCACCAGGGTTCAAATGAAGAAATGGTTTAAGAAACATGTCCAGGTTGATGACATTTCTGATGTCTTAATCCCTAACCATGTGTATTTGTTTTCTGCTGCTGCATAAAAAATTATCACAAACTTAGCAGCTTAAAACAACACAAATATTATGTCACATCTCCGCCCACATGTCAGGAGTCCGGAAAAGGGTTCCTGGGTCCTCTGCTCCGGGTCTCGCCACGCTGAAATCTAGGTATTGTCCAGAGATACAATTCTCATCTGAGTTTCTGCCAAAGCCAAATACCACTTAAATTATTATTTACTTAATTTTTCTTTAAACTCACTTTATAGAAACTCAGGCTTGTCCTAAGCCATTATGTCTATGAAAGCCCCAGGCTGGATGGTCAAGTTCTCCTTTTTTTATTCTAATGATATGTTAAAATAAACATACCGTTATTGACAAATGTTTTAAGGTTTCCATTGAAAATCAACTTGTGCACCAATGGTACCCGCATCACACGCTGAACTTCTCGCTGCACCCCATCCGGGCTCCCTGACACCACAACCAGCACTAACAGGTCCCGGGCACCTGACAAATGATTTCTCTGGCCAACCAGCCTCATAGAAGCTACAAAGTTCAGGCTCCCAGACCCAGGCAAGTGTAGACCTACAGACAGGTGCATACTGTTTCATACAAATGCCTCCATACATTTGATACACATGTTATTGGCACCAGAAATGAATTTCCACAGCAGATCCTAATGTTTGCTGATGCTTGGAGAGCTTCAGAAAATATCTTCCAATACAACATATCATTTAATCTTCACAAACTCTGAGGTAATTACCATCATCCCCACTCTGCAGGTGAGGGAACTGAGACTAGGGGAAGAGGTAGGGCAGATTGCAATGCAAACACAGGTCCTGTGATGCATTCGGCAATGTTTCCCATGGCATCATTGCTCTCTCCCAAACAACCTGCTAGTTTCCTCCCCGTGATCATTTTCCTTTCTTTCTTGTAGCTGAGAACATGGCTGCCAGGAACAGAGACTGCATCTCCCAGCTTCTCCTGCAGCCAAGAGAAGCCACGTGACCAAGGGCTGGCCAATTGGGATGTGAGTGGAAGAAATGTGTGCAACTTCTGGCAAAAGTCCTTCAAGATTCTTGCTCTGTCTCCTTCCTGTTGGCTGGAATGTAGCCACGATGGCAGGAGCTTCAACAGCCCTTTTGAACAATGAGGTGACCCTGGAAAATGGACACCATGCACAGTGAAGCAACAAGGTATTGGGACTCACAGTCCCTGAGGACTTTCTGGAGCAGAACCAAACAGCTTCCCTTTGGACTGTTACATGAAAGAGAAATAAGTCTTTACCTTGTTTAAGAGACTCTTATTTAGGTCTGTGTTATTTATAGCCAAACCTTTCCATAACTAATATAAGGTCATAGCAAGGAAGGGAAATGCCAAGGCTGCACTGCCCCCAATTCACAGATCAAGTCCTTGTTTCCTTGGAAACAGAACACCTGGCTGTGGGACTGTAGCAACAGGACACATGGCTGAGTCATGGCCCACAGGTGGTACTTTGTAAACGTTTATCCACTTAGGTGGAGCCTGGACCAGAGTCCCATACCGGCCACCTACAAGCAATCTGGTGCTGCAGATTCATTAATAATGCTGCCTATAAGCCAGCTCCTCAGCAGAAATTTAAAAAAACAAAATCAAAGCAGCCCCACTGAGCATGCCAGGCACTGACAAATATCAGATCAAAGCCAGCTGGGCTGACAAAACTCTGACAGCTTCTTCTCTGAGATCTTCGAGAATTTGGGAAATGGCAAATGATGGTAATGATGGAAATCAAAACTTCATTAGGGAGTGGAGGGAAAATGAGCCCAAACTAAATAATACCCACCCAGAGATGCTGGGAAGAGAAGGAGTAGGTTTTGGCAGGAATATATCGGACAAGCACAGAAGGTATTGTTGGACAGAGTGAGAAAAGAACTGTCATTTCTTGAAGCATCTCCAACATTGACCTAACTCCCATCAGGTCTATAGCGCTGGTCTGGCCCCTGGAATTGGGCCATGATATTTTCTCACTTTTCAAATTGTGATTTCACACATGAGTAACAACTGGAGATGGAATCCTTCCCAAGAGCAGCTGCCTCCAGCCCTAACTCCCCATTGGTTTCTCCCCAAGTGGCTTCCAATGGTGCTGCCAATACGCAAATTCTGGAGTACTGATTTCCACTGCCCATTCTCCATTAGCTCCAACAAGAGAGACAAGATACTGCTGGCCTGGCAGAAGGAAAAACAATTAATTGGATGTCAGTATCCAGAATTGAGAAATAATGGCAACTATTAATACTATTTATTTATTGCTTATGATGTGTCAGGCATTGTGCTAAGTGATTTATACCTTTGGTGAAAATGGCTAGTATTTATAGAGTATTTACTATATGCCGGGCACTATGTTAAATGTTGTCACATACAGTAGCTCACTTCATCCTCTCAAAAACTCTAAGAAGTAGATACTGTTCATATCTCTATATTACTGATAAATGTTCTGGGGCATAGAAGTGGGGGTATTTCTCGAAGTCACGGAACTAAGAAGTTGAAAGCTAGGACTGACCCAATACAGAGCACATTCTGTCACCCGAAGGGTGAAAAACATGCTTAAGCACAGAATATATATAGGAGGCTGAGAGACTAAGACATTTGCACACGCCCATCACCATCAATCCCCTCACTTGGCTTTATGTTTCTCCAAAGTACTTATCGCTGCATTACAAATTGTTCGTTGACACATCTTGCATTCACAAGTCAGTTACACAAAGGCAAAGATTTCTGTAAGATTTCTTCATTGCTATATCCCCTGCTCCTAGAACAGTTCTGAGCACATATTAAATGCTCAGATAATGTTGAGAGAAAGGAAGGGAAAAAGGAGGGGGCAGGGTGGGGGGAGGGAAGAAGAAGTTGAGGCATGTTCAACAGCATGGAGCACTGTTTGGAGCAAAAGCAGCTGTGAGCACAGTAGCATGGGGGAAAGAAGAGACGGGCAAGTAGGCTACAGAACGACTCTGGGCTCAGTCTCGGGAAGGGTTACGAGGAAAAACTGAAACAGTGTGATTGGAAACAAAAGCCCACAAAACCACACTGCAGATGATAAAAAGAAATTAACAGTTGGCCTTAGTCTGGGACTTAGTCTGAAGATAAAAGCGAGTGACAGGAACAGCAGCAAACTGGAAAAGCCTTGTTCTTTTCAAGGGAGTCACAGGATGAAGGGGTGGCCACGTTGAACATCAACCAATTTTTGCCACATAGGTATGCGACCTCCAAACCAGATATTTGTGAAATAGCCCAACTTTTCAGCTTGGCATCAAATTCTAAGTTTTCATTGTCATTATTATCAAATGCCATAGGAATGGGAGTATAGCTTGGTTGGACTAATGCTCCTACACAGAATTATAAAATCTGGACAACATATGTTTAAAAACAACTACTTGACTATTCTGGAGAGAACCAGAAATAGACGGAAAATAGAAGAGACTTTACCCTTAAAAGATGGGAATTGCATGTGGGGAATTTGCACCTTTGTGACTTTTTGCCTGAGGGCATTTACCAATCTTCAGGCCGCTCAGAGGGACAAAAAGCTGTAAGTTTACTGGCTTGAGGTATCGAAGGACAGAGTTCAGGGCTGGAAAAGCAGTTATAAATTTAGGGAGTAAAACCTGGAAAAGAAAGAGCTGCATCTAGAATGGGTCCCAACATATGCATATAAAATGCACCCAAATCCACAGCCAACTATAAAACTCTATGTTCAGGAGGAGAACCTAGGGACTACAGCAAAAAAGTGGCAAATAGAAATACAAAGAACTGGGACGCCTGGGTGGCTCAGTCAGTTAAGCATCTGCCTTCAGCTCAGGTCATGATCCCAGGGTCCTGGGATCAAGTCCTGCATCGGGCTCTCCGCTCAGTGGGGAGCCTGCTTCTCCCTCTCCCTCTACTACTCCCCCTGCTTGTGCTCGCTCGCTCTCTGTCAAATAAATAAATAAAACCTAGAAAGAAAGAAAGAAAGAAAGAAAGAAAGAAAGAAAGAAAGAAAGAAAGAAAGAAAGAGAGAAAGAGAAAGAAAGAAAGAAAGAAAGAAAGAAAGAAAGAAAGAAAGAAAGAAAGAAAGAAAGAAAGATAGATAGATACAAAGAACTAAGCAGAGTTTTCACCTCCTGCTGACCATGAGGGAGACATGATTTGGGATATGGGTCCATCCAAATTAACTGCCTACTCTTCAGTGTTCACTCTTCAATGGAACACAACAGAATCCAAAATTTCTGTAACATATCATACATGATGTCCAATAGTCAATCATAAGTCACTAGACAGACAGAGGCAGGAAAATGTGACCCATCATCAAGAAAAGAAGCGGTCAACAGAAAATGATCCTGGATGTTGAAATAATTTCAGACAAGAAATTTAAGACAGTTATTATAAATGCAATCAAGGATTCAAAGAAAATATGTAGTTCAGGAATGAACAGCCGGAGCATCTCAGTAGAGATATAGAAACCAAACCAAACCAAAGCAAAACAATATTACATATAGATTGTTGAGCTGTAAAAAAAAACGATACCTGAAATGAAAATGTCACTAGACGAATATAACATCAGATTAGAGGCAGGAGAGTCACTGAACTGAAAACTCAATCAATAGAAGTCATCCAATCTGAAGAACAGACAAAAGACTGAAGAAAAATGAACAGAACCTCAAAGATCTGTGGGACAACAGCACGTGGCCTAAGAGACATGTAATCTGAAACCTAGAAGGAGAGGAGAGGGGGTATGGGTATGAAAAAAAAAAAATCTTGAAGAAAAAAGCCCAAACATCCCAAATTTGCTAAAAGACATTAACGTACAAGTACAAGAAACTCAGCATACCCAAACAAGATAAATACAATGAAAACTACATATAGGTATATTACAGTTATATTCTGAAATGTCACCATAAAGAGAAAATCTTGGAAGCAGCCAAAGGAAAAAAAACATTATAGACAGAAAGATAATCGTGTGAATGACAGCTGACCTTCCATTGGAAACAATGAGGGCCATAAGCGAATGGAGTAACATCTTTATGATGCTGGAAGAAAAAAGATCCATCAACCCAAAATTCTTTATCAAATAAAATTATCCTTCAAAAAGGGAAGCAAAATAAAGACATTCAAATAGACGAAGACAGAGA
Source organism: Potos flavus (assembly GCA_028534135.1). Lineage (NCBI taxonomy): Eukaryota > Metazoa > Chordata > Mammalia > Carnivora > Procyonidae > Potos > Potos flavus. Next base: position 113,143,280 of record CM052885.1, on the reverse strand, counting down.
ATTCACACCAATAAACTTGTACTATAAGAACTGCTATAGGAAGTTTCATAATGAAGGGAAATGAACGGAGATCACCAAAAATTGTATAATACATGTCCCAAAATGTCCTGATGGCATCATTTTGTGAAAGACTAGCCAGATGAGAGAGGACTGTGCAAGCTTGCTCATCAAACGCACGAGAGAGGGCTAGCCATCTCTAACTCGACCTCCCAGCCGTGAAAGCCAGGGGTTGTCGAGAAGAGCAGGAAGAACTGCATGAGGGGCCTTATCTCTCCCTTTATTTCCTGATCCTGCAGATAAGCAGCGGTTGTGTGATTCAGGCTGTGCTGAAGACCCACGTGACGTGTCCAGGGCCCCTGAGCAACAGGGGTGAGGCTGGTTTAGGGAGTTTTATGGCCTCCTACCGCCTCTGTGCCTGCAACTTGGTAGAAAGTCTCCTGAGACTAAGGCAATCCATTGTTAATAAGGACCCTGTAACAGGAAAAAACTTAGCGTGTCCAACTCCATGCTACTCCTATTTCCCTTGCTGCTGTGACCTATAGGTTAGAAACTTCTGCTTACCCTTGCAGGTAGGCATGTTAATCATTGAAAGAATTTTGCCTACAGCTAAGATTTACAAAAACCACTCTTTTCTCAAAATCTATGTCACCTGAGAAGATAAAGAAGTAACCAGAGCATCCATCACCATAAATCCTTTAAGACAGACATGGTCATAACTCAGAGGGGATTGAAGCCACACCCCATAGGGTTCCTGAGGTTGAAACTAGCAGGAAGTTTAAAGCTTGTTTCTCAGAGAACTGTTCCCCCTAATTGGTTATCATGTCTTTTTAGACCCCACTAACGAATCCATTGGCTGTCTCTGCAGAAGACTGGACTCAAGGTCAACTGATACGGTTCAGGCTAGGAACAAACACAGCCCTGCATTCCTGCCCAAGATAACAAGCCCAAGACCCATGCGGTTACTACCAGCTCTGAGAGCACGCCCACAGACCCATCTCCTTGTGCTCAGATAACCTGCTGACGTCAGGGGCTGGACTTGACCTCATTCTGATTTTAAGTCTCCACCCCAAAGTGAATATGGGATGTAGTTACATATATGTTTGCTCAACGTGCATGATCCGTCTTTCCTCACGAATAGTCATAAATTTCTCTACCATTTTCACTAATACGTATGTAATCTCAACCCCTGTGATTATAAAGAACTCCTTTAGGGAGGCAAATTTGAAGCTTGCCCTCCCATCTCTTGGTTTGGCTGCCTCTGGAAGAAACTCTTTCCTTCGCTGCACACCTGATGTCTCAGTGATTGGCTTTGCTGTATGAACTTGGGTTCAGTTACAACTGAATAAAAGGCAAACTGTTTGATCTAAGAAAAAAAGGCCCAAAGAGCTCAGGAAACTTGAGTTCTAGTTTGGAATCTTCCTGACTCTCTGAAATGGTTCTTTGGCTTTCCCCTAGGCTCAAAAATAAGTTAAAAGGAAGAGAATGATGAGGGAAAAGGGTCTCACCCTCTCCCACCTTGCAGTGATCTTGTGAGGGTCCAACTTGTAACTCCTCATTGGAAATGTCTGAAGTTCTTTAAAAAAGAAAAAGAAAAAAAAAGAATTTGGGGCATCTGGGTGGCTCAGTGGGTTAAGCATCTGCCTTCTGCTCAGATCATGATCCTGGGGGTCCAGGATCCAGCCCTGCATCAGGCTCCTGCTCAGCAGGGAGTCCCTTCTCCTTCTCCTCACACCCCCGTTTGCTCGTGCTTTCTCTCGCTATCTCTTGCTCTCAAATAAATAAAATCTTAAAAAAAAAAAAGAAATCCCTTAAAAATTAAAATTAAAAAACAAAGAATTATTATGAAGAAAAGCCCTTCTCTGACACACACTCCACTCTTTTCAGGGCGTAAAAATCCACAGGGAGGCTGGGTTTAAAACACTTAGTATTGGCGAGGATGTGGAGACACTGGACCCCTTGAGCTTTGCTGGTGGGAATGTAAAATGGGGCAGCTGCTGGGGCCAACAGTACGGCACTCCCTCAAAAACTGAAACACAGAATTAGCAGGTGATCCAGCAATGCCACTTCTGGATAGAAACCCAAAAGATTTCAAAGCAGGAACTCAAACATGTGTTTGCACACCCACGTTCATGGCAGCAGTACTCACAATCGCCAAAAGGTGGAAACGACCAAGAGCCCATCACCAATGAATGGATAAACCAAGTGTGGTTGATACGAGCAGTGGGCTACTATGCAGCCTACGAAAGGAAGGAAAGTCTGACGCAGGCCACCACATGGATGAAACCTGAAGACAGGCTAAGTAAAATAAACCACATTCGTGAAATAATGGACAAATAGTATAGGATTCCACTTCTACAAAGTACGTAGTCAAATTTATAGAGACAGAAAATAGAATTCAGGTACCCAGAGGCTGGGAGAGGGGATAAACAGAAATCTTCTATTTTACGGAGACCACGTTTTGGTTTCGGAGGACAAGATTCTGGAGACAAATGGTGATGGCTGCCTAACAGTGTATAATGTAACAGTTGCGTAACACTTAAAATGGCTTAAATGGTTCAAATTTTATGTTATGTTATTTTACGTTATGTATATTTTACCACAATTTTAAAAACCTCTTAAAAAAAAAACCCAAAACATAATGATTCTTTTAAAGATTGAACCTATCTGTTTTAGAGAGGGGGAAGAGAGCAAGCAAGCAGGGGGAGGCTTAGAGGGAAAGAATCTCAAGCAGACCCCGCTCTGAGCTCAGAACCCATCACGGAGCTCGACCCCATAACCCTGAGATAACGACCTGAGCCAAAACCAAGAGTCAGATGCTTAACCAACTGAGCCACCCAGGCGCCCAACACAGTGAATTTTTTTTTTTAAGATTTTATTTATTTATTTGACAGAGAGAGATCACAAGTAGGCAGAGAGGCAGGCAGAGAGAGAGGGGGAAGCAGGCCCCCTGCTGAACAGAGAGCCTGATGCAGGGCTCGATCCCAGGACCCTGAGATCATGACCTGAGCTGAAGGCAGATGCTTAACCAACCGAGCCACCCAGGCGCCCCACAGTGAATTTTTTAAAGTGAAATTTCCATGGGGTGTGGCCTCCAGTGTCCCAGACCTCAAGGACAGCTAGCCAGCTATCATTCAGAAGCCTTCAGGCACAGGGACGGTGACTGTCCGGGGTCTAGAGAAGCAGGCGTGGAGACAACCACATCTCAGCCTGGAGCTGCCCCGCCCCGGTGTCTCTCCCGGGCAAGATCCCACTGTGGTGGTTTCCCAGTGCGCCCCTTCCCTCCCTCGCCGTCTTCCCATGGCCAGGCACATGTAATCATAGTATTTGTTCATACAGCCGGCAACTTGGTGAACTTGATTCCTCATGACCATAAGGTAGGAACCACCACTGCCTTCGTTGTACAGGTGAGGAAACTGAGGCACCGAAATGTTCAGTCACCAGCATCTGGGGACAGAGACAGGACGCAAAAGTAGGCCAGCAGACTCTAGAACCATATTCTTGGTCCTAATTCCTGACGCTGTTCTAACACAATATGTGCCTATGTTGCTCGGGCATAAAGGGCCTTCCTAATACACGTGAATAGTTTATTTTTGATTTGTTTGGGGTTTTGTGAAGTGAGGCCTTCTCAGAGAGGCCACGCATCTCAAGGATGCTGATGCCAACGGCAGCTTCCTCAGAGCGATTGCTTCCTGTGTCCCGGGCACCATCGCCTCGAATCCTCCCAGTTGTGAGGGGCGGGCAGATAGTGTCCCCATCTCACGGAGGAGGACAGTGGGGCTGAGGCTTTGGCTCACTTGCCTGAGTCTACACCTGAGCCGGGATTAAAAGCCAGGTATGGCTGACTCAGAATCTCGACCCCTCGACCCAGCAACTCTCAAGGGGGGGGGGGGGGAGGCATTCTGATCCCCAGGGGACACTTGGCACTATCTAAAGACCTCTTAGCTTATCTGGACCCAGAGCTGGGTTACTGGCATCGCGGGGGAGGGGGGGTAGAGGTCCGCAAAGCCACCACACACCCTGCCGTGGGCAGCTCGGAATGTCAACAGTGCTGAGGCTGAAAGCCCTGCTTCAACCTCAAGCTATGAATAAAAGCAGCGCCGGGATCTCAGTTTTAGGTTTCTAAATATTTCCCCCAAAGTCTTAAAATAACACACCATGGCACGTCAACCGTGGCTATCTCTAGATGGAGAGTTGTATTTTCTTCTTTTGGCAAAACCGCGTTTTTCTAAATTGCCTTTGATGAATATGCATTAGTCTTGTAAAGAAGTTTCAGCTTTTCAGAGAAGCCCACGAGCTTTAAGTTGGAGAACCTTCTGGGCTGCCATTTCGTTATCTGATGCTGAGTTTCAGGAAGGTGGGTCGGGGTCGGGGTCTGGCTCTGCCAGCCGGTGGACATCCCCCTGGGACTTTCACCTCTCTGAACCTGCTTCCTCATCAGTGACGTGGAGACCATACGTTTTGCGTCTGTGCCCCGGTGACCCGGGGGCCCAAGCAGGGGCCGGGTGCTGTGGAGCCGAGCGTCTCACACGCGTCAGCTCTGTTCACCTCCCCAAGCGCACGAGGTTGGACACTGAGCCGCAGGAAGGAGAAGTAGCTTGCCCAAGCTCATGCACGGGGTAGATGGTAAAACTGAGGCTAGAACCAAAGAGGTTTGCCTCCCGAAGGCTGTTCATTCTGCACAATCCCCCAGCTCCACTCACACCGGCCAGCAAGCGAAGGACTCGGCAATGGTGCTTCCGCTTTTCGTGCTCCTGGGGGCACTTTGCACACGCTGCCCTTGAAAGACAACTGAAGAACGCCGCGGACAGCCAGCATCCTTGAGCTCCCTGAGCAGAAAGGGCTGTGGGGTATCCGTCTCACTCCAACCCTCCAGCCCCAAGGGGATCTGGGATGAGCCCGCCGAGTGATGAGCACCCGGAAGCTGCCCTCCTTCACCCTCACCGGCAGGGGTTTCAAGGCCAGGGGCGGGGGGCCCAGCCCTCCGCAGAAGCAGGGCGGGGGCGGGGGGGAGGCTCAGCCGACTGGAAAGGAAAGAAGGCAGGAGTGAGGCTCCGAGGCAGGGTGGAGGGCTTCTGTCTTCTTTCCACCTCGGTCTTGTGAAGATGTTAACCTGCCCTCATCGGGCCGAGGGCCGAGCTCAGGGGGACCCTGAAGCCCCTGGCCAGCTCCTGGCCCCTGGCCGTGACCCCATGGAGGCCGGGCTGCCAGAGACAGCAGGTCTTTTAGTATAAGTGTGTTTCACGCAATGTTTGCGACATCCTTATACTTAATTGTTTGTAGGAAGTTCAAATTTAACTGGGCACCCCTCATCTTACACGGCTACCCTACACGGGCTGAGGGCCACAGTGCTGACCCTTATCATGACAATTCTATTCAGAGTGGGTCACTGTGACCCTTTCGTATTGGTGCCGGGATCTGAACCCTCACTGATTCAGCCTTTGCATCTTTTTAAAGGCATATTTTTTTTTTTACCTCCTCTTCCTGCATAATATCCTCCCTTGGCTCTCCCATTATCCAAGGCTAAAGGCTCAGCTCCTCGGCCAAGTCTGTTCTGTGCCCTGCTGTGCCCCCAGGGCCCACAACCGAGCGGCACGGTGAACGCTGGCCGAACAAGCAGGTGAAGTCTCCGGGAGGGTGGCCCCGGCTACCTCCAGCCTCATTGCCGATCCCTCCCTCCTTGCCTGGGACCCCCCACAGGGCGCCACACCAAGCTTCTTTCACTCCCCACCATCACTTGTTTCCGAGCCCGACCCTCAGCCCTCCCAGCTCGTCCCCATTCTCCAATCGCGGCTTTCCTCTGACTTCCACCCTGAGTTCTGGAGTAGAAGGAATCCCTTCCCACCCCAAGCATGCAGACGGCACGCTGGCAATGCTCGAAGCACCCTCGGGTTGTGAGCCCTCCTGACATCAGGGTGACAAGGGTAGCTGCTGGTGCCAATCGCTTTTGACACTCAGTCAGGATGAGGCCAGAATCCCAAGCCTTGAGGTCTGGCTCCCAGCTCACACTTGCACTAGCTCCCCTCTTCACTGCCTATGTCGGGAACTTTCCACCCTGGGTTGCGGTTGCCTGCTTGCTTGTCTGAGCCCTCCACTGCCCGTGCGCTCCCCGAGGGGAGGGACAGGGGGCTTATCCCCCGCAGAACCCCCAGCACCTGTCATAGGCCATGTCTGATAATATCGGTCCACGTGCACTGAGTGCTTCTTATGTTCCAGGCACTTTCTAAACGTTTTATGCGTTTCGCTCAATTCCCATGACAATCCTGTTGAGTTGTAAGTATGACTGTTATCCCCACTTCGCAGATGGAGAAGCTGAGGCACAGAGAGGTTAGGGTAGCAGCTCAGGTCTCCCAGCCAGTGCAAAGCTGGGAGTCAAACTTGGTGGTGTGGTTGAGTGAATACAGGAGCTTTTCTGGTGACTTAACAAGGTCCTGAGAACTAAATGGTCAAACAGAGGGGGAGGGGGTTATTGTAGAGACAGGCACGGGTGGCCCCACACCAGATCCCAGATCCGCTCTGGATAGAGTACCCTCTGCATCTCTAAAGGCCAGGATCAGCCACGTTCATTCCCTTAAAGTATTCTGAGACCCTGCATACTTATCCAGTCTTTGATTCTGCTTCATACTAACAACAAACCACAGTAACAGTAGCTGATACTACGGAGAACGTGCCGTCTGCCTGCTCCACGCATCCTCGGCCACCAAACTGCGGGCTCTTTCCCTCGTTTTATCAAGGACGTTCAGAATAGTGAAGGGGCTCTGCCAAGGCCGTGTGGCTCCTTGTCTAACAGAGCTGGGATCGGAGAGCCAGCCTGTGCTTCTAACCACCATGCCTGCCCCCCTGCCCTGATCTCACTGCCCTTGAAACGAGGGCATCCATCCTCCAACAAGCACTATTGCAAACTGCGGCAACAAAATTCGGTACAAGGCATGCCTCGGGGAGGGAAGGTTCCCCTCCCCACCCCGCCTTTCCGTTTGTGCTACAGAGCAAATGTCCCTAGGGAGAGGTAGTGACACAGCTCACAGCTTCCCTCTCTGTCCCCAGAGCCAGTCATGGATCATGGGGAAGCTGCAGTTTTTACCAGAATGATCTCTAACAAAACTGATTTACCTCGATTCATTCTGCACTTCAAGCCAACTGAAATAAAAGTTCATTCATTGCTTTCTCATTAACTGATGGGCCAGCGAACACCTCTGCTGGGTGCTGGGCACAGGAGGGTTATCAGGATCAAGTCATAGCTTGGACTGGTGCAGGGAGAAAGTCAAGAAGACAGAAAAATAGACGCCCGGGCAATGCTGCACCAATGGTATCCATGTGGGGTGGCGGGGCGGGGGGGGAGCCCACAGAAGTGCCCCGTCCCAGCTGGGGAGAACAGAAAATAAAACCTGAGATGAGGCCTGGAGGATGAGTAGGAATCAGCCAGGAGAAGCGGCGTGGGGAGGAGGAGGAGGGATCAGAGGGACAGGACGTGCAAAGGCCAGGAGGTCAGCTTGAGGGAAGCCTGCTCTGATGGCTAAATCTGCTCAGGCCCAGGGAGCATGGACTGTGTGATGAGATTCGGGGAAAGCCTTGGTAGGCGGGGTGCAGCCATGAGGCTGAGGACAAGGGGAAGCCATGAAAGGCAGCTAGAGCCACATTTACTGTTCCTCGTTGGCCCAGTGCTCCTTTCCTGGCTGCCCACAGCTAGGTGGGGCCCTGTGAGTGCTTCTAGGTGCGGCCAATGGGCTGCAAGTGGAGCGGAAGTGAGATACGTCCCTTCCAGGCCTAAGCATCTAAAATCCAGTGCATGGGGCCTGCAGGCCTCCTCCCCACCACCCCGCCATGGGGACCCTGGAGCCACACGCGGCTAAGAGACAGAGCAGCTGGGGGATCCGAGTCGCCCTTCCAAAGGAAGCTCCCCTGGAGAAGTGCTCGAGCCACAGCACGCCCTGTGTGAGGGAACAGTAAACGCGGGGCTCAGCCCCTGAGGTTCTGAAGTTTGTTTACAGAAGCATGGGAGAGAACCAGAACACCACATACTCAGTGACTCATGGTCGGGACATGCTTCAGTTAGACAGGCTTAATAGGTAACAAACAAAAGCTGGATGGGAAATATTTAGGGCTGAAGTAAGTATTCGCCAATGGGGTCATGCCCACCGGGATCTGATTCTGGTCTCTACTCCACAGGCTGAAATCTCCGTCTTGTATGCTGTGGTCACATGGTGACTAAGTAAGCGGTGGCATCAAGGGAACACTGGGGACCTCCAAGGAAGCCTCAGGGCTTTGCCACTGGTGGCCTAATGCAATCCAACAAGCGTGCTTTACAAATGCGATCGATCAAGAGTGTACATGGCTAGCTCAGCCCAGGAGGATGGGCCCCACTGATGACTCAAGAAAAAAGGCCAGCTGTCTCTGTCCTATCCACCTGGGATAGTTTGGAGCCTGAGAGACAGAGGAGCTGGAACTCAGGTTTTTGCATCTGCTCAGGTTGGGACCCCGGCCGCCGCTCCTGCGGCTCACGGGCATTCAAGGTCTGTGTTAAAAACGGCACAGCCCCAGTGTCTGTGTCTGTGGCTGATCTGACACCAGCTGCCCCACTTTTCCCGTCTCCTTCCTGGAGCTCGGCATGCAGCCCCACGGCCATCTGCGAAGGGAGCTTTGCAGGCAGGCTTAATCATGACCAATGTCTTCGAGGGGCCGCTCCGGCCTCTTGTAAACCCAGCCCCGCGCCCCCAGCCCCGTGCCCTCGGTCCTCGGTCACTCTCCTTTCTGCATCAACAAACAAAACTCTGAGCCCAGCAGATGACACACTAGTTTTCTCAGTTTCTCATGATTTGGTCTCATCACACGGATACTAATCTTAAATTCATAGGTCATGAGAGTGACTTCAGGAGGCAGTGGGCCTGGAGAATTCATTTTACAGATGGGAAGACTGAGGCCCAGAGAGGAGGTAGAGTCATGCTATGACTTCGAGCCAAAGCCAAAACTAACACCCAGGTCCCAGCGGTATAGAAAAATCTCTTAAACGTAAAGTGAACACACACAGCTTATGTACGTGCAAGTATCACAATAAAGTAGAAGGTTGTTCCTTCTTGGTTTTGAAATGAGATCACTAAGTGCTTGCGGTCAAGTATACCTAAGTTAGAAACCCTACTGGAATCGGGTTGATTATTTAAAGATCTGATGGCCTCCCCTACCTTAGAAATCCGGAGACATGCCCAGCTGGGTCCTGTAGGTGAAGAACTCTCTGGATTCCCCATCTCCCGGCCCTGCTGTCCTCCACGTGGCTGGTGGCTGGGGTCTTCCCGCGAGGGGGCAGAACAGCCCTCAGCATCTTCGGGTTCAAATCCAACCACCTCTACAAACCCAGGGAGAAGAAAGTGCCCATTGAAGGCCCAGGGCTCACCCACCCCCCCATCAGCTAACTGTGGCCCCCCGCCCAGACCCAACCACCTGAAAAGCGACAACCACCCAGTGCGGCGGTTGGAAGTGGGGACAGGGTTCACAGAGCATCAGATGTCCGCCACAGTGAGGACGGGGCATTACAGTCCCCATGTTTTGCCTATAGACCCCAAAGCCCGTGACGGCCACAGATGAGTACACAGATGAGTGAACGAATGGTGTTTCAGAAACATTTATGGACTTGCTGATCCTTTAGTGCTGTGCACTCATGCTGCAAAGCCCCAGGGACCCCCTGATCTCACCCGACATTCCCCCACTCCCACCCCAAGTGCCCTGCAAGACGTGGACAAGCCCACGAGGTGCAAAATGCAGGCGGCTACCTATTTCAATCATTCTAATGAATTGAGAAGGCCCCTGCCCAGTGCTGGCCCAAAGCTTCTCCCCGAGCGCTCCCCACCACGACAGGATCCCTACTCTTCACTACTGAAGAGTAAAGGACATAGGTTTCCAAATCCAACAGACCCAGGTTCAAACCCCAGCTCTGCCCCTTAGTAACTGAGGGTCCTCCTCTACCTTCTGTCCCCTCAGTGTCCTATCCATAAGGTAGGTATAATTACACAACCTACCTGGGGGAGTAAGGTGAGGGTCAGGTGACTGCGTGGGAAGTCCCCGGCACCGTGCTCAGGACACTTCACAGGGGGGCCACTATTAGCTCTTCTGGGTCCCAGACGGCCACTCTTAACCCAACGGCATCCAACATACTTATCAGCACTCGCTTGCACGAAGCAGTCCCCTCTGGGGTCTACCTTGATGATAAGAAGTTGGGAAGAGGTCCAGAGTAGGAGAACAGCAAATCCACGGGGCTCCCACCATTTCCAAAGGACTTCCGCAAACATTAACTCACTTAATACCTCCGGTGATCCTGACGTACACTATTGGTCCTTTTCTACACACCAGGAAAACCCCAAGGCTCAAAAAGTCTAATTTACTTGTCCAATTTTTAGAGCTAGGTGAACCCCAAATCAGTAGTCTACCCACAGTCTTTACCATATAGGACTGGAACCCAAGAATCTGCTCCCACGGGTGGAACCGCACTTCTCTCCTGGAGAGAAACCCTCCAAATGCCCCAAAGAGAGGCTCACGACTAAGACGGAGATCCACACGTGGCGGGTGCTGAGCTCCTTACAGCTCTCTTTCCCCCCATTAAGAAAGTCTGCCGCTTCCTGCTGGGACCCGGGACGAGCAACTAAGCCACTCTGAGCGACCCGCCTTCTCTGTGGAGTTGGGTAACACTGGTGTCCTCCTCGTAGGGTTGGAAGTCGCCTACCTCACCCCCCTTCTCTGACTGGAGCCCATTCCTGACTCCACGCAGCTACCGAGGCTCTAGCCCTCCCCCGCCTTCGAGGTGGCACGTGACCCAGGTCCATCCAATCACGGTGCCCCAACCGCCCGCCACAGTGATTGGGGCATGGGTGGGCACATGACCCAAAGAGGACCAATCCAGTCCCCGCAGGTACTTCACGGAAAGACCTCTTTCTGCAGAAGTGGCTACGTCTGGAGGTCACGCCCCCACACCGGCCGCTGGGGGTGGAGTCAGAGCCATTGGTGGGGGCGGGAGGGAGGTTCCCCAAAGGAAATTCGAGATGCCCTTTCCAGAAGAAGCGGGAATGTGGGCTCGGTTGGCCAGAACAACGGATGGTCATCACAGGCATTATCAGCAGCAGGTTGTAGGAACTGAGCTGACATGTTGCCTAATAGACCACTGGTGTCCCGGTGATCCCAAATCACTCAGGCTAACTCCCAGCTTCTGGAAGGAGGATCCAGGTCAGAAAGCGATTTAAGGACCCCCAAACAATGCAAACGAACCCCAAACAATGCATGGAGTATTTGAATTCACTGCCCGGTTTGGATGCGGGGCTCAGATGATTAGAGTTTTATTTGCAACTCACCATGCTCTTGCTGATACTGTAATTATTTTGTCAGGATACTTTTTTAGCGCCAGGCTTCGCTTCCGCCCAGCAGCCTCCTCGGGGCTTGGTTGTAAAAGAAGGTTGGAGGTAGATGCGCCCGGAGCAGCAGAACTGCGGCGGTGGGATAGTGGAAGCAGCTGTGTCTCTCTGCGGGTGCACCTCCGTCACCTGTCCCCTGCTGCCCTCCAGCAGCACTTGCTGCAAATGCCCTCATGCAGCCAGCTGCCTTCCACCAGCACCACCACCTGCCGGGCCAACCCAGCACCTGGGCCTGTCCTTCCTCCCTCCTCAGTCTTCCTCAAACTCCACACGGAGCTCCCCCATCCTTTTCTCTGTCACCATCCTCCTGTCCTGACTACTGTTACTGTTAGTAAGTCTTACTACCTAGTAGCTGAAGCTCTCCAACTTTGTGATCTTCCTTGAGGTTGGGTTGGTTGTTCCTGGATATTTACATTTTCATATAAATTGAAGAATCAACTTATCAGTTTACACGCTCACACACCCCTGGTGAGAATGTGAGGGACTACTGTACCTGTACATTAATTTGAGGATAATTGATTCTTTATGCATTAAATCTTCCAGTTCACCAATATACTATATCTTTCATCTCCCCAATATTTGGTAGTTTTCTACATGGATTCTTACACATCTTTCATTAGATTAATTCCTAGGTATTTGACTTTGGATACTGTTATAGTGTTGTTTTAAAACTCCATTCTATAATTGTTTCTTGCTGTTATATAGAAAAGCAATCGATTTTTGTATGTTGACTTTGTATCTAGGAACTTTAATAAAATTCATTTATTTATCAGTAATTTATCTGCAGATTCTTCTGGATGTTCCAATTACTCAAATAAGTCATCTATTGATGGTTTTATTTCTTCCTTTCCAATTTCGATACATTTTATTTCTTTCTCTTGCTTTATTTTACTGGCTAGGACCTTAGTACGACTGTGTATCAGCCATGATACAAACATCCTTTCAACTTTTCACCAAGTTTTTTATAGATACATCCAATCAGATTAAAGAGATTCCCTTCTATGCCTAGTTTGGTAAGAATTTTTAATGAATGGATACTGGAATTTATCGAAAGCTTTTTCTGCTTATATTGAAATAGCAGAATGATGTTTATGCCCTTATTCTGTTCTTATGAGAAATTGCATTGGTTGATTTTAAATGTTAAGGCAACCATGTATTTCTCTAATAAACCTGATTGGTCATGACACACTACTTTTTAATCTATCATTAAATTTGATGTGCTGATATGTTTAAAATGTTTGCACCTATGCTCAAAAAGATTGGCCTATAATTTTTCTTTCTCATAATGTTATCAGGTTTTATCAAAGTTATATCCTCATAAAGTGAGTAAGGAAGGATTCATTCCATCTTCTTATATTCTCCCAAAGAATTTTTGATATTTGTATTATTCTTTCCTTAGATGTTTCAAATATCTTTGCCAGTGAAGCCATCTGGACCTGAAGTTTTCTTTGTGAAGTGGTTTTAAATGATAAATTCAATTTCCTTATTAGATAAAAGACTCTATCCAACCAGGAAGGACTTGGCTAAGTTGGGGCCGGATGGTCAGCTGCCTGACATGCAGTTCCTGTATCAGAGACGTGTTCCTTTGGGTTTGGTTGACCCATTCCCTAGTGATTCTCATCTCAAATATAAACCCTCTTTGAGGAATCAAGCATCTTCCCTAGCATCTTTGACGCCTGCCCCAAAGATGGAACAGAGACCAGTGTGAGCATCAGAACGGGGAGGTGAGACCGTGAGAACTTTCAGACTTTCAGTGAGAAAGTTTTAGAACTTTCAGAACTTTCAGACTCAAAGTGGAAAGAATTTCATAGAAAGATTCAGAGGCATTTTTCATAAGCATCCCCAACCAATTTCTCTGGGCCCTGAAACTTTATAAAGGATGACCTAAAACTCACCAACAAGGGGGCAAATTCTGTCCTTTTCAAAAGCTTCCTGAATTCCTAAAGTAAAGGCCACCGACTAGATCAAGACAAATTGCTTGGAAAAAAAAGGAAGGTCTGCACATGCAGCAGCCGTGAGGTGACAAGGAAAGCTGATGGTCTTGCTGGTTACGCTGGCCCGAGATGAATGACTTTTATTAGCCTCGTGCCACCGAGACAGAATCATCCACCCGGCTCCCAGCCCGAGTTTAATTTCACATCATGCAGCTTTCACAAATGAGCGATTGGGAACAATATTTATTGGGGAAATCTTTTTGTACACATAGCTACCAAACCTAGGCAACATTTTTCTTCTTTAATTTCCATCTTGTGCTTCCTGCAGAAACAAATAAGTCTGCATGAAGGAGCCAAGGCAGGAAACATGCATGTTTCAGAACCCAGAAACACCCTGTTCAAAGGGATGGAGACTCAGGAGAGGGTCACCCCAGGGCCCGGGGCGGGGGGGGGGGGGTGTCGATGGACAAGTGCATTTTGTCTGGAACAAGTGGCATGGTTGGTTTTTTTAAAAAATGTTTGGACTATGAAAAAATTCAGGGATTTAACATAAAAATCCAGCTATCTGGCGTCTCTTGAAAAATTAGCTCTGGTCACACTGGTGGGCAAGAGGGGGACAACCAGGCGGTGGGGAAATAGGCATGGTGCACACTCTCCAGTTTGCCTTCCTGTGTACTTCACTCGTGTCTGGTCCCTATCGAGTGATCAGCTCATCTCGGTTTGTACCAGATGGTTCTGGTCTTCAAACTGCAAGTCCCACATCCTCAGAACTGTCCCAGACAACCCAAGACGGTTGGCCATCTTAGATGCCTACTTGGCCCCAATCAACAGAGTAGATGAAATTCACATGGTGCGTGTTACATGCTAAGCAGAGTTCTGGGTATTTTAACCGGATTAACTCACTTAATCCTCACAGCACCCCTATGAGGCCAGTACTCTATCCATCCCCATTTTACAGGTGAGAAACCGAGGCACAGACAGCGGGAATCATACACAGCCTGGGGGACTCCACTATGAGTTGAGACTTAAGTATTTTTCCCTGGATGGGGTCTCTAAGCCAGATGAGCTGAGACTCCTTATCTTAGGCTCTTGTGAGAGAAGAAGGCACATGACCTGTTTCTTATCCACTTGTCACTATGGCTTTCTTTGTAGCAGATGCTGTTCTTTGCATACCCAACAGCTAGTCCCTGCCCCCTCAATTTTTTGTAGGGCCCAACATGTTCAGGGAAGGTGGTGCTTTCGCCCAACCCTAGAGAATGAACCAAGATGGTCTCCAGCATGGTTATTTTACTCTCCTTTTCTTGGTTTAGAGCAAGGTATGCAGCCCAGTTCTGAGCAATGAGATGCAAGAAGAGATATGGGGAGGTTATTATTCCTCAGAAGGTTCTTATTCCCTGATAAAAGTAGTGACAAGAAGGAGGCCTCCATCTACTTCCTACTTTAATGAGATTGTGTGAAGATGTGATGTTTGGAGCTATGGCAGCCATTTTGTGACCTAGGGACAAGCCTAAGGATGGAAAGTCAATGGATTCAGGGTGGTAGAGCAGGAACATAGAAAGAGCCTCAGTCTCTGATGATAGAATTAAACCACCTGCAGAGTAACCCTCCCCCAGATTCCTTTAGGTATTACTTAGGACACCGTTAGTTCATTATACTGTTACTTGCAACCGAACATATCCTGATTGATATACTACAGAACCCTCGAGGACTCCTTTGCTGTTCCCATAAAGTCTAGAGCAGCCTACTCCCTATTTTCCTTCTCTCTGGGCTCCACCCTGATTTCAAGGGACTTCCAAGGTTTGGGGGCAGCTCCTAAGTATGAGGCACCCCCAGACCCAGTCTGACCATAACCCCCACATTGAAGAAAAAAGAGAGAGAGAGAGAGAAATGAATTGGTTGATAAGCCAGAAGCTCACCATGCAGAAGAGAGCCAATTCAAGAGAAGGGACAGTTCCCCCTACCTCACTTGGTAAGTAATGTATTGAGTGCCTACAAGGGCCAAGACTATCCCATTTCCAGCCCCTTCATGCCCCCTCAAAGCACCTCTCCTTCATTATGGTGCCTTCAGGTCCTGGCTTTGACACTGACTAACTGTGTGGCTTTAACAAGGTCCTTTGCCTTTCTGTGCCTCAGTTTCCCCATCCTCAGAGTGAAGATGAGGACAGTTCCAACCTCATAGTGTCTTTGTGATGACTATAATGATTATAGTATATATAATCATTATATTATATATAAAGATAATGATTCTAATATTTCCAACAGCGCTCCAGGCACAGAAATGCCCCGCAAATGCTTGTGGTTACCTTTGTCATCAGGGCGGGAAGTGGGGCAAGAGAGGACCCAGGCGCCCATTTTCCTATTTGCAGGTAAAGGACCTAAAACTCTGAGAGGTGCAACCTGCTTTTCCCAAGTCGCCCAAATAATAAGTAAATAATTAAATTTGAAAAATCAAATTTGTCCAAATTCAAACCTGTTCCCCAGAGTGGGATATGATTTTGAAGTAGGTGATAAGGACAAGGGAAAGCTGAGAATGTTCATTCATATCTGGGACCCTAACGATAAAGAAAAGCAGAGGGGCTCTCTGTAAGCCAAGCCATGTGTTTTCACTGAGGCTTTTCATCAAGGATGATCACCTTTGGTGAGAGAATTCAGCCACTTCCAGCATATCGAGAAAGTTAGCCCCTAATGGCAAAGAAATGAAATCTCCACCCAGCTACTGCCAGATGGTCTCCGAAGTCCCCGAACCACAGGACTCGATTATGGGACAAGAATAAGGTCTCAGGCCCCAGACTGGAGAACAACATCCAATTGATTCTCCAATGACTTCGAATTAACCATGAGCCAAACCAGGCAGTTAGTTGTATAAGCATAGATCTTTCTGTGGTCTTAATTAAATTTCCTCTAGTAGAAATACTGCTTTGAGATTTTCGGAAGGAAGACATAATACTCGGGAAATGCATCTAGATCTCAACTCTGTGTGTTGTGTAATTAGAGTTCAGGTAAGCTCTCCCCAATCCCCGCAGCACGTATAAGCATTCTTTTGTTGGATGGTAATTATTGATCATTATTATTAGCAAACATCCTCCTAAGACCTACACTCCCACTTCCCTGTGGATTCCCACCCATCCTCTACGAGGTGGCAAGCTACAGCTCTTGGGCCCAAGTGGCTGCTGCTTGTTTTCATAAATAAAGTTTGGGAACATGGCCACCTCGTTCATTTACATGTTTCTTCTGGCTGCTTTCAGGTGACAACAGCAGAGGGAAACCTTATGTGGCAGCGAAGCCTGAAACGTCTGCTCTCCGGTGCTGCACAGAAAACAGTGGCTGACCTTTGCACAGACCCTGTGAGGGACACCCACCGAAAGATGTGGTTGGCCACGCCCAGGGGTTGACGTCACCCGGAAGGCGATAGGGAGCTGCTGACCGATCTGGAGGTGGAGGTCAAGTGGCCTCTGCGGTGGGGGCTGTCAGCCGCACCCCTACCCCATCCCCTTGTCATCCCTTCTAGCTGGACAAGGCTGCTTAGTGCGAACACCTATGAGTCTAGCTGCGGGGTGTCTTTGGCATTGCCAGCCCATCCCGCCGGGGAGCAGGAGCCGCTGAAGTGCCAAGGGGGCAGTCCCCTCCCCAGCAGGCGGCAGGCAGCAGCCCTCAGCCAGAGGCAGCCAGGGAAGGCATGGGTCCGTACCCCGGGTCCCCTTCCCGCACTGCTCCCAGGGCTCCCAGCGGGACTGAGCTCTTGTTGACCGCACAGTAACAGTAACTGCCCCGCGACAGACTCTCTCTCGGCCTGTCCCTTCCCCACTCCCCGTGGTGTTAATTGCGGTGCCCTTGCACTCACAGCCTTGCCACAAGGTCTGCCTCTGGGGGAAACCGAGCCAGACAGCCAGGTCATCACTGAAGAAAGATCACCCGGGTTGCACCTCAGAGAGAGTACACCATGGGTCCCCGGCAATCTGGTGACTGTCGTCACAATTGGCACCTTCTGCACGGCAACCAGGCCATCCGGGGCTCTGCCTTCTCACTCTCCTCAATGCCTCCCCCACATCCAATCAATACCAAAGCCAGAGCAGCATCTCTTCTGAATGTTTCACAAATCTGTCCCCTTCTGCACCCCTCCACTGTAGCAGCCCTGGGCCCAGTCCCTGTCCTCTCTCAGTCCAACCACCGACCACACGCTAACCTCCTCCCTGAGCTGCCTGACTCTGCCCTTGTCTTCGGTGCAGCCAGACTGGTCCTATTCCTCCCCAATCACTTCCTGCTGTGGCCCCCACCTCACTCAGAATAAAACCCAACGGCTCCCTATGATCTAGGGACCTAGATGATCTGCCTGCCCATCGCTACTCTGACTCTATCCCCTGCCACTCACTCCACTCCTTGCTGGTTCCCAAACACACCAGCAACACCCCAGGACCTTTGCACATGCTTCCTCACCCTGGAACATTCTTCCTCCAGATGTATGTTGCTTGCCACTTCAACTCGTTCAGTTCTGCTCAAAGATCACCTTCTCAGCGAGACTGTCTCTGGCCACCCTATTTTAACTGCATGTCCCCTCCTGACGTGCAACCCTCCTGTCCTGCCTCAGTTTGTCTCCACAGCACTGACCACCCTTTGGCCTAAGGATGGCTTCTACCTGCTTACTTTGCTTAGCATTCATCCCCGCCCCTTACTAGAATAAGAGCTCCATGGGGCAAGCAATTTCATTTGTTCTGCTCACTGCAACATCCACAAAACCCAGCACTGTCATTAAGTATCTCGAGGGAGAGAGACCTGTTTTGTTTGAATGACAGCAAACCACATTTGAGCTTGAGCAAATGTAATTCTCTGCTCCAGCTCAATATTTCCAATGAAGATTTTGAGAAACAAAATCATATTTTCAGTGACGGGGGTGCAGTGTAACATGGCCCACAGCTGGGCAGATTCAGCTTTTTACACAGAAGTTGCAATTTCTGGGCCATCCTCAAGAGCCAAACCGGGGACTCACAGTCTGTATGAACCCAAGAAAGGAAATAGACCCTTTAGCACGAGGCAGGGCGGAGAGGGCTTTAACCAAGGTCCTAAAGCCACGTATTCCCAGGGACTCACTGAATAGGGAGAAATAATGACCCAGCTCTCAGGAATGTCTGCTTTTTGAGCTAGAAGAGACTTGAGACACCACCTAGTGTGCCTAGTATTCTGTGAACCCGGGACAAGAGATGGTTTTAAGAGTTCAGGAGTCCAGCAGTAAATGACATTGTATCCACCTATTAAGAAAGGTATTTCCTTTCCCAAACTTTTCATTACAACCAAGAGGCTCTGTTTGTGACTAATATGTTTAATTATTGATAAATTGCATATGGATGCCACTCTTAAATTATATGATGCAAATTATAACACATGCAAGAAAACTAAAATCAATGCTCTAAGGTTTTCTCCCCACACCCTGCTCCCCCCCTGCACCCCAGCCATGTGACCCACCTTGCAGAGGAACTGGGGACCAGCTAAGGACAAGCTCACCCCTGCAAAGCTGGTATACAGGAGGTGAGTGTCCAGCCAAAGAAAGAGTGTGTTTTCTTGTGTGGGAAAGTAGGCCAGGACAGTTGGGGACATCCTTGAGAAACTGAGGAACTGAGCTCCAAGTAGACTGACAAGGAGGCAGGAAGTCCGGTAGGAATGGTGCCTCAGGGCAGGGTGCCTGTGGACTCCCAGCTCTCACTCCTGCCCCTGTTGGGGAGGAGGAGGGGACGAGAGCAGAAGAGCCAGGAAGTCTGAGATGCCTGCTCGGGGCCCCTTGTCCTGGACCAGCATTCTAGCCCAGCCTGGGTAACTCCCTCCCATCTTCAAGTCAGCCTGAGGGTTTTTCCTTATTTCCCATCCTGTGTCCAGGGAAGCCTGCACATCTCAGCAAAGCTTCCTGTTGCCCTATCCGGTGAGGAGTGGTTTCATGCTGACTTGAGGGCTGCCCTTTGGCGCATGTACGGAATGTGGAGATACAGCCTGAAGGTTGGGGTTAGGATTTAGGGGCCTCAGCAGTAGGGCCCTGGAGCACGGAAGGCTTAAAGGGGCCCTGCCGCTTACAGAAAAAGGCACACGAAAGCCCTGGATAAGTATCTGCAGGAGGAATGAGTGTAAGAATGAATGAATGAATGAATATTAACTCCATTGTTTTCAGAACAAAAATAATCATAACAGCAGGAGCTAGGTTTTATTATTGCCAATTCTGACAACGACCACACAGCAGAGATCATTTTTCTGACATGACACCGATGCTCAGAGAGGAGATGCCTCCCCGGCTGCCCCGCAGTTGGTAAGGGGCAGAGCTGGGACATAGCCCTCGGCTGCCTGACTCGGGACCACCTGCCCATGCTCTTTGCCAGTGGCTTTAATCTGGGTACCAGAAGGGGATCTAGTGACCCGGTCAGCTCAATCACCTGGCCCCCAAATGTCGTCTCCCACATGTCAGCCGCCCATTGACCCAGAACCTGCCCAAGTATCTCCAGGGATGGGGCTCCCACTCTCACCTTTAGAGAACTGGAAAATTCTTGATTTGGAGCTTTAATTGGTCTCCCTGTGACTTTGCCTGTCGGTTCTACTCTCAGAAGCTTTAGAAAACAGGTCTACTCTTTCAGATATATGGCTGTGTGTGTATTTTGATAGGAGACAGATAGATAATATTCTATCTCGATATGATAATTACATATAATTAAGATTTATTAAACGCTTACTATGTGCCAGACATTCAATCAATATCATCCCACGTACTGCTCATAACACCATTATGAACTGGAGATCGTCAGATACCCTTCTTCAGATGAGAACTCTAAAGTTCAGAGAGCTTGCATCGCCTGCCCAGAGCCCCACAGATAAAACACGTGGGAGCAGCCTTCACACCCAGGCCCAAGGTGACCTTGGCCCCCTGTCCTCAGCCACCATATATCCTTCCACCTTACAAGCCTAGAACCTGGTTCTTTGTCTCTAAGGAAATTCCATTTGTGTTATTCAAGTAATCATTTTCTCTTTAAAATAAATCTAGGAAGCACCAAATTCACCCACAGTACCATCACACACAGATAATGATTATTAATATTTTCATATATAATATATACACACTCATATATATGTATATACATACATTCTTATATATGTATAATTTTTCATATATATATATACACACACATATATATAATCTGTCTGTAGGCAGATGGTTTTGTTTTTTACAAAACCGAGATCATACTATGCGTGTTACTTTGTCACCTTATTTTCTACCCAACAATATATCTGGAACATCTTTCCATAGCAACACAGAAAGTTGTGCATCAATTTTATAACTGCTTAGAATTTTGCCACGTGTAGATACCAAAGTATATTTAACTAGTTACCTCTTGTCGGACATCAAATTGTCTCCAAATATAAACCCGCCAACACATGTCCTGGCACGTACTTCTTTGTGTACATTTCTCACTATCTCGAAGGTTACAGCCTGTAAGGAAAATTGTTGGGGTTGAAGGTCATGCCCCGCCCCAAGGCCTTACGGGAATCCTGCTGCTCCTGCCAGCAGTGTGGGAGAGGGCTTGTCTCCCCGCCCCCAACCCACGTGGAGCATTATCTTTTTTTTAATCTTGGCCAATTTTTCAGCCAGCAGGGGAAAAAAACAATAAAATTGCCTCTCATTTTAAAGTGCTTATGTTTTATTACCAGTGAGATTGAATTTCTTCCAACATCAGACAACGGCGGTGTGACCTCGGGGTCTATAACGTCAGGACAGTGTCGCTAGGACCGTGTCGCCCCAGGTGGGCTTCCAAGGGGCGTAGAATTTGGAGGCATTGGCCGAGGGGATCTCTGCCGGAGGGGTCCACTGGTCCCAGCAGGCACGGAGAGGTCCAGCAGTGTCCGTCCACCCAGCTTCCCTCCCCCTTCCGTGGAAACAACTCCTCTGCTCTCCCTGCCTCACCCCTCACCCTCTGCTTCCCATGCCCCCCCACCCCACCCCGGTCTGTGGCATAGGCTGGGCTCTGGACCCGGGTTCAAGTCCCATGCTGCCAGGTGCCAGAGATGAGCTCAGTTCACTCATCGGTAAAACGGAGTAATGACACCTGCCTCGCCAGGTTGTTCTGAAGATTCAATGAGAACACGTTGGTTAACACCGTTTTGGAAATGACAGTATGCAGAGCCCATTGTGTTTGTATGGTCCAACTCGTGATGGGATGACTGGGTGCGTTCCAGTGTAGTCAGCCCCCAGACGCAAGCCAACAGGGGGAAAGCTTACCAAGAGCTCCTCGTCATTTAGTTTCCCTGCCGTGCCCAGACCCTTCTGTGGCCTCAGATATGGGCCTGACACCAGGTACGTGATCACTGAGATTTGTTGGCTTGAATTGAGGTAACGTAGGTATGAAGCTGCGAGTTCCTTTTAGCTTGCAACAGCTCAGTGGTCCATAAGTCGGCGGCTGCAGCTTGTCTTTTATCCCTCCATTCCGCAAGCATCGGTGAGCCCCAAGTGTCCAGTTCTATGCTGAGGAAATCCCGAGAAGAGCAAGGAAGGGAACCATTGTCAAGATGCCCGTCATGCAGAAGGCGGCAAACATGGACACCCTCACCTACTGCCACGACTAGACAAACAGACAACGGCCACACCATCTGTGACAACGGAACTCTGCCCCGCCTCCCCAGCCACAACTGGCCCAGAATGCTCGGGAAGCCCAGCAGCTCCCTGAGTCGGTCCCTGGGTTCCCGTTCCACACTCTGTGAGGGACAGGTGCTTCGACAGAGGGACCGGCCAGCTGTGAAGGAAGGGGCACCGGGAGGCAAGCCTAGAACATTCTTACCACTGAGCTCTGCTGCCTGGACCCGGGGGAAAGGGAGAAAGAGAAGAAGGAAAACAAAGGAGGAGAGGGAGAACGCAAAGCCCTAAATGAAGAATGGCACATTCTCTCCTGCGCACCCATTTTGAACAACCACGTCTTCCTTACAGTAAAGTTAACTCCGTCTAGCCAGACCTTGGGGCATTCAAATCACCTAGAGGCTTGTTAGACCCTTGACTCCTAAGCCCCACCTCTAGGGTCTCAGTCAGCTCGGGCTGCCACAGTAAAGTACCCCAGACTGGGTGGCTTAACCCACGGACACTGATCTGTCACAGTTCTGGAAGCTGGAGGTCTGAGGTCAGCTGTCAGCATGGCGGGGTTCTCTTCCTGGCTCGCAGACAGCTCCCCACCTCACTGCTTCCTCACGTGCAGGAGCAAGAGCCCAGGTGACTCTTCTTACGAGGGCACTACTGTCATCACGAAGGCTCTACCCTCGTGACCTCAGCTGAACCTACTGACCTCCAAAGGCCTCACCTCCCAAGATCATCACCTCAGGGGCGAGGGCTTTGACATAGGAATCCGGGAAACACAATTCAGTTCATTCACAATTCAATTCAGTTCATTCTGCCCTCGGCCCCCAGAACTCATGTCCTTCTCACGAGAAGCCTGCATTACATCCCGCCAACCCCGAGAGCCTTCACTGTTCCAGCATCAACTCTAAAACCTGAAGTCCGAAGACAAGGGCTGCAGCTGAGCCCTTGGGTAGCCCCACTTCCCCAAAGACGAAGAGCCATGAGATGATTAAAAGTCACGAATGTCCTTCAACCACGGAGATCCCAAAAGTAGGTTAATATGACCATCACCTTAAGAAGTGGTTCTCCAGGACGCCTGGGTGGCTCAGCTGGTTAAGCGGCTGCCTTCAGCTCAGGTCATGATCCCAGGGTCCTGGGATCGAGTCCCACATCGGGCTCCTTGCTCGGCAGGGAGCTTGCTTCTCCCTCTGCCTCTGCCTGCCACTCTGCCTGCTTGTGCTCTCTCTCTGACAATAAATAAATAAAATCTTAAAAAAAAAAAAAAAAAAAGAAGTGGTTCTCCCCAGGGCTTCCGGGGCACGATCCTGAGAGTGGACGAAGACACTAGCCAGTCACCCCTAAGTCAGAAGGCTCTGGCAATGCCTATTGTAAGACGAAACGAAGCTGGCAGGCAGTCTCAGCGGTGGGAACGGAACGTTTGGTGTCCTAGCAAAAGAGAAGGAGCAATGTCCCAACAGAGACGGATTATTAAGGGCCTGACGACTTTAGGACCTGGGGAGATTTTCTTTTTCCCCCCAGTTCCATGAAACCAGAACCCAATGGCAATAAATGAAGATCTCACACGTGCAGCTAGAAGCAGAACGGTCTGAGACTAAACACCAGGAAAAGGAGTCCGTTTGGATGGAAAAGGATTATGCGTTTGTGTGTCTCAGCAGAGGGCAGGCCCTGCTCGCCAAGGGGCAGAGAGTGACCAGTTGGGCTGCAGAGCGGCCCTGGGCCCACCAGTCAAGGCCGACATCCACCTGTCTGTGGAGTAGACACAAACAGTCTGGCAAAAGCTGAGCCCGACCATCCAGAACTGTGGCCGGGAGACCGCCCTTGGGGACAGGCCTCGGAAAGTCTGACCAAGCTCAAACACAATTTTCAGTAAAGGAGAAAGAGCTCCCGGCAGCAGTATTTACAACAGGGGCAAAAGGTTACATGGTCAACAGGAGACTGGAGAAATAAATATGGATCTATCCAGAACTGTACGACAATTAGATTGTCAAAGAGTGCCTAACAAATTGGGGAAATGCTTATGATATGATGTTAAGTGGGGAAAAGAAAAAAAAAGCAGGACCCAGAGCATAAAACTAATTTTTCTGTGCATATGCAGATACATTTTTTTAAGACCAAAATAATAAAAAATTAATAAAAACAACAAACAAACAAAACCCTGGAAGAATAATTGCCAAAATGTTAAAAGCACTTGTCTTTGAATGGTGACAATATGGTGGAGGTTTTTTTTCTCTCTCCTACCTGTCTGCAATTCCTAATTTTGCAGAAAGAGCATGTATTACTTTTAGAATTCTTAAGTAAAGCCTATGCATTCAAAATACGTTTTTTATATTGTTTCCTCGTAACAGCTACTGTGTATTGAGACCTTAAGACGTGCCTTGCATGCACTGTTTTGTTTTAGAGTTTTAAAAAATTACAAGAGGCAAGGACCCTGGGGTAGACCCAGAAAGTGAAGCCCCAGGTAGGCTTGCCGGATAAACCACAGGATGTCCAGGTAAAAGGAGATTTTCAGATACACAACGAATAATATTGTAAAGGATCTAATTATGCTAAAAAAATTACTCATTGTGTATCTGAAAGTCTAATTAACTGAGCATCTTTGTTTGTTTCTTTGTGTTTCCTAGGGAGAGGGCCTCCACTGGTAAACTGCCGTGGGAGAGGCCCGGAAGCCCACGCAGCAATCCTGGGGTTCTAGACCAAGTCAGATGTAGGCCCCCACATTCGTCGAGCAAAGTCAGACCGTAGGCAGGCCCAGAGAAAATCAATGTGTGTCTCAGGTCCTCTCTTGTCACACCCCACTATGAAAGAGAGCAAGGCTTCACGGACTGATACAGGCCAGCTGCCCGGAGCAGAGAGCCCCCTACAAGTGAAGGAGGCCTGGGATTCCTAGACCCCACGAACCCATAGTGGTGAGCCCTTCCAAGCCACGCTTTGGGGCGTGCCCGCACCGGGAGACAGCAGGTTTCTGAGCTCCCTCTATGTCGAGTTACTCGGCTGGATTTGCTGTCAGTCATCAGGGTGAGAAGCGATTCACAGCCCCCAACCCGCACCCCCACCCTCCACCATCTGTTTTCCTGGGACTTGTTGAGACAACCACACGGTCTTCAGACCCAAACTTAGACCAGCAGTTGGCAGCCTGGTTGCCCGTTAGGATCGTCTGGGGAGTTTCAAGAAATGCGAACATTTGGTCCACTCCCAGAAATGCTGACTCATTCGTCCAAGGTGGGCCCAAGTGTGGATATTCTACCCAAATCCCCAAGGGATGCTAATGTCTCGGTAAGTCTAACCCCTGTGCTGGGCCACGCACGGTAAATCGAGTGCTGGGGACAATGGGCTCCGTCGTGGAGGATGCTCGGATTTGTCTCACAGGGACACCGGGGTAAAGCCTGCAGGCTCGCTGGAAGGCCTGGATGAGTTCAGCTCAGAGAGAGCACAGAAAATACTCGGCAAGTATTCTTTCTGTCCCTAGAATCAAGCACGCTGGCTGACTTTTTACCCACACCTGTTATCCCATAGAGTCCTTGGACACCACTCTATAAGGTAGATACCATCATTGTCCCCGTGTGAAAGATGAGAGAACCAAGGCAGAGAAAGGTGACAGGTTTCTCAAGGCCGCCAGTTAGGAATAGTGGAACTGGAACTGGAACCCGGGGGGTTGGGCTCCAGGCTCTCAATCTCCTCCTTATCAGAGAAGAAGCCATCCACCTCCCACCTCCTGGCCCTGGCCTGGCTGTCCCCCTGCCTTGAAGGCCAGTCTCTTCTCTGCCTGCTGGTGGTAACCCACCTGGGAAACAGCCCTGGTCCTTTCTAGCATCTACTTTTCCAGGTACTTGCTAGACACTGGATATATACACTGGAGAGGCTTGGCAGAGCTTGAGATCCAGCAGGGGGGAGACCAAAAACAGACAAATATGGACCCGCCACATGCAGACACAGCCCCAAAGCAAGCTTCCGCCTGACCCTGAGCACAGCAAGAAGCCATCTGATGGTGTTGGTCTGCAGGGGATGTGACCAGGCCTGGCTGGCTGGCTGTGAGTGCAGGATGCATTGGCTGGGAAGCGGGGGCTGAAGGCAGGGAGGCCAGGGAAAAGGCGAAAGTTGGAGGCCGAGGAAAGAATCAGTGAGACAGAAAGGGGCCTGGCCCAGCATGGGTGAGGGTGGACATCCCCCAAAGAAACGTGCTGCTTGCCGGATGAGGGGTCGTAACAAGTTGCTCTGGCCCTTAGGACCCCTGCAGTATTTTCCGTGGTGGCTTGTTCTACTGGTACATGCACTGCTTCCAAAGTAATATGCAAAATATTTAACAATCTGGAGCCATCAGAGGACCGACCAGTCAGAACAGACAAGACTCCAGGGCTGGAGCAGCGTCTCCCACGAGGCGAGGTGTTAACCCTTTCATGGCTGGCTAATATGGAGGTCCTGGGGCGGTGGTGGGGTGCGGGAGGGGCATCTGGGTGGGGGAAGGCGCTCCAGGGCTTGAGAAGAAACTCTCTGTTGTCACTGTCTTAACCACCAGTATTAAAACCAAGTGGCTCCTACCTACTGAGGCTTACCTCGCCTCACTAGATTTTAAGCTTCTAGAAATCAAGGCTAGACTTAATAAAGATGGATTAGCTAGAAATCAATCCAACAGGCAGCCCATGGTAGATGACAAGTCCCTGGTGAGGGTCCGGGCCCCTGTGGGGCAGACGTGCAGGGGGACATCTGAAGCCTGCCTTTCGGAGACGAAACACGGAGTCTGTCGGAATCCACTCCTGGGCGTGGGGCGGCTGAGCGTCCTCTGAGCCCGGGACTCTGAAGGGGAAGATGCGATCTGTGGAGGAACGCTGCTGGTTCCTTGCAAGGACATGCTGGTGGTGGACGCTCTGAGCTTGGGAAAGAGGGCCTGGGAGCCCAGCCCGGGAGCCCGCGGTGGGACAGCGACCAAGCCTGAGCCACTCCTCCTCATTTTCGTCCTGCACTTTATCAGGCTCAAGTTCTGACATTTTGTGGTGCAAAAAAAAAAAAAAAAAAAAAAATCATAGTTAAGAACCAAGAGGCAAAGTAATCTATTCGAGTCGCCCTGGGCTAGCTCTGGCCAGCCCTCCCCTGCCTGACCAGGTGCTCCGCTCCCCACCAACAACCTGGGTAGAAATTCTTCTGCCCTCTTCGTTCCTCAGAAGGATATTCTGAAGATGGATGAGATTATATTAATAGCCACCATGCTCGTGGGTCTTCCTCTCCTCCCTCCCCTCTCCTTCCTTCTCCTTCTTCCTGAGACGTATTTGTCAAGCACAGAACAGGAGCACACAGACACAGATCCCTGCTGCTGGGAGTCCAAGCTTTTCTAGCGGCTTAACTTCACACATCCTGACAGCCAGCCTGGAGGTGAGGTTCTTATGGTCATCCTGAGGCTCAGAGAGGACAAAGGCCCACTGAGGTCACACTGTCCGTGAGAGGCAGATCTGGATGGAACCTGGATCTCTCTGACTCCCCAGTCCAAGTTCTCGGTCTGTCCGGAGGCCATCACCACACAACAACCCCCCAGGAAAATTCACCTTAAAAAGGAAGACGCCCCCATAATTTTAAATCACAGTCAGCCTAAATGGCTTGGAAGAACAGAAAGAGTGTGAGGACTGGACTTGGACCAGCCCGTATCCGAGTCCCATTTCCCTGCTAACCAGCTGTGTGACCGTGAGCAGAGTGCTTAATCTCTCTGAGTCTCAATGCCTATCAAAAGAACAAGGATAGTCTGGCTTTGAAGAATACAGAAATAAAGGCCCACAGCCAGGAATTTTCAAAAAAAAAAACAGAGAAGGCTTTTGTCAGCCCCGAAGTCCAGCCTTGTTTGGCTGCCTAGTAGCCGTGGGACCTTGGATGACATACATAAGCATTCAGGGCTTCTGTCGCCTCATCCGTAAAATGGGCACAAGGGGTAGGCATGAGAATCAAAGGTGACCATTCCCATCGAGTCCTGCCACTATGCTGATTCTGGGTACCAGTTCTCAGCATGCTCTGGGGGGCTGCAAAGACCTCCAGGACACCAGGCCAGGATACCTCTGGGTGGGGGTAAAAGCACGGGCCTGGAGCCAGATGCCCAAGTTTGAACCCTGGCTCTGCGACCTCTGGCCCATGACCTTGGGCAAATGATTAGCCTTCCTGTACCCAAGACATTAGCAACAACCTCAGGGGGTTGTGGTCAGAATTAAATGAGCGAAGATACGTCAATGCCTTGGAAGGGAGCTGGGCATATAAAACATTCAAGGGGGACTTCTTGTTATTATTATTTTTCCTCACTTTGGGTTCGGTGATGTCCAAAGAAGTTGCTCTCTTTGCCCAGGAAGGTGTTCTATGGATTAGCTTTATTATCCCCGCTCACCTGAAAATGCTGCTGTCTTACCCCCCAACATCAGCTCTGTCCGAAATCTGTCTCACCTCATGCCTTGGAGCCACCACAAGCTGGAAGGAATTCAGCTGACACTGGAACTTTCTGGGTTCCACTGAGGGCACCTTTCCTGCAGGTGGAGTTCCTGGCTACATCACTGCTTCTAAGAGGTTTCTTCCGAGGGCTACATTTCTCCCCGTAACGACGCCACCACGGGCCTTTCAGGCCTGCCTGATGTGTATAAATACACTTAACTTTTATGGAGTATGTAGTGCCTTCAGCATAAATCATCTCCATCCCACGGGACTCGGGGAAGGGCTGGGACATGGAAGGGAATGTGTGTGCACGCAGCAAAGCCAGGACAGACTCTGGACCCTGTGTGGTTAGAACCTACACCACTCAGTAGCTCCCCGGCTAAACAGTGGCCTGCAGACCTCCCCCCGCCCCCACCCCAGTGCATCTGCATCGACAGGACCCAGGGGTCTACCTGACGGGGGTGTAAGCCAGCACCCCCCAATTCCCTGCATCTGTCCGCCACCACCACGGTCATTGGGACCACCACCGAGGGCTGCTTGCTCCAGTTCCTGCTTCTGGTCTCAGCCCCCAAGTTCACACTGCACGAGCCACGGACGCCTTGGCGATATTTTACAGCACAATCTCCTCTGGTCCCGGCCCTGCTGCGAAGACTCACAGCCTCTTAGAATTGCTCTTACAATAAACCTCTCAGCCTTGCCCGGCCTCCAGAGCCTTGCTGGTCCGACCCTGCTTTTAAATCTTAACAGAGAAGTTGATCTCAGTAATAAATGGTGCAGAGTACTCCATTCCTGTTTTTCAGATGAAGCAGCCGCTATAGCCATTGACTCTGGAGTGATAGAGCTCAGTCAGCCAGTCAGTCAACAAACCCTTATTGAGGGCCGACTATGTGCCAGGTTTTGTACCAGACCTGGGGGTCAGGGGTGAACAAGACCAAGTCGGTGGCCAGGGCTGGTTTCCAGGGCTGCTGACTGCACACCAGTACAGGAGCCGAGACTTACAAGAGCCCTATGCTATGTTGTGGCCATCTTGAAATTCTTAATTCATGCGTTCTTAGTCACGAGGGCCCCAGGTTTCATTTTTCACTGGGCCCCCCAAAGGCCCAGGCCCTTCCCTCAGAGAACTCACGTTCTAGTGGGGCGACTGGCACTAAGCGACCCTAATTTCAGGCCACGAGAAGAGCTCTGAAGAAAGCAAACTCAGATGTGTGTTGGCAAGTGACTGGTGCCCCTGGCTGGTGGTAGGCAGGGAAGCAATCCCTAATAAGGTGACAGCGGGGGGCCATTCAACAGAGCAGCAGGGGGATGTGGGTGGGAGAACCTTCCAGGCAAGAGAAAGAAGAGTGGGTCCTCGGGCCCTGAAGTAGGAGCGTGTGTGCTGAGTTGGAGGGACGGAGGGAGGCCTGTGTGGCCTCAGCTTGGAGGGCTAGAAGGCGAGGTGGAGCCTCCAGGCCAGTTCACCCCCCTTGGCCCCATCACTCCAGCCAAAGTAAAGCAGGGGCTGCTGAAGACAGCTTGACCAGGGTCCGAAGGCCGGTTCTGAACTACAGAACCTCACTCCTGCACCGTTCCATCTCTGCAGTGGGGGGGCGCAGAGTGACACCCGCCATCTCTTCCAGTCACGGCGAGGTTTGTGACAGCATTTCCTGCCAAGCGTTGAACTGGGTCAGCTCAGGGGCTTGGTCATCCCAGGAGGGTCACTCTGTCCCCATGCCACAGATGTCATGCTGGGAGAGGAGCGGCCACCTGCTGCGTCTTCCCTGTGGGTGGCCAAGGGACGGCCCCACCCACAGCCCTCAGTCTCCAGGGAGCTTGGCTGCTCCTGCAGAGGGTCCCTCCACCGACCTCTGTGGACCCCAAAAGGCCAAATTTGAGTCCCAGTTGCAGTGTTCCCCAAAGTCTTTCATTCAAGAACCTGTATTTGTAACATACTACTGCACTACTGTTTAGTTTTTCATGAATTGGATTATGATTTTTACTTACATGCTTTTATTTTAAAAGGAAACAATATATCGTTACCATATAATACTTGCCACAAATGGGAGGTAACCATGAAATAAACACTTTGCAATATCCCCGTTATTAAATTCTAGCTAAATACTGATACCGGCCTCCAGCCAGCTCTGCCTTTATTTAAAAGGGAGATTTGCATGGCGGGAGTGGGAAGGGGGACCCTTTCGTGGGGTACACAGATATCGAATTGCCATGACTTACACTTCACATATCCTGCAATATTATATGTCAGTTATAGCTCAATAAAGCTGAAAAAGATAAAATAACAAGGAGATTCACAAGCATTAGAAGGAAGTTAAAGTCACTAAGGACATAGAAGCAAACAGACATTCTCTGAATAACCAGAAAGGCTGAAAGAGACGGGAAAAGGG
>CM052885.1:113070342-113112092 GCA_028534135.1 Potos flavus | reverse complement strand
AAAAAAAAAAAGATCTGGGCAGGACTGACGTCATAGCTCTGTCCCCTAGCTGCAAAGGTGGCTAAGACAATGAGTATTTGAGATTTCCAGCTTCTCTCATGAGAGGTGGATTTTTGTCTCAGAAGATGAGACATTCGGCAGGCATGGAAAGGGGTTACGAACACCCGATTGTCAAGGAAAGAACGAGAGATGACCATGACCTCCGCCGCCTGCGCAGAGAGCTCACCCCGCAGGCCCAGCTAGTCTCCTTTGAAAGGCCTACTTGCAAAGTTGACCCTCAGCTGGTACTGGGGACTTAGATTTCTGTAGAGCCCCCCTGCCCCACCATCGCCTGAGAATGGTGACTCCCTATATGTGTAAAGTGTTTGTACAAACAGGATAGTTTGGGCTGGACAACCGCTTTCTCTCTGGGAGCCTAGAATTTGGGTACGTGCTGGACAGAGGCTGCCTGCGTCACCAGCCCAAGGGCAAACCCTGGGTGCGGAGTCCCTAACGAGCTTCCCCCGTTGGCAACATTGTGTAGGTATTGTCACAATTCTTGCCAGGGGAATTAATTACATCCTGGGTGACTCCCCAGGAGCAGACCCTTGGAAGCTTGTGCCTGGTTTCCTCCAAACTTCACGCCATGGGCCTTTCCCTCTGCTAATTTTGCCTTGTGGCCTTTCACTGTCGCAAGTCACAGCCTCAAGAATGACCATGTGCTGAGTCCTGTGAGTCTCCTAGTGAATCTTCAGTCCAGACGGTGGTCTTAGAGACCCCCCAACACACCACCAGCATCATAGCCTTTGAGACACATTGACTCAGGCTAACCGAGCAGCCCTCGGACACTAGGAAAGCCCAGATGTGCTCGGGATTTTTTAACTTCCAAACGGTAACGACTCCCGAAGGCCAATCTGCTGGTGGATCGGGTAAGTCCGGCTAGCCGTGTTCACAGGGCGTGAAGATGAGGCTCAACGCCGGGCAGGATCCGCCAAGACCTGAGGGCTGTGAATGCACAAGAGGCCAGAGTCCGCTCGGGCTCCTGGTCCAGGGCTCTCGCTCTGGGCTCCTCCCTGCAGAGCTCTCTCCAACCCCAGAAGCCTGCCTGGGATCCATTCCTTTGGTGCGCGCTCCCCAGGAGAAAAGCCTTCCCGGCAACCTGAGCCTTCCTGCAAATGTGTATGTTTTCCAGCCCGCGCCAAATGGAGTGTGAGGCTGGAAGTTTTTCCCATCACTGCCATCTAGTAGTCACACATGAATTCCCCGCCCTCGTCCCCCCCACATTTCTCCAGGCGTGGTTCTGCTGGTTCTCAGAGGGCCAGCCTCGGAATCAGAATCGTGGGCTCTGCTGGTTTAAAATGCAGCTTCCCAGGCCTGGACGTACTCAGTGAGGATCTGTAAGAGAGGAGCCCGAAGAGAACCTGCACTGAACAAGCTCCCAGACGAGGATCATTTACCTTTAGCGCAGGGCCCGCCACGTGGCCGGCCCTCGGTGATGAGACACAGGACTGCAGGAAGCAGAGACGGAAGAGCCTCGAGGCCCCTGTCCATGGCCCCGCCTGCCCCGCAGTGCCCCGCAGCCTGTTGGGCGCTCACTCAGAATAGGTAAAAGCCCAAGTTGCCAGAAATATCTATCACATCTGGAAACTGTTGTTTTCGGCTCGACGCAGAACAGAGACAAAGGTTTGCCCTTCTGCTGTTGCTTCCGGGGTCTAGAGCCTGGCCTGTTCTCTTCAACTGCTCAGTGAACCAGTGGGGGAGTCCCCGAAAGACAGGCCTGTGTCCTCACCCCTGGGACCTGAGACTGTCACCTTCTACAGTAAGAGAGGGGCTATTACCTTATGGGGCAAAAGATGGGATTACTATAAGGTTATTGAGAGGAAGAGCTTATCTTGGATTATCTGGGCAGGCCCTAAATCCAATAACAAAATCACTCCTAGAAATCCACTTAGGAGAGTGAGGCAGAGGCACGCGTTTGCCAGATGGGAGAGGAAAAGGTGATAGGAAGATGGAGACAGAGATTAGAATAATACAGCTGCAAGCCAAGGAACGGCGGACTGCCAGGAGCCGGCAGAGCTGGAGGAGGCAAAGAGCAGATTCTCCCCTAGAACCTCCAGAGGGAGCATGGCCTGCAGACCTTGATTTCAGACTCTGGCCTTTGGAACGAAGAGAGAGCTCATTTCTGTCACTTAAAGCCACCCGGTTTGTGGTGATTTGTTACAGCAGCCCCTCTCCCCCAAAAAACTATTGCAACCGTGAAAATTACTCCAGATTCTGAGAATTGAATTTGCCCCACCCCAGGGCCTTTGCACATACTGATACTTACACTGTCATTCCCTGTCCCAGCTCATTGCATGCCCCACTCCTTCTCATAATTCCTGTTCCTGCTCAAACGTCACCTCCCTTCTTCCAAAGGAAAGTCAGAAGACTTCCCTGACCCCAGACCCCCAGTAGAAGGAGCTACCAATCACCCTCTAGCCCTTACCATATTTTAGGCTTTCTTTTTTTCCTTAGCATAATATAAAATGATCTGCCAGTTGGTTTACTTATTGTCTCCATGCCAGTGGGAACCTGGTCTATCTCGTTCAGGGCTATATTCCCAAGGCCAGGGGGCTAAATAAGTCTGTGTTCAATAAAAGGAATTAATGTTATTCTATACTAAAACATAGAGAAATGCAAACTCTATATGATAATACTTAATACTCCAAAGAATCTGTTAGCTATTAAAGGTCTCTTGGCCGCATCCCAGCCCACTGTCACTTTCTTGTACCCTAAGTTCACTTAGCTGGTGAGGTAAGGACTGGAACTCTGGCCCTGTCCTACTAGTTATGGCTGCATGGGCTTATCGCCTCCCTCTCTGAGCTTCAGCAAGCTCCTTGGTAGAGGGAGGGGTTTGACTTACTATTGGCAATGGATCCTATCTATGGAGCAGTTTCTACAGCCCAGCCATGG
Organism: Potos flavus; assembly: GCA_028534135.1. Classification (NCBI taxonomy): domain Eukaryota; kingdom Metazoa; phylum Chordata; class Mammalia; order Carnivora; family Procyonidae; genus Potos; species Potos flavus. The sequence continues at coordinate 113,109,161 of CM052885.1, read as the reverse complement.
GCTAAATCATTTGCATATATACTCCCATTTGGTCCTCCTGATAATCCTGTGTTGTAGGTACTACTATTGTCCCCATTATAGGGAGGAGAAAACTGAGGCAGAAGACGTTTTCACCACTTGCCCAGGGTTGCATAGCTAGTAACTCCTGAGTTACATCCCAGGAGGCTGCACTGCTCGAGGTGCCCAAGGCTCTCAAGCCTATAATTCAGTTTGAACAGTTGGCGGAGAGTTACTTACATCACTAACAAGTGCATATGTGTTACATATGCTGTTATAACAGCACACTTGCTGGTCTTTAACCAGAGTAGACCTCTGGGGAAATTGTTTTCTTGTTCCCCTTGCTCTTTAAAATGTGTAATGAGAGCCAGCATACCCAAAGGCTGAACCGTTGTGCCCTAAATCAAAGGACGGATGCAAACCGTATTGCCCACTGCACTATGTAAACATACATGGGGGAGAATGTTCTAGTCGTAATGGCCTTACGTTCTTTATTCTCTGGCTCTTGCTTCTCTCACCATAGCAAGCAGATATACCGATCTACTGGAGGGGGAAATGTATTATTTACTATTAAAAGGCACCGAGCTGCCAGCTTTCTCTCTGAATTATTTAGCACTGTCAAATACAGCTATGTATGTGCAATATTGACATGTTATATCCTCGTTAACTCTGCTGTAAGTGACTCGCTTCTAAGTAGTGTTGCAAACTCCCTTGTCTTTCTGGCCTCGGCTACTTTGTCCATTCTGAAGTCAGGAATAACTAACCGTGTCTGCCAGGGGCCCAGAAGGTTCAGAATCAGATCTGTCAGGAAACAGAGGGATTTATACTTCCCAGGTAAGGGGAGATGACTGGGTCCCCCTTGCAGGGAAAAAAGGAGGAGCCACCCAAACGATCAGATTTGAGCTGTCTGATTTTTGGAAGCCTATGGGTACCTCACTAAGTCTTTCCCTCAAAACATAAGACACCAATCCTGCTTTTCCAGAAATGGCTACAATTACTGGTAGATAAGATGCACGTGTAAGACAAACGGGGGACAGCAAAAGAGGATTCAGCCAAGCTCTACCACTTAAGCCGGTTGATCTCTGATCCTTTTACCTCTGGGAATCTTAGATTCTACATCTGTGAAGTGGGAGCAGTATGCCTCTATCACAGCCCTGTGTTCAAGATTAAATTAGTCTAGTTACGCAGATTATCTGCTACGTGTTCTCCATTTACCCCCGCTTAGGCTGACACAGGCTAGGCACCAATAAGTGTGGGGGGTACACAAAATGAATAAATGAAAAGAAAGGCAGCTGGTGTGTGATTGGATAGAAGGACAGAGGAAAGCCCACGGTGGTTGAGCCTTGGAGAAAATGGTATCAGAGGCACTGGAAATAACTTTCTTTATTCCTTCCTTTGTATAGGTGCTGAGCCCTCTGCAAGGTGCATGGGATGCAGAAATGACTTTAATGAGTATTTATTGAGTACCAATTAGGTTTCGGGCACTGTTTTAAGCTATGGGAACATAGCGATGAATAAAAACCAGACCAAAATACCTATACACTCTGGTATGAAGAAGACAGAGTCACTGGCCGCAAGGAGCTTTGGAAGAAAGACAAGTAAACAAGGCATAGCATAGCTTGTCAAAGTGCTGAGAGGGCTCAGGGCAGGGAACAATGGAGCAAAAAAAGGAACGTGCTTGGGGCTGCTGGGAGAGTGAGAGAAATGCCATAAGGGAGGCTGCATCTAAGCTCAAGTTCAAGGCTATAAAACTGTAGCTTCTCAGCAAAGAGATGCTGAGGGAGGAGGTGCTGGGGTTTGGTTAATGACAGGATGCTCGGTCGAGGTTTAAAAGGGGAGTTTCAAAGATGGGTCCTTACGCTGCCATAATAGATGGATTTCTATGTTAACTTCAGGAGGTAATAAAAATTTTAATTAAACATCTCCTGGGCTACAAAAGGGTAGCCATCATGAAAAAATAATCTATGTCATTTCCTCTTGAAAATGGCCAGTTTCAAAGATGGTCTTGGAAAATAAATGGGGAAAAGCAGCCTAATAAAATGTAACATGGTGTCTTGGACAGGCTAGAGAGGCTCAGCATGGGAAGTTACAATATACTTTTTTCCTTCCCCTCTCTCTCCATCCCCTTCTTGAAGGTGTATCTATTTACTTAGATGACTGTGAAGAGAACTTGAAGTCGGCCTATTAATGGAATCCAGGGAAATTTCTGCATTTCTGGTGGGCCAGAGGGGGAGGTATTGAAAGGAGCTTAAATGCCAGGGGTAGACATGGGACTCTGAACAAGCAGGGACTCCTCTGAATGCAGATGATGGAAACTCAACTCAAACCTGCAATCTTCAGGAATGGATGGATCCAGGTGCTTGGGACATAATCAGGAATGTGTCTCTGGACATCTCTGGTCTCCGTGATCCTCTGTCTTGGCTTCTTTCCAGGAAGGAATCCCCCATGTCCTTGCAAAATGGCCTCAGCTGTACCAGGTGTACGTCCTACCCACTGGGCAACCACAGCAGAGAAATCATCTCTTTTCTAATAATTCCTGCAAAAGTCCTGAGATTGGCTCTCATTGGTCTGACCTGGTCACATGCCAATCCCTAAATCAATCTCTGTGGCTAACGGGAATAAACCATCTCACTGGTCAGGCCTGGTCACATGGCCAATCTTGGCACCAAGGGACTCACAATGGAGAACAAGTACTTCCCCAAAGTGAAAGTAAGGGTCAGTTACCACAATAAAGAGGAAGGGATTCTGGGAAGACCAGAACCACTGTTATCCAGATAGGTTCCTGAGAGTTTATCTCAAGGACAAAATCTAACTCAGCAACTGAGCCTGGAATTCAAAGGGAAGGAGTGATTCTAGGTGCAGTGGGAAGGCTAGACCTTGGGTTCACCTTAGATGACTATGACCGCGCGTACTCACCCTGAGGAGGAACAGGCTGTGGGCATAAGGCAGACGGTCATCTCTCCAAGCACAGTGCCATGTTGGGGCACCGGCAGCTCACTGGGGTGACCGCCACCAGCACGTGCCCCGAAGGCAGGAGCCCTCCCCTCCTTAGCTGCCGGCATGACCAGTTACCATACAGATGGAAATCTGGTGGCCAGGGTGACACAGGACCTGCTCCCCAGCATGGGCAGGACCAGCAGGGCTTAGAGCCAAGCGACATCCTAGATGAGGCACCAAAACTGGCTCTGGAAGCCATAGGCATTTGGGACAGATGCGTGCACACACGTGAAGCCCCGGATACAATCAGAAACATTTGACGAACCAGCAAATCCAGGCAGGAAAGATAACTGTAATCCACCTTGCCCCAGGCACCACGATGAGCAAACTGAGAACAGCCCCGCAAGAACCCTGACCTATTACAGATGAGGACACTGAGGTTCAAAGACATTAATTCACTTTCCCAAAGTCGAACAACCAGAAGTGACAGAGCTGGGATCTGAACCCAGGTCTCCCTGGCCACAAAGATTCTGCTCTCGCTTCCTTATGTTACCCCCTCCCCAGTCAAATGCTTTGCACACATCCGTTGGGGAGGCCCTGGACCATCCAGGTTACAGAGAAAGTGAAGAATCATCCATTGCCCAGAAGTAGACATTAGCGGTGGGGGGCCGACATTCCGATCCTGGCTGGTTTTGAGCCATTGACATTTAACAACTCACTTAAGTCTCTCCGAACCGTTTTTTGCTTTGTTTTGTTTTGTTTTCCAAGAAGCCTCCACACCCAACGTGGAGCCCAATGCAGGGCTTGAACTCATATCCCTGAGATCAAGACCTGAGCTGAGATCAAGAGTCGGACGTTTACCCAGCGGAGCTAGCCAGGTGCCCCACGCCAAGCTGTCCTATCACCTGTACAAAGGGGATGATAATATCCTAGCCAACCTGCAGGACGCCACGTGGCAGTGCACGTGGATGTGTTTGAAAACCGTGAAGCACTTCACAGATATAAATAATCGTAACAATATCCCGTCAAGAGGAGGGCAGCTAATATATTAAATGCTTCTGAGGGAGGAGATGGTGTGTGTTGATATCACTACACTTTCTCAGCCAGAACAATGCCATCTGCCCGCAAACATTGTGATGTGGGAAGAAAGAAACAATCTTTATCCAATTATCTTCCTTGTAAAGATGTACCAAAGTACAATTAATTCTCTAACTATTCAGTAATATTCTCTTAATTAGCGGTAAAAATAGGCATTTCTTCCCACTGCCTCTGCTATTATATACTAAATGCTGCTTCCTCGTTCGTAATATGCTAATATACTGGTAATTAAAAGCTTCACGATTCCATTTAATGACTGCGTCTGTTTGTGGAGGATAGCAGTCTCTGCTACCCACTCTTCTGGAGTTCCCAGCTAGAATCTAGGCAATCAATGGCACAGAGGGACAACGGCAGTCCTTCCCTGCTGAGGGCGGTGAACCCTTCCAGACAGTCTCCTCTGCACTCCGAGGGGGTAGAAGTTCGGGAGCTTTCCTCTCCTTTCTGAAAGCAGAAGCATTGTCCTCGCACGAGCATTTGCTCCTTTGCACGTAATGCCTCACTCTGCCCTGATTTCCTGCACCCAGCCTCCGTGGTGGAGATATCACCGAGCACAAGCCTCCCCAGCCCTGGCATTGCTGACGTTCTGGGCTAGACCATTCTTTGCTGCGGGCGGCTGTCCCATGCTTCAGAGTGTTCACCAGCATCCCTGGCCTCTATCGGCTAAAAGCCGATAGCACCGCCCTCACCAGTTGTGACAACCAAAAGTCTCTCCAAATATTGCCCAATGTCTTCTGGGGTAGGCATAAAAATCACCCCAAGTTGAGGACCACTCAACAATTTAAAAGTCAATTCGTAGGCAACCTATGAACTAAATCATGGCACATCCATCCACTGAAATTTATTCAGCAGGTAAAAATCAGCCAGCCCTATATGAAAGGACACAGAACAATCTTCATGCAAAAAAGTCAGGGTGCATAAGAGTTATGCAGAGTAAGCTAATTTTTACGTTCACCTTATTTGCATACTTGGTTATGTATTATAGGATGTTGGTAGAGGGGCACAGGAAATGAACGATGGTCACCTCCTGGGAAGGTAACTGACCAGCCAGACATACACGTGGGAGGGAGGCACATGCATGTGCCCTGGTAATGTATTACTTATTTAAAAAGTAAATATAATTTAAAAAATAAACACCCAGCACATTGTCTGGCTGGGGACAGTCCCAATACATTCTACTTCCTCCTCTCTCCTCCCCTGTCATTTACTCTCAGAGCCTCAGAGAGGATATTTCTTTATCAGTCACATTCTGTCTATCTGAACATTATCAACCCTTCACATCTCGAGAGCAGCTTCCAAGCCTGGCAGACCGACACCCCCTGGGCAAGGAAGGCCAGGCGGCCCTTCGGCTTTCAGAGACAGAAACTGGGCTTTGAGGGTTGGCAAGGTCAGATCCCTGATTCTGAGATGGTTCTCAAGTCCTCTGAGACCCTTCTGAGTCCGGGCTGCTGCAAAAACTGAAATATGAAATCCAGACATGCAGATGATAACCTGGAGGGGGAGGGGGAGTCACTGCTTTATTAAAAACAAATTGAAATGGGACTCCTTCAGTGAACCCTTAACAGAACAAAAATGTGGTTTGCCTGAAAAGGAGTTTGATTTACTTCACCTTTTCTAGGAAAAGGTGAAGTAAATGTCTCTTTCCTATGTCTCATAGGAAAGACATTTAAGTCCCAGCTCACGTAATTGGTGTTAATTAGGAGATGTTAAGCAAAAGGTAAGGCCTCGTCATAAAACGACCTTGAAAAAAGGTCAAAGGAAGTGAGGCAGGTTTTTTTATTGCGGGACTTCTCAGAGCCTTTATTGAGAATGAAACAGTAGTTTTTCTTTAAAAATTAATGTGTGGGATTTTTCCTTCCTACCTTTTCCCAGATCCTGTTCCTAGAAGGTTTGGAGACCCATGTGTGCTTCCTGGCCCTGGGAGGGGTTATTGGAGGAGGGGAGAGAAGCAGACTCTAACCAAAGTCTCTTTTTGCCTGTAATGAGTCAGGTGAAACAGCATGGGAATGCAAGAGATCGTCTGGAAGCAGAGAAGGGCCATGGGTTTCAACGGTGTTGTGGACTGAATGTGCCCTCCCTAAATTCATATATTGAAATTCTAACCCCCATTGTGATGGAGTTAGGAGGTGGGGACCTTTGGAAGGTGATTAGGTCATAAGGGTAGAACCCTCGTGCTTGGGATTAGTGCTCCTAGAAAAGAGACCCTAAAGAGCCCTCTTGGAGGACTTGGAGACTGGAGGACTCAGTGAGAAGACAGCTGTCTATGAACCAGGAAATGGGTCCTAACCAGACACTGAATCTGTTGGTGCACTGACCTTGGACTTCCTGGCCTCCAGAACTGTAGGAAATAAGTTTGTTGTTTAAGCCCCCTGAGCTGTGGTATTCTAATAGCCTGGGTGGAGTAAACAGAAAGCAAGGAGAGAGACGCAGGGATCTGCAAAACTAGGGGCAGACAAGATTCCGGGGTCCCCGTGCCTTACGCGGCAGCAGTCCCCCCGCCCCCTCCGAGTACATGACAGGACCCCAGAGGAGCAGGTCCTTTGACAAAGAATTCTATTCCCTGGAGAGAGCAGACCTTCCAGCCAAAGGGAGGAATGACTGGGAATGTTCACCCTCATACATAATGGCTCGTTGCTAAGTCGCCCTCCCAAGACTCTGCACGGTACCAGACAATGCCCACCAGCCCAACGGGACAGCGGCTCAGAGAAGGCATGGATGGGTTTCAGATACATCAATGCAACCATGAAATGCAGTAGTGGGGGCGCCCCTCAAGATTGTGGGCTGGGATTTGGGTGTCCGACAAGGGCTAACAGCAGAGCGAATCTCCTAGGTGAATGAGTTAGACCTCATCCCTTTCTGCCTAGAGCAGCCGTCATGATGAGTCCGGGAGGCTGAGGAAGGACAAGGGGACGCTGGCGGTACTAACAGAACACCCAGGGTGCCCAGCCCTGCTTGGAGGACACCCACCACCCTTAGGGAATGAAATGAAGCTGCTTAGACATCCCCAGAAACTGGGGGAATAATTCAGCATTTGTATCAAGAGACTCAAAGAAGTTGGTGCCTCTAGACTACTAATTCCTCTTCTGGGAATCTGTGATAATTATGTAATATAAAATGCTGGGGAGATATTTATGTAAAAAAATTAAATTATTCATCATTGGGGAAGAGACCGAAGGACATAAATGGAAGCCCAGGAACGGGAGAACGGACAAGTCAATTACAGTACCTCCAGTGTGAGAACCATCGGGCCGGCGTCAAAAGCGAGGTTTGCAGAGAACCTCTGTGTGTGAGAATACTTCATGTAAGGGAAAAAGCAGGATACAAACTCGTACATTTTGCACATCTCAACTGTGTGAATAAAACACATAGAAAAATAACTGGAAGGAAGTACACTACAATGGTAATGGGGGGTGGGGATGACAAAGCCAAGGGCAACGACTACAACAATCCAAGGGAGTATGTAAGGGGCACGGGGGACTCACTGTGCATTCGGACTTCATACCTTACAAGCCCACCTGAAAAGGTGAGACCAGAAGGAGAGAATGAGCATGCGAGGGTCCTTTCCTGGATTCTGGAATGGGACTCCATGTTAGTTTTCCATGGCTGCTGTCACAAATGCCACCAACATAGCGGCTTGAAACAACACAGATTTATTATCTCATCGTTTGTGTTGGTCAGAAGTCCAGGTGAGCTGGATTGGGTCCTCCCCTTAGGGTCTCGAAGGCCAAAATCAAGGTGAAGGTAGGACTGCGTTCCTTCCCGAAAGCTCTGGATAGGAACCCACTTCCAAGTTCATTCAGGCTGCCGGCTGAATTCAGTTCCTTGCAGTTGTAGGACTACGGTCCCCATTCCCTGCTGGCCGGCCCCCCGGGGCTGGTCCGTGCACTTAATATCCTTCTCATGGTTTCCACATGAGCTCTCCAGCAATGGCAGCTCAAGCCCCCTCACACTTCAGCTCTTCCTGAATGTACCTTCTGCAGCATCTCTGACTCCAGCGGGGGAAATTTTGCTGCTTTTAAGGGCTCACGTGATTAGACTGGGCCCACTGGCATAATCTAGGCTACTCTCTCTATTTTAAGCTCTATAACCGTAAAAACATCTACAAAGTCCCTTTTGCCAAGTAGTATAACCTACTGACAGGTTCCAGGGATTAGGACATGGACACCTTTGCAGGGCCATTCTGCCTAACACAGACCCAAGACTCTTTCCTCCTAATTTCGAAGTTCCTGACCTCTCTTCTTCATCACCTGACTCCACACATCAGAATGGGCCTCTGGGTCTGCATCCAACCCCGCGGAGTCCCAGCTGTCCCAATTCCAAACCTTTGCGCAGAGCTGGAAGGCACCCACCAAGTCTAGCCTGCTAAGCTGAGATCCGTACAGAGGTGTCCCATTGTTTCCTTCACAAGAAAACGGTAGTCACAGAGAATTTCGATGGGTTTCTATGCAGCCAACACCAAGTGGGCGGCAACTACCCAAAGAAAACATTTATCAAGTGACTGTGGGGGAAAAAAAAGTGTCTTTAACATTTCATCTGCCTGCCAAACTTTCCCAGCTGGGATGAGCGGGTTCCAGATGTGATCCTAGGAGGTAGCCAGGAGTCACCCCTGCGGGAGACTGATTCCTGGGGCCTCAGCTCAGTTCTGCTGAGTCAGACCCTCCGGGCATCCAGACCCTGGAATCCGGCTTTAATGCATCCGCCCTTCCCTCAGGTGATTCTCAAGTGCCCGTGATAGGGGTGTCTCCGCTTTAAGGCCAGAGGGTAATGGATGTGAGTAATGGTAACGGTCATGTGTGAGGGGGGTCAGAAGGCGCTCTCCTCTGAGCTCGGAAACTTTGGCAGTGGCAGCCGAAGGGCAGGATTACAGTGAAAAGAAAGAGAGGCCAGTGCTACAAAGCTAGACAGAAGGGGTACGGGGGAGCAGGGAGCTGTGTTCCGGGCAAGAGGGAAGGGGAGAGGCCCTTCCGAGGGGCCTTACAGCTGGCAGAGAGGATACCCGCAGTGAGAGCTCTAGGGAAAGGGAGCACAGCATCGTTCCGCAGAGCCTGGAGTTCACCAAGTTCACCAGTGTCTGACCCTGGGATATAGTGTGGGGATTGTTTCCTTATCTATAAAATGGGGATAATAATAGTCCTTTTTCCATAGAGCTCTTGGGTAGATTAAGGGGGTGTTTTACATAAGGCCGTTTTAGCTTATAAGTGCTTGTATCGGCTGGGAATGCTTTTGGCTGCAAGTAACGGAAACCCTATGTCAAAAAACTCAGAGGTGTCTGGGTGGCACAGTTAAGCAACTCTCGATTTCAGCTCAGGTCATGATCTCAAGGTTGTGAGATCGAGCCCCGCGTTGGGCTCTGTGCCAGGTGTGAAGCCTGCTTAAGATTCTCTCTCTCCCTCTCCCTCTGCTCCCCATCCCCCCCTTAAAACAAAACAAAACAAAAAACAAAAAACCATAGGTTGGTTCTTACTGGCAATGATTCAGCAACAACATCAAGACAGAGCTCGTTGCGTGGCTCTCTAGGCAGGGGTTCCCAAACTCCAATGTGCACACAGGTCACATGGAGAGCCTATTAAAATTGCGATTTTGATTCAGTAGATCTGAAGCGGAGTTGAAGATTCAGTGTTTGTAACCATCTGGCCCTTAGACCACACTTTGAATGACGAGACACGTAGCCTTTCTCTTGTGGCTACAAAGTGGCTGCTCCAGCTCCAGCCATCACATTTGCAAGCAAGGGACAAAGGAGCATGACGGAGGACATATGCCAGCCATATCTGCTTCTTTTATCTAAGAAAAATGAAGCTTCCTCTAGAGCCACCGGCACAGACCTCCCCCTAAGTTTCATTGGTCTACAAAGGGCCTCATAGCCCTTCACAGTTTCCTAGGAAGCTGGAAAAAAATGAGAAACAGGATTGTGAGGATGGGCTTAAAGCTTAAGCCTTAAAACAATCATGATTCCCTCAGAGCTGGGCATGTTGCCACACAGCAGGAGATTGGGTTTATTTAATGAGAGCAAGGAAAGGATGGTCATTGGGAAGCAAATAGCAACATTACAGCCGCACTCACTTAACACAAAGTGAACTCTCAGCCCAGTAGCAGTTTTCTCATCAGCATCTCATGGCTATGTAATGAGAGGACAAGATGCAGCTTCCATGCCACGCTCCCGTCATCTGTAAGCCACGCAACCCCACGCAGAATGGGGCTGGCGGCGGCTCACCAGGGGCACAGGGTTCTTGCATCAGACCAGACCCGGTGGGGCTGGAGCGTACCGCCTCCTACAGCTCAAGGAAAGTGTTTACACTCCTCAATCCCTAGGCTTCCTGGGACTGAGCAGTTAGAGTTAAGTCACGGAAAAAAAAAAGGCCTGGCTGCCTCCCCTTCTTTGTTGCTCACAGCTTCGTTGGTTGATCTTGTCCTTGACCCCAGCCTAAGACTCCTAAAAGGCAACCTGGGGCCTCTCCTCCAGCCTGCTGCCTTCTTTTGAGTTGTACAAAGGAGACACACAGCAGACGTACTTCGTGTGTGAACTTAGCTGAGAAGAGAGAGCACCCTCTTGCAAGGGGAGTTTGAGTCGATTCTCTTTTTCAAGGTCAAAGGAAGGACACCCAGAGAGCCTGGAGGCTATGGGAACTAAGCTTCAACTCCTCTCTTTTTAGAAGATTCACAATTTTCCTATGGAAAACCATCCGACCTTCCTGGTTGGACAGTGGCCTGGCTGATTCTGACCTCCCTGCAGATTGTCATTTTGGTTTTGTTTTGAACCGAGCTTCTGCCCCGAGCAATGTCGTGTCCTGGTTGTGATCACAAAGCCGATTTTACAGCGAGAGAGAAATGCAGAGGACCAGAACGTTTTGGAGTCCTCTAACTGCGGAGGACTTTGTATTTAGGTCTGGTTAACACTATCACCAGTGTCAGAGTTTCTGCGAATAAAGAACACCCTTCACAATGCAGCCACAGAGCATGGAGAAAGCTCGACAAGATTTGGAGTCCCAAGTCCTGAGTTTAAATCCCGGTTATTTTCCACTTGGCAGTTCTGTGATGAAACTGAGCCAGTTCTGCTGACTTGGTCTGTTTGGGTATCGGTGATGAGAAGAAAAATGTAATCCTAATCGTGAACACAAGAGAGTGTCTAGGAGGCACTGTTCTGATTGCTTTACATGTATTAACTCATTCTGCAGCAACTGTGAGGTCAATATATAACATTATCACCCTCATTTGTTCAGATGGGAAAATGGGGGCCCAGAGAGATTGAGTAACTTTCCCAAAGTCACACAGCTGATGAGCAGCAGCGCTGAGATTCCAACCCACACACTTTGGCCCTTCAGCCCAGGCTTATTTCCATTCCACACACCGCAGTTTGCAATCTTTAAAGTGCAAGGCCTTCTGGGATATGATTTTGATGTTCAAGTATTATTACCCCCATCTTGCACAGAAAGGTCTTATCCAGGGGCACCTGGGTGGCTCAGTCAGTTAAGTGTTTGCCTTCAGCTCAGGTCATGATCTTAGGGTGCTGGGATGGAGCCCTGTATCTTCGGGCCCCCTGCTCAGCGGGGAGTCTGCTTCTCCCTCTCCCTCTGCCCCATAACCCACCCTGCTCATGCTCTCTCTCTCTCTCTCAAATAAATAAAATATTTAAGAAAAACAAAAAAGATATTATGCAAAGATGCAGAGATCACCCACCTGAGCCAAGGGCTCCCATCCTCCCTCCCCTTCTGCAGCCCAAGTCCCCACAAAGGCCCCTACGATGAGCCATCCATCCCCTGGTGCTGAGCACAGTCCCCACCAGCCAATGACCTCAACTCAAGAGCACAGGCATCCATTCATCCCGCTGGCAGGAAAACCACTTAAACATTTTGCTATTTTCATTTCTGCCAAGCCATAGGGGTGCTGCAAAGAACAATTTTTTTTTCTCTTTTTTGTTTTTTGCATTTAATAATACATAATTACCTTCCCTCAATCATCCTGTTGAAATGTGTGCTTTTCACTCCAACACTGAGGCTTTTTAAAAAATGGGGTGGGGAACGGGTGAGACATATCTTCAATGTCCGGAAAGAACCTTCCGTGGTCCCTGGAGGGGAGAGTGAGCAGAGATGGATGTCATGCTTGTGTTACTGATTGCTGTTCCTCGTGAAAGACTGTCATGAATAAAAAATATGAGGCAGGGGGTAGGGTGGGGAGTAGGGAGACTGGGCCGGATGGCTGCTTGCTCTGCACCCTCTCTGAAGCCACTGGCCTGAGAAGCAGCCTCGGGTACCTTCGTTAATCCATTCCCGTGGGTCTGGGGCATTTGATGCCAAAACCCAGCTGCTCCAGCTGCTCTCCACCAACATGTTTATTGTATTCAGGTCTTCATTCTAAAATGATGAAAGTATACATAATCCACAGGATGAGGGGAAAAGCACACAAAACAAATATTCCCCAGTGGGCTTAGTGCAGAGCTGATGGGGGCTGGCCTGTGGAGCTGAATCTCAATTGAAGGAGGTTTTTTTGTTTTGTTTTTTTCATAAGGGCCCCAACGGGAGATTTATAAAAAAGGAGAGAAGCCTGCCTACACAATGTAGGTTATAAAATAACAAGATTAATGATACAGAAATCCGTGTAGGAACTCTATGAGAAGCAATATAATAATGGTGAGGATTGAGCGAGAAAATGTGCCCCCCACACTTGGCCCGCGCCTGGCTACATGTTAACAGTTTCCGCCACCGCTCTGCCCCCGGCCAGCTAACATGGGTGGTTATGGTGTGGCGGTGGGATCCAGGGATTATGTCCCTACCGAACATTTATTGGAGGACAATGTAGTCCCGAGAGGCAGGTACTGTGGTTGTCTCCATCCGGCCAATGGGGAAACGGAGGTGCGGACAGGTGCATTACTTGCCCAGGTCACTGCCTAGAAAATGGCAGGTTCTAACCCAAAGCCACTGACTTAGGTACTGACCAGAACAGCAGGACTGAGTAGGGAGCCTGAACAGACAGGCTGGGGTCAGACCGCCCTGGATGCTCAGGCCAGATCTGCAGCTCTCAGTCCCGCCGTGGAATCGCAGTATTTAAAACCCTGATAAACGCTGGAGACGGTCTGTTTAAACTCCTTGATTTCCTAAGTACAGGCCTCTGGGAGCATAAGACAATCTCCTGCCTCGGCTCACGGAGCTAGACCTTTGATGTCCCGCTCGGGATTGAATGGGTCCCCGTCATCATCTCCGGCTCACCTGTCAGGGTCGGGGGGCTTCCGGGAGGGGGGGTCCCTAGCTCCAATGCAACCTGCTTCTCCATGGTTCTGCAGCCTGGCTGCCCCCCAGACCTGGAAGGGGTGCTGGAGTGCAGGAGGATCAGCAGGACCCAAGACCCAGGACCACCCGAGCACCCCAGTAACTGCTTAGGGCCCAAGGAATCTGCAATCATCTTAGGTGTCTCCCTAAGAGCCTCCCCAACCAAACCCCGGGGCTCCTCTCCAGGTCACACTTCCTGCACATGGGTGAACCCCAAAAGGCTCCACTTCCATTCTTGGTTTGAGCAAAACCGTGTAGCCAAGAAGGAAACGTAAAACAAAGTTACTCACAGCTCCAAGAATTCCTTAAAAGTTTGATCTTTTAATAAAAACAACAACAAAAAAGAAAACCTTACTTTTTCCCTCCTCATTTCCTCACTGGCCAAAGGGACATCATAGTAATACTCACCTCACAGGGTCACCGGGAGCAAGAAATGAAGTAAAGACGTATTCTTGTAAGAGCCTACTAAATATATCTTCACCCTCACGACACACCTATGGTGAAGCTTAACTCCTTCCCATCTCCCTGTTTTGCAGCTGTGGGAACTAGAGCACAGACAGGTTAAGCCACTTGCCTGAGGGCGACCAGCTAGCAGGCTGCAAGATGGAATCGGAACCCAGGCAGTCTGGCTGCAGAGCCCAGGTGTGTAGCCACTGTACACACGACCTCTCAGGGCCACAAATGAATGTATGTTTTGGGAAACAGCCACCAGACACATCAGTCGGCAATGCCTTCGTCCCAGCCCAGCCGTGCCCACCACACTCAAAGCCTCCTCCTGCCACCCTGATCCCCTATTCCTCTTTGTTTTCATCATTTCATTTGTTTCCCTTGTTTTTTGAGAGAAAAAAAAAAATCAATCCTGAATGAAACCAAGTTTAGTTGCAAATGAAACTGAATTGTCCACAACCAAAGCATATAATTAGAGAATGTTAATCTCTGGGTGGTTCTCCACTCCCCCCCACCCCAGCCCCGAAATACACTAACATTTGCAAAAGAGAATTCGTCTTTACCTAAAACTATAATTAAGCGGCTGCTGACGGTTACCTTGGTGACGTTAAAAAAAAAAAGAGAAATTCTCCACTACAGCTCCCCACACTGGATAATACGAACTAGGCAGCCAAATAAGTCAACAGGTTGTCCTAGAAACTGTTTCCTTGACAACCCGGAAGATGGAGGGGGACGGAGAGTTGGGGAAATGTCAGAGCAACAATGCTACATTAAAGAAAAAAGGCCCCTTTGGCATGGCTGAGCGGATCCCCAACTTGTACTGAGCAGCAGAGCACGGAACGAAAACGACTCTTCGTCACATGAAGAAAGCGACTGGGAGACTGTCAGAACCCATCTCCCTTTCGTTGCTCACCCACTGAGTGAGTTTCCTTTTCAGGGCATGGAGTCTGATCGCAAAAAAGCACCATTTGCTCTCTCACTCACCAAATGTTTGCTGAGCGCCTACTATGCACCAGCATGGTGCGTATCTCCTGGCTCTGGTCTTGCCTGGACCACCATGCTTTGCAACCTTGGCCAGGTGAACCAAGAATTCTGGACATGACCAACAGCATGTAGGACCATTTTCTGCAATTTTAATGCCTGGGTTTCTCCCCTATGTATTCACTTTCCCTTCCCCCATTCTAGCAAGGTCAGTTCTGTGCTTGCTTGTCTGGGCTGCAGGGAGAAAGGAAGAGAAAGAGTTTGCAGGAGGATAGAAGCTAGAATGATTTGGAAGACGATCTCACCACTAGCTTTGTTTATAAAGGACAAATAACGCCTGGATGGGATTTAGCCATGTGTCCTGGAAAACCAGGAGAGGACGCAAGCGCCCCCAAGGAATGCAAAAGGAGAGAGGGAGGGACGAGCCCAGGGCACAATGAGATTACTTGAGACTGGGCCTTTGAGTAGGTGTCCAGAACCTTGGTTGTGGGCCATACCGCAGGTGCATGGAGCTGTGTCATGGCCTAGGAAAGAAATGGTCACCGGGTCTCAATCTGACCAAGAGTAGCCAGAAAAGAAGTAACAGACATTGGAGTCTCTGGGTAAATGTGTTTCTCCAAAGTGACCAGCGTGGACAGATGACCACAGAGCCTGACCGGGGCTTCGAGGCTATGTTCCCCAAACCCTTCTTCACCCTGGGGGATTGGTGGTGCATAGAGTCCCAAGAACAAGGCGGCGGGCCTGAAGTAGATTTAAGAAAAGAAAGAAATGTTCTATTTCTTGTCCTCCTAAGTGCCAATACTCGCCAAGTATAATGTTCACTGCTGCATTTTCCAAACTACTTGGGAAGTTCCCATGGCTAAATTTTGCAGGGAAGGAGAGGGAGGGAGGAGGGGCGATCCAGAGGCATCTACACCTGGAAATCCCAAATCTATTTGCCCTTCCACAAAACTCTTTCACCTCTGGCTGGCCTGTCGGTGCGTTGCCTTGCTCCTTATCCAAATGTGCTTTTAACCAGATTGTTTCCTGATCGTAAATGAGATGCCGTGACGTACTCCTAAGCCTCACAAGGTGGGCAGGAAACCCAGGAGTAGGCTCTTTGCTAGCCCACCTGACTCGGACAAAAATAATCCATCTGATTCCATGTGCATGTTGTTAGCACACGGGCTGCAATAAGAATTACATGGATCAGGGGCACCTGGGGGGCTCAGTCGGCGAAGCGTCCGACTCTTGGTTTTGGCTCAGGTCATGATATCAGGGTTGTAAGATCGAACCCCGGATCAGGCTCCTTGCTCAGCTGGAAGTCTGCATAAGATTCTTTCTCTCCTTCTCCCTTGGCCCCTCCCCTGCTCCCCCTCTCCCTCTCTCTCTCTAAAACAAATAAATCTTAAAAAAAAAAAAGCATTATGTGATCTGCCGTGCGTTTTCCCGACAGGGAAATTTATTTATGTGCTCTATACAACAAAGCTTGTGTGCCAGCAGCCCATTTTACAGCTGAGAAAACCAAGGCACAAGGAAAGTGAAGACTTACCCAGGGTATCCACAGCCAATTCAGTCGTGGGCTCGAGCCCCAAGGCCAGGTCCTGAGCCCCGCTCTGCCCTGACCGGTCTCCCTCTGTGATCACACCTCGTCTTTCCTCTGTGTGGATTTCTCTCCTATTTTCCTATTTCACCCTTCTCTAACGATTTTCCTCCACTTCTTTTTTGCTTCCTCAAACGCCCCACTGGTTCTCACCTGTGGGTGACCCCCACCCCCAGGGGACATTTTGTGATGTCTGCAGACCTTTATGGTTGTCATACTGGGGGGAGGGGGTACAGTCGGGCCGGGGACACCGTCAGGATGAGGACAGCCCCTCGCAACAAAGAGTTCTCCGCCCCAAATAACAACAGTGTCAAAACGGAGAAACCCCACCGTCCTAGGAAGATAAAAAGTGTGTTCATGTAAAAGTACTCAGAACGGTGCCTGGCATGTAGTGAGCTATCATTATTTTGGCGAATGATGTTGTTCACACGCTATTGTAATGGGGGGTCAGGATTATTTACAAGAAGAAAAAGCACTGTGAGCTCCCTCGCGCTTCTTCCTGAAGTTTGCTCATTTAACAAGTAGTCCCTGACTTCCCTCCATGGGAAAGGGCCTGCAGTCCACAGAGAAGAGAAACGTCCTGTTCTGAGGACAAGGTCAAGCCCTGGTCTTTAAGGCGAAATGTACCACCCAGGAACTAATCCCCAAGGGCACTGGGGATGAGGGTCCCTGAAGGTCCTTTATGGGTCTTGAGATGGGCCTAGGAGGGGGTCTTTCTCTCACCCTGGGAGCCACTGGAATGTTGCTAAAATTCCTTCTTTCCAACGCCAACAAGATTCACCGCAAAAAAAAAAAAAAAAAAAAGGCATTCAGAAAATGCAAATATACCCCCAAGGCACTACTTACAAATCCAAAACTCTCAGGCTCAAACAAAGACAACCAAAGACAAATTATTTTGCTCAGTTGCCTTTTTCTTCCTTCACACCCAGCACCACTGAACAAAGAAAAAGTCTGGAAGGTGAGGGAGATGAACGCGATTTGCATATTTATCAGCCCCAAGGAAGGTGAAAGAACAGACCGGGAGATGATCACGTGAGAAGCGTCCTGGAGGTGGGGAGTGGGGGGTGGGGGGACTGCTCATCTTCTGCAGCCCAAGCGCTAAAAATACCCCTGCCATGTGTCATTTACAAATTCAAAGGGCTGTTTAGACAATACTGCGATCAGACAGCAATTGATACATATCCCCCCCGGTTCTGCCCCCGTGATTAAACACGGCCTGATTTTTAAGTACCAAACAGCAGCCTCCAGGTTTGTCTGGAGAAACCACTCGTGAATTTCTATATTTGATTGGCACTCCAGGGGGTCCCAATCACGGCTCCTTCACTCCAGAGCCTGAAATCAGATGACATTTGATGGCAGGAAGGGGCAGCTGAAAGGGGGTGAGGGGAATAGGAGAGCAAAAGCTTTGACAAGAGGGGCTTCTAATCAGAGGCAAAGAAGGTACTAGTGCTCCCTACCTGCCTTCTTTCTCCTAAAACCAAGAAAGCTGTGTCGGGAGAGGGAGACAGGCAATACAATGGGAACAGCCTGTGGCCCTGGAAACAATTCCATTATCCCGCTTCACATTGGGGTGGGGGCAGAATAAATGGCTCACTATAATCAGGTGATGGTTTCTGGGATTGGACAAGGTGTTCAATGAATGTGGGCAAAACGCTCCTGCTTTTCAGTCCCCACACGTCCCCATGAGGCCATCTGGCTGAGCCGGGGCTGGTTCCTGTGGAAGCTGAGAGATATGTCCGTCCGGTGTCTCTGAGTTTCTTTGGGAAGAAGAGGGGGCATCTGGGTTTTCTTTTGAGGGTGATGGAATGGTTCTAAAATTAGACAATGGTGATGTTTGAACAGCTCTGCAAATATATTAAAAATCCAGCAGCACACTTTAAAAGGAATTTTGTGTATGTAAGTTAAATTTCAATAAAGCTGCTATAAAAAAAGGAAGAAAGAAAACCAGGAAATTAAATAAATGGGTTTTCTCCTGTAAAAAGGTAGTGGGGGAAGGTTTAGATCCAAGGATTCAAATCCTGCCTCTCCTTACTTGTCTCTGTGAGACTTATTCAGTCTCCCTGGATCTTAGTTGCCCCATCTGTAAAATGGGAATATTAAAAGTGGACTTCCTTCCCAGGGCCGCTGGGGGGACTCCGTGAGATGCTGTTCGTGAGGAGCAGGACCCAAGGCGAGGGCTCTGAGCTCTGCAGGACGAGACGGATACATGATTTGTAAGAGGCTGGGTGCTGGGGAGGGGCCTGGGCAAGAAACGGGGTGAGCCAACAACTTTCAGATGACAGGACTGGGTAACCCTGGGGTGTGAGTGTGTCTACGCCGACCCTCGCACTGTCAGTTGACCCAGCGATGAGGCGTGGATGACAATAGCTGGTGGCCATCACTGAGCACTTCCTACGTGAGAAACAGCTCCTAGGCATGATCTCTTGTAACTTTTGTTTCAGGTACTATTTTATCCCCATTTTGCAGATGAGGAAACAGACCTCAGCCACTGGCACAAAATCACAGATGGAGTCAGAGGTGGAGCTGGTCCCAGTCGAGGCCATCTGACACCGGAGCTGGGCCAGGCTGGGCTGGGGCCAGCTACCGTCTGCATGAGAAAGCCACCTGTCCCATACCTAGCAATGCTCTTATCACCTAGGCGAGAATTTTACAAGCAGGTTGTGAAATCGTTGGTGGCAACCATGGCAGAAATAGGCTGTGATGTGAGAATTGGCAGCAGGGATATCTGCAACTGTCCCAAAGGGGGGCTCTTTCTCTCTTCCCCCCAACCTCACACGGCCTCGCCCCGAGCCATCATTAACTGCCAGACAAGGAGGGTCCGGCGGGGTCCCCCTTCCCACCGGTAACGATAAGAAACCCTGACATTTTCATGGCACTTTCAGGTTTACACTATGCTTTTAAATCCACCAAAATCGAACAAAAGCGTGAAAGAAAAATTGTTATGTGCACCAATGACAATGAAAATAGGCTCCAAAAGAACCCCAAGGACTGAGTGGGCCACAGACCTCCCGAGCGCTAGCCAGGCCCTTCTGCCTTACAAGGTGGGGGCGCCTAAGTGGGTGGTGGGTAGGGGCTCCTTAAAGCGACCTCGCATCTCCGTGGCCAAGGGCGGGGGCTGCCCCGTGGGCTCTGGGGAAGTGGACCCTCCTCCCCATGCCACGGATTATGACTCCACAGGCCCCCTAGCTCCCCCAGAAGAGTGAGCAAAAGCTTTTCACAGTTTCCACATGGAGACGGTCTGGAGGTGGAATTTCAGTGGGTGTGAATCTTGCCGCAAGTGAAACGTCCAAGGCGAGTCTGACAGAGCCTGGCGCTTTGCATAAAAGAAAGACAGTCCATGTTTCATGAATGAGTGAGGGAGGGAGGGAGTGAATGAATGTAGGCGTCCTACCTGTCCTCAGAGATTTATAGACTTGGCCTCAAGCTTTAAGTCAGGGTCTGTGCAGTCGATTGATTTTATCAGTGGCCCCTGTGACAGGCCTCCTGGCATCCAGACCCTTTGTCCCGACTTTATGCTCCCTCCCTCTGCTGGGCTTGGGCGTATGACTTGAGGTGGCCCGTGGGATAGATTAGTGGCTGTGACACAAGCAAACCTTGAGAAGCAGGTGGGGATTCCTGCTTGTCCTCTTGCATGACTGGCTCTCTCACGGACAGCTGCCCCCACCAGGAGAACCTGCCCGGACTGTGAGGCGCGTGAAAATACGTGGAGGACAGTTGAGCCATGGCCACGCCACGCCACACAGCCACGGCCACACCAGATCACGCAGCCACGGCCTCCTGCTGACGGCAGACGCGTGAGCGGGAGCCGCTGAGATGGGCGCACCTGTGCAGCTTACCCTCAAACATGTGAGAAATAATGAAAGCTTGTGGTGACGCCAACTAAGTTTTGGGGTGGCTTGTTATGCGGCACTAGCTGCCTGATACAGCCTGACGGCTTCACAAGTCTCCAAAAAGCTCAGAGGGGGCCGGCTGCTTTCTCTCCTCCCAATCTGCCACCTCACTGAGAATTCGGAGGAAATTCTTCAGCGTGGCTTCTTCTTATCTAACGAGTCAGGTACAAATCATCCCCCAGTGAGGAGCACAGAGAAATCTGTCTTCAGCTAAATGAACAGAGATATTACTGGATATCACCACTCCCTCGGGGAACACAGTCTCCACAGTTCAGCAAGACTCTTAAGGAAATTCTGAAGGCACAACAGGCTTCTTTTCCATTCCTGCTTTGAAAGATGAGTACTGCCTGAATCATCGCTGATCTGTCCTCTCTTTCTCTACTTGCAGCCTGATTCTCTGCCAGGATGAGGACATCATTTAGCGCCTCTGGTTTAGACAGCGCTCGGGCCTCACTCTTCCTACGGGATTTCTTTTCCAGGTGTGACGTCAAGTCCCAAAGGTTTGCCAGAGCCAGCGCTGCCGAAGGCTGGCGGCATCCAAAATAGGATTTTCAGGCCCTTTCCCGGTTGAGGCGAAATGAAGATGCAGTCTACCATCTCCCGGCTCCAAGAATGGCCCACCCACCAGCAGCATGGGGACCCTCTGGGAGTTGGCTACAAATGCAGAATTCCAGGCCCCACCCCAGAGCTACTGTCTCCGAACATGCACTTGAACGAGATGCCTAGTGATAGGGCCCATTAGGGTTTGGGAAGCTCTGCAGCGCTGGTCCCCAATTCTCCACGTGCCTCGGAGCCTCTCCTGATGCCAAGGCCTCGGGCGTGGCCGCACGGGGCAGTGGAGCTGGGGGTGGGGCGCTTTAAAGCCAGACATCAACGTTCACTCTCGGCAGTGGGAAGGACACCCTCATCCCGCAACAGACGCAAATTCCTCCAACCCAGTGCACACGGGCACACTTGCTACAACCACACTTGTCAAAGTCCCTCATTTAAGACCCCAGCTTGAAAGGTGTTCTCTTCTGACACGCAAGGCTGTGTATCTTGAAGGACTTCTCAAACGCCCCACAGAGACCCCAGGATTCATTCATGAGAAACATGTGGTCTTGCCACGAGATTAAAGGTTTCAAATGATTCCCTTTTGATCCCGACATGAAAGCTCCTTGCCTAAAACATAAGAGCTTTGCTGGCAGTAATCTCCATGGAAATCAGTAACCCAGTTTATTAACAAGGAAGAAAATTCCTAAGGATATTTTAAACTTTTAAATATCTTTGCAAGCTAACAACAATGAAAACGAGGCATTTTTAAAGCGAACGAGCGCCTATAGCAGAAATTAAATTCGAACTAAGACGCTCTCTGAATTTTAACAATCTGATTTTAAGCTCTTAATAAGCCCCAGAAATCCAGTTAATTTAAATTACTGGCCACACACCGACACCCTCCCTGAAATAATTCACACCTTCAATCATCTCAGGGAATATTTTTTTCCCCAAAAAAACCGTATATTGGTTGTTTATGTGCTGCTTCTGCTGACACATGATTTTCTAGAAATCTCTGAACTTTGGGATGAAAAGACATTGAGAAACGGACCTCGGCCATGTTTCCAAATGATTTTTTTGTCCCCTGTTCAGAATAACCTTTTCGAGAAGGAACTCGTGAGGCTGAAGGTGACTGTAATTACAGAAATACCAGCACTGAAAAGAAAAGACTGTGCAGTGACAAAGATAAGACACGGGCTTAAAATGTTTTAGGTAACATGCAAATGTATTCTGATTTTTTTTTTCAACTCCTTTCAGAAGAAGAAAAAATTCTTGTTTGAAAGCTGTTCTCAAGGTGGAACTGGTAGCAGATTAATTAGAAAAATGAAATGGGAAAGGGAAACTGAGCTGTCTCTCTCTCTCTCTCTCTCTCTCTCTCTCTCTCGCTCTGTCTCTGCCCAAGCTGGGAGGAAGCAGCTTTTAAGGGCCAAAACTACTTCTAGAATGTGGTCAGTTGGGTTGAGGGTATGACTGGCTGGCGCCGTGATCTTCTCTCTCCCCCTTTTTCCTAAAGCTGCCTCCTGATTTTCCTCTATGGAAACTATTCCTTCTCTTTCAGTCTGTGGAGCCTGGGAGCTGCTGACTTCACCTCTGACCCCAAAGCTGAGTGTCTGATCCAGGCCTGGCCCATCCACTCATTTCATTCTCTAAAGTTCCCAGTGATTGGTTTAGGGGTGGGCATGTGGCCTAAGTCCCACTAGAGTCATCCCCAGGAAGTTTCCTGGAAGTATTAGAAATGGAAGATGCTTAGCTGAAAGCTGCAGAGGATGAGGCTGGAGACTTTCCTTCATGAGAAGAGTCAATACAGAGAATGAAGAACACAGTGGAATGAAGCCAACACGGTAGCAGACTAGGCCTGAACGAGCCCTGGATCCAGCCATACCTGAAACCTCCCGACTTCTAAAATAGGAGAACTAATATGTCCCACCCCTCCTTTTTTTTTTCTTAACCAGTTTTGAATTAGATTTCTGTTCCTTACAACCAAAACCATCTATCTGGTTCTAGTAAAAACCCTCCATGGTTTTCACAGGAAAGTCTAGAGAAACCACAAATTCCTACACCAAAAATCTCAAGAGATCATCTACTCCAGCCCCTTGTATCTGAGCATACAAGCGGACTAAAATTTTGTAAATTTTATCTTCTCAGTAAAGATCCCAAGGGACTGAGGCTCTGTAACTTCCCATATGACAACACACTATGAGATGAAAATTTGAGCCTTAAGATGCAACATACGTCTGTAGGTGGCCTGGGAAATAGTCTTCTGGCTGACAAAAAAAAAAAAAAAAAATCCACCAACAAAACCAAAATCCTAATATTAGATTTCATGTGCTACCAAGTAAACTTTTTCTCTTATAGAATGAATTGTTTCTATAGAAACGAATGCTTTTCTAGCAACCCAATCTCTATCAAGGTTGCTATAGGAACAGTTGAGAAATTGGAAAAATGGAGAAAAAAAGTAAATGACTGTTCAATATCTCCCTCCCCCACCCCTACCCCCCTCCCCCGCCCCAACCTCGGAATCCCACAGAGGGCAAATGCCCGTTTACTTCTGAATCCCTTGGTCCTTGGCGCAGGCTCTGGGGACACTGGGAAGTTGAATTCTACTTCTGCTGCATTCTCATTCTCTGGCAAGGGTTTCCTCAAGTCATTGAGATTTAGTTTAGAAGATGGCCTGTTTTACTCAGAACCACCCTCTAAAGGTCATTTTCAAAGACCAGGGGGTATGGAATAAGAAGGTACGGGACCATGACTATAAAAGCATCATTGTAAGTGCTGTTGGCCGCAGATACTGTCTTTTGGAGAGAAACCCTTCATTTGGAGAAATACAAGTGCACACGTTTTTCCACAAGCTTTGTTGTACGCCGTAAGCCCATGCGGCGTGCTGCCCAGGCCTCGTGGTGCACGTGACCTACACACGAGTGAATGTTTTCCTTTCTTTACTGGAGAGTGAGAAGGGAATCCAAGCATAACTCTCTGTTTCCCTGTTTCTGGAACCATCTTCTTATGAGAAGGGTATGACATCTGTCTGATGAAGGGAGAATTCTCTCTCAAGTCTCACTAACTACAAAAACCAGTAGATTGGAGGGAGGTTGGAAACCGGAGAGTCATAATCAACAGCTAAAACCATGTGGCTTTACGTTAGTCATTTCATCGCTCTGGGCCAGCTCATCTGCCCCCATCTATAAAACGGGGTTAACACAGATTCCAGCAGGTGCAAAGTAGAATTAGCAACACCACTTCATGCTAGCCTTGTGCGTCTTCTTCAGAAACCAGATCATGTCAACGGTTGGAACTGGCAGTGTGTGAAAGGCAATAGAGAGCAGTGGGGTCTGTGGCAAAAACCGATGGCAGTGAGCTCTTATACAGGAAGTTCAAATATTTTTAACACCTTGTCCGTAGGCTTGTTTCACCTTGGACCCTGCCACTAAAGCCCCCAGATCTGCATCCACTGAGAATTTGGGCACTAAGCCTTGTCTGCAAGTGGGACTAACATAGCCAGACCTCCAATGAAGGGGAGCGTCTCCCATGGAAACTTGATCACCAGGGGGAGGGCATACACGGCACCGGTAAGAAAGCCTTCAGGGTGAGAAGCGAAAAGTCTGTCGTGTCAAACCAAACTGCAACTTCTCACCTCCCCCTCTGCCTCTACCCTGGCCCAAGCCACGGTCATCTCCCACTGGGAAGCGGCATGCATAAGGCAGGGTTCTCCAGAGAAACAGAACCAATAGGATATATAGAGATATAGAGAAAGGGATACTGAGGGATTGGCTCATGGTATTATGGATGGAGATGTGCCATTCACAGGCCCAGCGAAGCTGGTGGTAGAATTCTGATTCAAACCTGAAGGCCCGAGAACAGGGAGACTGGCAGAGTGAGTCCTGGTCCAAGTCCAAAGAGCCAAAAACCAGGAGCATCATTGTGCAAAGGCAGGAGAACGTGGATGTCCCAGCTCAAGTAAGAGCAGATCCACTCTTCCTCCCCCTTTTTCTTCTATTCAGACTCTCAATGGATAGACGATGCCCTCCTGCACTGGTGAGGGCAGTCTTCTTTCTCAGTCTACCAATTCAAAGACTGATCTCCTCCAGAGATACACTCAGAAATAATGTTTCACCTGCCATCTCGGCATCACTCAGCCCAGCCGAGTTGACACATAGAATGTGACCTTCACAAGGTGGTAGTTTCTTGCTGGTCTCCCTGCTTGTACTCCCAACTCACACGGCCAATCCGCAACACACAGCCAGAGGAATCCTTTTATAATGAGTCAAATCATGCCCTCCTCTGTCCCAAACTCTCCCATGGCTTCCCATCACCTTCAGAATACAAACCAAACAGTGACCTTCAGGCCCTAAGTGATCTTCCCTAACCCTGGCAGCCCTGCCTCATGTCCCACTCTCTCCACTAGCCACACTGGCCCCCTTGCTGTTCTTCAGACACACAAGGCATGCTTCTGCCTCAGGGCCTTTGCACTTACTGTTCCCTCTGCCTAGAACGTCATTATTCTAGATGTCCACATGGCTGGGCCCTGGCTCCTTCAGGTTTTTTCTCCTCTCTTACCACTTCAGAGTGAAGCCTTCCTTTGGACTCTATATAAAATGACAACACACTCTAGTCCCAGAACTTAGCTCCCTCCCTGCTTTGGTTGGCTCCATACCTTGGATCCTCAGCTGACATATTTATTTTTCACCCTCCCCCATTAGAAGATAAACTCCAGGAGAGTAGGGATTTTTGTCCACTTTGCTTCCTGCTGGATTGCTGGTGCCCAGAACAGCAACCTAGCACAGAGTAGGTTCTCAATGACCCTCTGTTGAATGACAATGCTGCCAGACAGCGGAGGTGCGCGGAGGAGAGCATGAGAACAGGGAGAAGGTACCAGAACCCATGCTAGTTCAGTCTCCCGGTGGCCGATATTCATATATCAGGCCATTCATTCAACGCGGGAGAGCCCACCACCTGCCAGGCATGAAATGCTGCAGATGCTGGAGGCAGGATGCTGGGAGGGGTAGGACAGGGAAGATCCTGCCTCCTAAACAGCTTCCACACTAGCAGGGGAGACAGACAGTAGTGAGGAAACCTACAGGCAGTGACATGTGCTTCAAAGGAAAAATATCCCAAGGTGAGTAAAAGTGGGGCAGAGGGAAAGGGGCAGAGGTGTGTGGGGCACAGGGTACACGAACCTGCCAGATTCCCTCCATCCCCTCCTTCTTGACCCTCTCACTTGATCAGAGCCCCATGTGTGCAGGGATGCCCCAGCCCTTTCAGACCCAGATGAACCCCCCCTCACAAGTGAGGGACCTGGCAGGAGGACTCTGTTGGCCCTGTCTCTCTCTTGGTCAAGGTGTTCCCCGTAGAGAAAGCTACTGTCTCCTTCCTTCTGAGTTGCGTGCCCTGGCCCTATTCTTCCCTTCTTTGGTTTAAACTCACCTTTTATCTAGAAAGGCAATGCATCCAACCAAAACATGTCATTTCCTGCCCCCCACCCCATAACTAAGCTGTAGCCTTGGGACCACAAGTTTGGTGTTGTGCAGAAATTCATAGAATATTCCTTAAAGGGAGATACCCTAGCTGAGAAGTTGATTCCTTTTGCCCTTTGCCCCTTCTTTATTCCTGATGCCTGGAATGCAGACATGATGCCTAATGCTCCAGCAGCCATTTTGGGCCATGAGGCAAATTTGAGGGGCGTGCTACAGAAAAGTAAAAATCCAAGGCCTTGAACACCGAGGAGTTGCCTAACCAACCTCAGTTTGCCAACTTCTGGACTTCTTTTACTTCCATTTGTTGAAGCTATTATTATTGGGTAATCTAATCCTGACTAATACACACCAGGGCTGCTTATGACCTTCATGGATCCCTACACATGTTTGCCTTCATGGGCTCCTTCCTTCATTAAAAAACATTGAAAATCATGTTTTATGATTGTGTTGATATAAAGACAAATATAATCTGGACTAGATTTATTACGTATTCATTATCACATTCATATTTTTCTTCTGATTTTAAAAAATTAAAATGGAAACATTTTTGTGGGTCCCTAAAAGAATCATGGGTCCTAGACCTTGGGCCTTCTTTGCCTACTGGAGACATCCATCCTGATACTCATGCCGTCCCTTGCTTTGCCCCTGATAGAACTTGATGGGGAAGACGGCAATATCCTTTCTGTTTTTCAGATCAGGCAACCGAAGCCAGAGAGGTCGAATGGCTTATCCAGACTGCAAAGTCTGTGCTCTTAACTTAGACTTCGGAAAATCCTAGACCCTAAGAAAGGAACTATTTTTAACACCCAAAGGCAATTCTTGGTGGAGCTATTATTATTAGTAGTACAAACAGCTCTGACTACTTAAGAAAATAGATCTGATAGATGGTAACAAAGTACATTGGACACAAAGACCTTCTGGAAGATCCTTGTTATCTTAATCCACAAGATAAACTCAAGTATGAGCCCCATGTCTGCAGGAACAGTTTTAAATCCCCATCTTTTAGGGACTGGATTTACTCATCCAACTCAGAAAGAAAATAACTCCACTTAGTTTGACAGACTCCACAATGAAAAGTAAATTATTTTCTGGAAATGACCCTAAAAATAGCATGGAATGGATCTGCTTACAGATCCCAGAGGCAATAAGACTGAATATGTTAGTTTTAAGGACACAAATGTGTTTTGAAACACGGAGACTCTTCTGTGGGCTTGAGGGGAAAAAAATTGATTTTTCTAGATAGCACAATAAATCACTTGGGGAAACAACTCTGGAGTAAAAACAGTGTGAACTTTGAGAGGATAGCAGAGCACTCCATCCATCTCGCATGCCTCCCCCCCCCCCCCCACGGGAGCCAAGAAGTCTTTCCTCACCTCAACGCTTTGTTTGTTTCTTTTCATGTCCTCTTACCACAGATTAACATGAGGAAATGTTGAGGAAGCAAAGACCTAAGGATTGCTTATGCCTTGCAATCCGCTGCCTCCCAGGTAGAGCCGTGCAAATGCTTGGTTTCTTGAAAATAGCTACAAACTATTGTCCTTTATGTAGCTTTTTCTCTCCAAGCCAGGATCTGAGTAGACAACTTATGCCTCAGACAATGGCATTTGATTTAGTCGGTCATACAGCCGGCATTGATTAGGTGCCTTCTGGATGCACTGCACCCTGTCAGGCACCAAAGACCGCTACAAGATCCCACTTCTAGAAAGTGGAATTAGTGTCAGTGAGGACTTGGAATATACAGAGGAATCAAGGGCACAATGCTTTCCCGGGCTAGAGGATAAGAGTTGGGACATTGGAGCGAGGTGGCCCCAGGTTCAAATCCTGCCTCCACCACCTGCAGAAACAACTTGGGCAAATTAACCTAAGCCTTAATATTCGCATCTGTAAGATGGGGACAGTAACAGTACCTTTCTCTTAGAGTAAATGGGGAGAGGAAGTGAGACGATGCCCATAAAGCATTTAGCACCCAGCAAACGTTCTCTCAGTATCAGCCGCATGCTGTGTGCACAGTGCATGGAAAGGGGAAGAATTGGGAAGGGCTTCTGAGTTTGGGGGGCGGGGGGGCTGCTGTCAGGTGCTAGAATGCTAGAATGTTCTACTCCCAGTCCAGGCACTGGTTACACATGGGTGCGTTCCCTTTGTGGAAAACTCATTCAGCTGTACATTCATGACTTACTTTCTGTACGAACTTGGATAAAACGTTTACAGACAACAACAGGATGCCTAATAGTTGAAAATTGTTGGACTTTCAGCCCCATAACCCAGCTCCTCACCTTCCCGGAAACCTTCTTGTGCTCAAATGTCTGGGGTGAGCAGGAGCTAGGCAGTGGGCAGTAGAGCGAAAGAGCACCTGCTTCATTCCACTTGCCACTGAATCAACCCCATGTGGAGCGGGAATGTCAGGAGAGTCTGCCCGGTGAGCCAGAACCTCTGATGGGTTCACCGCAGAGGAGGGCAGAGACACCGTGGGCAAGCGCTGAGCTTTGCCGAGTGCCCGCGCCCCCGGACAGGACTGGGGCAGAGCAGTCCCCCCAGACACGGATGGGGTTGACCTCGGGAAGAAGGTGGCCTGTTCTCCCAGCACAAAGCACAGACTCAGATTCCAGGTAGACCCCGGGTTAAATATTATTTCTGCAATTTACTACACAGATGACCTTGGGCAAGTCCCTTTCACCTTCAGGCCTGTTTTCCCATCTGTAAAATGGATAATAACAATACGTACCGTGCAGGCGAGAATCACAGAAAGCGTCTGGCGGGCAGGGGTTACGTGGGCGAAGGGAGCTATTATTACTGAACTCAATTAGATCTGGTGGAAGACAGCTCCGTGGGAGCGTGGCAAGGCTGGGGCTGTTGAAACCACTTTGCCCTTTTCCTATATTTCTGGCGGAAATGTCTGCAAGCTAAAACATGACCTTTACGTTAATAGTTCAGGAAGAGTTACTATTGCCACACGCGCAGGGTTGCAGTCCTCTCCACGACGCTGGCTGTGGCAAAGGGGTGACGCTAATCCGGGGCCGGGCCTTGCAGGAGCTGGAGCGCACCGGGGTGTATAATGGAAACACGGATATAATTAAGAGGCGGTTCATTTGCAATAATTATGCACTGGTTGGTTAATTCTTTCAAGATGCTAAACAGCCCTTCCCTGGAGCTACAGTAATTGACTCTGTCAACGGCATCGCACACTGCCGTCTAGAGACTTCTGCTTGGACAACCTGCTGACTCATTTTAACACACGCGCACACGCTCACTTTCTCGGCTCATTAACAGACAGGTCTAAGCAGAAGTGCCGGGGTGTGGGTTCTCCCTGGGAGGAGTGGGGAGGAAGAAAGTTCTGGGGAAAAGCTGGGCAGGGAAGAAGTGCCGTCCTCGGGGAGGGCAGCAGAGGGAGAAAGAGGGAGCAAGATGAGCTCCCGTGCTCAGCTCAGACTGGATTCAGACCTGCTTTCACAGCTTACCAGGGATGTGACCTCCAACAGGTCCTTTCAGCTCTTGGAGCCTCAACTCTTCATCTGTGAAATGGAGCTGAATACCTTCACTTGGGATGGGTTGTTGCAAGGATTCGAAATGACATAATGGCCAGTGCCCAGCACTGTGAGGGTCACTGGCTACTTTGCCGGTACAGGGACCTCGGCTCAGTAGTGATGATGTATCTGGGACAAAATCAGCAAAGTTTGCAGCTGGCCCAGAAGAACCAGTTCAGCCTTTACCTGCTGCACGGGGACTCTGCTATGTGACCTTAGGCAAGCTCCTTAATCTCTATCTGCCTCAGTTTCTTCTTTTGAGAATTAAAGTAATAACACTTCCCTGGGAAGATTGCATTAGGAATAAACAAGACATCGCCTGGCACATAACAACTTCTCAAGAAATGGTGGATCCACGACTTTGTCTACCTTCAAGTTTGGCTCTTCGAAAGCCTGCCCTCCAGACGCCATTGGGCAGGCAGCTGCTGACTGTGGATTTCAGCAGGTCATTCCCCAAGGAGCCCAATCTAGCTTGAATTTTTTCTGAATAACTCCACTGATTGCCCTCCCTGGTTCCATCCCAGACTTCTCCCAAATCGGTTCAAGTTGTCTTAGAAGCCAGATAGGGGAGCAGAGCCTCCAGTCGGGATGAGCGCCCCACATCTGGTGGGAGGAGGGGGAGATATGCCCCAGTGGCCCCTAGCCAGTCCCCTGGATGACAGATAAGGTCATGGGAAAGTCCCCTCACGATCCTTGCTGACCTTGGCTCCCCTTCCTCAGGCTGTCCCTCACAGCGGCGACCGGGCTGGTGTAAGGGTGGCCGTCACTGTCCCACTTCCTGCGCCAGGAGTTGGAGGTAAGATAGGATTCAGCCTCCAGACATATCACAGTGAGCGTTACTATCCTCCCAGCCCAGCGTCCTCTCTTGACTCCTACCTCTCGGGCCACCACTGCCAAAGTCATCTTCCTGCAACACAAATTTCACCATCTCATCCACCCGCTCACAAACACCCAGTAGCTTCCAATGACCTTCGGGGTAAAGCCCACCACCAAGCACAGCTCATGAGGTCCTTTGCACTGATCTCTGCCGACACCACTCCCTGCCCTAACAGCTTTCCCCAGACTTGCTGCACAAACCACTCTGCAAGCACGCTGTTCTTTTCCATGCCTCAGGCATTTACACCTGTTCCTCGCTCTTCCACCCTCCTTCTCCATCTGGAAAATTCCTACTTGTCCCTTAATACCTAACTGTCATCACCTGCTTGTGTGACTCTCCTACCCCTCCCCAGAGTTAGCTACTCCCTCTGCATTTCCATTATGCTTTGTGAATCTTCATTCATTCTTTCTCTATATATTTATTGAGCCCCTGCCACGTGCCAGCCACTGAGCTAGACCCTGAGGTCAGAGAACAAAAAAGACCCACCCCTGTGCCACAAAGCCATGGTCTAGTTGCTGGAGGAGTCCAGCAGAAAAGACAGGTATACCAATAAGTCAGCAGGATGCAGGGTGAGGATGGAGATGTGCAGGGCACTGGCAAAGCCTGGGAGGAGGCTGCCGGGTCCTGAGTTCAGGCTTTCTGCATGTGAGTGTCTAAGGGGGAGCCCAGCAGGGCCCGGGGTAGAGGAGTCTTTGCATATATTTTGCTGGCACTTACCTGGATGCTCACCAGCTAGAAAAGAGAGGGGCCTCGGTGCCGCTTTGACTTGTCTGTTTTCCTTTCCAGCACAGCTGCTACTTCCTCTCTCCTTACACCAGATGCCACCTCTGTGTCTCACGCAACAGAAAAGGAGAAAGCCCCCTCCTCAACTCACTGTTGAACAAGCCACTGAAGCTTCAGGTGGCGGTCTTAACCCTAAGTGTCCCAAAATGGACCCTTCAGCTGGGACCTCTAGCTTCTCTCTACCAAAGGGCCTCTCAGGCCAGTGGGAAGCAGAAGCCATTAGTCACCCACTCAACAGCCATTTCTCCTACCTCCCTGGGGATTGAATGTTGCTTTTGTTCAGGTAGCAATGTGCCCAGCACCAAGGAAGATGCAATCTCAGTGTAAGCCCATCACAGTAGTCCTTTTCCACTTTGCCAGTGAATGGTCCAAGCAGCTTCTAGCCAATGAGCTGTAAATGGAGGTCCGTTAGAGGTTTCTGGGAAAGATTGCTCCCCTGATAAAAGGGAGAGTCACAGGAGGAGAAGGGCTTTGGTTGTCCTTCTTACCTTTCCCCCTTGGACCACAATCACAGGCAGATGTGATGCCTGGAGCAACAGCAGCCATTCTGTGACCATGAAACAATAAGCCTAAGGATGAAAATCCACCCCACCGAGAGAGGTAGAGATGAAGTATAGAAGCATACTGGATTCTTGGTGACATCATTGAGCTGCAAACCTCAGGACCATCTATCCTAGGAAATAATGGCTGATTTATGATTTTAGCTACTGTTGGTTGGGTTTTGTCTTACTTTTAGCTGAAAGCCATACATCCGAGTCTCCATTTATCCATCTATATTCATGGATCTCCTTTTCCATCTCCATAACCATTGATCCATCATTTCACAGACTAGAATACCAGATCCTTGAGAAGGAATTTTTTTATCTATTGTGTGCCTCGTGCTAGGACAGTGCTGGCACACAGGAGGCACTCAGTAAGTGTTCAACATATGGGTGAATCTCTGGATCCATGCTTGATCACCAGTTTCCAGCCACATTCTTTCAGAAAACCAACCCCATAAGCACATCAGCTCAGGGGAGCTCTACGACAGTACTGCCGTTTATTGCTGATCATGCATGGGGACTATGCTAACACTTTACACGCACCATCTTTTTGAATCCTCACAACGATCCTAGGCAGTAGGTACTATTGTTATCTTCATTCCACGGAGAGGGAAACTGAGACTCAAAGAGGACAGGTGACATACCCAATGGCATCTAGCTGGAAGAGCTGGGATTCAAACCCAAGCCATTCCCTCCAAATCTTGTGCACTGAATTGCCATGCTACATGGCCTGCTAAGTCAGTGACAGCCACGAGCCCCTTGGGGCAGCTGAGACCCAGAGTCAAGGGGAGGCACATCAGGGTGGAGGTCCAGAGGTGAGGAAGGAGTGTGCCTTACTCTGAAAGAGTATGGCCATTTGAAGGAGATGATGGTCAATATCATTAATTCAAAGACAGCTGGGCATTAAGGGGAAGCAATGAGATCTCGACGTGTGGGAGAAACAGACACAGAACATAAAGACCCCACAGTATGAACTCCAGGGTGGGCTCCACACTCCTTAGCCACTGCCTCCCTCTACGCACACCTGCCCTGCCCTCCCCTGCCCTGCCTGGGCATCATCAGCATTAGAGCGTCCCATAGCTTCTGTGACGTAGCCATTCTACCCTCCTCTGGCCAGGTTTTAATTGATTTGGGGTTAAATCATGGTCAGGGGAGAAAGGTGAGGAGGTCTAAGCCCTTACAACGGAGTGGAGCAGACACGGACAGAAGATGTAATATACATTTCCTTTCTGTGGATGGTCTGTTTAACCAGCGCAGGCACAAAGCCTGAGTTAAATAAACACTGTCACCAGTATTTTTAAAACTGACTTGGCGACGTGATGCATGGCACGTCATAGGGACGACTCATCACAGCCTGGGCGGCATCTGACCAAGATAGGATTGGTTAGCCAAAATTTTCAAACCAATTAGATTTACGTCGGTGGAATCAGATAAACAGACCAGAGTTTACACTCTGATAATCTTGGAATCGCTACAAATAATGAGCCACACACACTTGCTTCTTTGGCATGCTGAGCTTGCTGACCTCTGAATTATTTAACAAGGAAAGAGTTGGTACCATGTGTCTCAGTGTCCCTGGGAGACGGTTAACTGGAGGTTTTCTGAGGCCAATGGCAAGGTCTAACTCAGTTTCAAAGGAACAGCAGAAGTGCTGCTTCTCTGCCCTGACTGCTCTTCCCAGACATTCCTCAACACAAACAGCCACTCCCGCTCCCCCCCCCCCCCCCGCCCCCGGCTCCTTCTACACGTCCTCACAGTGCTTCCAAAAACAAGGGAGGCTTCCACATCACAGTTCCCATGGCTTTGATTTACTCTTCCTGCTGACATGCATTCAAAGGAGAAAGACATTAGGTTCAGCCTGAGTCCGGGCAGCCTGCTTTCCAGCTGGGATCCCCCCACTCACTTTGCCTCCATGGGTTTTACCTCCCACTGCAGTGAGCTCCGGTCTGGGCTGTCAAGGACACTCCCTTGCCCCCGAGGGAGCCATGTGTCATCAGACATATTATACCCCACTCTAGCCATGGTCCCCCCAATTCCATTCCTATTGACAGGTACCTTCTAGAAGAGAGAAAGCCTCTTTCAGGGAGGGAGGGAGAGAAGGGAACTAACACAGAGTGAGTGCCTACCAGGAGCTCCCACTGGCAGACATCCTCATTTAATGACCATAATAAACCTGGGAGGGAGACAGAATCATCCCTCCTTAGCAGACACAGAAATTGAGGCTCACAGAAGGGAACTGTTTTGTGTGTGTGTGTGTGTTTTTATTTATTTATTTGACAGAGAGAGAGAGAGAGATCACAAGTAGGCAGAGAGGCAGGCAGAGAGAGAGGGGGAATCAGGCTCCCTGCCGAGCAGAGAGCCCGATGCGAGCCCCAGGACCCTGAGATCATGACCTGAGCCGAAGGCAGAGGCTTAACCCACTGAGCCACCCAGGGAATTCTTTAACTGGGATATAAACGTGGGTTTGCATTCTGTCTAACACCCAAATCATTCTCTTTCTCGTTCGCCAGGGTGCCTCTTACGACCATGAGCTGAGCATTTTGCTCTCTCCATGCCCTTCTGGGATTAACAGAACACAGATAAGAATCTTCAACTGGGAATTTAACACTGACTTGGCAGGTGTAACACTACTAGTGGCCGAATAAATGAGTCCAGGTACCAGAGGAAAATGACCATATCGGCATTTTGTATTTAATACCGTTATTTTATCAAAAAGTGTATGGAATTAATAAAATTATTTTAAATCACTGCAATGAATCATCCAATATATTTTAAATACATAAACTTATAAATGCTACAAAATGTTAAGCCCTCCAAGGAGCATATAAAACATAAATGGTACACATTGCATGTGCAACACAAATTACTAGCAGGTAAAATTTAATAAGGCGTGATGAACATAGCAAATTTGACATTAAATAAAAGTAAAAAGAATTTTAAATAACTGGGAAATTTTTAAATAAAAATTATTTGATTCCCTAAGTACAATCATTAAAAATAAAAGTGTGTATAATGATGTCACGGTTGAGTCCCAAGCATTTCACCGGGAACAATATTCCAGCTATTAAAAAAAGCTTGTGGGGCACCTAGGTGGCTCAGTTGGTTAAGTGTCTGACTCTTGATTTCAGGTCAGGTCCTGATCTCAGGGTTGTGAGATCGAGCCCGCTTCGGGCTCCACACTGCCTGCCCCTACTTTCTCTCTCTCTAAAACAAAACAAAACAAAACAAAAACAAAAACAACTTGGAAAAAACAACTTGAAAAAAAAAAACATTCATGCCCGCATACACATCAGAGGAATGGAAAGAAGAGAGTTAACTAATCCAAATATTCTCCTTTGACAGCCTCATGCTCAAATAACTTGAAGATCTCTTGAAATAAGTTATTTCTTCCCAGAGAGTGTAATTTTTATCAATAGGAGCCTGGGGTATTTGTCTTAAGGAAATTGCTACCCATTCATGTTCTTTTATTTTTGTCAGTACGGTCCCAGGATCATGCCTGTCACCTGCGGCCATGTCACCTGCAGCCATTTCAAGATTGTCATAGGCATGTCCCACTTCCATGGAGAATTTTGATTAGTATTATCTTTGCAACACAAGCTTTGCCTTGTCAAATATAATTCCGTTCTTTCTCTTGAGGATAACAGAGATGGGAAAGATGTATTCTAAATGATCTTTTGTTCAATTAGAATTTTTAATGCAGCAAAAAATTCTCTTGGAATGTCTCAAGATGTAAATGATTCAGCTTTCAGACTTCTTAAAATACCACAATAACAGTATTACATTTTTAAAAAATGGTATTTTGGTACTTAAAAATAGCATAGTATACTGGAATACAAAAAAAAAAAAAAAATAATTACTGCAATCATTAGCCCAGTTGCTAGGAAACCTGTGAATAAACCTACAGCTAGGATACAGGTAGGTAAAAGGGCGCTTCCACAAGCAAAATAAGAAAAACCAGAATTAATTTTAGCTACCACAGGTAATAAAGAATGCAAGATGATAAAATGATACTCAATTGTCTTAGGGGTTTGTATTTCTTTAGAACATGCTCTTCATTCCATCCTCCACCGAGTAAGTATGCAAATACTAATCATTAGAAATAATTAGACGTGCTTGTTATTCTTCTTTTTTTAAAGATTTATTTATTTATTTGAAAGAGAGAGAGAGCAGGTGCATAAGCAGGGGGCAGGCAGAGGGAGAGGGAGACTCTCAAGAAGACTCCCCGCTGAATGGGGACCCCAATTCGGGGCTCGATCCCAAAACCCGGAGATCGTGACCTGAGCCAAAACCAAGAGTCGGACGCTCAACCGACCAAGCCACCGAGGGGCCCCACATTCTTGTTATTCTTTTCAACATCCTCCTTATTTTCAAACAGCACACTGATGTTTTCATTTTCCATGGTTAAATAAAAACTCTGGTTGGGTCCCTCCCCATGTGGATCGAGGAACAGCAACCTGAACTGCACTTTTGAAATGCTAGCTGTGGGCATCCTGACCAATAACATATGACAAGTCAGAGAGGAGCCAGCTCTTGACGAAGAGAGAAAAGCTGAAAATGTTTTTAAAGGATTGATCATTGGAGTTCTTCTTATTGGAGTTGTTTGGCTTTTTTTTAGGTTTTTGTTTTTGTTTTTGCTTTTTCACTTGAGAAAGAGAGAGCACAAGCAGGGGGAGCAGCAGAGGGAGAAGCAGGCTCTCCACTGAGCGAGGAGCCCGATGTGGGACTCGATCCTGGGACCCTGAGATCATGACCTGAGCTGAAGGCAGATGCTTAACCGACTGAGCCACCCAAGCACCCCTGGAGTTCTGCTTATTGTTGAGTAAGCTCCTATTGGACTGGTCCCTCCATGAATAGCAACTACAAACAGGGGGCAGAGGACAGCTCTAGCTACAGGAAGGCACTGGAAAGTCAACCGAAGTAGGCAGATTCAAGGGAGGAGGTGACATGTGGAAGAAAGGAATGGAAGGAGGTTGGTTCCTGGCATTTTATGTTTTTCAGGCTGAGGTCAGGCTCCAATCAGTGCTACACAGACAACTAAAACTCTGATTAAAACCCCACAATCTTTCTGGCCCAAACAACCAGCAGACAGAGTCCTAAACAGCCACAGCCACTAGAAAGTGAAGGGTAGAAGGAAATTCAGAAAGGAAGAGATGCAGAGGGAAGGCCCTCAAATTCTGTACATAACCTTTACACAAATCTCCATCTAACCACTGAATTATATGGGGAAGATTCCAAGCATCCCAGATATTGTTAAAAAAATAACAAAACAAACAAACAAAAAACCTGAACTGAGATATGAGCTGCCACTCAGAAGACAGACTTTGAAGTTTTAGTTTAACCAAGTTAATTGTCTGCTTTAAAAAACATCAACATTCGGGGCACCTGGGTGGCTCAGTCTGTTAAGCATCTGCCTTCAGCTCAGGTCATGATCTCGAGGTCCTGGGATCGAGCCCCGGGTCGGGCTCACTGCTCAGCAGGGAGTCGGCTTCTCCCTCTGCCTCCCTCCCTTGCTCGCACTCTCTCTGTCTCTCTCTCAAATAAGTAAATAAAATCTTTAAAAAAAATCAACATTCCTTGGAAAAGTAGAAGAATCTAAATTCCATGATATAATATTCATAATGTCCAAGATATAAACCAAAATTACTCATCATACAAAGAAATAGGAAAATGTAACCCATTCTCAAGAACTACTATAACTGCTTGAAGATGTAAAGGAAAATATGCTCATGACAATAAAAACATAGGAAATCTCAGCAGGAAAAGAAAAAATGCAAAAAAAATTGGAAATTATAGAACTAAAAAATACAGTATATGAAATAAAAAATTCAACAGACGAGTGTAAGAGCAGAAGGGAAACACAGTTTACTTTGCAGATGGGTCAAGAGAAATGATCCAATCTGTAGAGGAAAAAATGATTTCTAAAAAAAAAAATCAACAGAACCTCCAAAACTTTTAAGACAATGTTAAGAGGTCTAAGATCATTCAGGCAGCAGAGGGTCAAAGAACCTGGAGCCCCAAGAATGGATCTCACAGTCATGTGGGCACAATGCCTAGATGTTAGCCATGCATCTATAGAAAGGAAAGACCAGATTCAAGAAATATTAGGAAAAAGGAAACATCACGTCTTGGTAATTCATTGAATAAAGACATGCAAAAGAAAGAAAAGTATCAAAATAGACCCTACAGTTACAAGATTATGAAAACCATGAATTAAAATGAGGAACTATGGCTACACTTAAAAAATGCTCAACTTTATTTATAATAAGGGAAATGCCAGTTAAAACTACACTCCCCTGGGGGCGCCTGGTTGGCTCAGTTGGTTAAACATCCGACTTTGGCTCAGATCATGATCTCAGGGTCCTAGGATTAAGCTCTATGTTGGGCTCCCTCCTCAGCTTCCCCTCTCCCTCTCTCTCTGCCCCACCTCCCAAATGCCTCCCTCCTCTGCCTCTCAAATGAATAAATAAAATCTTAAAAAAATAAACAAACAAATTATACTCCACACTCCCCTATCGAATCAGCACATTCAAAATGCTGCTGGCAAGTCTGGGGAAATAGGTACTTCGTACATTGTTAGTAGGCATCCGTAATGGTACAATCCCTAAGGAAGGAACTTGGGCAATATCTAACAGAATTACACATGCATTTACTCTTTGACCCACCAATCCCAATTCCTAATTGGACCCACCAATTCCTTCATTTCTTCACACAGGAATATCAGCTAATAAATGTTAAACGATCGACAAAATTAGAATACTGTAACTACCAGTGTTAGAATTGGTTCAGGCGAGGATCTTGAGTAGATGCTAAAGCCACTGAGGAAAGGCCTTTGGGAACAGAATGGTCATATGGCCTTGACTGTTATTTAGAAAAAGAAAGAAGTACCTTCACCGGGAGAGATG
>CM052885.1:113052020-113069842 GCA_028534135.1 Potos flavus | reverse complement strand
GAAAATGATGAATTGGGCCTGAAAACCCAATTATGTTTGTGGATAAAGGGAGTCCTCTTTCATCACTAGGTGTGAGCGCGCCTAGAATAACAACAGGTAAATTGTTAATGGCTCTATTGTGAAAAACTGTTTACGCAGCAGCATCAGTGGAAAATGCCTGTTAGTTTATTTGGAGGGTTGGAGAAGCAGGAAAGAAAACAATGTTTGACCAAGTTATGCAGATGAATAAAACACCAGCAGTTCCTACTCAGACAGAAAGTAAAAAACTAGATCTTACTGCGGTTTGATTTCTGGGAAGCCACTTGGCAGAACTTTTCAAAGCCTGTGTCTGTGATTATCTGCAGTCACCCTGGCTCTTGAAACATAGATGGCACCTCCAAAGCCTGTGAAAGATGGCACAGCCGTCATCTGTGTCTTTAAGAGAAGCAAAAAGACCAGGCGCAGGATAGAGTATGGTTTGCTGACATTGTCTATATGGCTACATTGTGTACGTACAACAAATTACCAAGAAAGAACTAAAAGAAACTGGTAACTTTTTTTCTAGGGAGGGAAACCAAGTTGCTAAAGTCTTGGGCTTAATGTTTCATCCTTTTGTTCTATTTTAATTTTTTCCATGTGAGTGTCAACTATTCCAAATTTATTTTTTTTATTAATGATAAGGAGGGGATGGGAGGATGAATGGATGGAGGGAGGGAGGGAAGGAGTGATGGAGGGGTGATGGAGGGATGATGGATGGATGGATGGGTGGATGAATGGATGGATGGATGATGTGTGGATGGATTAATGATGGATGACTGGGTGGGTGGATGGAAAGATGGGTGATGGATGGTTGGATAGGTGGGTAGACAGAAAGATGAGCTTATGCACAACTCCCATTCCAAACATTGCCCATGCTGCTTCCCCTTTTCCACACCGCAGTTACAATGATGGGCTGCTCCCAGGTTAATATCTAATCTGAAGATGGCTGGCTCTGTGCCTTTTTGGGGTCTTTAGCTTATGAGGCACACCTTCTCTCAGCTCTGTATGTCCCCTGATTCCAGGGGCTCTCCTCCGCCCCCTACAGCCCTGAGACATTTCTTCTTGCCCTCTGCTGTTACATCCTTAGCTTAAAGGGACTTCATCTGTCAAATTCTAATACCCATCCACTTTATCTGCAAGGACAGAACCAAATTGCAGCAAATCTTGTGGACAGGAATTGCTCAACCTCTAGCACAGAGAAGAATTCTATTCACACCCCTGTGAGGCTTTCTGATGAGTTTCCAAGTCCCCATGCCTCCCTAGGGACTGCCTGGTGACATCCTGTTCTCTGTCTTTGTGGTAATGTGCTTTTTACAGCAATTTCTCTCACATCAAATAGCCCCCAGGATCTCATCTCTCTGGCCTCTGCATGGGCAATATTTCTGGCTGCTTTCATTTCTAGCAGAGGGCAAGAAGGACTGTGCAAAGGGCAGAGACCCCTCATTTCTGCTGCCCGACACTGCCAGGGCTGTGGAAATGAAGAAAAATCAACTCCAAGTAGAGGGTACTACTTGGAGGGCTGAATTGATCAATAAGCCCACTACTACCTCTATCATGAGCCATGAGCTTCCAAGAGTTTGCAGAGAAACAGCAAGGCCCACCATGCCTCAATCTTTTAGGAATGAAGAAGGGATGTTGAGGGTCCTGCCGGCGCCCACCCAGCTCCCCTTTACCAGGCACGTACACATCCCCACCTCCTGTGGATGTGTAGGGATTGACTTCTAATGGCTCCTACCTGTCCGCTTCTCCAGCAAGCTGCCTTCTTCCAAAAGAGACCCCCAACTTCTACCCCAGGAGGCAGCCCAGGAACAAGAGGCTGACGGGGTTACGAAGGCTAGGCCCTTGCCTCAAGGCGGGACCCCTTCTATGCAATTGACAGGTGCAACTCACACTCCGGAGCCCCACCCACCTACCCACCCGGGGAATCACGCAGAAGCTCAGCTCCAGCAGAGACCATAGCCTTGTTCAGCTCTTCCCCTGTCCCACCCCGCCTCCCTCAGTCCCTTTATCATGAGTCCCTTTATCATGAGGGCATGTCCTCAGGAAACCACAAGGGCCGCCATCCCCTGCAGGCTCTGTCTTTAGAGGACCCCACTGAGGGACAACATTCTCTTCTCGCTGCCAGCATCATTACTATCTGTTGAGCTCCCACTACGCACCTGACGCCCTGCAAAAGTTTAAGAACATTATCACAATAATCCTGTGTTATGGGGACAATTATTGACCCCATTTTACAGATGAGGAAACGAAGGGGAGGGAGGTGAACCCACTTGCCCAAAGGCATACAGCCCATGGGTGGTAGAGCCAACCCAACTCTTAGAGCCGGGAAGGGGCTAGAGACCCCAGCTACTCATTTCACACGTAGAGAAACTGAAAGAATAGGACAGAATGTCTGGCAGCCTTGGACCGGATGTTCAGACGCCCATTACGGTGCTCTTTCCCACACAGCACACCTTTTAGTCAGAATTGTATCTTTAGGCACAAAATCAAACACACACACACACACACACACACACACACACACATACACACAAATCTGATTGGATCCTTCATTTCAAACAACCCAAGACAAGTACAAACCAATCTGTAGTCTCCTTAATCCCCAAACATGGATTCTACAAACCTGGATCCTGGAGCATGTCACACATATTAATAACCACCAATTAATATTGCCCCTCATGGAGAGCAGGACAGCAATACTCCGATTTTTAGGGAGGCCCAAGAGTGGGCATTCCTGGGAGGACATCCCGCCTTTCAGGTAAGCAGCGTGAGATCCATGGGTGCGATCTCAGGGGATTACAGGCTTCCCCTATTCCATCATCCCCAGCTGTCCCCCAACCCCAATCCCCACTAGCAACAACGTTTTGCTGAAAATGTCAGATTGCTTAGTAATGCCGGGAACTATGCCAAGCGCTCTCCCTGCACCATCCTTTTTAATCCTTATGACCGCCTGGGTGGTGGGTACTACCCTTTGACAGGTCAGAAAACCAAAGCTCAGAAAAATCAAGTCACTGCCCAGGTTCACCCATCTAGAAGATTCCAACACCATATCCTAATTCTGATGCCTGGTCTTGCCTAGGTCTGCACAATCCCTTTGCAGGTGATCCAAGGCATGTTCTAACAAAATAGCCCCAGGAAGCAAAAGAGATGGAAAGAGCAGATGGGACCATTGTGTCCGTGCAGAAATATGAAAACAAACCCAAACTCTCAGCCTGCAAAGTATGTCCATTTGCAATCCTGTGGCAGAAATATAGACGTGAAATAAACAGAGCCGAGGCTGTTCGCAAACCTGTCAGCTATTTCCATATGAAGAGAAAGAGACGGAAGGGAGCAAGGCTATTTTTATTATTTTTTTTTTCCCTTTTTCTGGAAGGCCACTGGTGGATGCTTCTGTCCTTGCTGGAGATATAATGTTCCTTTAATTATCAGTTTGGGGCTGAGACCAGAAAGCTATTTTCTCCCACTATTGTCACAGGAAATGAAATGCATCAGCCTCCAAGTGGCTCATTTGGGGACACAGGTGGTCAGAGATATGCTGCCTGTGCGGGAGATAGGGCTGTGTGTTGTGACCGAGCCCGCTGCAGCAACTACCCAAGCTCAGATAAGGTTACCCTCCTGCCTGTTACTATCACGGAACATAGTGCCAGCACCCTGAGTCAGCTTTGTACTTCTCCTTGCCTTCCCTTGAGATCTCGTGCCCCTTCAGAAAACCATGATAGACGGAGACCAATGGGGGGGGGGGGGGGGAGATTGGTTTTTCCACCTCTGACCCTCAGCTCAGTTCCGGAGACTATCCCAAGGTCTTGCCAGCATGATCCAGATGCCCTGAGCCCCCAGGCTAGCCATCGAGGGCTGGAGTCTAGACATTGGACTCAGGAGGATGTGGGCTTTCCCTTATCCCACATCGCCCCCAGAAACTTTCAGTGGCTTGCCATTGCTTTCTTGAAAGGGGCCACACTCCTGCGGCCAGCATTTTAGGCGGCTGTGGTCTAGACTCTCGAGGCACAGAGGTAGTGATAAAGAGAGTAGAGCTGAGGATTCATACACCAGGTTTGGAATCTTAGCTGTGTGGCCTTCAGCGAGGCTCTTCACGAGCTGCTCTGGTCCTGGAGTAGTTATCTATTGCCGTGTTTCAAAATTACCCCAAATGTTAGACGCTGAAAACCACACATTTGTTATCCCGCAGTTTGGGTGGAGCTGGGATCCAGGTGAGCCTTCCCTGGCCCCTCGGCTCGGGATCTGTCACAGGCCGCAGTCCGGGGGTTTCGGTCTTACCTGAAGGTTCAGCTGGGGAGGGATCCACGTCCAAGCTCACTCCTGTGGTGAGGGCAGCATCCAGTTCCTCTGAGGCATTGGACTGAGGACGTCACTTCCTTGCTGACAGCTGGCAGGAGGTGTCCTCAGTTCCTCGCCACAGGGGTCTCTCCTGCTCGTTTCATCAGAACAACCCTATGAGAAGAGCCAGAGAGAAAGTGCCAGAAGAGAGTGCCATTTAGATGATTAGGTTATAAACAAAATCCATCTTTATGACCTAGCGATATCGCATAGTGATATCTCATCCCTTCTGCCACACTCCATTTATGAGAAGCAGGTCACAAGGTCCAGCCCACATTCAAGGGGAGAGGCATAAACGCCAGAGGACGGGGACCATGTCAGAAACCACCTACCCCAGTTTCCTTCTCCCTAAAATGCAGAGGATACAGGGTTGTTACAAGATTGAATGACAGGATGTATACAAAACGCTTAACACTTTAGCATGTAACGCTGGGAGTCTGACGGGTTATAATCACTAAAGGTTTCTGTGGCTTCTCTAGAACAGTATTTCTTGACTTCTTTTTGTCGTCCCCCCAGCCCAAGGTTACGGTTGGACAGTTGCTTCCTAATCAACTGAGACTCTCCTCATGAAAATTAAACATGACAGATACACCGTAGGGTTGAGTGCTGGAGGACCATAAATCACAGTAAAATCTAAGATTTTTCACTCCCCACAAGAACCAATTTTTCTCCCTGTTGGTAATATCGCCCATGTGACAAATGCATGCTCTAGATTTCTCTCTCTTTTCTCCTGTCTCCCTATAACCACAGAGGTCTGCACATGTGTGCATGTAAGCACACATGTGCACAAACACACACACACACACAATCTACATGCTGGTCACATAGGACACTGCTTTCCCTCAACACACAAGTGTTCTTCTACACCTGTGCCTCTGCTCCCCTGCTTCTCTGTCTAAGAACCACCCCTTGGTGCCTCTTATTCACCTGACTAGCTCCTGGCCACCTGTAAAGGCTCAGCTGAAGTGCCCATGGGACAGCAGCCTCTAGGATGGCCTTCAGAGATCCCCTTCCTGATATTCGCCCTTGGGTAAGTCCCTGCCCTTGAGTGGAGGCTGGACCCACTGCCTCACTTCTAACAAACGGAATACAGCAAAGGTGATGGGTGTT
Organism: Potos flavus; assembly: GCA_028534135.1. Taxonomy (NCBI): domain Eukaryota; kingdom Metazoa; phylum Chordata; class Mammalia; order Carnivora; family Procyonidae; genus Potos; species Potos flavus. Next base: position 113,064,379 of record CM052885.1, on the reverse strand, counting down.
ACTTGCAAAATTAAGTTACAAGAAGACTGGCTTCCACCTTGTTCCTTCTGCCTTGCCCTTGCTAGCTCACTTGCTCTGTTGGAAGCCAGCTGCCATGGCGTGAGATGTCCCATGGAGAGGCTCAGGTGACAAGGAATTGAAGGTGGGCTCAGTCCTATAGCTCATGAGGACTTAGTCCTGCTCATAACCACGTGAGTGAGCGCAGAAGCAGATTCTTCCCCAGTTTAGCCTCCGGATGAGATCTGCAGCCTTGTCGGAGATGGGGGGCACCCAGCTAAGCCCTGATTTCCGACCCACAGAAACTGTGAGATAACAGATGTTTGCTGTTTGAAGCCACTGCACCTCATCATTTGTTACCCAGAAACACATAATTAACGCAATCTGCTCCTCCTTTAGGAAGACTTTGCTGACACTCCCATTTAGCCACAAACACGCACAGGCAAGCTCACATTTATTTAAACACACGTACTCACCCCTGCAAACCTGCACGCGTGTTCCTACTCCCGCCTTCTCACACACATATACTCTCTCGTCCCCGTGAATGTCCGTGTAGCCTTGCACGCTTTCTTTTTTTTTTTTAATATTTTATTTATTTATTTGACAGAGAGAGATCACAAGTAGGCAGAGAGGCAGGCAGAGAGAGAGGGGGAAGCAGGCTCCCTGCTGAGCAGAGAGCCCGATGCGGGGCTCAATCCCAGGACCCTGAGATCATGACCTGAGCCAAAGGCAGAGGCTTTAACCCACTGAGCCACCCAGGTGCCCCGTGCACGCAGTCCCACAAGCATGCTTACTCACACATCCTCATAACCATGAATGCCTACACACACTTTCCCACATCCACACACACTCACATACACTCACACGCACAAGTACTCACATAGCATGAGTATGAGAAATCTCTCCTCTGTAATGACCTGACCTTAGAATTTACCACACTTTCTTGTCCCTGGGGTTTTACCTCCCAGTGTCCCCACTGTGAGCCCCTGAGGCCAGGGACTGTGTCCTTGTCTGCCTATCCTGAGAGTCTGACACCTACAGGTATCAATACATTTTCAATAATTTAATGTTAATCATCACTCCCTTTTGAAAGTGAAGGTCAATGACTCATTCTGCATCTTGAGTTGGCGGTTGTCTTTATAAGTCATTTTCCACCAGCTTGCTTCCATAGATGGCAGGAAATTACTTACCCTCTTTCCTGGAAAACAGTCTGCAGATTCACTCATAGAGGGTAATGAGACAAAGACAAGAAACATTCTCCAAGCACCTGCTGTGTACCTAAAACACTAGGCAAGGAAAAGACATGGCGGTCTTGAGAAGGGCGCCAACCTTGTTGACATCAGAGACAGTGCCGGGTGGTTTACGATGATGTGACAAAGTGAAGACTTCAGACAGCAATGTGGCAAGAGCAGGAAGTGTGATGCTGTGAGTTTCAGGATCGCCTAGTCTAACTGCTTGAGCTTGGAACCAGCCCTGCCACTGGATAGCATGGTATCTTGGGATAAGTTATTTCGCCTCTCTGTGCCTGTTCCTTCCCCTACAAAATGTGAACAACCATACTGTATGCTTCACAGGGCTTTTGTAAGAATTTTTTCCCCAAGATTTATTTATTTATTTGAGAGAAAGAAAGACAGAGAATGGGGGGAGGGGGGAGCACAGGGAGAGAATCCCCCAGCAGACTCCCTGCTGGCGCAGAGTCCCACACGGGACTCAGTTTCACAACCCAAGAGATCATGACCTGAGCCAAAGCCAAGAGTCAGAGGCTTAACTGACTGAGGCACCCAGATGCCCCACTTTTGAAAGAATTTTGTAAGAATATATGGCACCTGATACAGGACTCAATAAAGAGTAACTATCATTTATTCTTATCATCATTATTAAGTTCAGAAAAGGGAGAGATAAGAATGGGTAGGAGTAAGCAGAAAAGGCTTCCTGGAAGAGTTGGCAACAAAGCAGGGATAACTGATGGTTGGGATCGATTAAGCAGAAAGTACTGAGAACAAAACTCTGGTAGAATAAACTGCACAAACCGAAAGGAGGAATAACCATTAGGTTGCTCGCATCCATGACTAAAAGAGGGGATTTCCCAAGAGACATGAATGATGGACCTCGGACATTACTCTTGCAAAACAGCCCCATGACAGGCAAAGAAAACTGAAGCCCAGTTCTCAGGGACTGCATTTCTGTCTCTCAGTGGGTAAGAGCAGGGGCTGGGTCTGCCATGGTCAGTGGGGAGTCACTGTGCACAGCTGAAGCGACAGAAGATAAGATCGTGGGTGATCCCACAGGAGACCAACCCCTAGTCCAGTGAAATTATGCATATTAATCAAGACCATCCTCAACCCCAGCGCATTGATTTGGTCAGTGTTTACCTTAGGTAAACAGTTCTGTGTGCACATGAAGACATGTCCAAAGATAGTCACTGCAGCAGTGATTACAGGTGAAACCAAATGGAATGGAATACTATACAACAGTATAAAAGGATGAGAAAAGGAAACAGTATGGAGACTCCCCAACGAATTAAACACAGAACTACCCTATGATTCAGCAACTGCACTTCTAAATATATACCCCCAAGGGGTGAAGGCAGGAACCTGAAGAGAGATTTCTACACCCATGTTCATAGCAGCATAAGACATAAAAGCCAAAAGATAGAAGCAACTCAACCCATTCTCAACTGGAATATACAATATTCCACTGAGTGTGTGTGTGTGTGTGTGTGTGTGCATTGTACATATATACACCTTATGTGTGTATGTGTGTGTGTGTGTGTATACACAATGGAATATTATTTAACCTAAAAGAGAAAGAAATTCAGACCCATACTACAATATAAATGAACCCCGAGGACATTATGCTAAGGGCAATAAGTCAGACACAGAAGAACAAGTAGCATATGATTCTATCTACATAAGGCACCTACAGTAAGCAATTCACAGAGACAGAGAGTTGAATGACAGTTGCCAGGTGCCGTGGGGAGGGGAGGTATCAGGAATTATTGTTTACTGGGCATAAAGTTTCAGTTTAGGGAAATAAGAAAGGTCTGGAGATGGATGATGGTAATGATTATGGAACAACGTGAATATAATGTCACTGAACTGTATGCTTAAAAATGGTTAAATGGGACTTAGTATGAAAAAAATAAAATAATTTTTAAAAATGATTGAAATGGTAAATTTTATGTTATATATATTTTACCACCACAACACAAAAAAGAATGGGCTGGATCTGGATGTATTAATATGTAAATGTATTTTAAAGAGGAAGGCAGAATAAATAGGTAGTGTATGATACTACTGTCTGGGCTCCTGTGTTATAACACACACACACACATACACGCACACAGAGCTAGAGGGCCTGATAATAGGCATTTTCTTGAGAAAAGGGAATAATCTGATGGGCACAGGGCCCACTGAGCCAAGGGCACAGGCTTTCAAGCCACGCTATCTACATTCAAAATCCTTTGAGTTACCTTCACTTCTCTATGCCCCTTGTTTCTTCATCTGTAAAAAGGGAATAGTAATAGATCTATCTCTGAGTTGCTAGGATTGTTAAATAAATTAAAACCTATAAAGCCCTTAAAATACTGCCAGGCCCATAACCCCTTAATAAAAATTAGCTTGTTAATATTATTATTATTATTAGCCTGCCTGCTGAATTGCAGGAAGAATAAAGAAAGCTGTTTCAGGAAACAAGTTTGCTTGGCAGAGCAGGTGGCCTAGGTCCCCAAGCGCCAGGCTTGCAGAGGGGGCTGTTCTCCGAGACGGGAAGTCGAGGCGGGTGCTATACTGATTGCCTCCCTCGCCCATATCCCTGTGCAACAGCAGCGATCCCAGATCCCACGTTCGTGGTCTTCCTCCCCAAACTAATTATTTATTCTCACGTTGCTGTCATTTCGTTCACACTTCAAGACCCACTAATGGTGCTTAATTGTGTTTACCTTGCCTTTCCCCAGCCCCTTATCTGCCGGGCCCCCTGCTTCCCTAACTGTTTCAACAAACCTGATGAATCCAGATGGGCTAAGTCACTCTCGGAAGCACTGGACCCAGAGAGAGCCCGACATGGAGCTAAACCAACATAATGAGGATGCAGGTGGAACGAAGATGGCTTCGCGGGCGGGCTTTGTTCCCAGCCGGCAGTGTCACCTGGGATGTGACTCTCCTTTCCTTGTAGCTTGGTCTTATCTCCAGCATGGGAACGTGTCACCAGCCCTGCTTACCGTACAGCACCCTCTCAAGGTCAGGACGAGGGAAGTCTGGGAGAGCAGTCTGAAAAGAGCCATGAGCCACCCCTGCAGGTGTGGTGGCAAAGCAGCTTGGCGCTGTGCTCAGACCACGGCTTCCGACTCTGGCTCGGCGCCAGGCAAACCACGGCTGTCACATTGCTGGGGTCACCTGGCCCCTCCGCGCGTAACAGTAGCGCCCGCCTCCCAGGGCTGTCAGGCTGCTGAAATCAGCGCATTCCCCCGAAGGACCTACGACCGGGCACAGCCTGGGGTGAGCACTCCAGAGCTGGGACGGCTGCCGTTCCTGAGAAATTCAATACCAGCAAACCAGTGGGTCACAGGACCGACGCAGTAACTTGGGGGGTGAGCTGGTTTTCCTTTCTGAGCTAGTCCGTGTCCAGCTGTTCACCCACTAACGTACTTGGGGGGTAGGTGTCACACCAGAATGTCATCAAACCAGAGGCCGCATGCCGAATGTGGCCTGTTCTATGAGGTTTCACAAAAACACTCGGATTTCAGGCTTCTCTTAGAAAAACAAGTTCTGTCAGCCGGGGCTGGATGCTCTCGTGGCAACGATTTTCCCCAGGACGGGCATGCCCTCTCCGGCTATCCATAGCTCCCTATCGTTATCTCAGCCAGACCCTTCCCCACTCACAGTACCTTGTCTTTCCCTGTGGTCATGCGGATTCGCCACTCCCGTAATCACAGCGAGAGAGGCAGACATGAGTCGCAGGTGCCTCGTGGAGCCGAGAAGCCTGGAAACCGGCCGGAGAAACGCTCAGAAGTACACAGAGGGTAACAGTACAATGTAGCAGGTGACCAGATGGACCAAAAGCAGCAAACACACCAGGAGTGCAGGGGTCTCCTTGCAGGAGGGGACTATTCAAGCGGACCCACCCATAAGGAGGGACAAGATTGAGAGGGGAGGGTCTGGGATGAAGGAGTGACAAGGACAAAGGCCAGAAACGAGAAAGTAAGGCTGAGTGCAGAGAACAGTTCATGTTCAGTCAGCAGCCACAGGCAAAAGACCTGAGGGGACCAAGGTTAGGAGGGTGGCTTAGAACCACCGGGAGAACCGCAAATGCTTAACTGCATTCAGACTGTCCGCAGAGGGAAACAGAACTGCAATCTGGGGAGAAGGATCAGACTATACCATGAGGAACGCATTTGATTCCGGGGGTGGGGGGGATCAGGGAAGCAATCGCAATAACCCAGTAACAAGTTCAGGGGCCCGAACGTGTGGGGAGCTAGAGTAACAGAGAGGTAAGCCCCCAAATCCCAGGGAAGTCTTTTAAACCCAGACAGTGTGCCAAAATCAGCCACCCACGAACGAGGATGTCTTCCCTGCTAGCCGAAGGAGACATTGCCTCCTGGCCCTGACACCGCAAGGGAATGAGTTTTCTAACTTTAAAGCACTCTGAAATCCAATTTTCTAGGTGCCCCAAGCATGGAAGAAATGGCTGGCTTGTTGGCAGGTATGATGGTGATCATACCTATACACGCGTGCAAAAGACAGCTCTGGCTTACCCAGTTCCAGACAGGAACCCCTCCATCAAACCCGCCTCAGGCCCCAGCTGGGCCAAGGGAAGGTGCTTGCCTACATAGTAACTGATGCGCTTCTAGTCTATAACCATAAAGCAGAGTCCCATTTTCTCCGATATTCAAGGTTCGCTGACCCTAAGCCATCACTTGCCCATGTTGGTAGGGAGATCAATAATTTCCCCAGGGAACCTTCCACATTCTTTTCATTTGTAATTGTGGTAAAATACACGTAAGATAAAATTTACCATCTTAGCCATTTGTAAGTGTACCGTGTTAAATACATTCGCATTGCTGTGCAACCATCTCCAGAATTCTTTTTACCTTGCAATTCTGAAACTCTGTATCCATGAAACAACTCCCTGCAGTCCCTGGTGAGCACCGCTCTACTTTCTGTCTCTATGAACTTGATTGCTCTAGGGACCTGATCCAAGGGGGATCTACATTATTTGTCTTTTTGTGACTGGTTTATTTCCCTTAGCATAAGGGAAACAGCATAACCCTGTCCTCAGGGTTCACCCATGTAGTAGCCTCTGTCATTTCGTTCCTTTTTTTTTTTTTAATTTTTTTATTGACGTATACTGTATTATTTGCCCTAGGGATACAGGTCTGTGAATCATCAGGCTTACACATTTCACAGCACTCAACCTTTTAAAAGCTGAATAATATCTATTGTATGGATATACCACATTCTGTTTATCCATTCATCAGTGAACACTTGGAATGTGATTGATGGACATTTGGGTTGCTTCCATCTTTCGGCTATTACGAACAAAGCTGCAATGAATATGGGTGTACTAATATCTTTTCCAGACTCCACTTTCAAGTCCTTTGGGCATATACCCAGAAGTACAATTGCTGGATCATATGATAATTCTTTACTTTTTTTTGAGGATTCATCATACTGTTTTCTGTGGCGGCTGCACCACTTTATATTCCCACGAACAGTGCACAAGGGTTCCAATCGCTCCACATCCTTGCCAGCACTTGACATTTTCTGTTTTTTGGCAGTAGCCATCCCAATGGGTGTGAGGTGATACCTCATTGTGATTTGGATTTGCATTTCCCTTGCGATGAGTGATGTTGAGCATCTTTTCATATGCTTGTTGGCCATTTGTATATCTTCTTTGGAGAAAGTTCTTTGCTCATTTTTAAATTAGGCACATGTTGTGATGAGCACTGGCTGTTATATGCAACTAATGAATCATTGAACACTACATCAAAACTAATGATGTACTATATGTTGGCTAACTGAACATAGTACTAAAAATAAATAAATAATAAACAAATAAATAAATGAAGCTGTCCTTTTGTTGTTGAGTTGTAGGGGTTCTTTATATAGATATTAACCCTTCATCAGATATATGATTTGCAAATATTTTCCCTCGTTCCATAGGTTGCTGGACCTGACCACATCCTTAAGGACCACCATGCCCAAGATGTTTTTATCAACCTTTAAATCATACCTATTTCCAGGGGCACTGAACCAAGATGACAGAGGAGTAGGACACTTAAATATCATCGGATCCCAGGAGTTCAGCTAGATAGTTATCAAACCATTCTGAACACCTACAAACTCAACAGGAGATCGAAGAGAAGAAGAGCAGCAATTCTAGGAACAGAAGATAGACCACTTTCTGGAAGGCAGGACTTGCGGAGATGTGAATCGGAGGTGACATATGGGATGATAGACCACAAGGGGAGGGGCCGGCTCCCGGCAAGCGGTAGAGCAGCAGAGCACAAAATCAGAACTTTTAGAAGTCTGCTCCACTGAGGGACATCGCTCACGAGGCTGAGCAGGCGGTGGAGCCCTCGCGGGGACAGTGTGGTCTCAGGACCCACGGGGTCACAGAAAGACCAGGGGTGTCTGAGTGTGGCAGAGCTCCCAGGTATCAGGGTGGGGACGCCGGCTACAGAGATGGAACCAAGGAAGGGAGCTCTCAGCTTGGGGTTACCTTAAACCGTGATCCGAATCACAGTCGGGGCACTGCTCTTCGAGCAGGGACCCAAAAAGCAGCAGATCCACAGAGACTCGCCTTCCTCCTCTGGGAGGAGCGGCACAGGAGCACGCTGCAGGAATCTGCTGGGTTCGGAGACTCCAAACAGGGCCGGGCGCCAGAGACAGAAACGCTCGGTCACAGGCCGGGTGAGCTCGGAGTGCGGCCGGAGACAAGGGAGACGGGAGGGATTGACGGTTTATCTCTGAGGGTGCACTGAGGAGCGGGGCCCTGAGCTCTCAGCTCCTCTGGGCTGGAGATCGGGAGGCCGCCATCTTCATTCTCCGCCTCCAAAGCTGTACGGAAAGCGTTCAGGGAACAAAAGCTCCTGAGAGCAAACCCGAGCAGATTCGCTCTCCAAACCAGGCCACTTAGCCTGGCTCCTGGCAAGGGCAGAGCAATTCTGCCTCAGGCAAAGACATTTGGGAATCAGTACAACGGGCCCCTCCCCCAGAAGATCAAGAACATCCAGCCAAGACCAAGTTCACCGATCAACGAGAACTGCAAAACTTCAAAGCTACGGAATACGGCACATGGAATTCATAGTTTTTTCCCATGATTCTTTAGTCTTTCAAGTTAAATTTTTTTAAATAGTATTTTTTTCTTATGCTATTTTTTAAAATTTTCCTCTTTCCTATTTTAATGTTTGTTAACTATTTTATCTTATCAATACCTCTTTAAAAGATCTTTTTTAATTTTCATTGTTATAGTCATTTTCTATCCCTTCATTGTATTTGATCTTACCTTTTGTATACATATAGGTTTTTCTTTCTTTAAAATTTTGGGATACAGTTTCTTCTAATAGATCAAAATATACCCTGGCTTTGTTCTAGTCTCTTGCCTGATCACATTCTTTTCTTTTTTTGTTTTTTGTTTTTTTTGTTTTTCAACCAACTTCTTATAGTATCAATTCCTTTTTTGGAATCTTTTTGAATTTTCTTCTTTACAGTCATATTCCATCCCTCCATCATGTTTACCCTTATTTTTGTATATATATAAGTTTTTCTTTCTTTAAAATTTTGGGAGGCAGTTTCTTCTAACAGACCAAAATACACCCAAAATCAAGTGTGTGGCTCTGTTCTATTCACCAGTCTAATACATATATATTTTTTTTCTTTTTTTTCCACCTTTCTTCTTCCCCCAGTTTCGGGTCTTTTCTGATTTGGTTAGTGTATATTTTTCTAGGGGGTCATTGCTACCCTTTAGTATTTTGTTCTCTCATCCATCTCTTCTTCTCTGGATAAAATGACAAGGTGGAAAAACTCACCACAAAAAAAAAAGAACAAGAGGCAGTACCGATGGCTAGGGACTTAATCAGTATGGATATTAGTAATATGTCAGAACTAGAGTTCAGAATGACAATCATCAAGGTGCTACTGGGCTCGAAAAAAGCATGGAAGATACTAAAGAATCCCTTTCTGGAGAAATAAAAGAACTAAAATCTAACCAAGTTGAAATCAAAAAAGCTATTAATGAGGTGCCATAAAAAAATGGAGGCTCTTACTGCTAGGATGAATGAAGCAGAAGAGAGAATTAGTGATATAGAAGACCAAATGATGGAGAACAAAGAAGCTGAGAAAAAGAGAGACAAACAACTACTGGACCATGAGGGGAGAATTCAAGAGATAAGTGATACCATAAGATGAAACAATATTAGAATAATTGAGATCCCAGAAGAAGAAGAAGAAAGAGATAGAAAGGGGCAGAAGGTATATTGGAGCAAATTATAACAGAGAATTTCCCTACTTTGGAGAAGGGAACAAGCATCAAAATCCAGGAGGCATAGAGAATCCACCTCAAAATCAATAAAAATAGGTCCACCCCGTCATCTAATAGTAAAATTTAAAAGTCTCGGGGCACCTGGGTGGCTCAGTGGGTTAAAGCCTCTGCCTTCGGCTCAGGTCATGATCTCGGGGTCCTGGGATCGAGCCCCGCATCGGGCTCTCTGCTCAGCAGGGAGCCTGCTTCCCCCTCTCTCTCTGCCTGCCTCTCTGCCTACTTGTGATCTCTCTTTCTGTGTCAAATGAATGAAAATCTTAAAAAAAAAAAAAAAGCCAAAAAACTTAAAAGTCTCAGTGACAAAGAGAAAATCCTGAAAGCAGCTCGGGACAAGAGGTCTGTAACATACAATGGTAGAAATATTAGATTGGCAGCAGACCTATCCACAGAGACCTGGCAGGCCAGAAAGGACTGGCATGATATATTCAGAGCACTAAATGAAAAAAAATATGCAGCCAAGAATACTATATACAGCTAGGCTGTCATTGAATATAGAAGGAGAGACAAAAAGCTTCCAGGACAAACAAAACTAAAAGAATTTTCAAACACCAAACCAGCCTTACAGGAAATATTGAAAGGGGTCCTCTAAGCAAAGACAGAGCCTAAAAGTCACATAGGCCAGAAAGGTGGACAATATACAGTAACAGTCACCTTACAGGCAATACAATGGCACTAAATTCATATCTGTCAATAGTTACCCTGAATGTAAATGGACTAAATGCCCCAATCAAAAGACACAGGGTATCAGAATGGATAAAAAAACAAGACCCATCGATATGCTGTCTGCAAGAAACTCAGTTTAGATACAAAGACACCTCCAGATTTAAAGTGAGGGAGTGGAAAACCATTTACCATGCTAATGGACATCAAAAGAAAGCTGGGGTGGCAATTCTTATATCAGATAAATTAGATTTTAAGCCAAAGACTATAATAAGAGATGAGGAAGGACACTATATCATACTTAAAGGGTCTGTCCAGCAAGAAGATCGAACAATTTTAAATATTTATGTCCCTACCATGGGAGCACCCAATTATATAAACCAATTAATAACAAAATCAAAGAAACACATCGACAATAATACAATAATAGTAAGGGACTTTAACACTCCCCTCGTTGAGATGGACATATCATCTAAGCAAAAGATCAACTAGGAAATAAAGGCTTTAAATGACACACTGGACCAGGTGGACATCACAGATATATTCAGAACATTCCATCCCAAAGCAACAGAATACAGGTTCTTCTCTAGCGCACATGGAACATTCTCCAGAATAGATCACATCCTGGGTCACAAATCAGGTCTCAACTGGTACCAAAATATTGGGATCATTCCCTGCATATTTTCAGACCACAATGCTTTGAAACTAGAACTCAACCACAAGAGGAAAGGTGGAAAGAACTCAAATACATGGAGCCTAAAGAGCATCCTACTAAAGAATGAATGGGCCAACCAGGAAATTAAAGAAGAATTTAAAAAATTCATGGAAACAAATGAAAATGAGAACACAACTGTTCAAAATCTTTGGGACACAGATGGTGTGTCCTGAGAGGAAAGTATATAGCAATACAAGCCTTTCTCAAGGAACAAGAAAGGTCTCAAGTACACAACCTAACCCCATACCTACAGGAGCTGGAGAAAGAACAGTAAAGAAAGCCTAATCCCAGCAGGAGAAGAGAAATAATAAAGATCAGAGAAGAAATCAATGAAATAGAAACCAAAAGAACAGTAGAACAAATCAACGGAACTAGGAGTTAGTTCTTTGAAAGAATTAATAAGATTGATAAACCCCTGGCCAGACTTATCAAAAAAGAAAATAGAAAGGACCCCAATGAATAAAACCATGAATGAAAGAGGAGAGATCACAACCAACACCAAAGAAGTACAATTACAAGAATATATTATGAGCAACTATACACCAGCAAATTAGACAATCTGGAAGAAATGGATGCATTCCTAGAGACGCATAAACTACCAAAACTGAACCAGAAAGAAATAGAAAACCTGAACAGACCCATAACCAGTAAGGAGATTGAAGCAGTCATCAAAAATCTCCCAACAAACTAGAGCCCAGGACCAGACAGCTTCCCAGGGGAATTCTACCAAACATTTAAAGAAGAATTAATACCTATTCTCCTGAAACTGTTCCAAAAAATAGAAAGGGAAGGAAAACTTCCAAACTCATTTTATGAGGCCAGCGTTACCTTGATCCCAAAACCAGAAAAATGCCCCATCAGAAAGGAGAATTACAGACCAATATCCTTGATGAACATGGATGCAAAAATTCTCACCAAAATACTAGCCAAAAGGATCCAACAGTACATTAAAAGGATTATTCACCACAACCAAGTGGGATTTATTCCTGGACTGCAAGGTTGGTTCAACATCCACGGATCAATCAATGTGATACAATACATTAATAAAAGAAAGAACAAGAAAAAAAAAAGAAAGAAAGAACAAGAACCATGATACTCTCAATAGATGCCGAAAAAGCATTTGACAAAGTACAGCATTCTTTCTTGATCAAAACACTTCACAGTGTAGGGATAGAGGGTACATACCTCAATATCATAAAAGCCATCTATGAAAAACCTGCAGCGAATATCATTATGGGGAAAAACTGAGAGTTTTTCCCCTACGTTCAGGAACACGGCAGGGATGTTCACTATCACCACTGCTATTCAACATAGTACTAGAAGTCCTAGCCTCAGCAATCAAACAACAAAAAGAAATAAAAGGCATCCAAATAGGCAAAGACGAAGTCAAATTCTCACTCTTTGCAGATGATATGATACTTTATGTGGAAAACCCAAAAGACTCCAC
>CM052885.1:113029187-113045269 GCA_028534135.1 Potos flavus | reverse complement strand
GGAGCAATCTCTATAACCTATGGTTAAGTGAAAGAAGCAAGGGAAAGACCATGTATAAAATGCTATTACTCTAAGAAAAGGACACAAACATATATACATTTGGTTATATAGTTATGGTTGATAATACATATATTTGATCTTTTTACATATATTTGATTTTTTTAAGATTTTATGTATTTATTTGAGAGACAGTGTGTGTGTGTGAGCACAAGCAGGGGGGAGGGACAGAGGGAGAGAGAGAAGCAGACTCCCCACTGAGCAGGAAGCCTGACTGGGGGGTCAATCCCAGGACCCTGAGATTATAACCTGAGCTGAAGGCAACCGCTTTAAACAACTGAGCCCCCCAGGCGCCCCTATTTGGTCATATTTTGCAAAGATGAAAGGATAAGCCACAAATACACTTTAAAGATTATAATGGAAGGATAGACGAGAGTGGAGGTGGCAGGAATAAGTGACGGACCCCGTTTGGGGACCCAATTTCACACAGCTGCTGTAACTAATCACTATGAGTGGCAGGGCTTAAAACAACACAGATTTATTCTCTTACAGTTCTGGAGGTCAAAAGTCCAAAAGGGGGGTCACTGGACTAAAATCAAGGCACTAGAGGGGCTGTGTTCCTTCTGGAGGTGCCAGGGGAGATGGGCTCCTAGACTGCAGCTTCTGGAGGCTGCCTGCGTCCCATCTCCATCCTCCAAGCCATCGAGGCAGCAAGCACCCTCTCTCGTCTCTGAGCTCTGCGCGCGTTACCTCATTTCCTCTCTGGATCTGACACTCCTGCTTCCCTCTTACAAGGACCCCTATGATTCCATCAGGACTACCTGTTGCATCAAGGTGATATTTGGAATCGCACAATCACTCTTGTGGTTATGTGAATATTGTCTCTCTCTCCCCAAGCTCTCTCTAGAACAAGGGCTTTGCATGGGCAGGGCCAGATGTACCTTATTCGATTTTACGTCCCCAATGTCTGGCACATAGTAAACAATCGATCAATCAACTAATAGATAGACATGTATACGGTAACTAATAATGATAACAAGTTACCCTCCAGAGTAATACCAAGGGGAAATATTTCCCACAACCCACAAAACCTTCAGCCTACACCAGAAATTAGTCATTCTCCACCTGGGGCCATTTTGCTCTCTGAGGGATTTTCGTCATTATTTTCTATTGGAGCGGTTTTTGTTTGTCACTTTAGGGGTGGGTGTCGCCGGCATCCAGTGGGTAGAGACCAGGGGTGCCGCTAAACCCCCTCCAGGGGACAGGAGCCCCTCACAACTAAGAATGATCCTGCCCCAAATGTCAATATTGCCAGGTTGAGAAAACTTGCCTGGAAACACAACATTTTCGAATTGGAAGAAACATCTCATATCAAGTACAAGTTGCTGGTTTGACTGGTGGGCAAACCGAGACCCAGGAAAGGAAGCAACATGTCCAAAGATAAGGAATAAGGAGGTGGCCGAGCAGGCCGCTGAGCCACGGGACCCCGCGGAGGGGTGGGGGGGAATGAGAACGTGTTCAAAGCTGCCATACAGAGAAAATGAGGGCCTCTTTCCCCGGCCCCAATAACGAACATGGCTCTGACTTGTTAGCGAAGCAGGCAGCAGGGGCTGGCTGAGCCCCGCCTCTAGCCCTCGCACTTGGCACAACGAGCTGAACTCGGCACTGAATGCCAAATCACAGCAATTAGCCGCGGCCTGCCCACTAGCCGGCTTCACGCTGGGCTAGTGGCCCAGACCGCTGAAGACACGTGCCCTCCGCAGCTAGATGCCTGGGCAACCACGGGCAGTGTTCTTGCTATCCCTGGAGCTGGGACCACAGCGCTCTGGCCGCAGGGTGTCTCCTACCTGCTCCTGAATGGCTCGTGGGCCCCGGAACAAAGGGAAGATTGCAGTTTTCCCCTCGCTCTTCCTGCAGCTTTGAAGGGAGCACGCAGCCCTGCCCACCACCCTGCCATTCTCCCCCACCCCCCGAGAAGTGCTCCCTTTGGTTTGAGGGAGAGAGGAACGAGGGATGAGAACCGATCACTGCTTGAAACATCTATCAAGCCGGAACCAAGATCTTGTCCTAGGCCCCCAGAAAAAGCTGGGTGTCTTGCATACCGATAGGGAACGGAACGCCTGGGATCTTAAGAATTCTGTGGATTTTTTCATCAGACACCAATTTCAGTGGACTGAACACATCTGTCACTCCCAGGTCCTCGTGGTGACCAGCAACACATTTTTGCATCTAGTCTTGGAATTTCTGAGTCAACAATGGAAGCAGGCACTGGCAGCTGAGACTAAAACAACCAGTTCTGTCCAAGATTCTGCCATTTGCGAAGCACTCCCACAGCCTGAATCATACTGGTTCTTCACAACCATCCAGAAAGGAATGCAGAGCAGGGATTTTTAGCTGCATTTAGTGGATGACTAGCTGGGCTCAGAGGGCACCGTGACTTGTCCAAAGTCACAGACCTACTGATTGGGAGAGCTGAAGTTCAAATTCAGGCCTTGTGATTCTCTGCCTTCTCTCTACCACACACATACTGGTGGACGTGTTGGTGGCCAATCAAAGTCCAGTCCTTTGGGTCACCCGTTCGCCCACCAGGATGTCCCTAAAACTCTTTAGCCACGCCCTGGGGCTCCAAACAACAGTTTGTTGGGTCACTTTCTCCCAGCTTCGCCACGCCCTTGGAGGCTGACGGGTACTTGTCCCCATCTTCTGATTGGGCCTGGCCAAGTGGGAGCCCCCAGTAAGATCAAAGGGAGGAGGGGAGTGGGGTTGCATCGGGCTTCCTGGGTCTCTCAACGGGAGGGTCACTGGTCCACTCAAGACAGCCCTGTGTGTCCCCACAGTGGATTCCAGTAACTGCTCCCTCCTCTAATCACTTCTGACCCAAGGGTAATAACCGCTAATCAAAATACACAGTATATCAAATGATGACAAAAAGCTAAGGAGAAAAGGAAAGCAGGATAGAGAATGAAGAGGTCTAGAGTGGGGGCGGGGTTGTTCGAATTTTGCGCTGGAAGACCAGGAAAGACTTCACCAAGAACGTGACATTGGAGCAAAGACCGAAATACAAGTGAATGATCAAGTCATGCAGATATCGTGGGGAAGAACTTTCCAGATGCCTGCTGTGTTGGAGCAAGGGAAGCTGGGGCAGATGCACAAGGGGTGGCCCGGGGCATGAGGGGATCGACGGGCCAGCGGAGGGACTGGATTGGGGGGAATGCAGACAGGGCAGGAGCCAATGAGAATGGGCTGAGGGTGACTCTCTGGCTCAGCACAGAGACCAGAAAAAGGACACCAGGGACATGCGACATGGACGCAGCATCTGCGACTCAGCTCTAAGCCCTTCAAGAAGTAATTGCTGAGTGGGTCGAGCATGCTTGGCCCTGGCCAGTGCTCTCCCGGAGCTGCCCATATCGCTCACCCACGTTACTTCTCCACCCTTCATTTATCCTTATCTGTCGTTTCATATGGATTCGTTTACTTGTAATATTTAAAGGGCATGAAACAGAGACCTTACTTGTCATAGCCAAAGCCATAGCCCCAGGATCCAAAGACTTGGCACATAGCAGGTGCTCAATAAATGTTTGTTTAAAGATGAATGGGTGCATCGAAGACCATGCAAACTACGCCTACTGCTGATGGCTAATTTTTTTTTTTCCTCCAGATTTTTCATTCCAGCCCACGCGAATGGAAATGCAAGAACTACAGCTTTAGCACTGAGAAGAAAGTATATCTTTTAAGCACTCGCGGTCCGTGAATCAACAAAGCATTCGGCACACAGTAGGTGCTTAATAAATACACACAGACTCGACCAGGGATATCACCTGGAAGCCCTAATTCAGCCCCCAAACCCATCCCACAATTCCTGAATGCCACAGTGTCCTATCTTAAATATGAGTATGTTTTTGTTGCTTTCTCTCCCCACTCTTCCCGTGGAGACTCTGCCCCAATAAGTCAGAGGAACCCACATTGTGTGGAAGAGAATAGAAGCTGTTTGCACAGAAATGAACGGAGAAAATGATGCTTCCTTTGGGTGGTTTTTTTTTTCTTACTTTAAAAGGAAGCTCTTGAAAATAAATGGGAGGCCCCAAGGGGAACAAGGCATAAAGTGTATACCATAATAATGTCATGAAAAGAGAACAAAGAAATTGCCAGAGACCACCATTCCGGGCGGCTGGAGGAGATCGGACTAGCTTGGGAGCATGAGGGGCCCAGACCTAGAAGGAGCAAGAGTAGAATTCAAGCGAGCACCCAGAAAGCCTGGGAGGACAAGCCTACCCCCGCAGACCACCCTCCGCCAGCGAAGTAACCTCCTGAACTCTGAAGACCCAGGCAAGGGCCCCCCATTGGCCGTTGCTCAGAGGCCTCCAATGATCCTGTCGAGTGCTAACTGAACTGCGGGGTCACCCTTCTTGTCAACAGTCCAAGATACTCCCGCACTCCACCCCCATTCAGCCTTCTGGATGGCCAGGGAGCCGCCGGTAGTCTATGGGAGCAAAAGTCCCAGCACACGGACCCATCTGAGCCTGGGTGGGGAATGGCCAAGCCCAGGGCAAGGGTTACATGAGACCTTTACCTCTGTGAGCCTCTGTTTCCTCTTCTGGAAAGTGGAGAGGGTGATACTTGACCAGCACAAGCCAACACCTGGCAGACAGAGAGAAGCGGGCCTTTCCTCCCCTTGAAGTGCCCTCGGTAGCTTGGGTGCAGGAGGAGCTCGGGGGAGGAGGTGGGAAGAAGACGAGAGCCAGCCTGGCACAAAGCAGAGGGGGCTCCCCCAGGAGCTTGCCTCTAAAGAGCCGGGAGAGTAAGCCAGGCCGTCCGTTCCAGAAGTGCTCTTCTTGAAGAAGAGACCATGGGATCAAGGCGACCAGCATTCATTTACCGAGCCAACCAGTCATTCGTTCTACAAATATTTATTGAGCATTTCTTATGTGCCAAGTGCGCTGCGTGAGACTCTGGGAATAAAGATCTGAAGAAGGAAGCGTAGAGTTTAGTGAGGCCGACAAGTACTTAAAGATACTTAAAGACACATATTTAACTATAGTCGTAAAAAGCGCTGCAAGGAAAAACAACAGAGATTGCTATCGTCGAGAACTAGGAAAGGTCTGAGATCGACCCTCCTTGCAGCTAGCGAGTTAACCTGCCGCAGCTTTATGGATGCTGGCAGAAGGCATGAGATCCCTGGGTCAGAGACGAGGGACAGTTTATTATTCACAGCACAGCAGTAACCAGAGAATTAGCATTTTCCTGCTCCGGTTCCCCAAGTTGCAGTTCCCACACGGAAGTCAAAGACATGCAATGAGTCACCTTACCGGATAGGATAGGAACTCTGAGCTTAGGGAACCCAAAGTGTGTGTGTGTGCGTGTGTGTGTGTGTGTGGGTGTGTGTGTGTGGGTGTGTGTATGTGTGTGTCTGTGTTAAATCCACATAATATAAAATTTACTATCTTGGCTATTTCTTTTCTTAAGATTTATTTATTCTAGAAGGAGAGAGCAAGCGGGGGGAGGGGCAGAGCAGGAGGGAGAGAGAGTCTCAAGCAGACTCCATGCTGAGCACGGAGCCCAGTGCCAGGCTCAAGCTTAGGACCCTGAGTTCATCACCTGACCTGAAACCAAGAGTCGGATGCTTAACCGACTGCACCACCCAGGCCTCCCTGTCTTAACCAGTCCTAAGGGTACAGCTCAGTAGTAGTAAATACATTCTCATCATTGTACAAAGGATCGCCAGAGCTTTTCCTTCTTGTAAAACTGAAACGCCATACCCATTAAACAATAACTCCCCATTTGCCCTTTCCCCAGCCTCTGGCGACTATCACTCTACTTTCTGTCTCTTTGAATTCAACTACTCTAAAGACCTCATCTAAGTGGAATCATACAGTGTCTGTCTTTTTTGTGACTGGCTTGTTTCACTTAGCATCATGTCCTCGAGGTTCGTGCGTGTTGCAGCCTGTATCAGAATTCCCTTCCTTTCACAGTCTGAATAATGTTTGGAAACCCAAACCTTTTATAGTGGACAGTACACATGCCTACCTCCTGCTCTGGAGAAAGATACTATCTCTATCTTCCAAGGCCACTCGCTACCCAAACAACCTCTAGAATGTAGTCCGGAAGGAAGGCAGTTAGTGCCTCTGCTTGCAAGAGAGGCAGAAATGCAAGACACCCATGGAGAATTGTCTCCAAATGACTATCAGTCCAAAACAGATTCAGCCCTCCACCTACACATCAATGCTGGGTATGAGTTACTAAACACCGTGCTTCGACTGTTTGCCCCTGGGACGCCAGGGCTGGGGAAGGAGGGCTTGCCCGGAAGTAGGCAACTTGAGAGAACTTTCTGGGGTAATGGAGATGTTCTATTCCTTGTGTGTTATTACACAGGTGCATGCATTTGTCAAAACTGGTCAGACCATATACTTAAGATCTGTGTATTTCAACTAGAGGGTATTATGCTAAGCAAAATAAATTAATCAGAGAAAGACAACGATCATATGATCTCACTGATATGTGGAATTTGAGAAAGAAGGCAGAGGATCATAGGGGAAGAGAGGATAAAATGAAACAAGACGAAACCAGAGAGGGAGACAAACCATCAGAGACTCTTAATCTCAGGAAACAAACTGAGGGTTGCTGGAGTGGAGGGGGGTGGGAGGGATGGGGTGGCTGGGGGATGGATATGGGGGAGGGTATGTGCTATGGTGAGTGCTGTGAATTGTGTAAGACTGATGAACCACAGACCTGCACCCCTGAAACAATACATTATATGTTGATTTAAAAAAAAAAAAAAGATCAGTGTATTTCACTGTTTTTAAACTATACAATAATTTCTTAAGTAGCTTCAGAAGACTGTGGGCTTTGGAATCAAGCAGACCAACCCCTAGACTTTTGAACCACATGACCCGATGGATTCTCCTTTGTGTTTGAGCCAATTTGAGAAGATTCTTGGTGAACCCCTGCTTCTCCTGGTCTGTGCATGGCCAGCATCTTGCACAGGGCACGCCATGGCCCCAGCGCTTAGCAAATGGTGTCAGTGTCATTGAAGCATTTTTAGGAACAGACTTTGTTTCCACAGCTAACATCTGATCTAAAGCAAATGAAGGTGTTTCTGCAGATGTTTCAATTTTCATTGCTTACGGAAAACTCTCTCCTTGTTTAAGGGCGATTTGGAGTCCCCAGAATCCACCTAGCTAGGTTTATCCCTGCATCCCACACGTGGTTATGGAGCCCTCTCGTGTGCCAGGTGCTTGAGAAAGCAAGTGAGTAAGCCAGCCCACACAGGGCGCCTGGGGGGCTCAGTCGGTTAAGCATCTGCCTTCAGCTCAGCTCAGGATCTCAGGGTTCTGGGATCGAGCCCCATAGGGCTCCCTGCTCAGCGGGGAGCGTGCTTCTCCCTCTGCCTCTGCTCCTCCCCCTGTTCATGCACCTGTCCCCCCTCTCTCTCTCAAATAAATAAATAAAATCTATTAAAAAAATAAGCTTGTGTTCTGCCCCCACGGAGCTTGTGTTCTGACGGGAGATATCATAACAACGCAAGCTCCACTCTGATGGGGGATCATTTCTGGTGCTGATCAGAGCTCTGAGTCGACAAGAAGTAGAGGCTGTAAGAGAATGTGGTAGGGGGTGGGTTGGGGGGGGGCGTCGGGGCAGCCTGTCTGAGGAGGGAACATCTGAGATGAGAGCAGACTAGGAGAAGGAGCAACGTCTCAGAGAACTGGGGGAGGAACCAGGTGGTTCGTGCGTAGGGAGGGGAGCCCTTGAGGCTTGGCCTTCTGAGATCCTCAAGAGGCAGGCTGGGATAAGGCAAAAGGGCTGGGGCCGGAGCTGCCAGTGGGGCTCTGCCACTCCTTTGCTGTGCAAACCGCACAAGTCTCTCGCCCTCTCTGAGCCTCGTTTGATTATCTGAACTCTGAGAGACGATCTAGCAATGCCACCTCTAGGAGCCGTTCCAACTAGGACGATCCAGGAGCGTTTGACAGGACACTTGCAAAGCCCAGGCCACACTCTCTTAAGGTTTTGAGTCCCCAAGGGCAGAAGATGGCGGGGCAGAGTCCACCAAGCCAGTGCCCTCTGGGGCAGAGGGGGTGGAGCTGAGACTCCAAAGCCCTGACAGATTTGCTGCTCCAAAATGAAGTTGTTCTCCTGTCTCCCATCCCTGTCTGCAGGAACAAAAACAAGGCGGCAAAAACCCAGGGCCCTCCGTTTAGCCATCAGCAGCCCTCCGACCGGCTGCAGCCTTGGAGATAAATGGTCCCGTCAGCTGCCGAGGAGGGTGAGCTGAGGATTTCAGATGAAAATGAAGTAAGAGGGAACGCAGCCCAGAAGCAATGCAAAGTAACGACAAGGGTACTAAAATCTTCCACTGCAGCAACACAGATGCTCAACGGGGCGCCGACCTCAGACGCGGGGACACGGGCCATAAGCTCAGGCGCAGGGGCTGGCTGGTGGGCCTCGTGCTTCCGGGATCCGGGCGCTGTCTAAGGGAACCTGGCCCCGGCTCGTGTGGGACCACTGCTTTCTTGCCTCCCCTCTCCCCGGTGCTCCCATTTGGTTCTGAAGCCTCTTCCCTCGTGCGTGTCTCCGGATCTAACAGACCTGCAGACTGGCTCGCTTCAACCCTGTGCCAAGGAAAGAACGCCCCAAACCTGAGACACGCTACATCCCAGAAAATGAGGCAACAACCCCAGCGAGAGAAAACAACAATTATGAACCCATCATCTACCGGTGCCTCCAATCCGGCCAAAATCGAGATTCCCTGGTGGTTCTGGCTAGGCTGCAATCACAGCTTTGTGTCTCCTGGCTGCGTGATCCTGAGCTAAAAGTTACCAACCTGGGTCTCTGCTCCCTTGCTCTCAAATGGGGTAAATAATAGTACGGCCCACAGAGGGCGAGAAATATACATAGAAATCTGGGCATGGTAGGCTCTCCGTAAGTTAATTTTAATTTTTAAGTGTGTTGTTTTCTATTCACACTAAATATATCTCTACAGGTTCAGATAAAGCAAAATAGTACCAGCCAAGTTCAAACACCCATGTGAGTTCACTGATCCTAAGAATCTATGGACTGGATTCATAGCCAGCACCTGACTTCCCCCCTCCCCCCCAGCAAATCTTCAGCAATCATGGCCAGACTCCCTCTAAGCCTTGCTAAGCATCCGCCAGGACAGAACGCTCTAATGAGCTGTCTCTCCTCTTAAAGAAAATAGTTGAGAGCAGGGGTTAAAATCTCAAATGCCTCTGGCGGCCGTGACAGTAAACTGGATGAGTAAAGGGAGCCCACTGCTAGACATTAAGGAGTAGTGAGGACTGTGGCAAACCAGAGTACCCAAGCTCCATCTAAAGGAAAAGTTGCTACCAGCTCTAGCCAATTTTTGCCATGGAGGAATATAAGGTTCAGAGTTGGCACATCTTCTATGTTTTCAAGGGATGCCAGAAATCCAGATTCTTATGTGAGATCTCCTGATTTATAAATATTGGCACATAACTCATTATTTTTAAAACATGGAAGTCCTAGCAAGGTGTATCTGTTTGCATCCTGGGAGCTGGGGGGGGCAGGCCCCTCCCAGCTGTTACTGACTACCAGACAAGGAGCCTCTCCCTGCAAAAATCAGATCACTCTGGGTGTGCTAAAACAACGAGGAACTCTAGACAGATCATTAAGCTCCAGGCAGAGCGCCTATTAGTTGATAAAGGCTTTGGGCAAGAGTGAGGGAGAGTCCCCTGAGGGCCGCTGGGGCCGTGGAGGAAAGCCAAAGAAAGAGGTGGGCCTTGAGACAAGGTTTGAGGGCTGTCAGGACTAGGAGAAACTAAGGAACGAACCACAATCCACGGTTGGGATGGAGGGAGAAGGGGAGCTAGAAGGAACTGCAAGTTCTAGCTCAGAGCTCTGCCCATTCAAATGTGGATCCAAAATGTAACCCTTCAGCACTTCCTCGAGGAGAGTCTCTTAGAAGGCAATCATCTGCTGCTCTGGGCTGATGGCATTTGGAGATAGCACTGAGGACACACGGTCCTCCCAGGAGAAAGGACAGTGCACAGTTCCCTCGGTGTGGCCTTAAATGGGCGGGAAGTCCTTTGCTTCATGCGGGTTGTTCACAACACACGGATCTGCATGTGTGCGGTCTCCCTCACTAGAATGTAAGCTCTTCTAGGGCTGGAAATGTCTTTTGTTTCCCAAGTGCTCGCTCGCTCTGTGCTTGGCTTATAGAAGGTTCTTAATGAATGCGTGTCACATGATCCAATGAATGAAACCAAAGAACAAAAAGTAAGACATCAAAGAACAGGGTGTAGGATCACACTTCCAAACAGAAATTTTCCCCCAGGACAGGGAAAATGAGCAAGAAAATTAATGCTCATTGTTCACAGCAGCCATGAAGATTTGCTGTGTGCAGAGAAGAACGCCTCGCTTGGGGTTCCCACAAAAGGACAGTGGCATCCCATAATGACCAGGGTCCACGAGGCCTAAAATCTCCATAAAGCCCCCTGGAGATGCGCACAACGCACGACCCATCAGAGCTCTCCCGGGTGTCCCGGATGGTTCTGGTACAACCCCTTCCCTGGGTAGATGAGAGGCTCAGGGCGTCACAGAGGGGACCTGTGTCCATTCGCACACCTCGTCTAGTAGCACAACCTAAATCAGAACCCAGCTCTCCTGACTGCCTGCCCCAAGCACCCTGGACTAGTCGCCGAGCTGGGGGCACTCACTCGGGGTGCGGAATTTAAGGAGGCACTAAAAAAGCTCGGCAATCAAGATCAATAATAACATCTTGATACAGTATTTTTTAAAAAATCAAAATTCAGTGCAAAACAAATCCATGATGAACAAAATACTAACTGTAAAAATAAAGACTTGACTACAGCTGCACCCTCGCACTCCCAACCTTACCCTCTGCGCCCTGTTCCGGGCCGGGAGTCCCAACGGGACAACTGAGACCGGGACGACCCGGTTACCTGGAAAGCTGGGGGCAGATCACTCCAGGCACAAGGACAGAGCTTGCTTGGGGTGTCTGAGCCACACAAAGGCAGAGGGCCTGGGGCAGACTGACGAGGGGGCTGAGGTGGCCCCGTGAAGGCCCTCCACCCTGCCCCACCCCCACTCCCGGAGCAGCACTCTTCCCACTGGGTGCGCACCCCGCAGACATCCAGGCATGTCCCCTGCCAGGAGAGCCAAGGAAGAAAATCCCATCGCCATCCCCTCTCCAGACTCCTGTCCTAACTGTTGCCAGTTGTCTTGCAAATCGAAGCCCTCCCTTGGACTGCTCTGGCTAACCCTTCCTGCCACGGAAAAACAACCTGGAGCTTTATGACTTACTGACAGTTGGTTATGAATGGGAAGGAAACCATATGCTTAAACTGTTGACAGTAACTCCCTTTTAAGGTATTTCTTGGGGCCAGCAAGGCCCCAGACTCCTGCCCCCGTCCTAATAGCAGCTTTCTGACCCTGACAGGCTTGGGCTTTTAGGTCAGATGCGCCTGGATTCAGATCCAGCTCTGCCATCGACTTTGTGGCCCTAGACAATCTCCCAGCTCACGCTTCCGGGGGCCCACTGGTCTCGGGAATGACACGCTGTGGGTGGAGGGGCGGGGGGCTGAGGTGAAGGGGTGTCCCCAGCCCAGCAGCGGGGTACCACTCACTGGAGGGACGTCAGCCAAATCTCTCAGTGTTTCCAAAGAAAAGACGTCACGTGAAATCTCCCGATTTTTAAAGGCTGGCAACTAATTCACGATTTTTTAAAAAATTAATCTAGCAGAGCCGAAGAAAACAGGTCTTCGAGTCAGAGCCAGAACCCATTTTGTGCCCCTGATGCCTACAAACCGCCCGGCAACCTGGCTGGCACCTAGTAGGTACTCAGCAAGCATCGATGGCTCATCTTTCCAGAAAACCTTCCCCGGCATCATCAACGTGCATTTCCACACAACAGCTTGGGAAGGAATGCTTCTCAGGAGGGAAATGAAGATATGAAGAGATGAGCTGAAAATCTGGAAGGCTCTAAAGGGAGGGAGGAACTGCAAAGAGGGAATTCCTTAAAAGGATTTAAAAGGATTTTATTGGACATAGTTTAGCACAAGTCAGGGATAAGATCAGGCAGTAATGTAACTCCTGGCCACAGCAAGTGAGTCTGTGGGAGGGGTGGAGAGGGGGGTGTGGGAGGAAAGGACTGTCCCTACTGATGGTCTCCATCTAGTGATTTGGGGTCTTCTGTCCACAGGTCACCCTAACATTCGACTCAAGTACATAGTGTTCTGAAAGGCCCAACACCCAGGGAGAGTACCCCTCTCCCAGGGGTGCTCATAAGGTCCAGCTGACCCTACACCCCAGTGGATCTCATAGATCATGTGGGCTTTGAAATCAGACCCAGCTGGGATGAGCTTCAAGTCTTCAACATCAGTCGTTCTCAAAGTCCCAGAATAGGAGCATCAGAATGACCAGAGAACTTACTAGAAAGGTCCCACTCCAAACCACTGAGTCAGAAATCGGGTGAGGGGCAGGGGGTAGCACTTCTATTCTGTGTCTTCTTCCTGTGCTCCTCGGCAAGTCGTATGTGTCCCTGGGATGATCAAATCTACCCCCAAAGGATTGTCATGAGTGTTCCTCGATTATTTCAGAAAACTGGTCGTGGCGCCTGGGTGGCTCAGTGGCTTAAAGCCTCTGCCTTCAGCTCAGGTCATGATCTCAGGGTCCTGGGGTTGGATCGGGCTCTCTGCTCGGCAGGGAGCCTGCTTCCCCCTCTCATTGCCTGCCTCTCTGCCTACTTGTGATCTCTCTCTCTCTGGCAAATAAATAAATAAAATCTTAAAAAAAAAAAAAAAAACAAAGAAAAGAAAAGAAAAAAGAAACCTGGTCTGTCTGTGCCTGGCAGTGTGGAAGATGCTGGAGGGATAGCACATAGATGGAGCTTGACGTCTAGTGGGGAGGCCGACAATAAGCAAGGGAAAAAAATTGTAAACGCCCATTTTCAGACAGGAGAGGAAGCAGGGACCTGAGCCACCGCATAGGGCTTGTTTCTCAAAGTGTGCTCCGGGGACCACCTGACCACCAAATCGCACACAGCTAGGAAGACCTCTCCTCCACACCTTCCCCAGCACCTCTCTCTGATCTCCCCGCCGCCCCTCAAACATGCCTCGCTCTCTTTCCTGCTGCAGGGTCATTGCCTTTGCTGTTTCATCCCCCTGGAAAGCTCTCTTACCAGATCTTCCTTGTTCACGGCTGTGTAAATGTTCCCTGCTCAGAGGTTTACAGAAAATGGTCTCTCCCCTCACTCTGCACCCCCCACCCTGCTCTGGCTTCTTCCTTGCGCCCCTCACAGACAGCAGTCACGCTTGTCAACGGTTTTCCTGGTTCAGCCAGAAGGTGAGTTCTTGGGGACAAGTCCCTGTCTGTTGGGGTCATCTCCGCGGCACCAGGAAGCCCTCGTTGGCCGAATGGACGCTCGAACCCTATTTCTCTTCCTTACGTCCCAGAAAGCGCGGGCATCCACCTGCGGAGCCTGCTCCCCACCCTTCAGGGGGAGGTCTCAGGCCCCGCCCACAGTGGGGTGTCTTCACCGCCTTTCTGGGTTCTCTGACGGCGGGAAAAGTAGGTAGAGACTGCACGGAAAAGAGGAAAGGAGCGTGCGAGGCAAGGGACCCTAAGAGGCTGGCTCTGCGGTGGCTCCGGAGAAAGCCGTGCAACCCCACCCCCAGCAAAAGCGCAACTCCTACCAATTTCGAAGCGAGGCGTCGCTCTCGACCGGCTGCCGGTGCACCACCGGGTGCTGGACCCCGGGACCCCCGGCCCCGGTGTGAGTGCCCCGCGTCGGCCAGGCGTGCAGGCGGCCGGGCCACGCGGACCCGGAGGGAAAGGCGCCTGACGCGGCAGGTGCCATCCCTAAGAAGTTGACGCTGCCAGGCGCGTGCAGCCCCTGGCCGGCAGTGGCACGAGGGCCCCGAGGGCACGGTGCACCCGGACCCCGCGGGAACAGCACACGACAGGCGCATGTGGCCCCCAGAAGGCTAAAGGGCGCGCGGCCCCGGGGCGGCGGGGCGTGGGGACTTCACGTAGTACGTGTAGACCCGGGGCCGTGGCCGGAGGGGGGGAGGGCCGGCGGGGCCCCGGAGCGGCTGGGGGGACGCACGTGACGAGGCGCGCGACCTCGGGGGTGGGGGGGGAGGGCGCGCGGACGGCCCCGGGGCGGCGACCGCGGGGGAGCGCCGGGGTGGGCGGCGGGCGGCGGGCGGCGGGCCGGCCCCGGGCGAGGGGCGTGCAGTCCCGGCCGGAGCGCTGCCCACCGGAGGCTCGAGCCGGGCCGGAACCGGGCGGCGGGGCCAGGCCGGCGCCGCGCTCTCCGCCGCGCGCCCACTCTCCCCGCCCCGCGCGCAGTCCCCTCCCTCCGTCCCGCCTCCTGCCCGGCTCCCTCCCTCGGCTGCTGCGGCGCGGCGCTCCCCGCGCACTCGGAGCCCGGCGGGGACCGGGACGCGGAGGCGGGGTGGCCCTGGGTCCCAGTGCGCGAGCTGAGCCGGGCCCGGGGGCCGAAGTTTGCCCGCGGCTCCGGGAGGCGGCCCGGGCGGCTCCCAGCCCCTGCTCGCGCCCTCGCTCGGGACCCGCCGGCCGCCCAGGGGGGACGGCAGCCGCGGCCCGGCCAACTCCGCCGCGGGGACGCCGTGACGGGAACTTGAGGTGGGAACTTTGCGCGCGGCGGCCTCGCCGGGCGCCGCCGAGCGGCCCCCAGCGCCTGCACGCTCGGGCTCCGGCTCGGGATCTGGGGGTTGCACGTGGCCGTGACCCCCGCCCCCGGCACCCCTGCAGGGGCACCGAAAGCCGCGGGGCGGGGAGGCGGGGGCCACCGGGGACCCGGGAGCGGCCGCGGGCGGCGGCGTGGGGCTGGCTCGCCGCGGTCACCGTGCGGGTCCGGCTTCAGTTCTTCCCGAGCCGGGGTGCGAAGTGCTGGACGTGCTCCGCCGAGGTGACGGGGCGGGTGGGGCGCATCCTGGCTGTGGCAGAGGTTTCTGGATCCCGGGGGTGGGGGTGGGGGGTGGAGGAGGGAGTGTTGGGGGGAGGTGGAAGAAGGGGCGCCCGTCTCTGGTTTATTCATTCCATCTTCGGGCACAGAATGGAGCATCTCCACCAGCGGGCTTTATTAAGTCATTCATTTACTCAGCCAGCTTTTATTGAGCGCCCACTGTGTGCCAAGCGCTGGGGATTCCAAGACAGCTGTGTTCATTGGAGGCTCTAGAATCTCCTAGGAAAAGTGGGTGTTCTCCTCCTCAGCCTCAGGGGCTCCATACCCGGGAGGGGCTCAGCCTGGACTGAGTCTTTGGGTAAGGAAGGAAAAGAGAGAAGTTCTTTCACTCATGAATTGGACAAAGAGGGGTTGAGCACCTACTATGCACAGCTCACCATGCCAAGGGCCCAACATGCGTTATTTCATTCATTTAAGGGGCAGTTACTAAGGCCTCCGAGCTGGGACGAGAACACTGAAGGAGAGGCATGGGACGGGTTGGAAGCATCTTGCGGCTTAGAGAGGAGTAGGGATCACCCCCAGCCCTTGCCTTGAGGAGGCCCCAGGCTGCCAGGTGGCTGACCGAAGCAACCCCCACGTGTATAGGCAGAAGCAGAATAGCCTCTCCTTGGTTCATGGAATGCAGTCATTCTCAAAGAGAGCGGGAAAGCTGGGCTAGGTTCTTGGATAGGACGAAAATGTCTTCCAAAAGCTCCTTAGGGAGGCTGATCGTGGAGAGGGGGTGTTGAGAAATACTAATCTAACCGGGCCGATAAATGCAGGCTCCCACCAATAAGGGTTTATTAGAGTTGTCTGTTCAGCGGGCGTTTTCTGTAGCACTTAAGGGGTGCCAGGCACCGAAGTCACCCAGGATGAGAGACAGACGTGGGCACCTCCGTCGCTGGTACCTTGAGATAAGGGCGGGGGGAGGTGCCTTGAGAGAGCAGGAAGTGGAGGGGGTCCTGCCTTGGTGAATCTGAGCAGAGGTTATTCCCTAGGGTGTGTGTGATACCCCCACACAGGACTGCAGTCAGAGCGCCTGTGGGGAGCAAGTCGCCATGTGGCCAGGCCCCACTCTCTTTCTTGAGTGGATTTCTGGGGTTCTCCCGGACCTGAGCTTGGC
>CM052885.1:112981216-113028687 GCA_028534135.1 Potos flavus | reverse complement strand
GAAGGAATTAATCCCCTGTACCCTGAAAAAGTGTCCTGACTGGGCTGTCCTTTCTCCACCTCCCCTTTCTGAATACATGATGAAACATCAGCATTTCCGGTGGCCAAAGACATAGGGGTCTGGGAATCCACTCTTGGTTGATTTATTAAACCCAGAAATGGAGTCTCTGGGTGGGAAATGGTGGCTGGAAACGCCACTCGACATAGAATGAATGAAAAGGGAGAGGCAGGGAAGTCTAGCCCGCAAGCACTCAATCACTGTGGGCCGTTTTTATGACATAGACAGTATGTGGTTAACAAAATCGGAACACAGAGTAACGTGCCACAGACAGGATCTGCATTTGGCCTCGGATTTGTCCCTGCTCTCTGGTGACTTCGCCTCACACCTGCGCCTCCCCGGGCAGGCATGCACAGCCGGGCTCTCCCTCCATTCCTCACCGGGCCGCCACACACACTGCGGCCTTAACACTTACTGAGGGAAAAGGACGGGGGCACTGCGCACACAGGTGTCCCCTTCCGGCTGCCCAGAGTCCTCACTGCTGTGCCCCAGCTGGTTCCTCCGCTGATGCCTGCACTCCCAGATTTCCCTGCTGCAAGGAGGCAAATAGAAAAGGACCCTTGGCTCCCACCCCTAAACACCTCCCGGTAGAAGGCAAATGTGCATTCACTGTTATTTTGCCAGAAGCAGAACGAGGAGGCTCCGGAGGCCACTTGGTCTTTTTATGGAGACTCTGGCACGTTTTCTTTTGGGGGACAAGTGGCGATGGAGGGAAAAGCCCTGCTCCCAGCAGCTGGTCAATATCTCCAGCGTCTTCAGCCCCAGCTCTCAAGAAGCAGGGCTGAGATCCATCCAGCGCAGTTGCGTGGTAATGAGGATGGACAGCAGGTAGCTAGGAAAGACAGATTCTCCCCCATGCGGGTGCCGCATCTCGAGGCGGTCCAGCACGCTGGGACCTGGGCCAGCCTACTGGCTGGATCCATTTTGATTAACGTTTTAATTGGGAATTAATGCAGCATGACCCGCCTGTGAGTCAGCCCAGCCAGGAGCCCTAACCCTGACAGATGAAGCCACGGTGGCAGGGGAAGGGCAGTGTGGGGGCTCCCAGAGTGAGGGAACGGCACAGGCTGAGAATCGTGATGGGAGAGGAAGAAACCAAAGCCTGAGGGGCTCAGGAGAGAAACGCTTTTCTTTTAGAAAGTTGCCTTTGAGCTTGTGTTCATTCCCTCCTGCCACGATATTACCTCCAAGTTAGTGGCTGAAAGCAACACAAATTTAGCATCTTACAGAACAGGGGATCAGGAGTCCAAAATGGGACTCCCTGCCCTAAAATCAAGGGTTTGGCGGGGCTGTGTTCCTCCTGCGGGAGAACCCATTTCTCCCCTTTCTAGCTTCTAGAACCTGCCCGCACCCTTGGCTCCTGGCCCCACATCACTCTGACCGCTGCTTCCACCATCCCATCTGCTTCTCCAACCCTGACCCTCCTGCCTCCCTCTTTAAGGATGCTTGTGACTACGTGCAGGCCCCCGCCGATAATCCAGGATCATCTCCCCACCTCAAGATAGTCGATTTTGTTAGTCTCCCCAGCAAAATCTCTTCTGCCACGTAAGGTCACGCATTCTCAGGGTCTGAGGATTAGGACATAGACCTTTTTGGGGCCCATTATTCTGCCTACCACTGGGGCATGCCTCATCAATTTATGTTACAGATGGGGAAACTGAGGCTCAGCAGAGGGGGTGACCTGGCATCAGTGCCGGTGTGAGAGGAGAGCCAGCACTGAAGCCCCGCTCTGGAAAGTGTTTTCCGCTTCGCATGCCTCTTCTAAGAAGGGAAATGTGCGCGGAGGTGCCAAGCTTGCTACACAAAAGCCATTCTAGCAAACACAGAGCCCTAACATGTGCAGACAGAGCTCCAAGCGCTCACAAGAAAGTATGATGATGACCCTAGTTTGTAGCTGAGAACACGCAGGCACAGAGAGGGGAAGTCATTTTTGCAAGGGTGCACAGCTAGGAAGCGGGAAAGCAAGAGGGCAGGCAGGCGGGCCCAGAAGCCACACCCCACCTCTGACAGTGTTCACAGTGCAGGAGAGCTCTTCCCCACCTCCTAGAGGCCAAAATGACAACTCAGAATTGGACAAGTCAGGGGTTTTGTTGATTTCTTACTCTGCTGTGTGCCAATATACACTAGCAATCAACGTGTTTCCCCCAGCCACGGGTGACTGCCTGCTTCTCCCCATCACAGAAGACTTTCCAAAAGCTTGTCCATAGACACAGAGAAGAGAGATCCAGTCCCTAGCTTGCAGCAGGAAGTGGAGACCTCCCCCTTCCCCTGAGAACCAGTAATCCAGGGAAACGGTCAAATGCAGAGGTCAGAGAGTCCTACAGGCTTAGATTGATTCTGGCTTTGTCACTTATATCAGCAGAGTCCCAAGTTTTTATTTAGCGAAGCCTCAATCTCTTCATCTATAAAATGGGGGTGTTAGCGGTCATGCCTGACATGGCTCACTCGATTAAGGCTCTTAGCACAGCACATAGCACTTAGCATGCAATTAAGGGTGCCTGCGGTTGTCGTCATTACAGCACCGTGAGTGCGCAGCCCTCTCTCCATATCCCCCCTCCCACTCTCAGAAGAGGAACAGAGAGCTCCGTCCCAAGGGAGGGGCACAGGGCTGGAAGAACGGTCAAGAGAGACCTGTGGTTTGTTAAAAATACCCGGAGGTATTTTAGCAGTTAGGATCAGTGCACAGCAGTTTATGGAACCCGTTCGTGACCTTGACGGGAGGTGGCCATGGGGGTGAGCGATCGGGCGACACCGCTAATCCCTGCAGCAACCCTCCACTCACCAGATCCTCACAAGAGCCCTGTGAGCTGGGCATGCTCCTCCTTTAGGGAGGAAAGAGGCTCAGAAAGGGCCGGCGACTCGGTGGGTGCAGATGGCTGTCTCAGGCCAAAGGGTCATTAGCAGGAGCAGCTGCGGTGGCCAGGCCAGCCTGACCTGGACCTTTGTCCCATCCCACTCTCCCATCCTACCCCCACCTGCAGGTCTAGCCCCTCCATTCGCAGCAGACGCTGACCACACAGTGGCCTCTGCCACCCGGGACCCCTTACGGTTTCAATGACCGTTAATCTTGGAAATGAGTACTCAGCCCTCCGTCAGAGCTTGTGTACATCGTCTTTCTCCCAGAGGAAGGAAGATAAGTTGCATGGGGGAGTTTCAGCAGTTCTGGGGGCTCCCAAAGGGGAATTTGATCCAGGAGGCCCCAGTGCAGAAGACTTCTCTCAGAGCGGAAGGGTTTCTTCCTCTCCAGTGAAGTTCCCCAAGATCGGGACTCAAAGAGCCTTCCAGAACCCCCAAAGGATGGAGAAGTTGGTCAGGGGGTCCCCCACCAAAATCCAGGGCAGCTCTTGCAGCCCCTGACCCCTGAGGGGGTGGGGGCTCCGGGTAGTCAAGGCACTCTCTCTTTTTGTCTCTCTTGAACTTGAGCGTACATGAGCATCCATAGGGAACCTGTCAAAAATGCCAATTCCTGCCCCCTCCCCCACTCCGGGATTCTGACTACGAAGGTCTAGGGATGGTCCTATGAATCTCTATCTCCACTGAGCACTCGGGCAATTCAGAGCCTGGTGGCTTGGTTGGTTTCGTGCTCTTCACTTTTCTTTACCTGGATTAAATCCCAGAGTTGTGTTAACCACACTCTTTACTTCATGCCACTATTCATCACTGACCTGTGCCAGGCTGTCTTATTCATTGTTCCCTCGTTGCACACACCCCCTCCCCCTTGCTTATCTCCTTCCCCTGTCCTGCCAGCCACCCTCCCCGTGGTTGATATAGATCCTTCCTTGTGCTTGAGTCTTTGTCAAATTTGTAATGTGTGTGTGTGTGTGTGTGTGTGTGTTCATTTACATAAATAGCATAGTGCTATAAACTTCTGTTTCTTTTGCACTCGGCATCATGCTTTCAAGATCTAAATGTGTTGCTAAACCTACATCTAGTTCAATGCTTCTAATTCCTGTGCCATGTATAGGAGTCCACCATCTGTGTCTACCACGACTCACTTGTCCATCTCACCCCACCCCCACCCCTCCCCCCCCAGGCCCCAGGATGGACGCCGGGGGACCCCGGGCAGCACGGGACCGGCATTCTTGTATTTTGGTCCTCTCTTGGATCTGAGTCCCCAGAAGCAGACCCCGAGTCAAGGATCTGAGTACAAATGATATATTATTGTGTCCCACAAGCCGTGTGGACCCGGGTGTGACAAATACGCCCAGGACTAAGATTGCTGGCTCATAGGGCAGCAATGCCCCTCACTTCCCTCCGCACCCCGGATGGCTTTCCCGGAAGCTGTACGGGACAGTACTTCCTCCAGCAGGGAGCTCTGGGGCTCGGACCTATGCCAGGTTCAAATCCCACTGGATCAGGTCAAGGAAGGAGTCAGCCTCGGCAGGTGGAGAGAAAGATGACAGTCCTCCCTCGTGGTTAATAATACAGCGGGGGTCTGTTGAGGGTCCACTGTGTGTCAGGCCTTAGGCCAAGCACATCACCCAGGTCATCCGCCTTGGCCTTCACCATGACACAGGGAGGTAAGAGCTCCTCATGTCCCCATTTTACAGATGAGGATAGTGAGTCTCCGCGGTAAGACATGACTTGCCTGAAGTCAGAGTGACTGGCCTTGAACCCAGGTCTCCTGATTTCAAAGCGTAGGGGCTCTTCTGCTTCCCCAGCTTGGGGTCGTCAGTAAGCTCTCCCCCAAGCTGGAGCAGGACCTGCTTTTTCTCGATATCCCCAATATTACTATCCTAACTGAGTAGCTGAAAACAGCACAAACTTCTTACCTCACATTCTGGGAGACAGAAGTCTCAAATGGGCCCTACAGGGCTAACATAAAGGGATCTGCAGGCTGCGTTCCTTTCTGGAGAGCCCAGGAGTCAGGTCTTGCCTTTTCCAGCTTCTAGAAGCTGCCTGCTGTCATCAGCCTGTGACCCCTTCCATCTTCAAAGCCAGCGGTGGCCAGCCAAGTTGTCCTCACACCGCATGGCATCCGACATGCTTTCTTGCCTTTCTCTTCCATCTTTTAAGGGCCCTCATGATGGCATGGGTCCCCGGAGAATCCAAGATCATCTTCCCATCTCAAAGGCAGCTGGCTGGCGACCTTAACTCCTCCTCACATGTAATCTAACCGATTCGCAAGTTCCAGGGGTTAGGATCAGAGCATGTGGGTGGGGGCGCAGCACTCCCCCTACACATCCCCCCCAGCGGGGCCTACCTGCACTAGCCAGACCTGGTGTGGAGTGCAACTTCGACAAGGAAGTGGGTGCTAGGTGCTGGGTGCTGGGCACCGGGAGTGCCTCGGCCTCTGGGCTCTGCCATTTCTCAGCTAGCCTGGCCCTCCTGCCCTCTGCAGCCCAGCCAGGTCAAAACTACCAGCTGAAACTACCACGCCACACACACACACACTCATCAAGACAGCTCTGGTGTGGTCTGACTCTGTCCATTCATCCACCCATCCATCCATCCATCCATCCATCCATCCATCCATCCACCCACCCACCCACCCACCCACCCACCCATCCATCCATCCATCCATCCATCCACCCATCCATCCACCCATCCATCCATCCACCCATCCATCCATCCACCCATCCATCCATCCACCCACCCACCCATCCATCCATCCATCCACCCACCCACCCATCCATCCATCCATCCATCCATCCATCCATCCATCCACCCATCCATCCATCCATCCACCCACCCACCAACCCATCCATCCATCCATCCACCCATCCATCCATCCATCCATCCATCCATGCAAACCACCCTCATCCCTCATGCCCATCTGCCCTCCTGTCCATCATCCCACAGCCAGCAAATGCTGCCTCTTACACAAGGCTCATCAAAACGCCACCTAGTGTCTCCTCAGTGAATAGTACCACTGGAATCCATTCTTTCCCCCTCACCACACTCCCCTCCCACAGCAAGTCTTAGCAGCAATTCCTCCAAAGTCCATCTGGAATGCAGCCAATTCTCCAGTCCTCTCCACCGATCCAAGCTTTAGTTGACTCTTTCAAGAATGACTACAGAGAATTCCAGCCTGGTTTCCCCAGCCCACCCATAGTCTACTCTTGAGGACCTCTCCCCCCCAGCCCCACGGAAAGTAAACCCCAGCCCCTTGTCATGGCCCACTAGGCTCTGTTCCGTCTGGTGTCTGCTGACTTTCCCACACTCAACTTCTCCCACCTTCCCCTCACTCACTGCACCCAGCCACTCAGCCTTCTCTTGGCTTGACCACCCAAGCCCACCCCTGGGTCAAGGAGCAAGCTCTTCCCATTCCCTCAGCCTTAGACATCCTCCACCAGGTCCTCATAGGGCTGGCTCCTTCCCATCCAACCTCAGCCCCAAGGTTGTCTCCTCCAAGAAGCCCTCCCAGACCACTCCAGCTCCTGTTGCCATCATGTTCTTGCTCTATTTCCTGAAATGATGTGTACTTACTTAGAGACCACCTCCACCACTAGAATGTCTGCTCCCTGAGGACAAGGGTTGGGTCTTTCTTGATCTCTGCTGTGCCTGTAGATGTGGCCCAGGCCCGACATGTGGTCAGTGTTGAATGACAGCTCCGGACTTCTCCTCATCATCCTCAGTATCACAGCCCCTTTCCCAAATGGCTTTCTCTTCCCAAGCATCCATAGACCCCCAGAGACAAAATCACTAAAATCCATCATGCTCTAGGACTGACAGACCTAACACTGTAGAGAAATGTTAAAAGACCAAACTTCTCGTGAGGGTATCGGGCTGGGTGAAAAGTGGCATTGTCTTCTAGAAGCAGAGCTTTGGGGCCTATTTGATTTATGAACTTCGCTCGAGACTCTAGAGTCTAGCATGCAGAGCCATGCCCCCTACACCTGTCAGACTGAGTGTCCCCAAGACCCAAGGCCAAGGAGAAGTGTGCCCATTCCCCATTTAGCAAATCCCAGCATCTGGCCTTCCGTGTGCAAGCAGCCTGCACGACACTAAACAGTATCCTGGGACAGGATAACTTTGCACAGAGGAGATGCTGAGACTTTAACTCACAACTGACAGGGGTCATGAGAGAAAGAAATGAGGGATCGCTGATTGGGGGAGCTTGAAAGAAGACATTCTGTCTGTAAGAGGTGATTACAGCCCGGGGGGGGGGGTTCACAAGGGCTCTTCGGGGCTTCCAGGACCAGAGGAGGGTTCCCTTTCCTCTGTCACCATTCTTGCCAAACAGAATGTCACTTTTTCTCTTGTCTTTGGTGGCAAAGATAAAGCAGCAGAGCTGAAAAGCGGTACCACTCATGCGAAGTGCCTGAAAGGGATTATTCTCGCTCCTCCAAGGGTTTCTGGCAGGCTGCGCCCGAGGAGATGGGTTCCAATTTTAGGTGAAGTTAAGAAACATTCTCAACACTCTAAAATCAGATCATTTTCATTTCAAGCGCAGGTGTACCTAGCTTTCCAGAACCCAATCTGTGAAACCGTAGCTTTCCCCAAAGATAAACGAGAGGAGCGATGATTTGCTTTATGTAAAAGAATTTCTGTTAGGAAGAATCCTCTTTCAGAGGGACCCCCCCCCCCCGGCTCCTGTTGAGTACTTTCTTGTCCATACAGGTGGGGGGGGGGGGGTGCACACATGCACTCACGTGCATTTTCCCTGCACATGTCCATGGCCCAGATCGACACTCAGGTATTAGAAATAGAATTGATTCCTGGTACCACTTGCTTCCATGGGGGACTGGGCTGAAGGGAGGGATGGTGAATTTTAAAAAATAGAATATTAGACTCTTACTGCCTTTCTATGGATCAGCTTCATTCTGGAGAGCTCGGTTGCTATAATGTGGGGGTCTCAAATTCAAATGCCTACAGGGGCCAGGAGGGAAACATCCATGAGTGAAGGAGAATGGGTATTAGGAAGACAACAGGGAAGGGTGGGGACTGTGGTATATTGTCCCGTGCATGCCCTGCCTACAGGGAGACCGTCATTTCTCAGCTGGGATTTAGGCCAAATGTTGCCTAATAGTCTGATTTTTCAAGAGAAACCGAAAATATAAATTTTTACAGAAAATTCCTCAATTTTCAAAATCTTCTCCAAGCCAGGCAGAATATTTGTGAACCAAATTCAGCCTGCGAGCTATGAATGAACAAGCAACATCATTCTAGTAGCATGTACCCTTAGTAGCTTTGAGGGTTGGGAAGGAAGGAGCCTGTGTAAGTGAGTATTTGAACTCAAGTTTTCGGAAGTGTCTTCCTCATGTTGGCCTCATTCAGCAACTCATTCAGCAACTACTTCTTTGAGCTTTTCCGCTGCTGGGCTCAGGGATTCAGAGCTGAGCAGAGCCCGGTTCTTGGCCTACAGAGCAACCAGTCTCCTCCATAAAGGAGTCAGGCTTGCATAGCTAGAGTAAGGATAATGAGCCAGATACAGGAGTGGGAAGACTCAAGTTAGCCAGAAGACCCAAGGAAGGCTTCCTGGAGGAGCAGTCCAGCCTGCCCAGCTCACCCCTATACCCTCAAAACGTTTGATGAGATATGAGCAACTATGGCACTATTGTGATAATTATGCATTTCTTTGGACACGGCCTCTTATTTACGGCCGATGATACAGGTTTTCCACGTATGAAAGCAATACAAGGTGTCCCTTTAAGGTAAACACAAATAGTAATAATAGACAACAAGGACTGAGTACCTACTGTGTGCCAGGCACTGTGTTATTAAATGCTCGTGTGCACATAATTCATTGAATCTTCTCAATAATCCTACAAAGTAGGCGAAATGGTTGTACCAATTCTACAGATGAGGAAACTGAAACCGATCAAGGTTAAGTAGCATGCCCAGGCCATGAGGCTCCAGAGTCTGTCCTTGTAACCACAAGTGCTTGGAAGTCCAAGTTCAGGGTGCCCACATGGTTGGCTTCCGATGAGGACTCCCTTCCTGGCTTGTAGGTGGCTGTCTTCTGACTGTGTCCCCACGTGGTGGAGAGAGAGGGAGCTCTGGTGCCTCCTTCTCTTCCCATTAAGGGCACTGATCCCACCCCTCATGACCTCTGCTAAACCTAATCACCCCCCCCCCTCGCCAAGGCTTTGCTGCTAATACTGACCCATAGGGGTCAGACCTTCCCCTGTGAGTTGGGGAGAGGAGAGGGGGGACACGATTCAGTCCCCAACAGCAAATACCTGCAGAATGGGCGCCATCAGCCCAGACTCAGGCCTCACTGAGGGTCTCTCCTCCCTTCTCCACCCCAGGCACGAGGGGGATGTGAAAGCCCAAAATGACCCTCCTACCGGGAGACAACTCTGATTACGACTACAGCGCCCTGAGCTGCACCTCGGACGCCTCCTTCCACCCGGCCTTCTTCCCGCAGGGCCAGTCGCTCAAGGGCGTCTTCTACCGCCGGGCGCAGCGGCTGCGGCCCCGGGCCCAGGACGCGCCGCGCCAGCCCGGCCAGCCCGAGGATCGGCGGCGCCAGATCATCATCAACGTGGGCGGCATCAAGTACTCGCTGCCCTGGACCACGCTCGAGGAGTTCCCGCTGACGCGCCTGGGCCAGCTCAAGGCCTGCACCAACTTCGACGACATCCTCAACGTGTGCGATGACTACGACGTGACCTGCAACGAGTTCTTCTTCGACCGCCACCCGGGCGCCTTCGGCACCATCCTGACATTCCTGCGGGCGGGCAAGCTGCGCCTGCTGCGGGAGATGTGCGCCCTGTCCTTCCAGGAGGAGCTGCTGTACTGGGGCATCGCCGAGGACCGCCTGGACGGCTGCTGCAAGCGCCGCTACCTGCAGAAGATTGAGGAGTTCGCCGACGTGGTGGAGCGCGAGGACGACGACGACGACGAGCCGCTGTCCAGCGAGGACCCCATCAGCGAGGGCCCGGCCCAGGGCGAGGGCCGCCTGGGCCGCTGCATGCGGAGACTGCGCGACATGGTGGAGAGGCCGCACTCGGGGCTGCCCGGCAAGGTGTTCGCCTGCCTCTCGGTGCTCTTCGTCACCGTCACGGCCGTCAATCTGTCCATCAGCACCCTGCCCAGCCTGCGGGAGGAGGAGGAGCAGGTAAGAGCCACAACTGTGTGAGGGGGAGGCTCGCTGCAGGGAGGGAGGGTCTGTGAGTTCAGGAGACAAACCAGTCCACTGGACCCCTCTCTCCGGAAGTCCACATCCTTCACGCTGGCGCCGTCACCTCCACCAGGAGGCCTTCCCTGACTGCGCTGGCAGAGCAGCATCTCCAGGCCCTTCTGACATCCCGTTTACACGTGTGTTGTCCACCTCCACCTTCAAACCCAGAGCTCGGTGCCTGTCCTGGTCTGTGCTGTGCCCCCGGGGTCTAGAACAGTGTGGAGCATGGACAAGGCACTCAGCCACTCTGTGGAAGGAACAGATAAGTGAGTCGACGAATGATGTGATTTATGTTGTGCCTGCCCTTGAGCTAAACACAGAATATATCAACACTTATTTCACCCACAGGAGCCCTATCTCAAGATTCCTAATTCCCTCATTTAAAAATATCCCAGAACCATTTTCTGGGTCTTGCCTATAATTTTTATCCATAGCTTTGTGCGTGTGCGCGTGTGCTCAAACAGCGAGCATCTCTGTGTTAAGCGAGAAGATGTGTGTAAAGTGTTTACTCCGTGGCCTGGCCGCGGTGTGCACTCGGTTCTCAGGGGTGGCACTCGGCAGGCAGCTACCAGCAGCAAAGGGCTGTGCCATAGTTCTGTCTACACTGTATGTTCTCAGCGAATCTTCCAGCAAACCTATACGGGAGACGTTCTCATACCCAGCTGGCAGATGAGAACAGTGAGGCAGAGCAGCTTGCCCAGACCGAGGTCTGCCTGAGTCCAAGGTCTGTGTTCTTGAACAAAGAAATACGGCTCCCACAGGGCAGCCTGGGACTTCACATACCCCCACAGAAGTGCGTGATTGGCCCACACTGTGCTCCCTAAAAATTTTACTTGGTTGCCAACATTTAAAAGTAAAGCGTCTTGCATTTAAAAATTCAAATTCTCAGCTCCTCCAAATGTATACGGCCAGGCCCCCTGGCCTGCAGCCCACACAGCAGCTGTGGGTGGGAACTGAGTCTATGGGAAGTGTGTGCTCCCCAGTTCAGCTTCCTAATATATGAGACCTTTGAGCCTTTAAGTTGGGACCCTTTCCCCATGTGGGGGTTGGGAGGGGGGGCACGGCAGGTTCTAGAAGCAAGTTTTAAGACAGACCAAAACATTCAGACAAGTACAAATTATATAAGCAATGGAGAAATAGGTATGGCTCTATGAACTCCACATGAATATCGTGCCGGCCAACACTTATTGAGCACTGACTGTGTACTCTGCATGTGCTGAGCGCTTCGCACGAACTCTCTAATGCAACACTGGAGCTACTCACCAGGTGAGGGTTTTTCCGCATACATATATAATGCAGGAACAGGTGGCAATGGTTATTGCATTTATAACACATGGGGGGGCAGGTTTCTGGCACCTTCTTATACATTGATTTTTAAAGCGAGTATTAAAAAAATAACACTCAACCAGTAAAATTAATTTTTAATAAGCAGAAGGGGGAGTGAGGAGGGCGGGGCTAGAACCCAGTGGCCTGAATTTGAATCTCACTGTGTCCACTCTGGCTGTGCATCTGTGGGCAAGTTACCTACCCTCTCTGTGCCTCAGTTTCCTCACATGGCCAAGGGGGCTGCGCAGAGTCTCACCTCACGGTGCTGTGAGGGTTCAGGGAGTGAGTCCCCGGGAAGCGTTCGGAATAATGCCCAGCGCTGGAACGGGCGGGCAGTGCTAACTAGAAGGAGTACGTGTGCCCACTAAGGAAAGAGCAAGAAAATGCTCGTCATTTGAGACCTGTCCGGAAGTCCCTGTACACGGTATAAATTTTTTCTTGGCTCCAGCATAGGCGATCCTGACTTTATCAGGAAAATACTAATAAAGCTACTGTTTTAGTTACCTTCTGACACTTGCTTTTTTTTTTTTTTAATAATACTTGGACTTTTTCTTGATTCAGTGATAATGCTGTTCTTTGACTTCATTTTGGAGACCAGCGGGGTTCACTGTTTCACTTGCTCCTTGAACACATACGTTCGAGGGCCCTCTGTGTTCGGGCATCACCTGGCATGCAGGGCGACCAGACGAGTGTTCCAGCTGCAAGGACTGCAGGTCCCATGGAGGAGGGATGGTGACATCCCTGTGACCATAATTGTGAGACACAAGCTAAGGGGGCTCTGATGAGAGGCCCATCAACTGTGCTGGGGATAGTTGGAGAAGGCCCACTCCAGGAAGGCCTCCTAGAGGAGGAGGCTTCCCATCCCAGAGGGCTGAGACTTCATGGCTC
Source organism: Potos flavus (assembly GCA_028534135.1). Taxonomy (NCBI): domain Eukaryota; kingdom Metazoa; phylum Chordata; class Mammalia; order Carnivora; family Procyonidae; genus Potos; species Potos flavus. The sequence goes on along the minus strand of CM052885.1, from coordinate 113,016,347 downwards.
ACCGAGTGCTAGGTCACTTCTGCAGCCTCTAACGTATTCCTAGAGAGAGAGCCGCTAGCGCGGGTCTCATAGAACCCGGCTGTGCCCAGGAATGACAGATGCCCCAGGCTAAAGCCATGCGTGCCTTCCCACTCTGTCACAGGCCCCTTTGAGACTGAGGTCCAAAGCCCCCGGGGACAGGCTCCCGTCCAGTTCCATGGCAGACCAGAGGGGCAAGGTGGCAGCCCGCGTGCCAAGTGCAGTACACGGACGTGTTTGAGCGGCCCCCAGAGCGTTTTCTTTGTATGGATTTATCATGACATTTAAAACCCAGGAGATTTCATGCAAAAGTCCAGATTTCCAGGCTCTCTGAAAACTTCGGCACAGCAGCAGCCTCCAGCCTGAATTCTCCTGGCGCAGCGATCAGGAAATACTTAGCAGGACAGCCGTGCCCTCTGGCTGCCCTCCACCCCCATGGCCCGGTTCCTCAGGTTCCCTTTGCCCACCTGGCCTTCAGTTGGCACCCCCATCTAAACGCCAGTCCCGTGAGCTTCCATCCATCCTGGTGACAAATGCGAATTAGTCACTTGTCGCATGCTGGGCTGTTCCAGGCACTGGGGTCCTGAGAGTGAATAGCACACGAGCTGCCCCTCCCTGGGGGGCTATAATTTGCTGGGGCAGAGGGGCAGGGCAGGCGGAGGGTGGAAACAGATAATAAACATGATGCATAAGTAACTTATAAAGCATTTTAAGAGATGATGAGTCCTCTGAATAAACAGAGCAGGAAAAGGAGAATCAGGGTAGAGGATAAAGGGAGAGGGGACTTTTAATCGAGGGGGTCATGAAAGGCCTCCCTGGGAAGGTGATATTGAAGCAAAGAGCTGAAGGAAAGGGAGGGTAGAGCCATGTGGGTATCTGGGGGAAGAGGACCCCTGCAGGGGGAGCAGAAAGTCAAGGCCTGGCTTGGGGGTGGAGGGAGTCTGGGGGGGGGCGGGGGATAGGCTAGATAACATGAACAAGGCAGGCAGGGGGCTAGGAAGTGGGAGAGGTGGCAGCCAGGCCGTGTGTGTCCCCGGAGGACTTGAGCGATCTCTCTGAGCCATGGAGGGTGCTGAGAAGAGAACACACAGGATCTGATTCAAGTTCTCGGCATCCCTCCGGCTCTTCACAGAATCAACTGTAGGGACCAGGGATCCTAGGAAGGAGGTGCCTGCAACCGTCCAGGCAAGAGAGGATGGTGGCTGGACCAAGGTGAGGACAGCAGACATAGAAGCGGTTTGATTCTGGAATCTTTTTAAAGCAAGAACCAACGGGATTTCCTGAGGACTATATGAGAGGTGTCAGAATGAGGCCGAGTCTTCCATCCTGAGCAACTGGAAAGGTGGGATTGCTAAGAAGGGAAAGCACTGGTGGGCGGATGTGCAGGAGACACCAAGAGCCCAAAGAGGCTAAAGCTTCATTGTTTCCACCCCAAAAAAGAAATGATAATTACATGACGTGATAAAGGTGTTAGCTTAAGGCTATGGTGGTAATATTTTTTTTTAAAGATTTTATTTATTTATTTGAGAGAGAGAGAGAGAGAAAGAGAGCATGAGTGGGGAGAAGGTCAGAGGGAGAAGCAGACTCCCAGTGGAGTTGGGAGCCTGATGCAGGACTCAATCCCGGGACTCCAGGATCATGACCTGAGTTGAAGGCAGTCGCTTAACCAACTGAGCCACCCAGGCACCCTATGGTGGTAATCTTATTGCAGTATATAGATGTATCAAATCAACATGTACACCCGAAACTGACACAGTATCATATGTCAGTTACATCTCAATAAAAAAAATTGTTTAAAAAACCAGCAACCCGCTTTGGGACATGATAAGTTTGAAACACCTATCAGATACCCTAGGAGTGACACCAGGAGGCAGCCCTTCTGGGGTCTGGAATCCAGCGGCAGCAGGTGTGGGCTGGGGAGAGAGATGAAGAGGGGTCGTTGCAGGGGCCTCAAGCCCTTGGCCTGGCCAGGGCCCCCAGGGACGTCAGCCTCACTAGGGCGGGGCCAGGGCAAAGCACACTGGCCCAGCCGGCGGGACCGCTGACCTCTGCCCCGACCTCCCCCCCTCTCTCCCAGGGCCAGTGCTCGCAGATGTGCCACAACGTCTTCATCGTGGAGTCGGTGTGCGTGGGCTGGTTCTCCCTCGAGTTCCTCCTGCGGCTGATCCAGGCGCCCAGCAAGTTCGCCTTCCTGCGCAGCCCGCTGACGCTCATCGACATGGTGGCCATCCTGCCTTACTACATCACCCTGCTGGTGGACGGCGCGGCCGCCGGCCGCCGCAAGCCGGGCGCGGGCAACAGCTACCTGGACAAGGTGGGGCTGGTGCTGCGGGTCCTGCGGGCGCTGCGCATCCTGTACGTCATGCGGCTGGCCCGCCACTCCCTGGGGCTGCAGACGCTGGGCCTCACCGCCCGCCGCTGCACCCGCGAGTTCGGGCTCCTGCTGCTCTTCCTCTGCGTGGCCATCGCCCTCTTTGCGCCCCTCCTCTACGTCATCGAGAACGAGATGGCCGACAGCCCCGAGTTCACCAGCATCCCCGCCTGCTACTGGTGGGCCGTCATCACCATGACGACTGTGGGCTACGGAGACATGGTGCCCAGGAGCACGCCCGGCCAGGTGGTGGCGCTCAGCAGCATCCTCAGCGGCATCCTGCTCATGGCCTTCCCCGTGACCTCCATCTTCCACACCTTCTCCCGCTCCTACCTGGAGCTCAAGCAGGAGCAGGAGAGGGTGATGTTCCGGAGGACCCAGTTCCTCATCAAGACCAAGTCGCAGCTGAGCACCATGTCCCACGATAGTGACATCTTGTTTGGAAGTGCCTCCTCGGACACCAGAGACAACAACTGAGCCCGGAGGACCAGCCCCGTCGCCACCGCCACCGCCAAGACACGCCCCGCCCCCAGCTCCGCCTGCCCTCTGCGGCTTGAAGCTCTCGCCGTCGCTCCCAGGCGCCTTCAAAGGCAAGTGCGGCTCGGAGCGCGGCCCCCCGCACGGGACCCGCTCGAACCACACCCCAAGAAGGAAGTCTGCAACATCCACAGAGGGGTCCTCACCCCACCACCACCCCGCCCCCCGCCTCTCCTAGAGAAACAGAAGCCGGTCAAGAGCCCAGCACACAGCTGTGATGCCCCTCCACCCGCCCCGCCCCCACCCCATGTCAGCTTCCCCCAGAAGGAGATGGCTTTGTTCTTTCCACCATGTAAATAACATGCCCAGCAAAGACTTGCTTTGTGGGTCTGCCCGGAGAAAAAAAGACAAATGACAGCAGGATCGTGTCTGTGTTGAGTGTGGATATGTACAATTAAAGAAAACTGATAAAAAGAGAAAATGCCTTCCGTGGGGGCTCTGAAGAGAGGAGGCTGTTTACCAGCAAAGCCAGCGGTGTGGGTACTGGGAGGACGACGGCCTGTTTGCTTGGGTCTTTCAGGCCTGGTCGAGCCCAGTGGGGTTAGAGAACAGGAAGAAAACAGATACCGTTGGGGAAATTGTCAGTAAATATAGCGTTCCCTCTCTGTTTTTCTTTGATTCCTCCTACCTCCTGGTCTCTCTTCCTCCCTTTTTCCTTCTCTTCTATCCTCTGCTTCTTTGGTGCTTTTGGGTCATCAGACTTTTCCCCCAAGGCACCCCAATGGCTAAGTGGACACCAAGGGTCCTGTCCGCATTGCCAACTACAAAGGTGAAATGGCTTCATTTTATCTTTTAAAAATACTGTGGATTTTCTTCTCTACTCCACATTCATTTTAACATTCTTTTTTTTAAAAAAGTGCTTTAAATCATTTCCCTGGATCTAAATCTAAATCTAGAGTGGGATTGATGCTTTGGGTCATGGGCCCCCGGGCAGTCTGAGAGGCACTGGCTGGGGCCCCCTAAGGCCTCCCCGTGCCCTCCAGAGGCCTCCCGAGCACCCACCGGGCTGGGATCTGCTCCTGATGCACGTTAGAGAGGGCCCCCCTCTCCCCCTCCCCCGCCAGCCAACAGATTTACTCAGCCCGAAGGCATGAGAGCCCCTCAGTGCTGGGACACGGAGGCAGCTTCACCCCCAGAATGCAGCTGCAGCCTGCCTTCGCCCTCACGGCAACATGGCTTTCTTCATCCCAAACCCACCGCTGCCTCCGCCGTGACCCCTCCCTTGGGCCGGCAGCAGGGGGCACACTCTGATGCAAATCTGACCACCTTGATGTCCCGCCTGCGTCCACCAGGGGCCATGCATCATACGGAGAATAAAACCCAAATGCCCTCAGTGACCCGCGCCCCGTCCTCCTCTCCAGCTTCACGCCCCCCCCCCACCTCTGTCTGCTTTGCTCACTCCCGGCGGCCACAGGGCCCTCCGGCTCTGCTGACACACCCAGCCCCTTCCCATCTCGGCGTCCCTTCACATCTGCTGATCCCTCTACCTGGAATGCCCTTCCCGAAGAACCCTCCATGGCTGCCCCTTCCCTCACTTCCCCGACCACCTCTCTAAAGACGGCACGCCAGCACCTCCACCTAACTCCCTCCTACCCTGCTTCATCTTCTTCACCCCCCTGTCGACCTTCCATGTTGCCCTGTGTGTTCGCTGCCACTCCTGCATGAGGAGGGCATGCTACTCTCGCCCCGTGAGTCCCTACGGGGCAAAGCAGCTCACTGCTGACTCCCAGCCCCGAGCCCAGGGCCGGGCACCTAGTAGGTGCTCCCGAAATGTCTTGGGGGGGGGGGGTGTGAATGAAGGGAGACAGGAAAAACGGCCAGAAAGCAGAAAGGCCTTCGAGCATGTCTTTTCTCTGTCTTGGGTGGGGAGGCGTGGCGATCGCAGCACGACGTACATGAATGAGGCAGAGTGGAAATATCCTGAGAGTCACGAGTGCCTTGTTAAAGGCTCCCCTGGCACCTGCTTCCCGTGACTCATGCCTGAAAAGGAAGTTTTCCGACTAATTAGCTCTACCTTCCCCAGCCTGGTGGGTGTCACAGCAATCGGGCACTGCTGTCACGGTAATAATACCTTAGATTTATGGGATGACCTTTTTTTTCCCCTCCAAAGTGGCTGTGAGAAGCAGGAGACGATTGAAAATGCTAAACAGAAACATGACAAAGGGCCATATACGATGGGGTCCTTGAAAACTCAATGGAGTGGAAAGCAAATACCATTCGGGGTGGAGGAGGGAGCCCCAAGTGGGCCAGTACTGGCAGGGGAGCTGAGCCCCCCACACACGGAGGAAGAGTCCAGGGCTGTACAGAGGAGGAGCTGGGGTCACGGAAGCGTTGAGACTTCTGCATCCTCTTGCACGGGTTCTGATGGGCGCTGGGTGTCCCAGGCACCCAGACGTGGGCACTCTTCAGACCTCCCCTGAGGGACTGAGGAGCTCTAGACACTGACCAGCACACCCAGAGGGCGGTGTAGGGTCTCTGGCCCTAATTAAAAATTAAGAGGCCTTGGAACTCCTAACCAGCTGCTTCTAGGGCAAAAGGGACCAACTTTACAATTAGGCTTTTGCGCTTTTTTTCTGGCAATGTGGAATCTGATGCAGAAAGCCCAGCTGGAAATCACACTGAAAAACAACCCCCCTCATTGAAGTGTGGGAGCAAATTCCTCGCCCCTGCCCTAATCAGGCTTCCCTTTTGACCCTGGTACAGGCAACAGACCCCATGCAGCTAGGAAGGCAGTGTGTGAGTCACTGCTCTAGGAGAAACAGCAAAGCAAGCCTTTCCAAATTTGTTTTATTTTTTAGGTCCCGTGGTTATCCTCCATCTCCGATTTAGCTCACAGCACCTGTAAGACTCACAGGTTTGGGTTTGGGAAGGCAGATTTAACAATACAGATTCTGAGCAGGTTCAGGACTTCTCTCCTTGAACACAGAATGTAAAGGGAAGCCAAAAAAGACCCAGTAATCAAGATCGATCATATTTTAATGCAGTATTTTTTTTAAAAAAAAATCAAAATTAGGGCCGCCGGGCTGGCTCAGTTGGTGGAACATGCAACTCTTGATCTCAGGGTTGTGGGTTCGAGCCCCACATTGGGTGTAAAGATGACAAAAAAAAATCTTTAAAAAAGAGAAATGAAAATTAATGCCCCAAATCCACAATGAACAAGATATCAGCGTTTTAAGTAAAGACAGGATCTGCCTTTGCACTCACGTGATTCGGCCCCACGGGCCGCTCCCTGGTTCTGATCCTGCTCCCCGGCCCCCAGTGTATCCTGCAAGACACCTCCAATTGGCCAAAGGCCAGCCGTCCAAGAAGTGCAGGTGGGAGCCTTTAGCAACGGGCCCCCACAGCTGCTGCGCCATGAGCACCCATCCCGCTGAGGGGGCTGAGGGCAGGCACGCAGACCGCCTCCCACCGCAGAACCAGAGCCATGTGAACTGAAGACGATAACTTCTGATGTCGGTAAGCACAGAGTTACCCGGCAAGCGGTGCCTGGGACCAGGGAGAGATAGAGAGCAGCCACGTAAGAGGGTCAGGGAAGGGGGCTGCCTGGCTGGCTCAGTCGGAGGAGCATACGACTCTTGATCTCTGGGTTGTGAGTTCGAGTCCCATGTTGGGTATAGAAATTATTTAAATAAATAAACTGGAGGGGGGAAAAAAAAGAGGGCCAGGGAAGTTCTCTCTGAGGAGGCAGCCTTTAAAAGGGGACCTGGAGGAGGGGGGTGGACAGCAGTCCAAGCAGAGGGGACAGCCCGTGCAAAGGCCAAGAGGTGAGGAAGATGGAGACATTGTCCAGTTGTCAAGGGAGCACGTGGGCATGGAAACTTGTCCCTGCTGGGCACATCCTTCCTCCCAGGGAGAAAACTCAGATCCGCAAAGTAGACACTCTGAGCAAACATTTCTGAGAACTTCCTCTGAAGCAGCCTTTATCACAGCAGCTGGGGACAAGACAACCAAAACAGAACCGGACTCAGCCCCTGCCCCAGAGGTGCTGATAATCCGATGGAGAAAAAGACACGTGAGCAAGACATTTCCAGACACATGGAATGACGGGCGCGCAGGCACGGGGGCTGTCGGCGCGTGGGGGAAGACGTCACTCAAAGAAAGCATGGTTTTCACTCAGATTTCCATTTGCTAAAATGGCTTCACGTATGTTTTCCTTCAGAAACAAAGTGTTCCTCCTAACGCAAGTTCTGTCTCTCCCACTCTGTCTCGAGCCTCTCCCCATCCAGGCCTGTCAGCTTATAATGGGAATCTGTCCACTTGGGTCCCCCACTGGGGCAGCCCCCAGCCTCTCCCTCCTGGATTGTTGCCAGAGCCTCCTCCCACCCCCTGGTGTCTCTGCTCTCCCGCCTCCCCTCCCCCTCTCTGCACAGCAGCAGAGGGGCCCCGTTAGAACCCCAGTCACATAATGCTCCTCCTCTGCTCAGAGCACCATGCTTCCCACACGTGGAGACATCTCATGCCACACACTCTCAGCCCTGCCTCCCTGACCTGCTTCCCTCGTCTCTCCTGGAAGCTATACCAACCTCGTCTCCAGCCACAGAGCAGACCAAATACAGTCCCACCTCAGGGCCTTTGCACTTACTGTTCCCGCCACCTGGAAGACTGTTCCCTGGGCCATATCCACGCTCTCCCTCTCCTCATTCAGTTCTCTGCTCAAATACCACTGGAACCGAGAGACCGTATCTGACCTCTTCCCCCAGCCCTATGGAAAGACCACATTCCCAGAACACCCCTCAGTTTATTAACCTTGTCTTTTTATTTTCTGTATTCTGATGCTTTGATAGCTGAGGACTTTCAGACCTTAGGGGGACTGCCCCTCCCAGGAGTCACCAATTCCTAGAGATGATAAACAATGCACCCACAAATGCGCTTTTCACACACAGAACAATTCAGAGCCTACACCCAAGCACCTCTTTTCTCAGGCTCTCACACACTAGGACGCTCTCCACCTGCCCTAATCACCCCGGGGCCAGGCACAAACCAGGAACAGCCCTCACCCCCCAGAACCTGCTGAAATCTTTCAGCTAGCCAATCCTAAGCCTGCTTACCTGGCCTCGTCTCTTCCTTCCCTCAGAGATCACAATAAAGACTCTTGCCACAGATCTCCCCACCACCACCTCTGTCTCTGAACAGCTCTGGTGCTTTCCCATGTGCCCCCTGGCCGCCATTTTGTGGTGTGCCCCCTCTTCTTGGGAACCATGATTATAACAGACTGGCTTTTTCAATGGCAATTTCTCTTGATCTTTTGGCCTTGTCATACCTCAATGATAATAAAATCTATATTCGAAAGCATCCAGCCCCCTTACCCTGTTTCCTCCTTCTCTAAAACCCTTATCACCTAACACATTGTATATTGATTTGCTCATGGTCTTTTTCTCTCTGCTAGATGTTTAGCTCCTTGAGGGCAGGGACCTTCAAGGAGTATCCCTGGTCTAGGACAGCAGCTGGTACATAGTAGGTGCTCAATAAATAGTTGCCGAATCAATGAATCTGTAAATGCCTCACTCTATACAGAGTCCTACAAAATATATACACATATCAGCCATATCTGTTCACATACATGGTGACACGAACCTCATTAAAATCTATTCCCATGTGTTGACACCACAATTATGGCAGGCACAAAATCTGCCCCAGCCCCCACCCAGGTCACCCAGTGGTTTCTGCTTGGAAACAATGTCTACTGTGTGAATTTAGTCCTCCACCAACATCCTTGAATTTTTAATTAAACGTATGAAAAGATACTGTGGGACTTTGTTCGTAACCATAAAACAGAGCCTGAAAGATTTTTTTCATTTCCTTTTCTAGAATGAACATGCCACTTACACAAAGGACCCATAAAATCCAAATAAATGAATTTCTTGAAGTAAATTTAAAGCCATCAACTGGCTTTGCTTTAAGAAATAAGGGGGAGGGAGGAATGTAATAGGACTAGATCCTAGGTCTCAGTTACTGGTTATTAGGGTTTTATTTATTTATTTATTTGAGAGGGAGCACAAAGGGGGGGGTCAGGGAGGGGGGCCAGAGGGAGAGGGACAAGCCGACTCCCTGCACAGAGCCCAACACAGGACCCATCCCAGGACCCTGAGATCATGACCTAAGCTGAAGGCAGTTGCTTAACTGACTGAGCCACCCAGGCGCCCGAGGTTTATTATATATACATGGAACCCAAGAAAAAGTCATTAGAATCATTCTCTAAATGACGAGTGCATTTAATAGGTGGCGAGAATTGCTGCTAAATGGACAGAAACTGTTTCTCCATAAAGTTAATTAAATAGGAACTGCCTCCTCACCTTAGAAGCTCAGAGGTCTTTTGCAATTGGCATAAAAATTACTCAGCAGTGACAGTCAATCAAGGTATCTGGGGACAGTTGTGGGGAAGAGAGGGGAGCCTGCAGGAAAGAAGTAATACCTTTATTCTCTTGCCCTCTGCTATTCAATCTTATCCCACCAGGGGCTGCTGGGCTATGTTTTGCTTTCAAAGGAGGATAAATCCGGAGGCCCAGCCGAAAGCCGCAAACGCTGAGACTGATGGTTTATAAGCAAAAATTAGAAATGAGCCCTCCAGCCTCCTCGGCATACATAAGGCAAGAGCCCACCGTTGCCCAGAAATTGCAGGGCAGGGTCTGGGACAGTTAGGAGAGTACCCCTCGCCATTAAGGAGGTCTAACATATTTCCCTGCAGGGACGTCGGAAAGATCTAGAGGGCAAGTGACAACTACCTGTGTCTGTGATCAGTGCTCAGACTTCACACCCCCAGTGCTAGAGGGCAGATGGTGCTGGCTACCTACGTGAAAGACATTCCCCCAACTTCCCCATCAAGAGGTTGGGCGTTTGCTCTGTCCGGATGGGGTGCAAGCGTCCCGGCTACCCGTGGAGTCAGGCTGAGACCCACCTCCAGCTGAAACCACATCCTCATTTCTCCTCCCCACCCAGCCCTGCTTCCCTCCTCCCTTGCTGGTTTCTTTTGAGAGTATGCTTGACAACTCACAGGCACCTCAATCCCCATCTCAGGCCCCCGCTTCTGCTTCTCGGGAGCCCGAGCTCAGACAATGGGTGCCGGAGCTGGGAGGCCACACTCGGGACGGTGAGCTGGAGGAAGGAAATCCAACCTGTGGGGACGTGAGAAACGCAAAGAACCTGTAGGGGTAGCCTCACAGACATGATTACTAAAGGTCTTTATGATTTAAGTTACGGCTACTTGGGTAACCGTTCTGGTTTGCCCGGGCTGCGGGCGGTTCCTGGGATGCCCTGTTCAGTTCTGAACCCAAAAGCTCCCAGAAAGCCGATAGTTTGGTCACCCTCCTGTTCATCAGGCATTCTCAGCTTGCATCCCGAAACATATCCAGCTGATGTGATTATTATCCCCATCTTACAGTTGAAGACACAAGAAGCAAAATCATGTGTATCACAGCCAGTTAGTGGCAGAGCTGGAATTAGCGATCAAGAACTTATGGCCACTATTCCAGAGCTCTTTCTAAAATACCCATTTCACTGAGGAGGAATTGTAAGACACCAACACAACACTATCTGCCAACGTTAGTGGACACCTGTAATTCCTCTCCCCACCAGCATCTGGCAATGGCCACTGGGACAGAAACTCTAGTGGCCCATCCAACATCCACCCTCCTCTTCCTTCCTACTAATGTCAGGATAAAATTCTACCAATTTAATCCAGACACGCTGCCACTGAGAATGGAGATTATGTTTCCTAGCCTCCCTTGCAGCTAGAAGTGGCCAAATGGAAAAGTTCTGGCCAGTAAGGTAGTCTTGAGGGGGACTTTGAGAAGGTTCCTTAAAAGGGAGGAGATGGTATTTCTGTTCTTCCTGTCCCTGGAACATACATGTGATTGCTGGATCTCTAACAGCCCTCTTGGACTGTGAGGTGACCATAAAGATACAAGCCAAATGCTGAGGGTGGTAGAACAGGAAGATGGGAATCTGGGTCCTTGAGGATAACTTAGAACTGTCACCTTCCTGGACCATGCTCCAGATGGATGTTAGGGTTCTTATAGGTCCTATCCACAAAGATCTCTCTTGCTCACTGAATATAAACCTGAGTGGTATAGAGATGGGAGCCTAAGAATGGAGTCAATGCAGAGGAAATAGATCCAAGGGATGGGGAGAATGAAACCAGGTTCTAGACAATGTTGAGTCTCCAGAACCAGCAGTGCCTGAAGCTATCTCTTCCCTTGGGCTTTTTATTAATATGATTCAATAAATTGGTTTTCTGTCATTTTCAATGCATGGTAGATACCTGAGTCTGAATTAGAAGTCCAGGAAGGGTCCTGTGAACTTTAACATCTATCAAGACAGCCTTTACAAGAAGAGCATCTTAAAACTGAACTTGGGGAGGGGGGGCGCCTGGATGGCTCAGTCAGTTGAGTGTCTGACTCTTGATCTTGGCTCAGGTCGTGGTCTTGGGGTCCTGGGATCAAGCCCCGCATCAGGCTCCATGTTCGGCAGAGAGTCTGCTCAAAGATTCTCTCTCTCCTCCTCCCTCTACTCCCTCCCCTATGTGCTCTTTCTCTCTCTCTCTCTCTCTAAAATAAAAATAAATAAATCTTTAAAGCTGAATTTAGCACTCTAGCCACACTCAGGCCCACTTGCCTTCAGAAGAGTCAATCCACACAATTTTCTTAATTAAACCACCCCGAATAGCACATGCTAATCCGTGAGTAGGACAACTTGGAGTAGCAAAATATGTTGCAAGTTCCAGAACAGAAAGCAGGATCTTGGGCTTTGGAGCTGACAAGTTCAATTCCCTGACAAGCTACAACCTTGCTACGTGTCCGTGGGTAAGTTACGAAAGCTCTCATTCGTCCTCTTGTAAAAAAGGAATAATAATACCCACCATACTGGAATGACAAGAGGATTGAATGAAACAAAGAATATAAAGCACCAAGAACAGAATCTAGCCCATGGTAAGTGTTCAATAAATAGTAGCTATTGCTATTATTGTTCATTACTCCCCAAGAACTCAACTAGCAACAATGAAAAGAGTCTGGTAAATTAATAGCATACACAAGATAACAAGGGTATGCGTTAGCCTGCTTTTTTATAACATTTCAAGGGACATTCACACATTTCTCATTTGCCTGCACGGCAGCGGCTGCTAATTACAAATGCATGTTCTCACTTCGTTCCAACAGACTTGGCAGCACCACAATTTGGAGATCTTTTCATTAGCAGTTAGGTAATGAATGTGGGGGAACTGCATTGTTGTACAATTACTCACGGATCCAGATTTCGCCCCTGCCTTCCGCTGGGGCCAGTGTGTCCTCCTTCTGTTTCCATGCACGGCTCTGGCCACTTGAGAAGGTGGACAATGGCTTCCCTCTGCTGGGAAGGGATCCTGCTTCTGCCACTGACTAGCTGGGTAGCCTTGAGCTAGTTACCTACTTCTCTGAGCATTGTTTTCTTTTCTTTTTAAGATTTCATTTATCTATTTGAGAGAGGGCATGTGCACAAACGGCGGAGGGGGGGGGAGAGCAGAGGGAGAAGCAGACTCCCCACTGATTGTGGAGCCCGACATGGGGCTTGATCCCAGGACCCTGAGATCATGACCTGAACCGAAGTCAGATGCTTAACCAACTGAGCCACCCAGGCGCCCCCGAGCGTTGTTTTTTTCATCTGGAAGGGGATAATAATAACAACTTCCTCCAAGGTTGTGTTGGGGATGGGGAAAGGATCTCATGACATAATGCAATCAATTGCTTGGCAAGGAGGGGATATTTAATAATAATTTTTTTCCTAAAGCCATTTTGTAAAAATTAAATGGATTTTATATCAGGGAGGATTATTGTATTTCTAAATAGCAGAAAACCCAACTCAAATCGGCTAAAGGGGGGGTTGGGGGAATATGTTGGTAGAGGAAGAAGTGTGGAGAAAGGACAGTCATAGGTTCACATAGCTGAAAAGCTCAAGGTCCTGCCAGGCTCAGGTGCAGCTCAATGTCAGGAGGAGTCAGTTTCTCTACAGTCTCCACCTGGGCAGCTTCACTCTCCTGTTCCACTTAGCGGCTCAAGACTCTCCCCACATGGTGACAACAAGGCTGCAGCTGCCCAGCCTCTCATCTCTTCAAATTCAAGTCCAACAACGAGCAAGGCTCCTCTTGGGTAGCTTCTGCCGGAAGTTCTGAGATTCACTCTGACTGCGGTGGAGTAGCTTAGACCCTGTGCCCACCCCTGGGTCAATCAGTGAGGTCACCGGGAGTCAGTGCTCTGATTGGCCAGGCCTGGGAACATGCTTCACCTCCTGGGCTGACAGTGGGCAGAGGATGAAAAGCGAAGCAGAGCCCGCTGTGTCCCTCTAGCGCCGTCTATGGATGGAGCTTAACATTGCACTCACTGAAAGGAGAGATGCTTAGGGAACCCCGTAGGTATCACAGAACAGGTGTACTGAAGGGTGAATTTGGAGCTGAGAGCCAAAATACATCGGTAATTGGAACACATCCTCAGGCCTGGAGCTGGAGAGGCATTTGCCTGGCAGGAGCTGTGGTCAGACAGAAACGCACGGTTTCAGGCCAGAGCAGGGAGAAAACAGGTAATAAATCCCCTCCAACACCCATCTTCTGCCAGTGCCTCCCTTTGCAAACCCAACCAGAAGCCAGAAGGCAGGATGCCCGAGTGAGACAGTTTCCAGTGTTCAGTCCCCCGGGGCAGAGAATGGGTCTGGGGAACAAACAGGAAATGCCCAGCTCAGTAGACCCGGCCGTTATCCCCACGTTACAGGTAGGATAAGAATTTGCTAAGGTCGCACCCCACCCAGCTCCACCACGCTGACCTGGCCTGGCGCCATCCTGTGTAAGCAATAGTGAGAGGGAGTCAGGGCCGATGGGGGGTGGGGGGTGCTCTTCAAAACAGCATTCCTGGAACTCAAATGTCACTGTGGGCCCCTCCAGCAATGTCAACAAACCCGCCTCTACTTGCTCAGGAGAGGGAGAGGGGGAAAAGTATCTTTATTTCAGTCTCTCTCCAACAGGCAGCTCGGCAAGTGTTCTCATCTTCCCTGGAATCTTTGTCATTTGCATCCGGACCCGGGCTACCGTGAGGTGAAAAGTAAGTGAGCTCCGAGGTGGAGGAAGGAGGAGAGGAGGATGTCAGAGGCAACCCGCTGTGCCCAGTCAGAAAGCAAACCAAGTCAACGGTGCCTGGGATGGCTGTTGGCTGTGAGTGGTGTGTGTGGATTTTAAGCCAAAATACAATCAGCAGTTGGTCTGCACTGCAAATCTGGGGCCTGGACGATCCAGTGGAAACGGGAGTGTGCTTTTTGGATGAGCAAAGCCCCCCCCTCCAATTGTGGTCAAAAGCAGCTGGTTTGCAATGAGCCTAAGTGTGCTCTCGGCCCTCGCTATTCGAATGGCAGAGCAGGGACCAGAGGCACCCACGCCCCTGGAAGCCTGTTGGAAATGCGGGTTCCCAGGCCCCGCCCCAGATGGGGACTCCGTCTGCATTTCAGCGAGAGTCCAGACAAGTGATGTACAGGGCGAGGCTTGAGAGCCGCTGGTCTGCGCCCACACTGGCAGGCCCAGGGGCAGGCAGGGTGAAGGGTCAGGGACACTCGGCTTCTGCTGGGGTGACCAACTGTCCCGGTCCTACTGGGGCTCTCCCGGTTCGGCGCTCAGCATCCTGTGCAAACTGGAACACTTAGTCACCCCGGCCCTGGCCGCTACTCCGACCACCTTCGCCAGCTTCCGGGGCCCACGTGCAAACACGCAAAGTAAACACCTCCGCCCTCGGGCTGAAGTCTAAGGGGCCTCGGGCCACCTTGAGTCATCCATGGCCGGGCCCCAGCTTCCCTCCCCAACCTCTTCCTTCTCCACTTCTCCTTCCCCTCTTGGAAGCTCCAGGCACGTAGCGGTCTGCAACCAGGCCCTGGGCGTGCAGAGGAGAGGAGGCTCAGCCCCAGGCAAGCTGCCATCAAGGGCGTAAGACTTCATGCCCAAACCTTTCAGGTCCTCTCATGGCCAATTCGCAGAGTTCTCTTTATCTGGGATGCTCAGGGGCGCCTGGGTGGCTCCGTCAGTGAAGCGTCTGCCTACGGCTCAGGTCGTGATCTCAGGATCCTGGGATCGAGTCCTGCATCGGGCTCCCTGCTGAGCGGGGAGTCTGCTTCTCCCTCTCCCTCTGCTTCTCTCCTGGCTGGTGCTCTCTCGCGCTCTCTCTCTCTCTCTCTCTCTCTCTCTCAAATAAATAAATAAAACTTAAAAAAGAAATCTGGGATGCTCTTCCAGCCTGCCTCCTCCTCACTCCCTCCTCCCCTCCCCAACCCCACCGTGAGCAGCTGTGTCTCACCCCCCCCTCTCTGCTGCATCCCAGCACCGACCTCGGGCCTGCCAATCCAGCAAGCAGACTGTGTGCAATCAGGACTCATCACACTGAGCTGGGCTGAGATTCTTTCTGAAGGTATCCAGAAGCCACGCTCACACCAGCATCTCCTGGGGGCCTAAAAAAAAATTATTGATACTGAAGGTTCTGGTCAGGGACCACCGAGATAAATCTGCAAGGAACCCCCGACCCCCATTCCTATCCCAAAGGTCTCAGGGAACTGGGCAGGGGTTGGAAACTCAAATGTAAAACTATAGGGCTCAGACCAACAACTTGCATGTGGAAATTGGGAGGCGTATAAGATGACAGAGGGTGGCAGGGTGGTGGAGTACACGACCCACTCAAAGGCCGCCAATATGGCAGCCCAAGCAAGGCACGGTCAATGACTGGTATTGAAAGTGGTTGAGAGGGAGCAACTTCCCCTCTCTCAGACTTAGTTTCCTCATCTGTAAAATGGGCACACTAATGATAATAACTATCTCACTGGGTTGTCGTGAAGATAAAATTAGTTACTGCGTATAAAGTGCTTAGAATATTGCTTGGCACATAGTAAGTATGCATTTAGTATTACTGCAATTACTATTATCTGCCAACCACAGCCTCCTGCCTGTGCACTGCCAGAAGTTGGCACCCACTGAGTAGCCAGATTTATATTAGGGTTTGCAGTAACCTTGTTTTTGTTTTGTTTTTGTTTTGTCTTCCAAACGTCCTTCCAATTTTGAGGAACCCCCAACTTCATAGGCAACAGCAGCCTCCCACCATTAGACTCACTTTCCCAGCCTCCCTTGCAGCAGGGGACAGGCACATGACAGAGGATCCACCAATCAGATGCAGCAGCCCAAGGGTGGGTGGGGAAGGGGGGTAGGCAGGGACTGTGCCTGCTCTGCACCTGGGGGGCGCCATCTTTGGCAGCAATAATGGAACCAACAGCATTCCCTTGAACTTAAAAGGCTGCAGGAACTTTGAGGAGAAGCTTTCTAAATAGGCTCAGCCATTAACACCAACACTTCTGTTACCATTTCTAGCATGAAGCATAATGGTTGGGAGCAGAGGCTCCAAGTCATTCAAATCCAGGCTCTAACTTTCTACATAGATGACCTTGGCCAAGTTACTGTTCTGATATTCAGTTTCTTCCTCTGCAAAAAGGAAGTGCTTAGCAACAGCACCAGCTTCAAAAAGCTGTTTTGAAAAATATATATAAATGTCTACGGCCATACCACCATGAACGCGCCCGATCTCGTCTGAAAAATATATATAAATATTAATTAATTAATTAATTAATTAATTAAAACTCTTTAGGGGCGCCTTGCTGGCTCAGTCGGTAGAGCATGCAAATTTTAATCTCAGGGTCGTGAGTTCAAGTGCCATGTTGGGCACGGAGCCTACCTAAAAAACAAATTAACTAACACACTAACTAAATAAAAAGCTATTTTGAAACTTAAGTAAGTAAGGGCATGTAAAATGCAGCACCTAAAACACGGGCACTTAACCATTTTGTGCCAAGGACACCTGTTCAGGACGATGGTTTTCAAGTTAGAAAATAAAATGCACAGGATTGCAATAGAAACCCATCATACTGAAATACGGTTATCAAATTATTTTTTCAAACAAATAGGTCGTTCAATAAATGAGCTTCTTTATTCACCCATTAACGAGATATAGCAGTGTTTCAAATTAAGCATAATTTGGAGATAATGTGGAACATAAACAATATTTCAAGCTATCCGTAGCAAGGGTGAAGAATTAAGAAAATATCTGGGATTTTATCAGTGATCAGTGCAGGAGGAGGAAAAAATCTTTCTCCTTCTACCCATCTAGGTTCTCAGCTGGGTTGTGTAACAAAAGATAGATTAACAAGAGAGAAAGCACGAAAATTTATTTAAAGAGCGCCTGGGTGGCTCAGTCGGTTGAGTGTCTGACTCTTGGTTTCAGCTCAGGTCATGATCTCAGGGTCATGAGATCTAGTCCCGTGTCGGGCTCCACATTCAGCGGGGAATCTGCTTGAGATCCTATCTCTCCCTCTGCCCCTCACCCCCACTCGTCTTCTCTCTCTCTCTCTTTCAAATAAATAAATAAATATTTAGAAAAAAAAGTATTTAATAAAAGTGTTATGTGACACCAGAGCCCTCATAAGACCCAAAGAACGGTGAGGCCTCAGTGCTACACGAGGTTGCACAAAGAGTAACAATTATGAAAAAGTGACTAAAATATATGGGAAGGCTAAAGGAAGATGAGTTATTTTAACAAAGTTTGTGCAGATTTTTCTTAGCCAAGACTCCCTGTCTCTGGCGACAAGAATGTTGCGTTCCTCCTGGTGCAGGGAGGAGACATCTTTCACGTGGGAGTTTATCCTCTGCTTTCAAAAAGAAGAAGGGAGGGAGGTCAGAGTGCCCTTTTTTTGCACCTGCTGTTTTTCTAGTGCCTTCAGCTCAAAATAATCAACACGTCAAAGCCGCGCCTTTGGCGGTGACATGCCTTGAATTCCTTTACGGGTCCCGAACTCCATCATGGGCCAAGTCCACGGCTGATACTACGGAGGTTCATCACTGCATGCGTGGTAGAAGAAAATGCTAACTTCGGTTAGAGGTTAGCGAAATAAAGATGGGGCTTTTCCCCCACCCAAGGTCAAGCACCATCGGAAT
This sequence comes from Potos flavus, assembly GCA_028534135.1. Taxonomy (NCBI): domain Eukaryota; kingdom Metazoa; phylum Chordata; class Mammalia; order Carnivora; family Procyonidae; genus Potos; species Potos flavus. Next base: position 112,998,450 of record CM052885.1, on the reverse strand, counting down.
TCCAGCTCTGAGCCCTTGGCCCAACACAAAGTAACACTATTAGCTAACCCCTTCGCAGCAATTAGTGGCCTCCCCGCCTCCCCTGAGGTTTAGTTGGCTTGAGTGAGTCTAAGGCATTGGCTTGGCCACTTACAAGGTGTAGGGCTTGGCGGCGTTCCTTAAGAACTCTGTGCCTCTTTTGCTCCTTTTTGATGTACCCACGGTGCTCAAAGTGTGGTCCCGGGACCTGCAGCAACAGCCTCGCCTGGGAGCCTATAAAAATGCAGATTCTCGGGCCCCGCCGAGACAAATTGCATCAGAAATTTTAGGAAATCTCCAGGTGACTGGCGGGCCCAGTAAACCTTGAGAGGCACAAAGGCCGTCTCAGCCCAAGAGGAAAGGAGGATCCACAGACTGATTTCCCCCCACCCCCAGGGGCTGTTTTTCTTTTTTTTTAATCGTAGTAAAATACACATCATGTAAGATTTACCATCGGCGACATTTAGTACATTCACAATGTCGAGCAGCCATCATTCACCATCTAGTTCCAGAACATAACAGAAACCCCATCCCCATGAAGTGTCACCCCCCCCCCCCCATTTTCTCTCCTCTCAGCCCCTGGCAAGCACTAATCTGTTTTCGGTCTCTACGGATTTGCCAACCCAGGACATCTCGCAGAAAGGCAATCACACCATATGTGGCCTTTTGCGTCCGGCCTCTTTCACTTATCATGTTTTCGAGGCGCATCCATGTTGCTACGTGTGTGAGAGCGTCCTTTCTTTTTAGGGCTGAGTAACATCCCGTCGTGTGGCTAGACCCCATTCTGTGTCTCCGCTCACCAGCCGAGGGGCGTCCGGGCTGTGGCCGGGCTCCAGCGACCGTGAAGGTGCTGCTGGGAGGCAGGCTAGCTTTGACCAGGTGATTTCCACGTGCCTGGTCACTCGCTTCTGAAGGAGGAAGCACGGCCTGGCTTCCGACTCTGCTTCTCTCTCAGGATCGGAGCGACCCCAGGCGGTGGCTTGAGCTCTTCAGCTTTCTCAACGTGGCCACTTCGCAGAGTGGATAAAACAGGAACGTGAGGTGACAGACGTCGGGTCTCCTCCCAGGCACCTGGCGACTCTCCCTGGGGCTCCCGTCTCCCCCCAGTCAAGAGACGAGTAGCAACCCTTTCCAGAGGTGGGAAACTAGTAGCATGGAGCCTGCCCTTAGCCCATGGTAGCCTTGAACTACCTGGGCTGCACGGTGTATTTGTGAGTCAGTGACTCACATTTTCAAACCTGGAGCTTTTCCATGACAATCTAGATTTCTGGCTTCTCCATGAAATTGGAACCTCTGGAAGCACCAGACTCTATTCTGGCCAAGCTGGCACCCAGGTGTGCTGAGTGACAGCCATCCCCTTTAGAGGGACGTGTGCTCTCCTTCGGGGCAGAGCCCCCACCAACAGCGGCAGACCAGTCACAGTCCGACCTCCAGCCAGAGTGTCTCTTGCTTCTCTGAAGCCTATAACGTTTCTTATAATAGAAAAGGCTTTCTCTGTGCTTATGATGCCTACCCAAAATGGAGAAATGAAAACATGACAAAAGGTTATGTGTTGCTCACCGCCCCCCCCCATCCTTATCCACTCATCTACATTCCCTGCACGATCTCTGGTTTTCATAGTAGTGGGAAGGAAGAGGGAGATGCTCGCATGCAAATAACCTTGAGGTTCCTGGACTCATAACAGGTGCTACATAAATGTCCTTTAACTTCCCTCCCGTGGAGCTCATTCGTTCTCAGACATACTAATGTAGCAGAAGCTGCCATTCATATGCTGTGTTTCTGCGCTAGATTTAGGGAGTGATGGGCTCAAGCGGAACTGCAACAGTCTGGATGCTGAAAGCTTTGTCTGTTCCTTATCCTTCAGCCCCACCTACCGGTCTTTCCAAGAACTACAGCCTTCAAGACAAGGTCAAGACTGAGTTTCCCTGAATGACCTTGCTTGTAGGGACCCAGGTTTGTAGAACTCCATAAAGAAGGTAAGAACCCTAAAATATCTATGATTCTAGGAGAAGTTCTCTCCATGGCTCCCCTTTATTCCCTATGTTCTTCTAGACCTTTCCATATCCACGGGGAGAAATCATTCAAGCTATTACACGTGTTCTGTCACACACAGGCACTCAGTGGGAGCTCTTCAGAATAGTTTTATGGTTTCGACCTCAGATTAGACATCAATCCCAAAACTTGCATAACATAAGCACAAGAGGAATACAATCTCTTCCCAGATCCTCACCTGCCTGGCTATTTCTGTCTTCAGTCCTCAAACTCCGGGAGCACCCACTCTGTAGGATTACCCTGACCTCCTTTTTGTATGAAGCCACCACCCAGCTACCCACCCAGCCAGTCCCTCTTATCACGTCACAAGGATTGATTTCCTTCATAGCTAAAATTATTTATCATTTGTTTTCTACCCGTCCATCACCTGTTGACCCCAATAGAACATAAGCATCCTTACATTTTAGTCTAATTTGCCCTCGGTGGTAGCGAGGGCATTATATTATTAATGTAAAGGTGGTCTTCCTCCCGGTAGAAAATTGAGATCTTTGCCCCAGCCGTTCCGTGTCTAGAGAGCCGTCCTAGAGAAATAAGTAGGTATCTGTGCAAGATGTTCATTGCCGCTGGAACTGGGAACCAGTTGGGGGTCCTTATCTCAGGGTCCAGACTCCCAGAGTGCCCATGGAGAGAACTTCTATATGCTGTAATCAGCTTCTCTTACACTCCTGTGTATTTTTCTTTATGCACATAAAAACACTGTTTTTTCTGAGAAGATGTCCATAGATTTCACTGAGCTGCTAGAGGGAATTATGAAAGGATGAAGACTCCTTCATCCAAAGAGACTAGTTAGGGGCCCCTGGGTGGCTCATTCGGTTAAGCGTCTGCCTTTGGCTCAGGTCATGATCCTGGGGTGCTGGGACTGAGCCCCGTGAGGGGCTCCCTACTCAATGGGGAGCCTGCTTTTCTCCCTCTCCCTCTGTCATTCCCCCCACTTGTGCTGTCTCTCTTTCTCTCAATCTCTCTCTTTCTGACAGATGAATAAATACAATCTTCAAAAAATAAACAAATAAAAGAAAAATGAGACTAAAGTGTGTTTTTTTTGTTTTAAAAAGTTGGTTTAAAGAATGTTACTTTAAAAAAAAAATCCATCATGGCACTTTTTTAAGTGATCTAGCGCCCCCTCCTGGTGGTGAAGCAGCAGCTATCCGGCCGATCCTGTGGTTCAGAAGAAGAAACCAGAAAGACAGAAGAGGTGACGTTCTGGATGGCCAGCCCCCAAGAAATGTGGCCCCGCAGTATTGAAATAGCTTGTCACGAACCCTCCCCCCATGCCTCTGTTGTTCGATGGTCATTAAGGGCTCAGTGTGGCCCAGGGGAGAAGCTGACCCAGACTCAGCCAGCCGCCCTGCCCTTACCCAGGATCCCTCTCTGGTTTCCCAGTCCGGCACTGCCCTGGACAGTGGTTTTCTCCAGGGAATGTGTGCAGGCTTGAGGAAGCCCAGAGGGTCCTCCCCACTCCAGCAAGGTTCTGGAACCCTCCAGCAAAGACACTTCAGAAGGAAAGACTCATCTTTCCTGTCCTTGTGCTCTTGATATGTCATGACATTTCCTTGGTGGGTTCACGAGACACGAATTTCTCACAGGCTCTCCAATCCCCACATCCTCTGACCTTGACCTTATCCCGCCCCTCCTCTCCTCTCTCCCCACAGTGGCACACTGGCCTCTGCCCGCCATCGCAGGGAGCTTCCTCCCACCTCAGAGCCGGTGCCCTTGCTGGGTCCTCCACCCACACTGTCACACCACTTGGTCCCTGCCTACAGGTGCCATCCCCTCCTGAAGGTCCCGGTAACACTGGCCCCCAACCCAGCTCACCCCCAGCTCTCTATGCCACTGTCCTGTTCTAGTCCCTTCCTGACATTCTCAATAGGGCCATTATTGTCTTTTTTTCCTTCCCTGTTTGTCTCCTATTTGTCTCACCAGCCGTGAGCTCTGAGGAAACAGGTGCCTACCTGACTCGCTCACTCACCCTCTCCAGCTCCTACTTTGTGTTCAATATGTCCTGGTTTCAGGAATGGACATTATGCCCTCTTCACACACAAGGAAACTCAGAGAAGGGGAGTGACTTGCCACGTAGTTAGAAGTGTCCCCCAAGGTCGTGCCTTTGACTTAAGCCACGCTGCCCGGGTCTGGCATGGCCGCGCCAGAGTTGGGTCAGGCATCCCTGGTGAAATTGCTTTTCCCTTTGGGTGGGGAGTGGGACTGTGAGTCTGGTGACATCCCGTGGGGGAGATTTAGTCATCAAGCCAGCTCCCTGGCCAGCTCCATACAATCCTCCAGCCCGTGATTCATCCCCACTGACATTTTCAAGGAATGTGTAGACACAGCATCAATGGAACTTTTCACTCACAGGCAAGAGTAATAGATTACTCATTCCCTCAGCCACCACACTGGCTAGCGAACTGCCTCCGGGAGCTGTGGACAGAAGGGGAGCCCTTCTGCATCCTCAAAACTCAGACACGTCATGTGGATTTTTTTTAAAGGGTCATCAACTCTTCCAAGCCCTTATTTAGACCCCAAGGTGGTTGCCAGGGTGACCCGATCAATCACTTGACAAATATTTATTGAGCACCTACTGTTCTAGGTGCTGGGATACAGTGGGGAACAAAACAGACACAAGTCCCCACCTTTGCAGCGCTGATGCTCTAGAGACAGATGGTAAACAAATAAACAAGGGAAGCATATGGCACCCCAGAGGGTGACACGCCATGGAGAAAAACAAAGTAGGAAAGGCCAAGAGGAGGTGCAGCTTGAAATCGCATTTCTTATTTTAAATTATTTAAATTAGCTAATTAGGGAGGACCGCCCTGAAAAACGACATGTGGGCAAAGCAGGCATAGCCTGTGCAAAGGCCCTGAGGCACACATCTGGTGTGTTGAGGCACAACAGTGAGGCGGTATGACAGGAGCTGAGTGAGCAGGAGACGTGAGGAGAGCAGATGGCAGTCCTCTGGGCAATTTGGGTTTTGCTCTAGTGAGCTGGGAGCCAGGGTCTCCTTGGACGTGCCTTAGAGCACAGGTGACAGGACAGCACGTAGGTGCTGACAGATTCCCTCTGGCTGCTGTGAGTGAGGTGGGTGAGGGGACGGCAGGGATAGCAGGGAGGCGATAGTGCCCCGGCCGGTGGAGGCAATGAGAAATGGGCAGGTTCTGGCTGTATTGTGAAGGGAGAGCCAACAGGGCATGATAACAGATGGGATGTGGGAAAAAGACACAGACGAGGGCAAGGAGGATGCCCAGCTTTGTGGCCTCAGCACCCGGAAGGGTGGTGCTGCCACTTTCAAAGCCAGGACTGCTGTGGGAGGGGCAGGTCTGGGCGATCTGTGTAGCAAACCAAGCCTCTGTGGGTCCAGAAAGCTCAAGATGATCCCAAACCAATCCCTCACAAGAACCCAAACATCAGTGCAGCACGCGGCAGAGAAAACGGGTCAAAGTGGGCGTGCAGAAGCTCCAGCGGGCATCGGCTGAGGAGCACATGGAGCTCCTAAAGCCAAGAGAAGGACGAGGCTGAGCACAAAAGCCTCCTGCTGGAGGAGGGTAGTGCGCCAAGCCCTCTCTCCCAGGCTCAGGGCCTTGATCAATCAGCTCCCTGTCCAGACGTGACAACCACAACGCCACAAAGGACGCGCCTTCCGATCTGCAGCCTCTGGTGAGCGCTCAGCTCCCTGGGGAAGGATCTCAGCAAGGAAAGAGGCAGGAACAAAAGGGGCAAGGCCCCCGAACACACCGCGTGTCTCAAAACCTGACAGTCTTCTCTCAGCAGAAACCGTCCAAGTGGCAGCTGCCCCAGCGAGCGTCTCTCACTTGGCCCAACGCGTGTGCCTCTCGGGTGACTAACGCACCCGTTAACGCCTGCGGACAAAGAGCTGAAATTGCTCAGATCACCCCTCGCTCCCGGCGACAGCAGGTGCAGTTCCTGGACGGTTTTAAATAAAGCAAGAGGTTCTGGTGCCAGGAGAGGTGAGCACTGCGGCCACTGTCAACTGTCGGCTTTTCCCGGCCGTGGTCCCCGACGGAGAGCAGCAGCAGGTACACCCCGTGCGCCCTGGGACCGGGGGGCGGAGAAGCCTGGAGAAAACTTGCACGCTTTGTCAGACCCAAGGAGGGCTAACTGGGGGGCCCGTGGGTGCGGCGAGTCCCGACACCGGGGACCGGCGGCCCTTCTGGGAGCCCAAGGATCGAAACTGACAAGGAAAGCAGGGCTCTGATTTGCGGCCAGAAGCGGCTGGAACTGCATTTCTATAGCGTATCTCCTTTGTTTCTGCCTGCCCAGCATCTGTTGCTACTTCTGCCCACAGAAACTGGATTTTTATTTGGAGATCTCTATTGGTTACGTCTTTTCATTATGCATTTTTTATGCTTTCACCTACTGGGGCCTTGCTGGCCCCCGGAGGGGCTGCCCCTCCCAAAGTTAACCAATTCCTAGAGACACTAAACAACTGTGGCCTAGAGCGCACTTTTCCTACGCAGACCAATCAATCCAGAGCCACATCCCCCGACCTTCGCCGCCGTCTGCTCTCATCCTCCAGGCCACTATCCACCTGCCCTAACCCAGGCACCAAGCAACGAGGGACAGTCCCCGTGCCCCAGAGCCCACTGAAATGATTCAAACTGGCCAATCCTAAGGCTGCTTACCCTGTCTCCCTGTTCCTTCTCCCAGAAACCACAAGAAAGGTGCCTGTCCACGTTCCCCCACCCTTTCACCCTGCCCAACCCCAGGGCTCCCCCAGGTGCCTCCCCCGTGGCACGCCCCCTCCGCTTGGGAGCTGTGGGTATAAAACCATCTCGTCAACAGCAGCCATCTCCTGATCTGCTGGTCTCCACGTCCCTGAATAATAACAAAACCTTCGTTAGAAGAGCCACCTCCCCCCACTTGAAGAGGGGTCCAAAGCTTACGCTTTACTAGCTTCCTGGCGAATCCACCACTGGTTAGGATGTTCCTTGAAATTTGATTACGGAGGACACATGATTGATTATTGGTACTGATCAGGTCTGGGTCCAGGTTGTGATGAGACTATAAGCGATCATCTTTTGGTTCCAGTAAAGCTTCACCTCTAAGAGGCAGAGTTTTGATGACAATAGTCGCTGATTTTATTGTGGCTTCCAATCCTGTCTGCAGGCTAGAATTCTCAACCACATAACAGAGAGTCTAGCTTTAAATAATCGCTCCCAGGCCCACATTGGTTCTTCTTCATTGGCTGCCCCAAATTGTATCACTATTTTTGAGGGAAGTAGTCATAAAATTGGGGGCCTGCCTGGGACTCTGCTTCCCAAAGTCAAATCTGATCAGGGAATTGAGGAAGAATGGAGATGGTTTGAAACCTACGAGCTTCTTTCCTACCATCAGAGCAGAAATAGTGGAAAAATGAAAACCGACACAGGTCACTCACCATTTTGCAACTCCCAACGAACGTATCCTCGTGGGCCATGACGGGCGGCTGACATCATAGACAGAGAGGCACCCAGACGTTCCTGGCCTCCTGCTGGCCTCCACCTATGAAGATGATTTGCCCTCCAAAGATTAGTCCTAAATCTAATTCAGCCACTAGATCTGAATACTGAGGTACAGGGAACACAGAGGATAGAGGAACATTTTAAACTATACCATGGGGCTGTAATTAGCAAAATCCAGACTGTGGGAAACTCTACAGGACACACCAGCCAGGGTATTCAACAAACATATTGCCAGGGGGAAAGAAAAGGTGGAGCCAGAAGTCTATAGATTAAAAGATACTGAAGACATATACCAACCAATTGGAATATGTGAACATTATTTAAATCTTCGTTCAACTTTCTTTAATGCTAATATTTATGAGACAACTGGAAATTCGCTTACTGAATATCCAATGATATGACTATCCAATTAATATCCAATCATAATTAGAATTATTATTTTTAAGATACAATAATGGTATTGCGGTTATCGCTTTTTTTTTAAGTCCTTAATTTCAAAAATATGGATAAAACGGTGTGGTAGGCAGAATTCGAAGATGATCCCCAATCTCTCACGCCCTTGAGTATGGGTGAGATCTGTGATATGAGGATTATCGCTCCCGCCATATGTCGCCTTATAGGCCAAAGAGACTGTTGCATTTATAAACATGTTTCCTAACCAGTTGAAGTTACCACCAAAAGGGAGGTTACCTGGGTTGGGCCTGACCTAATCAGATGAGCTCTTTAACCTATATGTGGAGGTCAGAGACAGAGTAAGTTAGAGAAAGGTGTTCCCGTTGGCCTGAAACCAAGCCAAGAGCCATGTTGTTGTGAACGTCTGTGGGAGCCACGCGGCTGGGAATGCCCGGCACAGGGGCCCCAGTCCCACAGTTTCAAGGAAATGAATTTTGCCAAGAACCAGTGACCTTCAAAGACCACTTCGAGCCCCACATGAGATTTGCAGCCCAACCAAGATCTTGACTTTGGCCTGGTGAGATTCTCACCGGAACAGTCAGCTGACCCAGACCCAGACTCCCAACCCAGGGAAAGTAGGAGATCCTAAGTGTGTGTTGTCTGAAGCTGCCAAGTACGTGGTGATTTGTTATGCGGCAATAGAAAACCCATAGAAGTAACCATGTTTGGGGTTTCCCTCGAGCTACGAAGGCAAGAGAAGGTGGTGGGGGTCTACCGTATCCTACAGGGGTATTTGAAGAGGGGGAAAGCCCTGACTGCTACTAGGAACCAAAAAAACCTACCAGAGGTAGTAAGGCCAGATCGGGACAGCCTAGAGCAGCCATCAGAAACGGAGCTAAGATAGGGGAAACCTTTAAAGCTGCAGAGAGAGAGACTCCAAATTAAGAATGAAAAGGGAATCACCCCATGAACACGTGGTTCAGATTCGAAAAGAAAACATCATAGTAAAACAATCAGAATTACTATTGGGTGAGTTTCAAGGTAACAGGGATTCAGATGAGGACACGGGACTTGCCTGTGTGCAAAGGGAAACCAGGCTCGAAAATTTTATTCAATCGCCTGGGTGACTCAGTCAGTTAGTTGTCCGGCTCTTGATTTCGGCTCAGGTCGTGATCTCAGGGTCATGATCGAGCCCCGCATGGGGATCCTCGCTCAGTGGGGAGTCTGCTGGAGGTTCTCTCTCTCCCTCTCCCTCTGCCCTTCCCCACCAAATAAATGAATAAATCTTAAAAAAAAAAAAAAAAAAGGTGATTTCAGCTAAGATGAGACGAGTTAAAGAGGAATCACAGACCAAGCTAAGGCTGGTTCAGAAGTTGGTCTGAAGGGAGAATGTCTCCCAGGGAAGACAGCCCAAGTCAAGGAGGAAAAGGGGACAAGACTTGTTTAATTGTGGATGCGCTTGGCAGACCTAGAATTAACGTCGTAACTCTCCCTCTGAGAAATCCCACAAAGAATGAAGAGAACCCAGCGGAAGAACATGGAAGAAAAACGAATGGCAGGGCCAGAAAGCAGAGGGAAAGCAAAGAAAGCCAACCCACGGGTCTAGCACACCGTGCTCGCCTTCCCTGCAGCAAGAAGGAAAAAGGACCGGCCTTGAGAAACAAAGGAGGAGTTGGCCAACCGGGACCCGCAGGCCAAATCCAGTTCTTGTCTGGCCTGCAGCTAAGAATGGTTTTTACATTTTTTTTAATGGTTGAAAATAAAAATCAAAAGGAAAATAATATTTCATGTCACATACAAATTATATGAAGTTCAAATTCCAGGGTCCATCGATAAAGTTTCATTTAAACCCAGCTAAATGCATTCATTTACATGTATTGTTTCTGGCTGCTCTTTTTTTTTTTTTAAGATTTTTTATTTATTCCTTTGACAGAGAGAGCACCCAAACAGGGTTGGGGGGGCAGCAGGCAGAGGGAGAGGGGGAAGCAGGCTCCCCACCCAGCAGGGAACCCAAGGCGGGGCTCGATCCCAGGACCCTGGAACCAGGGCCCAAGCCAAAGGCAGACACTTAACGACTGAGCCACCCAGGCGCCCTGTTTCTGGCTGCTCTCCTGTTACAGCTGCAGAGGGGCTTAGTTAGGTCAAAGGTCGTTTGGCCTGCAAAGCCAAAAATACTTACTGTCTGGTACTTTACCGAAAATGTTTGCCGATCCCTGAGTTAAACCATCAAAACTCTAAATGAGCCTTTCCTATAGGATGAGAGCAGCAGGAGAAATGCAAACTGAGCACAGGCATTCTTAAACTAGGTCCATAGATTTCTAGAAGCACCTACGGTGTCTCTGAACTTGGATCAAGAAAAAAAAATTTTTTATTCTCGCTAACCTTTAATCAACACACTATGTTTCAGTACCAGCAGATTAGCGGTACAAATAGACAAATAGAAATCATGGATATTTTTATAATGCATTACAGTTGTTGCAAGTATTTCAAAATACTGCTTCTGCTCAGAGTTAGGGTGATCGACCTTGCCATCAGATTGTTACTCAATGCATCAATAACACAAAAACACAAGAAGCACAAATACTCCCACCTCACAAATTTGTTTCTATAAAAACTTAACTGTATTTCACTGTAAGCCATACAGAGGCTTACAGAGGAAGTCAATTGGATATTCTGAGAAGGGATTCATGGGCAGCCCTAAACTGCCAAAAGCACCGGGGCGCTCCCCCCAAAATTAAAAACCCCTGTTAGCAGAGTGTAACCCACTCCTGCAGAAAAAAGGGGAGACTGGAATATTCTCCTGTGGATGAAAAGCCAGACTTTAACATAGGTTCTCACCAAAAACTCATTCCTGCTTTCCATAAGGGCTCTGGAAACACAAGGCTCAAAGAGGAAACAAACATAAAAAGGCTTTAGACCAGCTCAGACTGTGTGGATTCAAATCCTGTCTTTAACGTTACCTTCCAGTCATGCAGTCTGGGACCCAGTTAGCTCTGTACTGCAGTTTCATTCCCAGCAAAACTGGAATAAGAACACTCTGCCTAATGAGTTCTTGTGAAAATCAGATATGTAAATAAGTATAAGGCACTTAGGCCTGTGCCAGACACGGTGACCTGAACCGGATCCTTATTTGCTGTAAATGATTATCCTAAGTAGGAAGGAAAAGACCTCAGATAAGATCCTCATATCTTAAAACTTGGCAAAAAAAGTTAGAAACATCTTAAGGGCTACTCTCCGAGGAAGGAGTCACATGAGCCGGTGGATTTCCGCCCCCCCCCCCCATATGATAAATGGCTAGTGCCAAGAGTAACTTTTTGATGGGAGATTCCTCCCAATTAAAGGATTGGCAGATTACAGCCCATCACCCGGTTTTGTAAATAAAGTTTTATTGCAACACACTCATACCCTTTGGCCGAACACTGTACGCAGCTGCTTTCCCGTTGCAATGGCCAAGCTGAGTAGTCGCAAGGGAGACCATATGTCTTGCAAAGCCAAAAATATTTACTTTCTGGCCCTTTACAGAACAAGCTTTCTGATTCTCTTTACAACTGAATTTACGTTTCCTAGCTGTGGGTGTATAGAAATTCGGCCCCGCTGCATTGCATCCTGAGGAAGCTGGTATTTTCTTTCTTGCCATCAGCAATAATAACGTGGGCCTGGGTGACACCAGGATGTGGGCTGTGGCACAATTATTTGGCTTGAAGAGCTACTCAGAGTGGGAATTGGCTTCCTCAGAAAATGTTGTGGGCGTGGGGCTGGTGCTGCCATTTGCTGGTTTCACTTTCCCTCTTTCTGACCTTGAAACAAGGGCCCCGCGAGACTAATTCAACCTCTGAGATCCTTCCGGGAACTGCACTTGTTCAGGAGGCAATAGCCCAGACCGCAGCTCCTGAAGCACCCCCGGCTCTACCTGCCATAGTAATGAGACCCCCTGTGGCTGAGACTGAGCCAAGTAAGAAACGAGGGAAAATGAATTTGGAGCCTAATTGCTTTGGTCTTACAACTTCTAAGGCAAGTGGATTGGAGCTCAGCCTTTAATTCCTTTGGACTTCAATTTATTTGCACTTTCAGTTACAAGGAATCTTTGGACATTCATTCATCCCAGGGAACATAATAAAGACTTTATCTTCAAATGTGGGGGAACATACTGTTGGCTTTTATTCTGGGAGTATATATAATCTCATTACTGAACCTTCAATGAGCCACATTGGATAACAAGGCTGGACATAATTTGAGATAGGAAAATAAATAAGGAATTCATTTTCGGTGAGGAGTACTGAGTAGGCTTTGTGTGGTTTTAAAGACCATGGTTTTCCCAGCCCACTGCTGAGCCAGCCAGTCCAGGAGGATCCTCAAGGAGCACTCGCTGATGTTGGGGTTCAAGAAGGCAGGACCGGTCAGAGAGACTGTTATCCCCCCATGGGGACAGCCCTGCCCTGGTTGTCCACAGGCTTGACAGTTATGCTTAATGGGTCAACACAACCAAAGGCAGGAAAATGTAGGAGGACAATGATTTCCCATGCTTCCTGCTTCCTTGGTTCAGTGGGGCTCAAACTCGGCTACAGATGCAAATCATCTGGGATCGCAGGGTTGCCAGATTTAGCAAATAAAAGTACGAGACGCCTAGTTAACTTTGCATTTCAATGAACAACACATGCGTTTGTATTCTAAGTCTGTCCCACGTGATCTTGGGATATACTTGAACTAAAGAAATGTTATATGTTGGGGCGCCTGGGTGGCTCAGTCGGTGAACCTTCTGCCTTCAGCTCAGGTCATGATCCTGGGGTCCTGGGATCGAGCCCCATGTCGGGAGCCTGCTTGTCCTTCTCCCTCTGATGCTCTTCCTGCTTACGTGCTTTCTCTGTGTCAAATAAATAAATATAACCTTAAAAAAAATGTATGTGTTGCTTACCTGAAAGTTAACTGGGCATCCTGTGGTTTTTCTGACAACCCTGGGAGGGGAGAATTAAAAAAAAAAAATCAATGCCTGACCCCCTTAAATTCCGGCTTCACTGGGCTCGAATGCTGCCTCCGAGCTCCCCTCTGTCTTCCCTTGACCTTCACTTACCCTCTCACACCCACGGTGCAGGGGAGGGGGGATGACTGACCCAGCTGGTGAGTGGCAGAGGGGCAGGGGGGCGGAATACTGGGCATATATGCCTTGGCCCCTTCCTGTCTCCTCCTTTTGAGATTGGTGGGGGGTGGGGGGGTGCTTTGTCCCCCCGGGGGCAGGCAGCCGCTGGCAAGGTAAGGGCATGGCCAGAACAGCAGATTAGCAAGTATGGTGACACCTTAGCACAGTCCCCAAGCAGCTTTTTGAGTTATAAAGGTGGAAGTGTCACCTTTGTTTACCTAAACCCCGTGCCTCTTTCCCGCATGGGGCAAGATTTGAATCGTTTTTGAACATCCGTGGGGATGAAAAGGACGTTAGGAATTGATACACACACACACCCAGCCCCCACGACCTCAGCCACTGCCATCTCCTCTCCTCTCCTCTCGAGCGTGGCTAATTCATACCCATTCTTTGTGTCTCAATTTAAAGGACCTTCCCCCCCAAGAAGCCTTCCCCAAACTAAGGCAGGTCCCCAGGCTGTATGTTTTCATAAAACCCTCTGAGTTTTGGGGTTTTTTTTTCCTGGTACATATTAAAACTGTCATTGACTGAAGTAGGATTTCTCAACCTTGACACTACTGAAATTTGGGGTCAGATAAATCTTTGCTGTGAGTCTGTCCTGTGCAGGATAGGATATTTAGAAGCATCTTGACCTCTATTCACTGGGTGCCAATAACCCACTCCCCTGCCCATCCCCAGCTGTGATGTCACCAAATATCTCACGCATGGTAATTGTGCTCAAGGCCAGCCACAGCGGCGGTCACGGAGTCCCACCCACGGTCTCAGGCTCTGTCGTCTCCATCAGGAACTTCTCAGCGGTGTTTGAATAAGGGGCCCTGTAAATTATGTGGCTGGTTCTAGTTGTGTGCCTGGGTTTTTTTGTTTTGGGGGTTTGTTTTTTTTTTAATGCTTCTCTCCCACTACAGCATGAGCTTTGGGAGTGAAGATTATGTCTACCTTATTTATTGCTGTACCCCAGTGCTGACACAGAGAAAGTGCTAAAAAAATTTTTTTTGAAGAAGAAGACAAGGAGCAAGGCAGAAACTGAATGGAGGCCCTGCAGCCTCTCCTGGCTGAGGAACAGAAGGGAAGTATAACCTCGGCCAACCCGCTTAAGTTGCTCTATTCAATAGCCTTCCTTCCCAAGGCTGCCGGAACATTCTTCCAAACTCCTCATGCGTGTCGAGTGGCAAGCGTACCCTGTGTGGTCTGTAGGTCTTTCACGTGGCCCTCCATATGTCATGTCTGCCGGACTGAGCAGTCATCCCCAGATGTAAGAGGGCAGGGCCGAGGCGAGAGTCCTAACGCTAAATTTCTAAACTCTGCCCGTTCAAAGCAGGCTTTCGCTTCACATTAATTCTGGCCAGTTTAGCTTGTGCCCCCCCATCCAAAAATCTGGGTCCCCCAGGTTGCAATTCTTAGAGCCAGAGGAGCTAAAGACAGCAGGCCCTGGCTAGACGAGTATGGCTAGCACCAGAAAAAGGCTGCTGATGGCAAGTCTACTTAAAAGGGAGACCCACATTTCAGAGTAAATTGTGGAGGGGAAGAAATTGGACTGGGGCTTTATTTTGAAAAATGAAAGCAAAATTTATTTAAAAAAAATAAATCTATTTATGTTCGTAGCAGCTCTCTGCATAACCGCCCCAGACTGGAAATAACCCGATAAAGGATTAAATGAGCCGCTATATCCCGGGCACCATGGACCCCACTCAGCAATAAAAAGGATCCTCGGAACAACTTGGATGGGGGTTCTGGCAGTTTCCTAGGACGGCTGTAACCAATTATCATGAATTTAGTGGTTTTAAAAAGGGATTTTATCCTCGTAGCTCTGGAGGCCCGAAATGCAGTAGAAGGTGTGGGCAGGGTGAGTTCCTACCGGAGGCTCTGAGGGAGAACCTGTCCCAGGCCTGTGTCCCAGCTTCTGGTGGCTGCCAGCGACTCAGCGTTCTTCACCTTGTGGCGGCATCATGCCAATCTCTGCTTCCCCTCCACGTGGCCTTCCCTTCCGTGTGTCTCTGTGTCTCACGTCTCCCTCCCTTTGCTCTTCTAAGGACACCAGTCATAGGACTTAGGGCCCAACATTTATCCGGCATAATTTCATCCCAAGATCCTTAAGCTAATGCCTTCTGCCAAGATTCCATGTCCACATACAAGGTCACATTCACAGGTTCCGAGGCACATAGTAAGCTCTTGATTATTTGTTAAATGTATTTGTACAAAGATACAAACATCAAGATATTCTTGAAAGCACTATTACTAATAGCAAAAAGACTGTAAAAATCCTGAATGTCCTTCAAGTGGGGGAACTGGTTAAAGAAACCCCAGGGCATGTATATGATGGTGTTCTAAATGGTGGCTAAACAGCATGAGGCTGGTCTATGTCAACGGAGAGCACAGTGGCCAATATAGAAATACTTAAAAAAAAAAAACAACAAAGTACAGGGGCCCCTGGGTGTTTCAGTTGGTTGAGCGTCCAAATCTTGATTTTGGCTCAGGTCATGATCTCAGGGTCTTGTGATCGAGCCCTGCATTGGGCTCTGTGCTGGGCATGGAGCCTGCTTGATATTCTCTCTCTCCCTCTCCTTCTGCCTCTTCCCTCCCCGGGTGTGCTCTCTCTCTCTAAAGAAAAAAACAAACAAACCAAAAACCAAAGTATACAGGGGCGCCTGGTGGATCAGTCCGTTAAGTGTCTGCCTTCAGCTCAGATCATGATCTCAGGATCCTGGGATCAAGTCCCACATCAGGCTCCTTGCTCAGCAGGGAGCCTGCTTCTCCCTCTGCCTGCTGCTCCCCTGCCTATGTTCTCTCTGACAAATAAATAAAATGTTTTTTAAAAAAAACAGAGGCTTTATCCAGTCTACAGGTACGTTTCAACTGGTAAAATGGTTTTGGAATTTTAAAATTCATCTTCAGCATTTTATTTTTTTAATATTTATTTTAGAGAGAGAGAGAGAGCAAGCAGGAGGGTCAGGGAGAGGGAGAGAGAATCTTAAGCAGACTCCATACTAAGCACAGAGCCCGAGGCAGGGCTTGATCTCGCAACCCTGAGATCATGACCCGAGCCCAAACCAAAAGTCCGATGCTTAACTGACTGTGCCACCCAGGCACCCTTTCGACATTTTAAAATCAGAAGATTTCACAGAAAACTCCAAAGATCAGATTCCAGATCTACAAATGTCCAGATGTTTCCTTAATACAAAAAGATTTGGATATATCCTCCCCACATTCCTGCATGGCAAAGTGGGCTAAAGCTATATCGTGGCTTTAGATGTGCTGTGCGCTCCTAGCCCACCACGCTCCCTTGCTGGCTGCCCTTCCTCATGTCTTTGTTCGGCTAGCTCCTGCATGTACTGAATTTGCAAATCCCTTTAAGCTCTGTGCAAAATAGATATTTAACTATTGTTCATTATGTCAAATGAAACTTGTGATCTTAAAAGTCCTATTTTCCTCCACAGCTCTCAACACTACCAAAAGGATTCTTACATTAACATAAATTTGAAGCTGTCATCCCGGCTGTACAAAGGTACCTCTTTAATTATCTTAGGACCTAAGATCTATGACACCCTTGGCACTCAACCGTGAAACTAATGGTGTGTGTGTTCCTAAAAAGCTATACATTTGATGGAGAGATGGCTTGACTAGAGTGGCAGCCGTGGAGATGGTGAGAAGGCAACAGATTTGAACTGTATTTGATAGAAGAAATTGTCTAGAAGGGCAGGTTCTTCAAAAACTGCAGGGGAAGCTAGGAAGGTGTATTTTCAGCCCTGCCAGTGAGGAGGAAGGTGGGAATGGGGAGGCTGTTAGGTAGACAAGTCGGAGTTTACCCCCAAGGGATGATTAAGTCAAGATTCTAAATACTACTTCCTTTTGTTCCTACATAAAGCAAACCTTGCTTAGGAGTTTTACTGTACTTAAGAGTGCCCTGTTTCAACTCATCTGAACTTTGGGCTGCTAAATTCTGTTTCGTTTCTGGTCTCCCTCATCTAGAAGCATAGGGGAAAGAAAACACTGTTCATTTAAAAATATGCCCAAAACATCTTCCATCTATGTCACCCTTCTCTGGCACCTTGGTTAAAAAGGGAAATTTTAAGTCATAAAACTTTTCTCTTTCCTTACCTTTAGCACCCTGTCCAACAAATGACATTAAGAATAAGGAATGAAACACCTAAACAATTCACGATTCATTGTTGTAGCTTTGTACATTCTGA
>CM052885.1:112916601-112980716 GCA_028534135.1 Potos flavus | reverse complement strand
ATTCTGCTTTCTGTCCCCAGAGCCGTGACTGAGGTGCTGGGCTTCTGGGAGCACAGTAAGGCTGTGCTAGCAGTTTCCTCTAGAGCTAGATGGGGCAGCATAGCAGAGAAAGCATTCTGAGGTCAGTTCTGTGCATGCTTTGGGGCATCACTCTTGGAATTACAGCTTTAAGGCTGTCCCCAAAATTCTTGGAAGCACCTCATCTCACTTTAATAAGCCCCTTTCCCACTTAAGCAGCCAGAGTCATCTTCTGTTGCCTGTCCTATTGAGAACCAAGTTTGCAGGAACTACCAAAACTGTTAAACTTTAGGATACCATTCCTTAGAATAGTTAATTGTTCCCACGTCTGTCCTCTGTATTGTTTTTTGGTATGTATCTGGAGCAGCTTTTGTCCTGGAAGTAAGAAGCTAAGACACAGGCCAGCCATCTTTACTCTCCTCTCCTGGTCTCGGTCATTTATTTCCACAACTCCTTGGGAAAAACAGTCACAAGAAACCTGCTCAGTCTTTACAACAAAGGTTGAGGCATACCCATTCAAAACATGGGTTACAATATTTCCCAGTTAAAAGGTAAGGACTGTCGTAATTTTGAATTTGATTGTTAAATAAAACCATCCTTTTATGATAAAAATGAGTCTATATCGGAGGTTACAAATTGAGTAAATCCAACCTGCAAGGGTTTTGTCTCGTCCACGAGCCGCTAAACTTAAAAAAAATTGTAGCCAGAGATACAAAGATTTGACATTTACATCTGTGATTTCTGAGGATTATAGACCTGGATGCAACAATCAGCTGAAGACTGGAGGCCCGTTTGACACGGTAGGTATTCTTCAATTTGTCATGGGTATCGACCAAATCTTTGCTTTTAATTTTGTACAGAAGTTACGCAAACCTGCCATTTTATGAAAATTTTGTTTAATCAGTAAACCTAAAAACACTTACATTTTGTACTACTATAAAATATGGGAGTAAAATAGATTGAGTCAAAATAGAAAAGGCAAATCGAAGGGGAGAAAATAGTAGTAGTTTGATGGGTGTCAAGGTTCAGCCATGGGGGATGGGGGATTCTGGGATCTGATGTACACCACGTGCATGTGGTTGGCAATACCGTATCGTACACCTGGAAGTTACTGAGAGGGGAAATTGTGTGTGTGTGTGTTTTGCCACCAAAGAGAATCAATGTAATCCACTTCATTAACCAAAGAGAAAAAAGCAGCACATAATAATGCAGAAAAAGCATTTGATGAATTCAACGAAAACTTAGCAAACTATAAAAGGAAGGAAATTTCTTTAATCTGATAAAAGGCAATAGCTACAGTAAAGCAATAACAAGTACTATTGGTCAAATAGTTTTTCACCTGAGATCGTGAGGGAAATAACAATGCTCACTATTCCACTTTAATTCAATATTGTATTTGGTGTACTTGGCCAGTAAAGCAAGAAAAAAAAAAAAAAAAACAGATTGGGTAAGGAATAAAGGGCAGCAGAGGGCAGAAGGTTGGGATTTAGGCTTGAAGATTCCAAAGCAAGCCAAACCACAGTATAAAGTGTGTACAATACTGTAAGAATTTTTTTTTTAATCAGCAGTTTATAAGAGAAACTGATAGACTACAAAGGTGGTTTCCTTTATCTTACTAAATATCTCACTTTGATATTCAAATATTTAATAGAATGACCCTTTCCCAGATGATTAAAATAATTTACATTTTAAACATTTCTGTAGAATATATTCTATCATTTGAAAGAGAAGACCAAACAATGTTTTAGCAAACAATAAACTGACCTCAAGTATATCATCTGTGATCAATTCGGGGAGACTAAGTTTACCACACTTTTCCAAGCATTAAAATAGATAATTTAAAGTACTTTTTGATTGGGGGAGGTGGGAAAAAAGCAGAACAGAGAAATGATCTGTCAAAACACAAAATCCTGTCACTTTACATTGTAATTCACATGTTCAAGACATCTCCCAAGTGCTGAAAACACAAGACAGTTCTCAGAAACAGTATTATAACCCATTAAGAAGAACAGCATCCAATACATTACAAAAAAGCCCCTTATAAAAAAAAAAAGGGGGCGGCGCATGTATTCAGTTACTGGACAATCCCAGTTTCTCCCATGCATTTCCGGAAGAAAATGCAAATAAAAGTATCTTTTGGGTAACATGGCAAGCCACATCTGCCTCAGGTCAGACTCTCCCATCTGTCTCAGTACTGCGGAAATGCTCCATCGATTTTGGCAGCCCAGGCCATGAGGCCCCCCACAACATCTTGAACCGTTAAAGATTCTAACTCCTGGACGGCTGTCAAGGACTGCAGGATCTTCACGGCTTTCTGGGAGTCATTGCCCAGTTTGCAAATCACATAAACTGGGAAAGCTGCCCCTTCCTGTGTGCCCTGCTTCCCTTCCCGGATTGCTTCTCCTAGGAGTTCCAAGCTCTCCGCATCCCTCCGTTCCAAATGTTTCAAAGGGATGTGTAGGGCATGAGGCAAACGACAGATGTCCACCTCCACTTGAGGCCTGACGTCCAGCAACAGGTGGGGTGAGCCTGAATCCAGAAATCGCTTATAGTCGGTGACCGAAATTCGCTCCTCCGGGCTCAGCAACTGCAGAGAGCGGCACTTCTCAGTGGCTGAGGAGCCACAGAAGGCTTCATAGTCCTGCAGGTCAGTCACAGTGGGCCGCTCGCCGCAAGCTGCACAATCAGGCCTGCGGCTCCGAAGCTGAATACAACGAAACTGTCCTCTCAGGGCATCAAACATCAACAGTCTGCGACAGTAAGACGGACCCAGACCTGCTACGATCTTCAACACTTCCAGCGCCTGCAGACAGCCCAGGACCCCAGTTACGACACCAAGCACCCCGCCATCCGCGCAGTTGGTCACTGTCTCCGCTGGAGGTGGTTGGGGGAATATGCAGCGATAGCAAGGCCCGCCGTCAAAGTGGTACACTGTGATTTGGCCCTCAAAGCGCAGGGCGCTGGCCGACACGAGAGGCCGGCCGGCTAGCACACACGCGTCATTAACCAGGTAGCGAGTGGGCACGTTGTCAGAGCAGTCGGCCACCACGTCATAGCGGCGGATTAAGTCTAGCGCCGTGGCTGCCGTAAGCGCCTGAGCATAGGGCACGCACTCCACCGCAGAATTGAGGCGGCGCAGCGAGGCGGCGGCCGAAAAAACCTTGGCTTGGCCTGCCAGCGCCTCGCCATGAAGCACCTGGCGAGCCAAATTGCTCACTTCTACCACGTCGTAGTCCACAAGGCCAAGGCGGCCCACGCCAGCCGCTGCCAGGTACTGCGCCAGTGGGCAGCCGAGCCCACCGCAGCCCACGACTAGCACGGACGCGGTGGCCAAGCGCAGCTGGCCGTGCACGCCCAGCTCAGGCAGCACTAGCTGCCGGCTGTAACGCAAAATCTCATCTCGAGAAAGGGCGGCCTTCGGCGGCAGGGGCGACACCGGAACCAACCGCTCTGGCTCCTGCTCGGCCAAAAGAGCCGCCGCCAGCCTCTGCTTCAGAGAACTTAGCTCTTCCTCACGCCGAGCAACTTCAGCCTGCAAGGTGAGCACCTCCTCCCTGGAACCCATGGCGCCACTCTCGGAAACTGTCTTGAAAGGCATTTCCTTTTCCGGCTTAGCGTCTCCTAGCGACTGGAATAAACTAAAAAAATTTTTACGGAGCATAGGAAAAAGGGATAAGTAGACATGTACTTCCGGGAGAAACCCTCATATTCAACTTTAAAGAGTCATAGTTCCTGGATATTTCCAGGAACCACGAAGAGAGCCTTAGGAGAACTAGACCCCAACCACATAGCCTGTCCCCCCCTTCTCGAATTTGGTACGGTCTGACCCGTCCCCTTCCCGCGGCGCGTTGACGTCATTCCGTTTCCGGCGTCTCACGCAGTTCCGCCATGGCCTCCGAGGAAGCGAGCGATAGTCCTCGTAGGACTCGGCGGGAGCCGGAGGGGCGCGCCCCGGGACAGGACAAGTATTCGGTGCTTTTGCCCACCTACAACGAGCGCGAGAACCTACCGCTCATCGTATGGCTGCTGGTGAAAAGCTTCTGCGAGAGGTAACGTGCCCGGCCGCCCTCCCTGAGGAATGAGATGAGCTGGCTTCGCCGGCCTGGGTGTCGGCAGTTGGCTGCGCGAGGCGGCCCTGCGCGGCCTTCCTTCGGCTCTTGAGGGAAGCCTTGGGGAGAGGGCCACCCTTGGAGAAAGCAGAGGCGGATACTTCTGGGATTCGCTCCGTGTCTTGGGTTCTCATTCCTGCCCTTGGGTTTTGTGAGACATTCTCTTATTGTACACTCCCACCACCTCTTTTCCTCCTTTCCCCCCGCCCCCGGCTGTCTTTTTTTTTTTTTTTTTTTTTAAGTAGAGTTGGGCACCCTTTCACTTGAACCGAGGTTTAGAGCTTGACCTCACTCCTACTTCTAGATGGTCAGGATGCGGCAGGAAGCGGGAGTCTAAATGAGCACGCTCACTCCCGCCCCCGTGCTGAGTGCTTATGTAAGCATGAGGTTTGATCTCTGTGGGTTAGGGAGCTGCTGCTGAGCCGAGCAACTTCGTTGGTCACTAGTGGACTTTTGATGTGGTTGTTAGAAACTAGGGCTTTTCGAGTTTGAATTTGGAAGTGTTATACAATATTTTTAAAATTTCGGAATATCCTGGTATCTGTACGAAGGTATTTGTTTTAGGGTTATACTAATGGGATCATGTATAGATCTCTGAAGATCTTTTCAGATCAACATATACCAACTTAGAAAAGTATTTTTTTTAATTCGATAATATTCCATATGACTTAAAATTTGACTAACCGGGTCATCCAGTGAACACAGATTATTTCTAGAGCCTTTTTTTTCTTTTTTGACTTGCTTTACAAACGAAGACAGACTTTGTTCACCCCATATTTTCTACCATTTAGAAAAGTGCTGGACACAATGAATGCTCCTTTGGAAGAATGTTGCAACAAACACTCATACTTTTACTAGTGTACTGGGGATAAAGTCTTCAGGATGGAATTCCTGGGTCAACAGATATGCTTAAAATTGACAGTTATTACCAAAATGCTCGCAATATATATGTATATATATAGAACTGCTTTAGGACTGGCATTATTCCGAGAGTGCTTGTTTCCCCACCAACGAGCCAACCCGGGCTTTAGTAAATTTACATTTTTGGAAATACTAATTGGTGAAAACCATTGCTGTTTTGACTGTAATTCTTTGAATGACATAGCTATCATAATGTGCGTGGCTCCTCACAGTTGTTTTTTAAATTCATATCTTTTTCCTCTTTTATTTAGTTATCTTATTTTGGTTTTTGTAAGCACTTTCCACATGAGAGAAATTGTTATAAGGTCGATCTTGTTTAGTTTGTCTTCTGAGTCTGAAATACTTTTTTGCTTTAATCAGAGTGAAGTTTCAAGAAGGAAACAATGATTTTCTTTTCAGATGTGGTCAGATTAAAGGCAGTTTAGCTGGATTCCTTTAAACTACCTTACCCTCAGTTGTTCTGGGCACATTGAAGTGAGAGAAAGTATAATTTGGTAATGAATGACTTCATTTGTTTATGAAGTATATCTCTTTCAGCATATCAACTAGAATCAACATCTTACATATTTTGGCTTGTAAAGCAATTGCCCAAATTAAAGCACTGCGGGAAGCTGAAGTCTAGTATTTCCTCTTAACAGATAGGCTGTTTAACTTTCTTCTTAGTTTGCTGGGGCTGACTTTTTTAAGCCTTTAACAGTGGAATGTGTTTTCTGGTTGATTTCCTTATATTTGTTTTTAGTGTGAACAAAGAGGAAACAGTGTTGTAGGGGAGTTTTGCTGTGCTTTCCTTTACTTTCCGCTTAAGTTTCCTGATAAAATTATAAAAAAAAATCTAAAATGAGGTGGGGGAAAACATAGTGATAACATGTACAACCAAGTATTGTGTTGGCTTATTTTTAAACTACAACAGTAACAAAGTTAATGGAGAGCCAATAGAGAGATGTTCACTTTGAAGCACATTGAAATCTTATGTAATTCTCTGTGCTTTTTGTATTTAATAGTGTGAGGTAGTGGGTACAACTGTTTGAAATAGTGGTGTAAGAGATTATGTCGCCATTTTAAAGAGAGTTTTTTAACGGATGAAATGAAATCATATTTGTTCCTTATGTTATTTAAATGTACTTGGAATTAAATTTAAAAGAATATTCACTCAGCAATTCAGTCAACCTGAGATATCTTTTAAATGTACTTTTGAAAAAAAATGTACTTTTGAAATATTTTTTGTAACCAAGATTTGATATTAAGGTCCTACAATTCCATTTCCAAAGTAGGTAAGTAAAATTTTATGATATCTTATCATATAGAATACATAATTGCTGTGATTTTTTAAATTAAAGAGTACGTTTTCTGTGTGAGAATTTTTTAACAACTCAAGACTTCATTACAGCATTTTTCAGCAACATGCTGAGTTTGGAGATGAAGTACTAAATGACATTTATTTCATTTGGTAATTGAAGTTTCCCTTAGTGATTAATATTACAATAAATTCCCACTTATACTGGTGAGGAATTAGTAATTTTAAAATTATTTTTTTATTTGAGAATACTGTCTCCAAACAATACAAACTTTCATTTTGTTTTTTATTTTAGTGGAATCAATTACGAAATTATAATCATAGATGATGGAAGCCCAGATGGAACGAGGGACATTGCTGAACAGTTGGAGAAGATCTATGGGTCAGACAAAATTGTAAGTCATGTGAACATTTTTCTGTCCTATCACTTGTGTTTGTTTAGGGAAAAGATGAGATATGACAATGCTTAAATTCAGTCTATTTTTCTAGAAACTGAAATGATAAAAAGCATCTTATACACTTGGGATTCAGATGCATTTTCACTGTGCTTGAGGTTATACATGCCTTTGATATGTTGGATCAGTGGTAATTGTACAGCAAGGGGCGCCTGGGTGGCTCAGTTGGTTAAGCGGCTGCCTTTGGCTCAGGTCATGATCCCAGGGCTCTGGGATAGAGCCCTGCGTCGGCCTCCTTGCTCAGTGGAAAGTCTGCTTCTCCTTCTGCCTGCATTCTGTCTCTCTCAAATAAATAAATAAAATCTTAAAAAAAAAAAAAGTAATTGTTAAAAAGTTAATAGTTAGCCTTTGGATAAACTCTGTTTTTACAACTTACCCTGCAGATGAGTTCTCTTGAAGGGCAAAATTAAAGCATGATACTGAATTGACAAGGAATATTATGGAACTAGATTGCAATTAGTAATGTATGTCTGATCTTTCTAGCTTCCTTTTTACAATTATAAAAGCTTGTAGCTGGGTGGGTGATTGTTTTCATGGAAATTTGGCATCTTTTGATTTTTCAGAGCACTTAGCATCTTTCTTTTTATCTGTAAAGCAGTCTTATGGGAGTAGATTGACTTTCTGAGTCTTAAATTTTAGATTTTCCCACTGTACTTTGAAGGGTGTTGTTTCTCTACTGGAGTAACTTAGATGTAGAATTCATTTTATAATGGTTTTATAATTTTTATTTTTGGTCACTGGTTTATTTTTATAATGGTTTGTATTTATAAATGTTTAAATATACTTGTGAGCTTAACTTTAGATAAATCTTGGGCCAAAAGCATGCAGTTAAGTCTAGATTTAATTAGAAAACACATTCTAGGCATTGGGTATTTTATAATATGTGTAGACTGGAGTTTCTCAGTCTTGGCAGCGTTGACATTTGGGACCTAATAATTCTTCGTGGGGGGTGGGGGTGGGGATTGTTGCAGGGGCCGTGTCAGTGTCCTGTATGTTAGAGGACGTTTAGCATCATCTCTGGACTCTTACCCACTAGATGCCATTTGAAGCCCCTTTCCCCAGGGTGGCAACCAAAAATGTCTCTGGGTATCATCAAATGAGCCCTTGTGGGCAAAATTATCCCCTCCTCCCAAAAGAGAACCATCAGTATAAACATAAACAAAAAAAGTCTCTTGGAGAACCTTTATTGATATTTGCATTTTAAGAAAAGGTAATTAAGTGTTATAAAAAAAAACTGTCACTGGGTACACATATTTTTGATTAATCCTGATAATGAAATAATTTCTATTCAGTTGGAGGAGATGGTGGTCGATAGGAAGAGTTTAAGGGAAATGTGTTACTCTTATACACATGGTAAATCTTTTCTGTGCTAGTTATTCTTTCCATATCACACATGGGCAACTGACATATCTATCACACCTCCAATTCTCTGAATATCTCATGATATACAGGAGGAGATTAAAACTTGACAGATTCTCAACCTTTTAGCAGTGACTTCTGATGATGTCAGGTTCATTTATTTGGCCAACAATTCCCCAGTTTTTCTTTTAGAGGTGAGCCAAGGCACTGAATCACGTTTGTTATTATATAAAATACTGTTGAATTATGTGTTGTTATTTAATCTGGAACTATCAACCTGACAATATTTAGAACACCTTTGTCATAGAACTTCATTTAGCCTTGAGGTGTAATTGATTGATATTAGAATATGTCTACTAAATTGACCTTTTCAAATTCTAAAACAACGTGGCCCTCAAAAAGTTCCATTTTTCCAACCAACCAACCGAATAAAATTCAAAATAATGAGAAAAAGATTACATTCACCGTTAGGATTTTCCTGTATTACCTGGGAAGTCCCCTGTTCCTTCATTAGTTCATGACCTTTAAATCATTTAAAATAGAAAATTGCTCTTCTCCCCCACCCCAGACAATATCAGGCCATGCCGTGGATAGCACTTGCTTTTAAGTGATGTGTGTGGTTCGCTGGGATAGAAGATGGAGACGAATTATTATTGAAGCTATTTTACAATATCTCAAAATATTCAGCACAGATGCTTTGTTTGCTAGTCTTTCAAAGTGGCTGAAATGAATGTTTTAAAAAACAAAGGAAGTTTTTTTTTTTCTTTAAACTCTGTGAGGAAACAAGAGTTTAAGGCACTTTCCAAGGTTACACAGTTAACAAACAGCAGAGGTGGGACCGTAGAAAAATTGGAGGCACATATCCTGAGCTGTTAACCATGCTTAAGGGCAGAGGGCTAGGAGATTGGGCTTCAGCCTGTCCATGTTGAGTGCTTCTGTTACATTTGCTGTGTGTCGTTTGTTTCAGCCTCCAACTAGAGTTAGTTTAAGTCACCTATGTTGTTTCATAGGTTAGTCTTTTTTACACATTGTTCTTTTAATAAAATGTAATACACATTCATTACTTTAAAAACATCTAATATAACTGTAGGATTGAAAGATTTGACTACTTTAAGAATATTGTTTATCCCTAAGTACCAAAATGTTATCTCTCACAAAAAGATCAGTACCCTGGGGCTCCTGGGTGACTCAGTTGGTTAAGCATCTGCCTTCAGCTCAGGTCATGATCCTGGGGACCTGGGGTGAGCCCTGCCTCTTGCTCCCTGCTCCAGTAGGGATCCTGCTTTTTCCTCTCCCTCTGTTGCTCCCCCTGCTTGTGCGCTTTCTTTCTTTCTCTCTCTCTCTAATAAAGAAATAAAATCTTTAAAAAAAAAAAAAAAGATCAGTACCCTGATCAAATGTACAAAAACATAATTCTCAGGGCTCCTGGGTGGCTCAGTTGGTTAAGCATCTGTCTTCAGCTCAGGTCATAGTCCCAGAGTCCTGGGATAGATCCTAACATTGGGCTCCCTACTCGGAGGGGAATCTGCTTCTCTCTCTCTCTCCCCCTCCACTTGTGTTTTCTCTTGCTCTCTCTCAAATAAATAAATAAAATCTTTAAAAAAAATAATTCATAACTATAAATGACCAAAAATAAAAAAAATAAAATGAAAAATGTGAGCCTCACATTTCAGTGAAAAAGTTGCTGATAAAACTGACGTTGCTGGAGCGCCTGGGTGGCTTAGTGGGTTAAAGCCTCTGCCTTCGGCTCAGGTCATGATCTCAGGGTCCTGGGATCTAGCCCCACATCAGGCTCTCTGCTCGGCAGGGAGCCTGCTTCCCCCTCTCTCTCTGCCTGCCTCTCTGCCTACTTGTGATCTCTCTCTCTCTCTCAAATAAATAAATAAAATCTTTAAAAAAAAAAAAACTGACGTTGCCTTTGATGAGCATTTCGTGGTCCACCTCCTAGTCCCTTCTCCAGGGGACACCCCAGTCAGCAGCTTGGTGTGGGTTGCCTCAGGCCTTTGTGCATGTATGTGTATGTGTCTACATTTGTAAAACTAGGCAATGTGGTGGTTTTGTTTTTAAACATAAATGCAATCTTCCTGTATCATTCTGTTGATTTTTTTTTTTTAAGATTTTATTTATTTATTTGACAGAGATCACAAGTAGGCAGAGGGGCAGGCAGAGAGAGAAGGGGAAGCAGGCTCCCTGCTGAGCAGAGAGCCCGATGCGGGACTCGATCCCAGGACCCTGAGATCATAACCTGAGCCAAAGGCAGAGGCTTAACCCACTGAGCCACCCAGGCGCCCCCATTCTGTTGATTTTTAACTGTAGGTGAGAGATCTTTTATCGCTAAATTATCTCATTCTTTTAACTGTTCTATAGTACTTTATCATGCAGCATGGTTTATATTTTATAAAAACTTCAGAAAAAAAGATTTTTGCAACTGAAACATGGGATTATAGAAAATCTAAGGTGTACTTTAAAAAGATTTGTTTTTTTAGGGCAGATACCAGGTCAGTATTTTGTCAGTAATCATCAGTCACAAAAATAAAACCTGATATATCTTGTTTGATTTTGTCCAGTGAATTATAATTACTATACATGATTGATTGAATGCCTAGTTCTCTTCTATATAAGAGCTCATTGAGCAGGAGTGTATTTTATCTTTGTTCATCCCCAAGACCTACAACAGTTCACATGAAGTTAAAAAAAAAGTAGTCTATCCTGGTTGAATTGAACGGAAAATACTTTGTTTAGAGATTTGCAGTCTGAGGTAGCCTGCTTATACACTGGCAAATGTAGAAGGGGTCTAGATAGGCTCGGTAGTGAGTCTATGTGAGCCCCGTACCTCAGAAACTTAGAGTCAAAATCTTGGCATTCTACTTTTTCAAAAATTTCCAGACAAGGAAAAAAGCTAAACACTAAGTCAAGGTTTGTATATGAAACAAACAAACAAACAAAAAGTAGAAAGACTAAGTGATTGACAAAAAGTAAGAAAAGAAGAAAAAATTATTTTTCTTGTTAGGCATATAACTCTAAAGTCATGTCATTGGGCCAGTAGAGAATGTAATGAGGTCTTCCAAGCATAAAGTCAGGATAAGTTGATGGAGTGATATCAGCATTTAAAATTATGCAAGGAATCCAGAGAAAGAAGCGTGCATACCTTTTCAGCCAGTGTGATTCCACTTTTGGGATACTAATTACAGAAATAACAGGACCCCTACAAAAGGATATACGTACAGGTATCTTTATTGTAGCAATATTTGTAATGGCAAATACCTGGAACCAACTTGAATGTCTTAACTAATGTATGACCATATATTGTCTGACATGTAACGTAAGCCTGTATTATTTTTGTAACTGAAAAAAATTTTAAAAAGGGGGAGGGAAAAAAATCAAGAATGTGAATAAATAATAAAGTCACAAAAGGAATTGAGAAAACAGACATGGCTATCAAATACTCGAAGAAGGTATAGGGTAAGTGAGTTAAATTCTCGGTTTTCTTAGGAGAAAGAATCAACAGCTATTGTTCAGAATGATAAAGTAATAGACATAACATTGTTTACATACTGTTTTCTGGTGAATAGCACCAGGAAAAAAAAAAAACTTAAAATTTGACCTGCGGGGTTGGGTTAAAAGAATGTTGTTTTTTCAACCTGTTAAAATATTTGATTTGTTACTAAACGCTTTTTTACTTTGGCAAAAAATGTTAAACATACTCTGTTTTAAGGTCCAATAAATGCAGCTATATTTCTATTAAAAGGGGAAGACACCTATAAAATTTTTTTTAGTAGACTATTTTTAGTATTTGTGTTAAAATGCTGTTTCTTATTCTTGCAGCTTCTAAGACCACGGGAGAAAAAGTTAGGCCTGGGTAAGTAGAACCTCTCACCCCTCATACCTGCTTCTTGGCTTGGTAAGATTATCCAGTGTGTATTTTCCGAATTTGGAACAAGGCCAAAATATAGTGACCTCCTCTGATGGTTTTTAATAATCTTGATGATGTGTATATGGTTTAACTTGAGTTGCCTCTATCAGTCAGGGTCCATTTGGGAAAACAGAAACCACTGTCAGCCTTTCGGTATAGGGAATTTAATACACAGAATCTGGTTACATAGGCGAAGGAATGCTGAGAGGCCAAATGGAATGGAACAGTGGGGCTACTCAAACTAGTAACGGCGAGAGGTTGCTACCACACCTAGAATGGAGCAATAATAGGAGGAGATGGTGTTTTTGGAGCCCAGGAACCCAGGCTATTTAGAAGGGGCTAGAATGATGAAGTGGGGGATACCTGGCAGGAGCTAGAGCCGTGGAGGATACCCAGTCAGTGCTGGGAGGCAGAGTAGGAGGGGGGACACGCTAATACTTTTCCTTTTCTCTCTCCTGGAAACTATCCCTCCTGCCCCCCAAAGCTGTCTGACAGCCAGTTGAGGAGAGTACCTGGAAACTACAGTTCCATGCAATGTAGAACAGGGAAGGGCAGGGCCAGAGGAGGGATCTGAGGGCAAATGTTTGGGACCAGCATGCTGCGTTAGCTATAAATTTTTGAACAGTTCTTTATAAGTAGTAAAAAGTTACTCTTTGTTTTTAAAAAAGAAAACTTTTCTAGCTTTTAAGCGTAGGGGGGGTTATAGAAAATCTCAGATAAACTTAATCATTCTGAGACGAGTATCTCAGTACCTTTACTTCTGTTGCTGGTTACAGTTGCTTATGTTGAGAATTGGTATAATTTTACTGAAAAATTGGGAGAGTATGGAGGAAGCGCAGTTCTTAAAAATTGAGTATTTGCTATTTTGAAGACCATAAGTTCTCTGGCATTATCAAGTGTTCTGAATATCTGAACCCAGAGGTTCTTTGGGATTGAAATAATGGAAACTGCCACAAAAGCAACCAGGAATTCCTGACAAGTCAGTGGAGATCCAAAAAGCTATGATCCTCACTTTTTAGCAAAAGAAGTCAGACGAGCTCAGCCTTGCTATTAAGACACTGTGGGGGTTTGGAACTAGGGAATGTGGGAAACCCCAAATCCCCACTTACCCTTACCTGTCAGGTCTCTAGGGAACTTTTAGGCATGAAGGGGGCTAAGTAATTGCTGGCTCTGTCTTTGACCCCAAATACTAGACCCCTCTAGTGTACTAGGCTTACAGTGGAGACTACGCTCGGGATAGCTTTTATAGAAATGGGCCAGGAGTGATGGGAAGAGCAGAAGCAGGGAAACACTTTTAGGTAGAGAGCTGAGCATCAGAAAGTGGTACCTGGGACTAAGGTGAAGTGGCAGATGAAAGAATGGAATGAAGAGATGTTTTTGATTGAGAATAAATAGGATTTATTTATAGCTTAGTATCACCTTTGTAGGACTGATGTATGCTTTTCAGGTGCTTAATTCACGTATATATTTAAGCATTTCTGATGGCTTGCTTTAGTGGATATATTTTCATTTTTAGGAACTGCATATATTCACGGAATGAAACATGCCACAGGAAACTACATAATTATTATGGACGCTGATCTCTCACACCATGTAAGTGGTATCTTTCTTTATTAGCTATTCATGATAGTCTAAGCCTATTTTACTAACTTAATGTTTATTTTTTCTAAATTTCAGCCAAAATTTATTCCTGAATTCATTAGGTAGGTATTTTTAATATTTGAAAGAATTGTGATTCAAATCATTTATCTTACGTTAATATTTTACTTATTTTCATTTTTTACTAATTAAAAATGCACATGCTATTTTAAGTTTGCTGTCAGAAATGAAACCAACATATAGATCTGAGGCTCGCGACTATAGATACGTGGCTAAATGATGTATTTTAGGGACTCTAAATTCTCTCAGACCACAGGAAAAGATGGAAGGTGACTTCCGTGTTAAATGGAATTAAGCTCTACATCATAAGGGTGAAACACCATAAACAAATAGGGTTTATTCCAAGAATGTCAGAATGGTTCATCATCAGGAAATCATCCACATAATTTATCACATTAGCAAAGAAAGCAGCATGATTAAGTCTGTAGATGCTAAAAGGTATTTGATAAACTGTACTAGCCACTTCTAATAAAACTTGAAAATAGAAATAAAAAGAAACCATTTAAACTTGATAAAGACAACCCAGTCCTAACACAGACATCTGACTAAATGGTGAAATGTTGAATCATTAATAAATGCATTGAGGTCGGCATACCAGCTGTCATTATATATGGACGTTTTAAGTGGTGTAAGAACAAGAATTTAGTATGAATATTGAGTAAGGATACAAAATGGTATTTATTTACAGGCAATACAGTTGTATTCTTAGAAAATCCAAGACAGGGCACCTGGGTGGCTCAGTCATTAAGTGGCTCAGGTCATGATCCCAGGGTCCTGGGATCGAGTCCCACATCTAGCTCCTTACTCAGTAGGGAGTCTGCTTCTCCCTCTCCCTCCGCCCCTCCCCCTGCTGATGCTTACTCTCTCTTGCTCTCTCTCTGCCAAATAAATAAATAAAATCTTAAAAAAAAAAAAAAGACGGGGCACCTGGATGGCTCAGTTGTTAAACGCCTGCCTTCTGCTCAGGTCATGATCCCAGGGTCCTGGGATCGAGCCTACGTTGGGCTCCCTGCTCCTCTGGAAGCCTGCTTCTCCCTCTCCCACTCCCCCTACTTGTGTTCCCTCTCTCATTGTCTCTCTCTCTGTCAAATAAATAGATAAAATCTTTAAATAAATAAAAGAAAAAATCCAAGACAACATGAAACCTCTCAGAATAAGCATTTGGAAACTGTTCTCAATGTAAGCTAAATATACTAAAACAAAATTAGGTAATGTTACTCTCCTGTTTTGATAACTTCAGTGAGTTCTCATTAACAGATGGTAAGAAACTTTTCCTTGCCCCTCAAACAGCTATGTGATCTGGCCTCTGCCTCCCTTTCTGAGCTCATCTTGTGCCCCTCCCCTCCACCCCCTCTGCTGCAGGCATACTCATTCCATTTCTGTGTCACATGGAGCACTGTGTTCTTTGCCTAAAATGCTCTTTTCCTGCTCCTTAATAGCTAGTACTTCTCATCCTTTGATCTCTGCGTAAAGTCACCTCAGAGATATCTTTTCTGCTTATATATCTAGTTCCCAAAAGCCCCTTTGACCCGAGAAGGAAATGGAACCAGGGGAATAGAAAATGGATGAAAGATAGAAACAGGCCATATGTAGAAAAAAGACCAGTGGCTATTAAGCCCACGGGAAGACACCCTGGGACGTTGTCAGGGAAACACGAAGTGAAATAACTGGCAGTATTTTATTACTGATTAATGTTTCATAATTCCAAACTTAAAGAACAACACATCTAGCACCAATAAGATGGAGGGAAGTGGACATACCCAAATATTGCTGGAGGAAGTGTGAGTTGCTACATCCTTCTTAGAAAGTAATTTCTGGTGATATCTGTTCAAAATACTTGTAAGCTTTGCTTTAGCAATTCTCTTATGTCCCACTTTGGGTTGTCTAAGCACCAGGATGTAAGTTTGTAAGAACGTTGCCACACTATTCATTGTGGTTGTGTTTTTGAGGGTGGGGAGACCCACCATGAAAACAACCATACACGTATGCGGGTCCAGTGTTCCATGGGATATTTTTGCAGCTATTAGGAAGAAATTCTCTGTTGACCTCCAGGGATGTCCATGATTCCATTATGTATATTGTTAACTGACAAAAGGTAAGTTGCAGAATATACTTTTTTGGTTTCCAGTTTTGTTAAAGCAACCAGAATCCCTGGGGCTGTGTGTGTATTTTTCTGCAAAGAGAAAGGTCTGGAGGGTTACCAGGCAGTTTTAGCACTGTTTACTTATTAATAGGGCCAAGAATAGAATGGAGGGGGATTACATTTTAGGATGGGTTCACATAGTGCAATCAGCAAATACTACTATTTTTTAGTTTTAGAAATTAATAAAGGAAAAATATCAGGTTTGAAAATCTTACGTTGAAAGATTTTTTGGTGATATAGTTCATCTGTTTTCTTGGCATTGTTTTTCCTATGCAAATCTTAAAAGTTCATTCTGTGTAGCTCATGAAAATAAGTATTGAAAGCTCAATAGCTTTTTCTAATTGACAGCTAATTTATTTTTTTCTTCAGGAAGCAGAAGGAGGGTAATTTTGACATTGTCTCTGGAACTCGCTACAAAGGAAATGGAGGTGTATATGGCTGGGATTTGAAAAGAAAAATAATCAGGTATATACATGTGCTGCAGTTTCTCTAGTTTTTATTGTAACTACTGGGAATATGTTTATGACAGATATTTGGATTACTTACCATGCTGCCTTGGGATTTCTGGGATCAGATTGTTAGCTTCCAGTATATACTCCCAGATAGCTCCTTATATACAATTTTTCCTATGAGTAAAGTATTTTTATTTTGAATATTTTTCACTAGGGAAAAATCAGCATAAACCTTTGAACCTTTGTTAGAAATGGTCTAATTCAGCAAAATTGATTCTGTACCTTCAGCTTTAAGTGAACTACTCATCTGTATTTTGGGACTAACTGAGTAGTCTTGTGTACACACACACACACACACACACACACACACACACACATAATCGAAGGATAGGGAAGGAGAATCCACTTCTTGATTGGAAGACTCACAAAGATTTTCTGACCTTATTTAATCTGTATCACCTTTTTGTGGTGGTTGAGAAGATGAGATCTATAAGGGATCTATGTAGCTTACTACTTAATATATGACAACATAACCTTTATATATATTAGTGTTTTTTATTACCCTTTTCATTCCTATTGAAGATTCTGTTAATCACAGTTCTGCCTCTTAACTGTGGAACCTTGGGAAAGTCATTTAAGACCTATAAGAGCCTCAGTGTTCAGTGAAATGAAGGGGTTGGATAAAATAGTGGTTTTTAATCCTGCTGAATATTGGAATCATGTAGAGAGAAAATCGTACACTACTCTTCCCTACGTTTTCCCCTTCTTGTGTGCGCACACACACTGTAGACTGTGCAAATGGATCTCCACGGGTGGGGCAAAACCATCAGTATTTTTCACAGGCTCTCCAGATGATTCTGTTGTGCAGCCAGTGTTGAGAAAACAAGTGAATAATCTCTCAGGGCCTCCGAATTTGATCATCACAGCTCTTATTTTAAAATTAGGGAGTCCCAAGTTGTATTGAGTTGTGTTTGTCATTAGTTGTTAATGTCTGCACTGACTTAGAATATATACTCCTGAGAAAGATTACATAATCACTTGCCCGTGGACTCATTTGTATGAACTAGAATTTTAATCCAAGCCCATCTGACTCTTGCTGCATTTTAATTTAAAAACCCCAATTTAGAGATACATTCACTTGATTAGAGGTACAAATATATACGTGTACATACACGTATATACATATACGCCCACTTTCCTTTGATTAAACCCATTTTGAGGGGTAAACTATGTCCTGGAATTATTTTGTTATTGGAAGCAATTTGAAAGGGAAAATGATTTTGTTAGCTATTATCCCAGCTATATCCCTAACCATGTTATTTGTATAAAAATAATCTTTCCTAGGGAGGGCTTTGATAGTCACCTTGGCTTTGGAGAGAAACTGTTTCCAGTCTGCCCCAGAAAACTTTTCTCAGTCAGAGCTCACTAAAATCTGCAATACAAAAGTCATTTTTTCCAAGGGCACTTCAGATCTTTTTGAAATGTTAATCATAGCTATTAGTAATAGCTTGAAACTGATACTTAGTTGTGTTTGAAGCACACACCCTGTCATTGTTAGGGCCTGGATATGTCTGCTAAAATTTCTGTGTTAAAATACCTTACCCTCTAAGTGTTGGTATTTGGAGGTGGGGCCTTTGGGAGGTAATTAAAATTAGTGACCATGGGGCACTCATGGTGGAATTAGTGCCCTTTCCAGAAGAGACCAGAGAGCTTGGCTTCTGTTGCCCTCCTCCTCTGCGAGAGCACACAGCAGGAAGGCAGCCCTCTGTAAGCCAAGAACAGGTTTCTCACCAGGAACCAAGTCTGCTGCACCTTGATCTTGGACTTCCCAGCCTTCAGAACTGGGAGAAATAAATATCTCTCATTTAAGCCACACAGTCTATGGTATTTCGTTATAGCGGCCCAAGTAGACTGAAACAGTCTTGGAATGAACATTCTGTTCAATTTCCAGAGATTGCCAAAAAACAAAACCCTTGCCCACTTGCATACCTTCTTTTAAAAAAAATGCCATTTTTATGCAGACTGACCTGTTGCCTAATTGAAACCCGTGATCCCTTGTGCTTATTAGAATCTGAAAAGGAAACTCCAAATCCCTGATTCCTTTTGCTTTCTGAGAGATGTTCATAATTCTAAATGAGGACTGGTGGCAAATATGCAAGTTGAACTAAAAATCCGTTGTCTTTCTTACCTAAAGTTTAGAAGAATGATTGTTTTATAGGTCCTCTTTAAATGTCACATTCGGAGAATAAAAGTCCCCATTTCCTCAAAAATGAGAATATCAGATCCTTTACTAAAATTTCTATAAAATTGACATTTTTGTGAAATAGTGTTGCATTTATGAAATTAGTGTAGCAATTTTAGCACTCTGACCTTGGATGTGCTTCTCTTGTTTAGAAAATGTATTCTATAAAGAAAATCTAATTG
Organism: Potos flavus; assembly: GCA_028534135.1. Lineage (NCBI taxonomy): Eukaryota > Metazoa > Chordata > Mammalia > Carnivora > Procyonidae > Potos > Potos flavus. The sequence goes on along the minus strand of CM052885.1, from coordinate 112,961,969 downwards.
TTTTATTTAAACAGCCGCGGGGCCAATTTTATAACTCAGATTTTGCTCAGACCAGGAGCATCTGATTTAACAGGAAGTTTCAGGTACAGTAAAAACTGTAATTTTATATTTTCTATTATTTACAACTTCTTGCCTGAATTTCTTAGTATACAGCGACTTATTTTTAAGAAATGCTTTTCATTACTACCGCATTTTTGTTCCGGAACACACACAGACAGACTGAAGTTCCTTAGAAGTTGCTGATGAGGGACGCCTGGGTTGTTCAGTGGGTTAAGCCAGTGCCTTCGGCTCAGGTCATGATCCCAGGGTCCTGGGATCGAGTCCCACATGGGACTCCTTGCTCAGCAGGAAGCCTGCTTCTCCCTCAGCCTCTGGCTGCCACTCTGCCTGCTTGTGCTCTCTCTCTCTGACAAATAAATAAATAAAATCTAAAAAAAGAAGTTGCTAATGAGGCCTGAGCATCTTCTTAAGGGAAAATGTTATTTCTAAGGAGCATCAAAGGTAGGGCTTAGGTTAGTGTGCTTGTTAACATTCACGTTGGTGCTCAGCCCCTAGTGGGGTCCTCAGGGGGCCAAGGTGGCTGCTCACTTCTTATTCAGAACATTGGTATCATTGGTGATAGGCTCCAAAGAACAGCACCTCTTCCGGCAATTTTCTGCAATTCATATATTTATAGCACGGTCCACAGAAAAGCTTAAAATAGTTAATGTTTAGGGTGTTTTCAGTTACCTTGCTCTCCATGTTTTTAATTTAAAAAAAATTCTTGTTTAGTTAGAACAAAGCCGCCTTCCAGGTTGGGGAAGGGTAATTTTTGTTTGTTTTGGGGGGGGTGATATTTTTAATTTTAGATTTGCTATAGATCAACTGTTTTGTATGACCATGTATTATTCGATGTTTGCTTTTTTCCATTAAATAACGTTAATTCTTTGGTCCTTTGTCAGAATCGATGCACAAGGTTAAGACAGGAATCTAGGCATCGCAAGATTGAGGCAATCCTGGTAGGATACAGCTATCACCAATTGAGGTCACAGTTAGACACCTGTTAATGGGCAGATACGCAGGCCAAGGAGACAGGAGCTGGGAAGTCCTGTGGGTGAACCCAGTCACTTTCTTCAGGAACTTCCCGTTAGTCCCCTAAAGGGACTTTGTTTATCTCAGGGAATTGATTTAGTACATCTTGGGAAATAGAAACTGCTCAGACATTTATGAGGAAACACCTATTAATTACTGGATTTGCTTTTGTCATCTACTTTATATTGGTTAATCATCATCTATCAACTCTATTGTTGGGATATTTGGAATGGTTTCTCTTCAACTTTAAAAATAAAATTTAAAAAAATTTAAAAACTTAAAACGGTGGTTCTACTTCAAATAATTCACTTTATCCTATTTTTATAATTTCTGGTAGTATGGTAGGAAAATAATTCCCTAAAAGATACTAAGAATTCATTTTCAAAATTATTCTAAATTACTTACCAAATATTGCATGACCATTCCAATTCAGGACAATTGTATCCTAATAATAAGCTGTGACAGTTTTCCTGCATGCACATGACTAGTGAAAAGTTTTAGGTTTTATAAATACCAATGAACTGTCAAAAAGTCAGGATACATGTAGCAAGTGTATTTACCTAGGTGTTCATATATAATTTCTCACAGGTTATACCGAAAAGAAGTTCTACAGAAATTAATAGAGAAATGTGTTTCTAAAGGCTATGTGTTCCAGATGGAGATGATTGTTCGAGCAAGACAGTTGAATTATACTATTGGCGAGGTAGGCAAACTGATGGTAAATAGAATGTTGTATCTCTCATAAGGAAACAGTAGATTTAGACTATTTATAATAAAAAGTTTAACTTGCACAACTACTGAATAAATGTGGGAGGCTTCTAGTTGTTTAGAATGTCCGTGCACTAAAGGGTGAAAAGTCACTTTCAAATTAACTACATTTGACCTACTAGGATTTAAAACATTAATAGAAGGCAGCATTCCTTTTTAAAGAATTAAAAGTTACTGGTGGGTTCTGCATCTTGCTGTTTCTTTTGACCACTCAGCACTGTGGGATGAGTGTGTTTGCTCCTTTTCTTCTTTCCATAGTCAAGAACCACTCTAATGATGAATCCATTTGCCATTTTCTATGAGTAAATGAAGAGGACAGGAGTTATGGGGGTAGGAGGTGGTCAGTAATATTTACAGCTAGCTATTGAGCTCTTAGGAAAGGCTCTCCTCTAACACTAATGTTCTTACTCATAGCAAGAAAATAACTAGAATTCCACATCTCCTGTGGAAGTGTCAAGATTTTTAATTTAATACTAAAACATAGTAACAGATAAATTTAATGGACTACTGAAAAAATTCAGTGAAAGGCTTTTACTTTGGAGTATAATTTTTTTTTTTTTTTCTTGAAATACCAGTTGAAACTGGTCAACAGCCTAATATTCAGGATCATTGCTTTTCAAATGGTTTTAGATTTGGTTCATTTGACCTGTTTTTAGGTAATGAAATGTTTAACTTTAAAGATTTGGAGGTACAGTTGCTATAAGAATCACGTAACTTCTGAACTTACTTGAAGGGCTATCATAAGACAGATCTTGTTTGTACTGTATTATCGTATGCTTGCTATGGTTCCTTTCCAATATTTTTGAAGACTCACTTAACGTATATTTTTTTAACCAGGTTCCAATATCATTTGTGGATCGTGTTTACGGTGAATCCAAGTTGGGAGGAAATGAAATAGTCTCTTTCTTGAAAGGATTATTGACTCTCTTTGCTACTACATAAAAGAAAGTTACTCATTATACTTATCATGTTGATTTCATTTAAACGTAAAAGAAGCCTGGTTGCTGATTTTTATAAAATGTACTCTTAGAGCATAAACCATAAGGTAAGGTAAATTTCATACAAATCTTTTTTCTGAGGAAACTCCATTTTATATGTCAAATTAAATTAGAAAAATGAGCAGTGTTCTCAATTTTCATTTGATTTTGCTGTATTAAGACTTGTAAATAAATGTATATGGGCTTTTTCAGAAAATATTGCTGCTTTTGTTAGAGTATGCGAGTGCAGAATTTCTTACATGGGGAAGATTTTGAAGTACATAAAGAACTAGATTCATAGCTCTTGTAATAGATGTCAGAAGTAAGAAAAATGTTAATTATATTCATGAAATATATATATATGGCTGTTTCTATATTAATAAGTAGACACCTCTGCCCCTTCTTTAAAAATGTATCTCAAATTTCTTAAACTAGGTAAAAGTTATGTTTAGGTCACAAATTTAGAGTTGGGCTGTTTGTAGCTCTTAAATTGATGAAGCTTTTCATCTGTCACAGCAAGTCTTTTTAACATACCGTGAATTAGGAACTTGACATCCGTTGATTGCATAGCTACTTTTTTTTCTATCCTGAGCAATAACTTCTGTCAGTAAGAAAAAATACTGATGACATTAAGGCATCAGTATTTTGATGACTTCAAGACTTAGTTGCTATAGTAATTTTTAAACATCTTACTAAGCTATAAGTGCTCCGCCGGTTAAAATGCACCTTAAGTTTAAGTCCGCCAGTTAAAATGCACCTTAAGTTCTTCATTAAAGCCAGCACAAATGTTCTGTTTACCTACCTTCTCTAACCTAAGTGTTTCAAAAAAAGATAAATTTCTGACTGTAGCATAGCTTATGGAACACATAGTATCTTTTAAATTTGGGGGAAGGCATACTTTGAGCAAATAAGCTTAAGATCAAGTTGACTCTCCTTTGCAAGTAAAAGGAAGAGACATCTCTAAGTTATTTAATAAGCATATTTATTGAACAGTATTTTTAATTACATTTTCCTGGCTTAATTTGGCTGCTAAAGAAATTTAAAATCTGATTTTTCCATTGCATTTCTAACAGATCCTACCAGAAATTAATACCAGACTATAAAACCTTTGGTGTCATTTTGAACATTACCTACTCCCATAGTTGAATCCATAGGACACATTCCAATAAGGGCCTCTACTATTTTGTTTCCCTTTTACACAGAGCTGTGTAGCCAGCCAGCACACCAGGGACCCACCTTCCTGGGGGAAATGACTTCTTTCATCATTAATAATAACTAGAAAATTCATCACTGTTTGATGTAGAATTACCTAACGTAATAGAAATATAATACCCATTTTTGGTTGTTGAGTGTTCACAGAGTCGTCTTCTTCATCTAAACCCAAAGTTTTTATCTCCACAGCAGAGATTAATTAAGTACCTCAGAGAACTCACTATAAGTATTCCCTTCTCAAATCTCACTAGAGTAGATAGCTGTCTTTTGCCTTTTTAATCTTTTTGATTCTTAATCCCAGTCAGAACACCGTCACTACTGGAATTGATGGTAAAGAAAGTATTTGAGCACTGAAGACTTTCATCATGTAGCATTTATTTAGAAAAGAATCTGACCTAGATGCGTTTTTGTAGTAAATCTGATGATTTAAGCACTAATATCTTAAACATTTACATGTGAACCTAGCATCTCTTTTTACTTTTTAAATTAGGTCAAGGATAAAATCCAGATGTTTTCCCTTTGTATTTATTTGCATTATCACTGTATGAAATCTAAGTATATGTAAGGACAACTGAACTTGTGATAAATTTTGCTTATTTCATAGTAGCTTTTGCTTGTCTTATGCAACATGTAATTAGATTCTTCATCTTTGTTTCTCTAAATCATGCTTTGGCGCCACCACCCCTCTTTTTTTTTTTTTTTTTTTTTTTTTTTTTTTTTTTTTTTTAACTTTGCCAGTTCTTGTTTCCCCTTGAAATACTGATTTGGCTTTCAGAAATTAATGAAATTCTGTATTGGATGAAATGGCTTGTTTAAACCTGCTAACTGAAGTCTTCACTGAGCTATATGTAACCACAGTTCGTACTATTTTCAATTAAGTCAGAATCTTTTGGGATGTTAAGTATGATTTGAAACTATTTTAACTTGAAATTTAGAGAAACAGCCAAAGATCAGTGTATTCACAGAGCACACACCTTAAGAAAACAGGCTTGGTTAATCCTTCATGATGGTGTTCATTACTCTTCAGTATGTTTAGTAATGACATACTCTCAGATGCACTCTACTCCAAAAGGTGGGTTCAGAAATGTTGAGGTAATGTGTTGGTTGGGATTGACCTAAATTTGCACAAACTGTCCATGCGCTATCTTGTGCTATTCAGATTGCGGTAACACTAGAAGTGTCCCTGGGACCACAGTTGAAGTGTAGTTTTTGAACATCTTGTGGAGGCCCATCAGCAACACCATTTCTCAGCTTTAGGCTTCACCAGTCCAGTGGCCCCCACACGCTAGGGTTCCCACTTGTTTTCTTCAGGCCGAAGAGAAGAGCCCATCTCCGACCTGGAAGAATGTCAGCCCCTGTCCACTAAGTAACCCACCCCACCAGGAAGGAACCAGGGCTCCATGAGCTTGTGGCTCATCTCCAGTCGGTGTGTGAAGCACGAGGCCCTCACACCTCAGCTAAGGCAGGAGGCATCGCGCAGGACCGGCCAGGTGTCCCTGCCCTTCCCGCTGCTGCCCGGCTCCTGAGAGCGCAGGCCTCCCGGCACGTGGAGCCGCCGGGCTGCCCGCACGCCCCCTCCCGCCAGATGTAGTCCAGGCCCAGGGGCCCGCGCAGGGATCCCCAGCACGGCCACCTGACTGAGTGCAGGGCGTGCTGCGGCCCGCTGCTGGTGCCTCCGCCGCCGGCCCTGCGGCCAGAGGAAGGCGCCCGCCGTGCACACGGGCCCTGGAAGCGCACTGCGGCCATTATCCGCGGCGCCTCCTAGTGGGTCAATGGCAAAAAAAAAAAAAAAAAAATCCTCTTGGTTCTCGCGAGAGCTCCCCCTCTGTGGGGATTATATAATTTCCCTTAGGTGGGGGTGCTGGGGCCACCCTCCCTCCAAAAAAGTTAGGTGCGAGCACAGGTGGCAGTGTGAGAGTTGTCCCTGGAGGACATGGGGGGAAGGGGTACTGTCCCCCACTACCCCCCCTACTTAGCTGGACAATGAGTCCTCTTATGCTAATGAGGTATTTACGTCACTTCCGCTCTTTCTCGGCCGCCATTTTGGCTAGGGCAGGTTCGGGGACTCGCTCCGAGGCGCTTGTATTGTCTGCTGAGGGGAGACGCGGGATCAGCCCCCTCCCCCGCCCGTTGCCGCCGCCGCCTCCACCGGCCCGGTCTCCCCTCCGCCGCCCGCCGGGATCCATGAGCTGAACTCCCGCCCCCCCGGCCGCCGCCATCTTGTGCCCCCTCCCCCTCCCGCGGGCAGCGCTAAGGGGGATTTTGGCGTCTCCTCAGACACAGCTCCCTCTCTCGGTCCCCGCTGCTGAGGAGCGAGAGGAGCGCGGCCGCCGCCGCCCGCCTGCCCGCGCCGGTGAAGCCGCCTCTCCCACACCCTCCGTCTCCTCCCTCCGCCCCTCCTTTGTCTGCACCGCTCGACGACGCTGCCGCCGCCGCCCGCGCGGGGACTGGAGGGAGCCGCTCGCGCCGCCGCCGCCGCCCGCCGCTCTGCTGCGCCCGCCGCGCCCCCCGGCAGCAGCCGCGGTCGCGGCGCGAGCCGGAGCCCGCCGAGCCAGAGCGCGACGAGGCCCCGGGCGCGCCCTCGCCGCCGCCACCGCCGTGCCGCCGCCATCCGCCCGCCGCCGCCCGGCCCCCGAGCACGCCGGCCCCGCGCGCGCCTCGAGGCCGAGTCAAGGTAAGCCCCGGCGGCCGCCGCGCGCCGACCCCGCGGCCCGGCCCCGCTCCCGCCGAGCTGGCCCCGCGGGCGCATTGTTGTTCCGATTGCCAGCCCTCCAGCCACACACGCTCCTTTGCATACTCTGGTGCTGACGGAGCGCCCGCCCCGGCGCGGACCGCTACCCGGGCTCTGCTCCGGGGTCCAGGCGCCTCCTCCTGCAGCCCGACCCCCCTTCCCCGCCCCGTGAGCCCGCCGAGGCCAGCAGCCAGCCTGGCCCCCGGAGCTTGTGCCGCTGATGGCATCTCCCTCCACCCCGCCCCCAGCAAGAACCGAGCTGCTCCCATCCCTGGAACTAATTCCTTCCTCCCGCTCCCCACCCCCCCAAACGAGCCCCCCACGCACACCCCCAGTGCCTGGGACGAGCCTTCTGCCAGGTCTACCCACCCTTAGCTGGGGGAGGGGAAGACAGATTGGGGGGCGGAGAGCATGCATGGCACGGAGTGGAAAGTCTTTGCCTCCACCGTGCAACCCTTCTTCCCCAACATGCGAGCCACCTTCCTATCCTAACCACGGAGTCCACCACCACCCCCTTTTCTCAGTCGCAGCTGCCTGGTCAGCACGACCTCTTACGAACATTCTGAGCCCCAACTTTGCAATAAGATGGTAAAAAATAGAAATCCAGAAAGCTGCGAAAAGATTTTTTTTTTTTTTTTTTTTTAATGCAATGAATGGGGAGGAGTTCTTTGAGCACCCTTTTATTCACCTCTCTTTCCTCTGGGCTGCCTGCTTGCCGTCCCCTCCCCCCCAACCTGGATGCTTGTCTGCTGGAAAAGGCGCGATTGCTTCTCTTCCTCTTCTGCCCAAGATCAGGCGCTAAGGTCTAATATCCTTTTTAGCCACACATGTACCCACACTGAGTCTTCTTGATGTTCTTGCATTCGCCAATTTCTCTGAGCAGTTCTTGTTATAACCCCATTTCTCAGACAAAGGCTTAGGAGGGAAAAAGAACCAAACTGTTTCCTGTGTTTGCCATTTTAATGCTGTCCATCCCCACACACCCAACCCTGATGCTTCTCGTGCTAGTGTCTTGAACCTTCAGAATGGGGGGGGGGGAAACAAACAAACAAACAAAAACTCCTGGGTAGCTTGATACAGTTTCTTTATAAATCTGCATTGTTGCTTCTGGTTTATGGCCATCAAGAAAATACCAGCCCCCACCCAAAATGCACCGCAGCCAAGTCGGCTAAAGGCGATGAGTGTTGGAGTCAGTAGGGGGCGCATTCCCTGCACTGGGTAAGGCTGCAGAGGGGGGAAGGGCCCCAGAACTAGAACAGGATGTGCTTCACAGCGCCTTCTACAGACCATGGGAAAATGGACCCAGCAAGACACACACTCTCGCACTCTTAGTTGGTGAGCTGACAGCAACATGGCGAAGGATTAAGTGAGTCAAGAGCTGTGATTTTATTTCTTTTAAAGAATCCACCCAGCATTTTAGAAGTTCTCTTTTTACTTTTCCAAAACTGTTGACCCTCAGACAATCCACATTTGTTCTTGGCACATCATTGGTACACAGATTTCCTATTCTTTGGAATTCTGGAATTCTTCCACCTTAAGCTTTGAATGTGTCACCATGTCTTTCCAAGGTCAGAAGGTAAAGGGGAAAGTTTAAAACCTAAGAGTAATGGGTTTGGAGTATTGCTGATTACCTCCTTTCTTCATGGCCCACGTCTTTCCAACTCTTTGAGAGTTAAAAATCATTCTTGAAAGATGTTAGATTTTAGTGGGGTAGTAATTTTCATAAGCATGTAGATGGGTGTCATGATTTGCAAAGCCTTGTTGGTAAACAAAGCCACGTTGAGTTCTTCATGGTTAAACTCAACAGAGTTGATTGTAAAATTTTGTTGCCATCCAACTTTGGACTTGTAATTGCCATTCATTATCTCAGTATCCAACCACCTTTGCAAAAGCGTTGACACCAGTCTTCTGTGAGCACCCACCTTCTTAGGGTGTGTTGATTTCTATAGATTTTACTCCTCTTGTTATTTCCATAGGTGTGAGATGCACAATGCGAAACCTAGGCCCCAGCTTTTGCACCATGATGCACAGGGTTGTACTTTTTGTACTGAACTGATAGGTGGCCTAGTGGTTATGCCCTGTACTACCATTTTGAGGATCTGGACTCCGTTCCTGCCTTGCTCTTTGGACCACATTGTCAATTCACACCGGTGGGTATATTCATTTTGGAGGGTGGGAACTGCAGCAACAGGGAAGCCAGAGACTTCTTCCTCCTTAGTCACCACCAAAGCCAGCACTTCCAAAATTTCAGCCTAGCCACATTCCTCAAGGAACCGGTTAGAGCTGGTTGCAGTCATGGGTTCTGAACAGAGAAATGACTTATGGCTTGTTTGAGAGAAAATTTTTAAGTTGGTAATACTGTTTTAATCATTTGCATTCTGCACTCTTGTATATAAAGTATGTTAAGTTCTCAATTATTGTTATCTTGATGACCCAATCTCAAGAGTTGCTAAGCTTCTGTAAACCTTACAGATTCTCTGATCAGAACAGGCCTTTCCATGAACATGTACTTGCTACCAATGATTGACAGTGGTTGTTGATACTCGGGGTACTTTTAAGACTTTGTTGCAAGTATTTTATATAGATACACCGAGGTAAATTTATGGGGAATTGAATGGGTCTATGATACATAGTTAACCAGTTGGTGCTTAAGGGAGAATTTTCCTGGAACATTTGCTACCAAGTAACATTTTGGTGAGTGAAAAGGAGGCAGCTTGGTTCAGGTATTCGGATGCAGACTTAACTATATTGTTTTTGAAATTTTTTAGTAACCACAAGAATCAGATTTTAAATCTAAATGGTAATATTTATAATATTTAATTACTGCTTAGTATATGTTAAGTGGAAATAATTTTGACCTGTACTCGGTCTTTGATATATAGCTATATGAGTTTTTAAATGAGTAATTTGAAAACAACTTATTTGAGGGTACGTTTGAGATGAAGTTTGTGAAGGTGCTTCTATTTGATTTGGCAAATTATACGTAAGATACAGTGTTAACTGATATCCTTAGTGGTAATAGCCATTTTCCTCCTACAGGAAAACTTGCTATGAGCTCTTAACATGTATTCTGCAGTTCCAAGGTTTTCTGGTTTTGGTATCAAATAAATAAATGGTGAAACAATTGGGCTTGAAAGCTGGCATTTAGGTAAACTGTGAGGGTTCGTTAAAAGTATGATAAAAAGCCCCTACTAACCTGAGGGTGGGGATGGGTATTCTGTTTAATTGAACTTTAAGTAGAAATTCCTTCTTTATCTTGGCCATTGTTGAAAATTTCCTAAAATTACGTTATCAGAGGCTGCTAGACATTGAACTAATTAAATCTTTGATTTTGGTTCTTAATGTCTCTGTATAGAAAATATAGGAGATTGGGCTTTGAATCTCTAAAGACGTCTGGCCCTGCCTGTCCTGGAAGTCCTTGGTTGTAAACATACCCACTGTGAATTTGTTTTGCTTAAATTTCTCTTTTTTTTCCTTAAACCAGAGTGCAGGAAAAGTTCTAATACTATTTATATTAAAAATAAAACGTCATCATGTTGAACAGATTAAGTGTCAAGTAAGTTCTCAATTATTGTTATTTTGATGACCCAATCTCAAGAGTTGCTAAGCTTTTAAAAACCTTAAAGATTCTTTGATCAGAATAGGCCTTTTCATGAACATGTAGTTGCTACCAGATAATCAGCTTAAATAGGCTTTTACCAAGTAAAAATGACTTTTGGTTTTTGTTATATATGAACAAGTTTATTACTTCAATTTGATTCCTAAAAGCATAATTAAGTAAGGTACACTAGGTGTTAAATTGTTGCTTTCCTTGTAACTTCACAAAATTCGAAAAATATCTACTAAACATAATTTCTAGTATTTTGAAAATTTTAAGTATTCAGTAATCTGTTGGTTGATACATTTAAGGTGATGTACACATGCTGGCTACATGTTTAATTGTGGAAATTAATGAGGAAGATAGAGCTGATGAGTTACAAAGTAGCAAGTAGGGATCAATACTTGGGTAGAGAGAAAAAAATCTCAATATCAGTAGTATTTTTGTCTTTTGGGAACTATATGCAACAAAATTGCATAAGTCGTAATAGACTTTGGCAGATTGACTCCATCAATTGGTGTGTACATATATACACATAAAATACAGCTCACTTTTTTAGAGTTGGGAATAACATTAAATACAAAGTCCCACCATCAGAGATGTGGTTGGGAAACAGTACATTTAACTACAGAAAAAAATGTCAGAATTAGACATTGTGGTTTTTTAAAATAACCTGTTAAAATCTTAGTGAGATAACTCACAAAATGATGTCAAAGTAGCCAAAAAATGGAACTTTTTGTGAGATTAGAAGCTAATTTGTAGTTTACACTAAGATGTCCAATACTGCTGTGTAATAATCTACATATTCATCCTAAACTTCCAAAAGGGCTTTTACTTTAAAGTCTGTTATGTCTTCCAGAAGATAAAATAATTCCCATAGGAGTTTAACTTCCATTTATTTGCCTAAAAGGCATGAACATTAAGTAAAATGTTGCTCCCCTAAGTAAATAATTTAATTATAGTTAGAGTCACAGAGCTTGACATGTTATTAGCATCATGCAAACTTCTACTTTTGTAAGAGCTTGTGGTGTTAAGTCTAGAACAAATGCCATATTTTGCTGATGTGTATCACTGTCACTTATACATTTTATGTTGTTAGCTTGGAAACTTGACATTTCAAACTGGTGAGAACCAAAGCTCCACACTAACTGAATTGATACTTTGAATGTAGAAGCTGTTTCTTGTTTACTCATTAGCACTTGCTGCCTTAATCGTTGAGATACTTTGTAAAAGAAGCCATCCTTGTTTTGCCCAGCTTGAGCGGCCACAGTTCATCGTGACTCCATGATTTTTATACTGTTTGTTTGCCTGATCCTGTTAATAACAAAGTGAGGGGAAGGATGATTTTGCTCCCTCAGTCTTTCTGTGTCTTAGTACTCCTTAGACCTATGTTTTGGTAGTGACCTACCTTTGATATCTTGCAGTTAAGGAGTCATCTTAAATGAGAAGCCATATTCTGTTCACTGGAAGAAGGCTCTCCTCATATATTATCAGGCTTCTCAGATTGGGATATATATATCAACTTGATTATAATGTGATGTGTTTGTCTATATTAGGAAATCACAGATAAAATGTGAGCCAACTATATACAGGAACTGTTTTGATTGAGAGCACACATTTTCTAATCAGTGTAAAATGCAAAGGTCTTTTCACTATTTCAGTTCTGGGTTCTCTCATCTCCATGTATGCATTCACTTGTCCTCTGCCTGTAGTTCTTTGAAATGCGCTCTCAAGCTTCCTGGCTTTTATTGATCCCTACCTTAGTTCTAAGACCACAGCTTGAGAAATAATGAAATCTTCAGAATTGCAGCAATGTTCCAGAAATAAAGGTGTGGAAATTAAGAGGAGAGCCTAAATGCTTTTGATAGAGTTTACTAAGGAAGACTGCCCTGAACATATACCGCAGTTTAAGATTTAAGGTTTAACTCAAAAACATGCACATAATCTGTAGGAGGCTCATGTATTGTTTGACCATCCCTTAGAATTAAAAATAAATCCCTACACATTCTAACTCCCTCTCCAGTAAGAGTATAGATTTGTAATTGAGTCACTCGGCTGTGGGTTGTCTTTATGTGTCACTTCTCATATGACTTGGTTGATGCCTTTAAGAAAGGTGAGCTGTGAGTGTAAAGGCCTCTTTGCTGGCCTTTAGGGTAATATTAATGGCATGCCCATTTTATTTGCCAAGCATTTTATATAAACCATTCTCAATCTTCTCAGGATTGTCCTTGTTTCACAAGTGGGGAAGTCAAGGCACTGTGACATGCAGTGATGAAGTGAGCCACAAAATGTGTCCATGCCAGGTCTGTGCTTGAACACAGGTTTTTGTAGGGTTCGAATGTGCTCTTTGGCTCATGAGGGCTCATACGAATCTTCATAACTGGTTAATGCTGTTTCGTGCTTGTGCATCAGTGAATACCCAAGGATCCTAAATGGACTTGACAGTCAAAGAGGCTGGCCGAACCCCGAGCAAGAGAGTACCAGCAAAAATTGTGTTAGGGTGGTTAGTCGAAGCAGCAGGTATCTGGTTTGAAGTTGCCTGTACAAGGATCTAAAAAGAAAGTTTGTTTATGGTCCTGTTGCTTTTCCCAATGTTTAGGGCAGTCTTGTTCTTTCTTTCCTCCGAACAGTTATTTTTGCTTAGATAATTGCTGGCTTTTGCCCTTCTGCCTTTCCATTTTCTGAACCCTCTGGTCTCTGTTTAAGAGTTTGTGGAAGCCTGTATTTGCATTGAAACATGTAGCTTTTTCTAGTGGAGACTGGCAACAATTGAGAACCTGTATGAGTGGTTTCTCTTGAAATCTGGTGTATCTGAAGAAACTTCTATCTAGCGGAAATGTGGAAGAATTCATTCAAATTTTCAATTGGGGGTTGTAAACATAAGTCAACAGTTAGAATTCTTGCTCTTGTGAAAGGAGTGAACTGGACCTGGGAGTGTTCTATGCATTCGGCTCAAAGTCCTGGTCCAGAATCAGGTAGGCTTAAAAACAACACCAAGAAAAACTCTGCAGAAAGCGTAAAGAGTCAAGCCACCAAGTGGCAAAGCCTGCTACACACATAATGCTTCTGCTACAAAGGAAGCTTTACCTATTAGGGCTTGACTCCTAGGAGATCGCTTAGAGGTGATTCAGGTAAATAATTCTGTTATTCATGAATGAAGAGAAAATTACTTCTGAGTAGTTGTGATAGAGCATGGACATTTTCTCATTAAGGAATTGAAAATAACCTACTTTGTGTCCTATGCCTTTTAGATGACCAGACCAGTGACATGCTACTGGAATGAGATATGTCTGGATGTCTTCTTAGGCCACTCGTGAATTGATTTCCCTTTTTCACATTTCTCTTAAGCCAAGTTGTTCACCTGTATTGACAGCAACAGTGCTCAGCTGTGGAGTTCTTATGTACGCAGCAAAGGGTTGCAGTCATTCCCCATAGTGTGTCTCTGCCTTGCTGGAATGCTTATTTAAAATGGAGTAAATTGGGAAATGCTCCCCATCTCATACTTTCTGAAATAGTCTCAATCTCCCCCCCCTGCCTTCGGTAAGCCGTGAGGCATCTTTCTCCCTTTCAGGTAAAATTGTTTGTCAGCTTCAGTATGTAAAATCGATAAAGGGTTAGGGAGCACACCTTCAGTTCCTCGGCTTTCATCTTGTCCCTCCAGCATCATCTTCCCCTCCATGCATGTATTCTATCATAGTCTCAGCACATTCTCAAAACACCCTGAAAGCCATTGGTTCCATTAGTGTTCTGTAAATTCTGGTGGTCACAGCTAGGATTCTCATCTAAAATCTAAATTCTCCCAAGTAACAGGATAAACAGCAACATAATAGTTTCCGGTTGCAGGCACTAGTCTTTTAGTCTGAAAAATCTTTTTCAAAGAGAAGTAACCCACATATTTTTTTCATGCAAAATCTAGATCATACCTTTATGTTTCTATGTGACTGTAAGTCACCTAGGTTCACTGTGGGTACTTGCAGCTGTTATATTGCATGAGCATTTTAAGTGCTACAGAGTTTATAAGGTTAAGAATACGCTAACTCACAAATGTATTATTGAAAACACTATTATGTGTGTGAATGCACATTATAACGTGTCTTGGAACAGATATATGGCAGCCACATCTGATTATCAGGATTAATAGTCCATATTTTTAAAAAGATTATAACATAGTGTGAGCTCATAATTTTCAAAGTGACTATTCTAGTATGTGATGTGGTTTAAGATAATATAACTGCTTTAAATGTTAACTGGCAGCATCTCATTTAATCCTTCTGGCATTGGAATTGAACAGTGGAATAGTGTCCTGCATATACCACAAGGAAAGAGCCCTCCAGAGGCTGAGTAACTTATTTAGGTTCACAAAGCTAGTAAGTAGCAGAGTAAGGATTAAGTAAGGACACAGATCTGCCCAGCTCTGGAACTGCGTTCTTAATTACGACATCGTACTGTCTTTCTTTTGAGCAGAGAAAAGCTTTTACTGTGTTGTGTCCCCTTACTTGTTAACAGAAATTCGAAGTTGTGAGGTAAAAATGTTACATATGGCTGACAGGTCAGCTAAATTTTTATTCATGAAGACAGTATAGCTTTACTACGAAACAGAAATGTTGATGTAGGCTTCACCCTTAACTTCATCTTCCTTTTGCCATCATTTCAGTATCTTACCGGCTTACACCTAAGGCTCTGTGCAGACCTTTCAGATTGTGTGGGTCTGAGGTGGGTGTAAACTCCTGGTGATTCTGACAGTTGCCTAGGTCTGATACTCCACTCTGCATGGACTTCCTCTAGGCCCTTTGTAATAGTACCTGCCAAATAGGCCAGATTAATTCTCTTAAAGTGCCGTTAGAGTTGTATCCTTTCTCTGTTTCATTGTCTGCAGCACCTCCTCAGTGCCTACCAGATACAGCAGTAGACTCTAGCTTCACACTCAGGGTTGCATCCTATCCCCAACCTGCCTTTCCAACCCTGTCATTCATTATTACTCAGAAGCTTGGCACAGCAGCCATTCTGGATTCTATACATAGTTTCTAGAACTTCTTGCTGTCCCACTTCGAACGTGCTAGCAAGTTTTTTTGGGTTTTTTGTTCGTTTTGCAGTGAATGCGGATTCTCAACTAAGCTAGAGGCCCCATCTTAGCATCTACTTCCACCTTCTCCTGAGCTCTCCTACAGAGAATGAATTCTCCCTCTTATGAAACCTCAGAGCATTTAGTTTGTGACACATCTGGCACTTTGCTGCTTTTCCTGTAGATGTTTATGGGGTATCATCTTGGTAAGTCCTTTCTAGGCAGCGGCTGTTCTTCAGTCTACATTTATTGAGGGCCTGCTGTGTGTCAGCCACTGCTGTCGATGGTAGGTATCTAATATCTAGCAAGGGGGGAAAAAACATACAAAAAAACAAGCAGGATCTTTTTAATAGACCTTCTTTGCTTTGGATAGTGAGGTAGCACCCTTGTCTTTATGCATATGTAAGGGTTCGTAATTCCATCATTTGAGATCAGGAAAATTCAATCTCTGCTGAAAAATGATTCATAGTAAAAAAAAAAAAAATGATTCATAGTGGTTGTAATTTATAGACATAAATACCTCTTTACCACACTATCAATTGTAATTTCAGGTCATACTTTCCTAAATCTGAAATCACTTGTGATAAGCACTTAATATAAAACAAATTTTAAGTCACAGTGTAATTATAATTTTGGAGATTGGTAATGTGGTGAATGGGGCTGCTTATTTCCCATTAGATTCTTGGTTTGATATTAATGAGCCACATCACATGAAAGAAAAGAAAACTTGCTAAAATTAAATTTTCATCATCGTGTTACCTTTGAAAAGGTTTCCTAATTTATTTTTCCTAGGATCTCTCCCCTTGTACAGTTCTATCCTTAAAACTGTTTGAAAGAAACTTAAGGTTATTTAAAAATTTAATACATGGAAATTCTTTGAAAATTTTTACTACTACATGCTCTAGAATCATTTCACTTCTGCAGAATTAAAAAACAGTAGAACTTATTAAAGTAACCCCAGCTGGATTAAATCTATTAGTTAAGGCAGAGTGACCTAGAACCTTTGACATTGTCAGAAGTGATACATTCCTCTGTTCCTGGCCTCTTGGAATAGAGCAGGTTTGCCAGGAAAGTGAATTCTAAGATTTTTTTTTTTTAAATACCCAACAGTTTGGGGGCCATTAATAATGTTACCATAGAGTCTTTCATTTAATATTGTCCAAAATGGTCTGGAAATTTAGTCCTTCAAAGTTCCTGTATTACATCCAGGTCTTGCTCTAGAGGATCTGTCCTGTTCAAAAAAAAATCTTAACAGATGCTTAATATTCATAGATTTGGCAGAGTCATCAATGATAAATGCCTCTAATTTCGAACCCACACCATCCTGCTGATAAAATTACAAACAAACCTTATTTGGTTCCATATTCAGTACCGTTGCCTTAAATTTTCCAGTAGCCACATTGAAAAAAAAAAAATTTTAACTGTGGTAAAATATACCATAAAATTTACCATTTTAATGACTTCTAAGTGTAAAGTTCTTTGTCATTAAGTACACTCACATTGTCGTGCAACCATTACCACTGTTTATCTCCAGAACTTTTTTCATCTTACAAAATGAATCCTATACCCATTAAACACCCAAGTCCCCATTCTCCTCTCCACCCAGCCCTTGGCAACCACCTTCTTCCTTCTATCTGAATTTCACTTTCGGTGTCTCATATGAGCAGAAGCACAGTGTTTGTCCTTTTGTGGCCAGCTTATTTCAGTTAGCATATGTCTCCAAGATTCATCTGTGTTTCCACTAGCCACATTTTAACACTTAATTTCATTTAATGTTAACATTTAATTTAAAGATGAAATTAATTTTAACATTTTTAACCTGGTACATCCAAAGTATTACTTCAACATGTCAATATTTTTGAAAAGGTATTTATGAGGTATTTTGCATTTTTTAATACTAAGGCTTGGAAATCCCAAGTATGTTTTACATGTGAAAGCATATCTCAGATGGGCAAAGGACTTGAATAGACTTTTCTCCAAAGACGACATACAAGTAGCCAGTAAACAAGTGAAAAGATACTCAGTATCCATGAATCATTAGAGAAATGCACATCACACCTACAATGAAGTACTACCTCATACACATTAAGATGGCTATTATAAAAAAAACATTACCAGGTGTTGGTGAGGATGTGGAGAAATAGGAAGCATTGTGCACTGTTGATGGGAATGGAAATGGTAGACCCACTATGGAAACGCAGAATTACCATGTGAAGAGAGATTTGTACACCCATGTTCACAGCAGTATTCACAAGAGCTAAAAGGTGGAAGCAATCCAAGTGTCCCTCCCATCACCTGCAAAATGTGTGTACGTATAGCATGGAATGTTATGCAGCCTAAGAATAATAGACAAGCAAAATATGGTGCATATATCGTATAGAATATTATTCAGCCTTTAAAAGAAAGGGAGTTCTGACACAGGCTCCAACATGGATAAACCTGGAGGATGTGATGCTAAGTAAAATAAGCCAGTCATAAAAAGACAAGTACTTTGTGATTCCACTTACATGAAGTACTTAGAGTATTCAGAATCATGGAGACAGTGGAATTGTGGTTGCCCAGTGCAGAAGGGAAGAGAGTTATTGTTTAATATACAGAGTTTCAGTTTTGCAACATGAAAAGAGTTCTGGAGATGGGCGATGGTGGTAATGGTAGTGTGACATTATAATTAAATATCACAGAACTGTACACTTAAAAATTCTTAAGAATTTTATGTGTATTTTACCACAATAAAAATAAACTAAAAGCATATCTCCATTCACTTCAGACTAGCCATATTCTACATGATGAATAGTGATTTGTGGCTAGCATCTACCTAGTGGAAGGAAAGCACAGTTCTTAAAAATGAAAAACTTTTCAGGCAGCATTAGTTTTCTTGCATGGCTAAATGCTGAGATACAAAAGATTCATTTCCATTTAAAAGAAAAATTACGTATGTATAAAAATCTGGAAGGATAAGTATACCCAATGTTAACTCTTTACATATAATTATTTGTGTTCCTTATCTATATTTGTTCTGTTAGGCCCAATTACCTTTTTCTTTTGTAACAGCTTTACTGAGATGTAATTCATACACCATACAATTCACCCCTTTAAAGTATACAATTTAATGTTCTTTGTATATTCAGAGTTGTGCAGCTATCACCACAGTCAATTTTAGAGTATTTTCATCATCCCACAAAGAACCCGGTTCCAATGAGCAGTTTGCCCTCTACTGTCCCCCAACTCCTCTAGCCTTTGGCAGCTTTACTCTGCTGTCTGTAGATTTGCCTGTTCTGCACCTTTTATGTAAATGGAATCATACAATAAGTGGGCTTTCATGACTGACGTCTTTCACCGAGTATAATTTTTTAGGGTTCATCGATGTTGGAGCATATATCAGTACTTCATTTTTTATAGCTGAATCATATTTTGCTGTATGAATATACATTTTATTTATCATCTAATAGTTTATGGAGATTTGGGTTGCTTCTCCTTCTTGGGTATTAATGACTACTGTGAGACCATTCCTGTACAGGTTTTTTTGGTGTTTTGGTTTTTTAGGATTTTATTTATTTATTTGAGAGAGAGTGAGCCTGGGGGTGAGGGGGCAGAGGCAGAGGGAGAGAATCTTAAGCAGATTCCCAAGCTGAGGGCGGAGCCCATGCAGGGTTCTCTCACCACCCGTAACGTAAGCCAAAATCGAGTCAGACGCTTAACTGACTGAGCCACCCAGGCACCCTCATGTACAGGTTTTTGTGTGTATGTATGCTTTTATTTCCCAGTTGCTTTTGTAATAAAAACAAATGGAACTTTATTTGCAAAAAGGAGCCTAAAAGATAGTTGAAAGCAGACTAGCCTCCTGCCTAACCCTACTGTCCAGAAAAAGAAGGATCACCAAAGCCTCTGCTTTCCCAAGCAATTTTTGGAATAGCATGTTTTGAGTATTGATAATGGAAAGGTGATAAAAGAGAGACATAGGATACATCTGTTCTTGAAAAGCTGTTGTTTTATTTAGGGATACCAAGGTTGTAGTTTTCATTTTGCAAGGTATTACTACAATTGGGATATCTTTCCAATGTAACTATCTATTGACTCTTGGCATCCGTGGTGATGGTTGAGAGCACTTTCCGGCAAGTGGTCTCAGAGCTAGGTTCTTGTTTCAGTTCTTCTCTGGATCTGACTAGACCATCTGACGAGAAATGTGTGTGTATTCTTAATCTGTTTCATCACTTGAGCTAGTTTGGTTGAACTTGTTTGAGGTTGTTTCAACTTTGAGTATGAACTTCTGGCACTTTTCAGTGTATGTATTTAACATGCTCTTGTTTACCTTTTATGTCTGAGATAAGAGCTTCATCTACAAGGGTAGTGGGAGGAGCGCTGCATCCTAGATCTGGAGATAACCTTGAGACCCCGTCTGTCATGGACAAGCTGATCACCCTTAGGCCAGTTGCTTCACCTCAGTTGCTAATCTGTAAAATGAGAAGAGTTTAGATGAGGCAACCCTTCGGTTCTTGCAGTGATTCACAGTACTACATTTTGGAATCAAAATGTTCATGCCCCTTTAACTGAGAAGATACTTAAAGACTTGTTAACTTCCCTTTAACAAGACATGAATTCAGTACAGAAAATTTTTGTTCCCACCAACTGAATCACCTAATACTGAAAAACGCAACACATATTTAAAAAAAAAAAAAAAAAAGATCTTGGTTGATTATTGTAATATGTGTAAAGTGGCTGCCACCAACACAGTGCACCTTTTGGGAACATTTATTTAAAAATAATATCCAGGGCACACCTGTCTGGCTCAGCAGGTGGATCATATGACTCTTGATCTCTGGGTCATGAGTTCAAGCCCCATGTTTGGCACAGAAATTACTTCTTAAAAAATAATAAAAATTTTAGGGGCATCTGGGTGGTTCAGTCAGTTAAGCACCCAACTCTTGATTTTGGCTCAGCTCATGATCTCAGGGTTGCGGGATCAAGCCCTGCATTGGGCCCTCCACCAGGCATGGCACATGCTTGGGATTCTCTCTCTCCCTTCCCCCACTCCTACTCTTTCTCTCTAAAAATAATAAAAATTTTAAGAAAATATCTAGAACTAGAGAAGTGTTGTCCCACTTGACTTCTGATTGTGTCACATCTGGAATAAGTTTATTCAGGGCACCAGAGAGATCAACAGACTGGAGCCCATCCACTAGAGATTGGCTCCTGTGATAACAGAAGTAATGGTGAAAAGAACTGAGCATGTTTGACTTGGGAGGGAAGGAGGAAGGGTCTTAAAAATGTGAAAGGCTGTTCTGTGGCTAGGGAATTCGATTTCTGTAGCTGAACTGAGAACTGTGGGCTTGTGAACAGAGCTGTCCCGTGTGGAACAAGCTGCTTGGCGGGGTTTGTGCCCTGCTCACTTGTGATCAGGCAGAGAGAGAGTCTTCGATTAGAGCAGTTCTGCTTGTGCAGGGGATTCACACATTGTTTATAGGCTGTAGCCAGAAGTATTCCTATGACCAAGCATTGCTGTACCGCATGCTATATTTAGGTAAATGTACTCATTTTGCCTTCCATAAGTAACAAGTCTACTTACAAAAAAAAAAAAAAAAAGTATAAAAACTTCGGGAATTTAATCATCGATTTGGTAAAAACTTCAAGAAAATGAAAGTATCTTTTTCTGGAGGCAGCTTTGTATTTGATACAATTAACTCCACTGGGATTTTTTTATTATTAGAGAATAGTAAAAGCCAGTGCAGTTAGTAGATGAGTATAGAAGAAAACAGAAGTTGGTTACATTTTCTGTCGGCTTGTCTTTATTAACAGTGTTCTAATATGATTAACCTAAGCAAAATAACTGGTGTTCATTATGTAAATTTGGCTTTTACTACAAGTGTGTCTTCATTTGCAAGTAGTTTTCCTAATCCTTCTGGGCTTTACAAATAAGCTCCCCCTTTTTAGCTTCAACACTACTGCACGTTTTCCATTACTTAAGGAGAAAGGGGTCTAAACTTTCTTTTCTTACCACTGTCACACTGCACAGTTTTATCTGCTAATCCAGAAGAGCATCCTGCCCCTGGACTGTCAGTTACTTGTTCTCTCGTATTTGGGATTGAGAAAGAGAGGAGGAGACAACTAGATCTGCCTTTCTGTGAAGAGCCCGTGGCATCTGCAACGTCTTTTACCCGAGCTTATAGAAAACTGAAAGAGCAGTTGCTTCTGTTTAGGACTATGGTGGTGGTGGTGGTGGTGGTGGTTTAAAGATGGAGTAGGATGGTTTCTTCCAGACTAAATGTAGGTTCTGGGCTCTCAACATGCTCGCTCATTGGAGGGTTGTTCTAGAAAGGCTTTATGGGGTTTATTTTTTTTAAATAAAAACATAAACCTTTTAACAACTGGTTTAGTTTAAATGTAGGACTTAGTGACACCCTTAAAAAACAAGTATCTCTGTTCACTGCTTCTGATCCCAGAATGATCAGGAAAGATAAGCACTTATTATAATAAAAAGAAAGTGTTTTACAATGACCACAGTTTTACTCAGTGATACTGACAGGTATTAAATATGTTGCTGAGGGTAGGAGGAAAAGTGAGCACATAAATAAGGAAATGATGTTTTCTTTCTGCCTAGTTTTTATTTTAATGGGTCCTAAATGTTTCCACAGACATCACAAAATCCATTAAAAAAAAGTACCATCGTGGGTAGCATGAAGATTTATGAGAATCTTCTTAAAATGTCTGTGCCCCTTAAAAAACAGAACAGTAATCTCATAGTTAGCGGTTTAAAGAAACTTCAGATATATCTGACCCTTAAGCCCCAGTGCAGGTTATAAGATTTTTTTTTTTAATATTTTATTTATTTGACAGAGAGATCACAAGTAGGCAGAGAGGAAGGCAGAGGAGGGGGGCGGGAGCAGGCTCCCCGCTGAGCAGATAACCCAATTTGGGGCTGGATCCCAGGACCCTGAGATCATGACCTGAGCCAAAGGCAGAGGCTTTAACCCACTGAGCCACCCAGGCGCCCCAGTTTATAAGATCTTTATATGAATACTTGCATCTGCGTGACATTAGAATACTTTGTTTTCTTGATTTAATATCAAGGATCTGAATTTCTTCTTATGTGTTAATTTGGATTGATGATGTTACCAAAAGTGAGACTGTCTATATCGTACTAGTTTGAATGTCTTCCTGACTTTTATTAACATAGAAAATACAACTGCTGCTAGTAATGGCATTATTTCCAGCCTTTGATCCCACCCCCACCCCCAGTAAAAGATTTTCTCAGATGTGTGTTTTTCTTTACAGCTTAATGTAGAGATGTTTAAAGGACAACACCAGAGTATGAACTGTATTCTAATCCTTAGGCTTACTGTGGGCTTCTGACAACCATACTCCGATCAGACTTTAATTTTGCTTAGGGGAGATTTTCAGTAAACTTGCAGAATTCTGCTATGGCCATCAAACTTCCTGCTTTGGTTGACTGTCCACTAGATCCCGATACTACATTTCAGACAGCTGTCACTTTGGCATAAATTTTCATTAGAAGCTTAGTTTAGACAAGTAACTATTTCAAGGAGATACTTAGGAACTGAGAAGTTTTCCTTCTTCCTCTGAGCCTCTCCACTTTTTATCTTTTTTTTTTTTAATAATTCAGCTGATTCGTTTAGAAACAAGGGTTTCCTCTTTAAAAGGGGGGTGGGAGGTTGTTGAAAACCACTGGTTTAGACTAAGCAGCTTATGTTTAGGTGTTACCAGGAAGAAGTAACTATTCCTATCTAGCTCTCAGTGCAGTGTTAGAAACATTTTCTTAACAAAAATTGTAAATTTGTATTCACTGATAGAACTGATACATTCGTTGTCACTCTGCAGATTTTGGTTCCCAGATATGAGAAGGTTGCAGTTGCAGGTGATGGAAATTAGGGCAATGCTATCATATTTACTTCTGTGTTTTCTGGCATGTTAAATTAATACCATATGTTCTTATTAAGAACTTGGGAAACCTAAGAATGCACATAAAAATATGAGGAATTATGTCCTGGAAAATGCCATGTTACATCCACACTTGCAGTAGCTTAAAATATAATCTGGAAAAGTTTGATCTGGAGGCTTTTTTTCCTCCTGGCTTGTTTGATTTACTGTGCCTGGTCAAAGGTTTAAGGTTGGGTTTTATGGGCTTTTTTTGTTTTTTTGATTTAACTTTCTGTAGGGCACAGTTACAGATGTTTTTCTGCTTTTTCCCTACCCCAAAAAACAGACTAAATGATGTCATCCTTGATCCCTTTGCGAGGAACCTTACCATATACATAGACAAGCCTCATTGACTCTTGGTACATCAGGTCCTGCAAACCTTGCCATGAGTGGGCTAAACTAGAACCGTCTGCCGTCGGGTTCCCCTCTTTGTCTTCCTGACCCAGAAAAACCTCAATACAACACCTGATTTGATCCAAGCCTTTTGGCAGAGCTGTTGTTTCATAAATGATTATAATTATGTTTCTCAGATAATGACTTATTGCCTAAGTGAAGTTCACAGTCGTTGAGGTGCTATTATCCTTCACCTGTATAGGTTCAGCCTATAGATACTTCCTCATGAGACAGGCTCACTCTGCCTCATTACTCTCTCGGTATGTGGAGTAAAGGAGTATTTTTGGTTTTGGTATTTGGAGGGGAAAGAGAAACCTGTGTTTGATCAGTCTTCTATATATGTTTTCAATTCATCTCTAGCTTAGGGCTACAGATCTCAGATTTTCATTTCTGCCATCTGACTCTTGCTTTCTACGAAAGCACATGAGTAGGAGTTTGGCCAGGATTATTAGTAAAACTTTAATGTTTTGGACCCAGTCAGTAGGTGTGGGTCCAAATAATTCACAAAGATAATAAGGAATGTGTTTGAATCATTTCAGCAATGAATTTAAATCATTCTCAAAAATTGGTATTTTTAAGTCTAGTTCATCAGATGGCATGTGCTTACCCAACACTGCTTATTTTCAGTTGTTAATAAAATACTTGCAAATGTTCACTCTGTTATTAATAGGTCATTGAGCATTCCCCAAAATCTCTTAATGGTTCTTTTTTATTTTTTTATTTTTCAGAGTGGGGGAGGGGCAGAGGGTGAGGTTGAGAATCTTGAGCCATCTCCACACACGGAGCCTGAAGCAGGGCCATCTCATGATCTGAGCCAAAATTAAGAGTCAGACACTTAACCAACTAAGCCACCCAGGCGCCCCCTTTCTAATATTCTAAAAGATTTGGGGGAGGGGCATCTGAGTGGTTTAGTCAGTTAAGCATCCAACTCTTGATTTTGGCTCGGGTCATGATCTTGGGGTTGTGGGATCATGTCCATGTTGGGCTCTGCACTGTGCATGAGCCTGCTTGGGATTCTCTTCCTCTGCCCCTCTGCCCACACCGATCTCCCTGTCTCTAAAAAAAAGGGGGGGGGGTGTTGACTGTTCATTCGGTGTTTTTGTTTTTGATTAATGAAACCAGAAGGCAAAGCATCTTTTAGAAGAACTATGTCTTCCTCACAAACTTATTCTTCCTCCTAGACCTAATGCACAAGTGTAACTACTTGGCATAAAGTTCTTCATCTTTTCTTTTGTTCACTTCCTCTTCTCTGACCCACTGCCCAGTGGGTCTACTAAGGCTTTTGGTTGCAAGGAACATGAACCAAAGCTTAAGCAAAAGTGCTCATGTACTTGGCTCTTGTTTAGGAAAAGTCTTTGGAAGGGGCTGTCAGGCACAGCTGGATTGAGGACTTGAAGTGTTCCTAACAGGAGTCTTTCCCTCCCTCTGCTTTCTCCATGCAGCAGCAGGTCCTGAGTCCTTTTCAGCATCACTATCAGCCTTGTTTGGGGCACACATCCGGTTCTACCAGTCTCAGTGTCTGTCGAGGGAGAATGCTCTGACTGGTGGACCTGAGTCCTGTACACTCTGCTCTAATGGAGGAAGGGCCTTCTAACAGCACATGTCATTTGCACCAGGGGTGGCTCCAAGAGGCAGTTTGGCAGGCAAAAGCCATCTTCTTTACTCCAATGCCCAGGTGCCTGCTGTGTGCTCTAGGTCCCGTCCCTTACACATGATGGATTTTTGCAGGGAACAGCTGTGTCCTGCTCATCTCTCTATTCCCAGTACAGTGACAAAGTATAGCTTCTTCAAAAATGACTGATAAACAGGTAAACAGTGATTCCATTCTATTAAATTGGATATTTGCCCCTTTTTTGCCGTGAACTGAAAGATTTATGATTTGACTGAAGGCGCTCTCCTTGGTATTGGGATAATGGTGCTGACCTGGTGAAAATGGCCATTCTGACAAACAAGGAGGCTCAAGAGAAAGGACTAGACACCTGGGGACAAATGTGGAGAGAAAGTAAGCCCATCTTCTAGAAAATTTTTGACATCAAAGGCATCTTCCTCCCTAAGAGTTATTATTCTAAATATTTTGTTTTAGCCCTCTTTCTATTCAAAAATGAGGGATCAGCCCTTAATCTTAAACAGTTGATTTCCTATTTACTCTGTTCCTGCCCCTCAGTTACTTATGGTATGGGTCCCTTGTCCAGATTTCTAAATCAGAGGACTTTTGAGGGGTGCAGAGGGCCAGGAGTAATTCTTGTAAAAGTTTTTAAGTATGAATCAAATAGATAATATTGACGAACCCTGAAGCCAGCCAACTTGATTTGAAGTTATTTCTTTAAAGAAAAGAAAAGCTTTTATATGACAGAGAGAGAGAAAACAAGGAGGGAGAGGGGAGGAACAGGAGAGAGAAGTAAGCTCCCTGCTCAGCAGGGATCCTGATGCGGGCCTTGATCCCAGGACTCTGGGATCCTGACCTGAGCAGAAGGCAGATGCTTAAACGACTGAGCCACCCAGGCGCCCCTTCAAGTTCTTTCTTAACAGCAAGCAAGAGGCTGGGGAAAACAACAACGTATAGGGTCCTTGAGTTATCTTGTCACCCATAATAATCCTAACATTAACAGAGTTTGTTGAGATGTTCTTTCAAGGAATCTTTGGCTTGTTGCAGAAAAGCTTGACATAACAGTGGCCCCTTCCAGAAGGGGAGCTCCATGGCTGGAGTATAAGAGTAGGAGGGATCCTTCTTTGCTTATATTCTTACACTGTGTGCCTGTTTTATAAAGAATGTTTCACTTAAAAAACAAGAGTCTTTGTAAATGCTTTTAATGATGCTAACACACATGAATGAATGTGTTATTCTAGCTCCAGATGGACAAAATCTTAAGTGACCTGCATAAGCAAATACATAGAGGGTACCTCCATCTGGGGAAGAGGGCAGAGAGAAGTCCCCAGATCCATTAACAATGTCAGTAATCTTAATTCTACATCTTTCAGTGTAAACTTTAATTTAGATTCCTCCTAATTGCTAATCATTAAAAAAAAATTTTTTGTACAACATGTTCTGGTAAGCAATGTTCACCATTTATATGCCTGTTTAATTCAGCCTAAGTAAACTTGAGATTTACTCCATGGCTGAAATACCACATTTTATAAATTACAAGTTTCTTGTAACTAAGCTCCTTTATGAGCATTCTCACATTTTCAGAACTGTAGATGTATAAATTGGGTACCTACCATGCAGTGAGGTGCTTCAGTTGGAGGTCTTAAAACAACTTGGTTAGCCATGGGTGGTGGGCACTTAGAAAGCCTGATGTATTACCCGTAGGAGAATGAGTTTTCCTTTATCCTTGGCTGCAGTTTAACCTCCTGAGTGTTTTCTGTATAGACTGGTGGCTTCAGTGGTGGTGACATTTCCCAATCATTGTGTATTTGGTTTTGCTGAGATGTTGAGCTGAGTATAACCAGAAGGCGGGAAAACCAGTAATGGCTGCCTTCTGGGCTCATCTCTCCTCTGAAGTGAAGCAGGACTGGCTTGGGAAGTTCCAAAAGAACTGCTGGATTTGGGCCCACAGAGAGTTTATGAAATGAATAGAGAAACAAGATGTCTCTTCTCAGACTTGGGCGTTTGTGGGCATCTGTTTTGATGCCTGGTCTCTTCAGAATTAGCCTGTAACATTTTCTGTATTTCTGAAACATTGCTGTCAGGTGGTTCTCTCTAAATGACCTGGTTGTGGGAATAGTTTTATCAAGCAGCTGATCTAAAACTTTCAAAAAGATGGTTTAAAACAATTTAGCAATAAAATTTCCACCAGGAATAATGGATTTGTCTTTGAATGCACATTAATTTGTAACCAAAGTGACTTCTGAGTCCACTATTAAGTAATATGCAGATTGTTGGATGGCAGAGTATGGAGGACACATAGTCATGCTTCTTAGCTGCTGAGGATGGGAAGGCTGAGCAGTGTTTTTTAGTGAAATGCATTTCTTTTTTGGTCTCTATTATACTTGTACTTCATGTAGAATATTTTGAAACTTCTAAGTTCTGATGACATATCCAAATTCAGAATTCGTAGGAGATGTTTGTTTTGGTAGGCTTTACTCTTTTCCATTTTTCATAGTTAATATTGATTTTTGGATTAGAATAATAAATGAGGTAACATGATAACTGTATTACATTTGGATTAGTTGATTATGGTTGTACTTACAAATGGCAGTGGTATTATAGAGTAACAGTCTTTATTAATTAGAAAAGTAGATTTGTGTGTATTAAACTTTAATTCCTATTGCTTTGGCTTTTGGGTTTGCCTCTGGTTTTGGTTTTTGGAACTATTTCATACTCTACAAAATTTATTTGGATTATTACATTGATAAATTTTTACCATACTTTATAGGAAACATTTATGGTCACATGGAAGCCCTACAGATACTAATTTTATTTTAACTTTCGTTTTTTAAGGAACTTGGGGAAGTGGACCTAAATTTGTGCTTTAATGTATTAGATCATTTAAATAATTTTTCAGTTCCTTCACACATACATATAAGCTTTTCATTTTTCAAGAGGATGCCCTAAAATCTGTAACACAGTTATCATCTGCCCTGATGCTGAGTGCCTTTGTCCAGGTGTTCTGCTGAATGGGGGGCTAGGTACACAACCAGTAGTCCCTTTAGTTTGGATAGTATTTGGAAAGACTGAAGGATATTTCTTTAAAGATTATCATAGCAATGTGCAGGACAGTTCCCAGAAAACAAAAACTTCTTTTCCCTGGCACTCAAAATTTTGTGATAACGATGCTGAAACGGTGAACATTTTTCTGATTTCAGAGGCTCAACGTCACAAGGAGAAAAGCACTCACACTCGATTTTAAGATAATCGGTTGGTATTATTAACCTAATTCTCAACTTTAAAAAAACCAGTTTGGTGATGAACTTAAACTCTAATTAGAATTGTGCCAGATTAGACCCACACTCGATCTATGACATAAAACGCCCTGTTAAAAATAGAAAAGATCAGAGAGCACTTACTTTGCCTGTCTGCTTTTATAAGTAATCGGAACATACTAGATAAGGGTATCTACTCACCTTTGTCAGCGGGCCAAGGTTTGTGGTCCTACCATCAGTGGAAGTAGGAAATATTACAAGTTGTACGTGTTTTGACTTGACTTAAATTTTTTTTTCCAATAGAAACTATGTTCCAACTTCCTGTCAACAATCTTGGCAGTTTAAGAAAAGCCCGGAAAACTGTGAAAAAAATACTTAGTGACATTGGGTTGGAATACTGTAAAGAACACATAGAAGTAAGTAGCATGCCATTTTTTTAAATTTTAACATGACTCAGCTTCTGATCCATTACTTTGTGTCAGTAGCCAGGATTGGTTAATTCTTAGTTGTGATTCTGAATTGTAACTGCAGCATTAGCTTCACCAGAGCTTTCTCAGTTGACTGAACTTGTTCCCTTCTCCCTAAAATGGGCCTTTTTCATCTTTGCATCATGAAGCAAAAGCAATTCTACTGGTGAGGGTGTAACATGTCAGACACTTCAGGTGCTTTGAAATTGTCTCTCATTTCACATTCTTAGAACAACCCCTGGGGGGGAATGTAGGAATTCTTATCTCCAGTTTACAATGAAGAACCAGTAAAGATTTAGGTCCACCTCCCAGCTCAGCATACGGTAGGGTCTGTCTGCAGGACTCCAGAGCCTGTTCTCATTCTGATACGCCTGAGTGTTCTGGTTGACCTTCTGATTGTTGAGGCATGGCGGTTTGGGTGCTTGTTGTCTCTTTCCTTAGGATGAGTATTTGTTGGCCCTTCCGACCCATCATACACTATTATCTTCCCCTTGTATAACAGTTTGGACTTCTGCAAATTGTTTTTCTGAGCTTTGTAACAGCCCTATGGGATAGCCAGTGTACTGGTCTCCTTTTCCAGATCTCATTAATCCAGGTCTTGTGGTTTAGTTGGTCAAAGCCTCTGATTGAAATATTTAAAGCTGTTTTCCCCATTAGCCTTTAAGTTCCATCTGGCCAGGGACCATAACCACCTTGTCCCTCCATGTATAACCAGCACCTAGCACAGTGCTGGGTACATAATAGGCATTCAGCAAATGTTTGGATGGAATTGAAAGTTGAAAAGAATTTCCTTCACGCAACAGATTTTCTTTTCCGGACTCCCACGAATACTACTTGGGGGGTATTTTCATGGAGACTGAAGCTTCTCAAAAGTGGGCTTCTCTAGTTATGTTACCCCCAGTGTGGAAGTTCACTGCCTCTCCAGCCCCTCAAATTCAGGTAGATCTGCCCAATGAAACAGTCCATCTAATTCCACTTTGCACTCAGTGGAGTAATCTACACAAGAGTCAGTAATGCAAATGTTAAGGTACCTTTTCTATCTTGCATTTGATGTGTTCCTCCCATTATTACACCCATTACGTACTCTGGAATTTATATGTGCTTGATTTTCCCACACTGAACTGTGAACCTTTTAGGAGCCAAGGGGAATTTTCTCCTGAGAATTTGTGTCTTCCTGGCCTGGGGGAAAATGGGCCATTAAATTTTTACATAAGAGTATAAAATTAATGTAATGCTGCTTACTTTTCTTCGAATAGCTTTCTTTCTTCCTTTTGTGGGTTCAGAAATCCTGAGTTTTCTTCCCAGTCCATTTCCACCCCCCTTTTTCTCCTCAGAAACAGAATAACACATCCATGGTGCCGTAAACAAACATTGCTAGCTTATACTCCATTCTAATGCTACAACTGATGAGTTACAATACTCTAATGAAAGGAGCTTTGGTATGACTATGTGGCTGAATTTTTCAATGAGAACTTCCAGTGGTTTCCTTGGAAACCTAGCTGACCATTAGGGGAATGTTCGGTTGTTAGAAAACGTTGACTGCAACTTCCGTATGCCTTTTTTTTTATTTCCTAAGAGCCTTATCATTCCTAGTTTAATTCTTGGTGGGGTTGATTTTTCTGTGTGTCTCCCCAGTTCTAGCTAAGAGATGGGATTTATAAATAAGGTTGGGCTAGACTCGATATCACTGTGTTTTTGTAAACTTCTTTCACTATTTTTCTAGGATTTTAAACAGTTTGAACCTAATGACTTTTATTTGAAAAACACTACATGGGAGGATGTAGGACTATGGGACCCTTCACTTACAAAAAATCAGGTAAGTAGCACAGGGGACTTCCCCAAATGGCAACCTCCTTGGTGTACTCTCTTCTCAGCTCTAGCCCTTTCGTAGTGATCCATTGTTTTGTGGGCAGTAACCTTGTGTGGAAGATGTCAAAGTTGATTATTTCAGTTTTCCTAAGTGGCAGGGAAAACTAGGAAGAATTTGTCTTTTTTGTCATTGGACTAAAACTTTAAAGTGTAATAATGTGAAATTTTATTACTTAAATGGTATAAGGTCTACTGTACATTAGCAGTACTTTTGTTCTTCTGTTTCTGAAACATACCCTCCAACATTCTGTTCATCTAGGCCACCCATCATTTTTTTATGTCTATCACAATTCATGTTATTTCTGGAGAGGGTGTTTTTTTTCTGTGTTAGTATGATCCAACGTCTGGGGTTGCTAAGCCAGCACATGGGGAAGGGGATGGGTGGCTTTATAGGATGGTAGTGACATAAAGGTGTAAGTTAAATTTTTACAAATTGGAATTAAAAACACTTAGGTAGTCCAAGGCACCAGTGATGCCAGCAAGTGTCAGCAGGTGAGGGTGTGGCAGAGGTGGTACAGGTGTTGGTTTCTGTCCCACAGGGAGAAGGGATTGTCACTGCAGACCTCATCATTACCTATTTCAGTAGTGATTGTAGTTCGGTAATTATTGATCTGTTATACTTGGGAAAAGATTTTAAACTGTGGCAGTACTTTTAACTCTGCCTCAGAAATTTGAGAGTATAGTTACCTGTTTTTTTCTTATCCATACGCCAGGAGAAAAGGTACGCACCAGAAGTCTTTGAATGTAAAAGCTTTCCAGTGGGACATAGCACTTAATTCGGTTTTACGAAGCCCAAGGCTTTGCATTCTAACACTAAATAGGGGGCTGAGCTTTAAGGAGAAGCAGAGTTTTATTTTGTGTCAAACGAGTATCTGAAACAAAGTAGGTTTCTAGGGAGGAAAGATAATCTCTTACCCAGCTTGTGTTTCACCGGTCTTCAAAGGACAAACTGCACAAGTGCTAATGAGCATAATTCTGGAAGTTGCTCTTTGATATCAGTATATTCTGCAATACTTTATTGGATTTTTAACATCATGCACTCCTGATAGTCTATAGGAAATTTTTATTTAACTTCTTAATTTGAATCAAAGCAGCTAGCACTTCATTAGTTCTTTTGAAGCTGCGCTTGCTTGAGAAGAGAGACCATGGCTTATAGAAGAAAGCCAACTCTTCCAATCAGTAGCTTTTTGATCAGTAATGAAATCTAAATACTACACTATACTTCGATGAGAGGGGGGAAAAATGTTTTGAGGTTTTTGAAGATTTTCCATGATGGGAGGGATGAAAGGTGTATCTTTATATCCTACTGCCTGATTGCACTATAGCACTCTGGGCCCTGACTGTTACTGAACAGTAAATCTGAAACCTGCAAGAGCGAGAGTGATTTCACAGTGTTTATTTTTGTCATTTCTAACTGTAAAATGTTTATCTTCGAAGCCATTTGTCTTTGGCCTCTCTAAAACCAATCAGTAAATATGACTTTTTTTTTTTTTTTAAGACTTTATTTATCTATTTGACACAGAGAGAGAGATCACAAGTAGGCAGAGAGGCAGGCAAGAGAGAGGGGGGGAAGCAGGCTCCCTGCTGAGCAGAGAGCCCGATGCGGGGCTCGATCCTAGGACCCTGAGATCATGACCTGAGCTGAAGGCAGAGGCTTTAACCCACTGAGCCACCCAGGCGCCCCGACTTTGATCTTTTCTAAACATTGAGGGGAAGCTTAGAATTGAGGGGTTTTTTTAATACTCTGGGACCCAAATAAAATTATTTGGTTTAAAACAGCTTTCTCATTTGGGTTTATATTTCACAAATTAATTTTGCAAAAGGAAAAAAAAAATTATATCAATGCATTACAGAGTTTCAGTTCTAAAAATAGCATTGTATCTCTATTAAAAATAGAGAACATCTGGGGAGAAAAAATCTAGAACTTGTTACCAGCTTTTCTGAAGTGGCATTCTGATTCTGGCTTTTGTGTTTTCTTTAGGACTACCGGACGAAACCTTTTTGCTGCAGTGCTTGTCCATTTTCTTCAAAATTCTTCTCTGCTTACAAAAGTCATTTCCGGAATGTCCATAGTGAAGACTTTGAAAATAGGATTCTCCTTAATTGCCCCTACTGTACCTTCAATGCAGACAAAAAGACTTTGGAAACACACATTAAAATATTTCATGCTCCAAACGCCAGCGCACCAAGTAGCAGCCTCAGCACTTTCAAAGATAAAAGCAAAAATGATGGCCTTAAACCTAAGCAGGCTGACAGTGTAGAACAAGCTGTTTATTACTGTAAGAAGTGCACTTACCGAGATCCTCTTTATGAAATCGTTAGGAAGCACATTTACAGGGAACATTTTCAGCACGTGGCAGCGCCTTACATAGCAAAGGCAGGTGAGAAGTCACTCAACGGTGCAGTCCCTTTAGGTTCAAATGCCCGGGAAGAGAGTAGTATTCACTGCAAGAGATGCCTTTTCATGCCAAAGTCCTACGAAGCTTTGGTACAGCACGTCATCGAAGACCATGAACGCATAGGCTATCAGGTCACTGCCATGATTGGGCACACAAATGTGGTGGTTCCCCGATCCAAACCCTTGATGCTAATTGCTCCCAAACCTCAAGAGAAGAAGGGCATGGGACTCCAATCGAGAATTGGTTCCCTTGCTTCTGGAAATGTCCGGTCTTTGCCATCACAGCAGATGGTAAATCGACTCTCAATACCAAAGCCTAACTTAAATTCTACAGGAGTCAACATGATGTCCAATGTTCACCTACAGCAGAATAACTATGGAGTCAAATCTGTAGGCCAGGGCTATGGCGTTGGTCAGTCAATGAGACTAGGTCTAGGTGGCAACGCACCAGTTTCCATCCCTCAGCAATCTCAGTCTGTGAAGCAGCTACTTCCGAGTGGAAATGGAAGATCTTACGGGCTTGGGTCAGAGCAGAGGTCCCAGGCACCAGCAAGATACTCCCTGCAGTCTGCTAATGCCTCTTCTCTCTCATCAGGCCAGTTAAAGTCTCCCTCCCTCTCCCAGTCACAGGCATCCAGAGTATTAGGTCAGTCCAGTTCCAAACCTACTGCAGCTGCCACGGGCCCTCCCCCAGCCAATACTTCCTCAACTCAAAAGTGGAAAATATGTACAATCTGTAATGAGCTTTTTCCTGAAAATGTGTATAGTGTGCACTTCGAAAAAGAACATAAAGCTGAGAAAGTCCCAGCAGTAGCCAACTACATTATGAAAATACACAATTTTACTAGCAAATGCCTCTACTGTAATCGCTATTTGCCCACAGATACCCTGCTCAACCATATGTTAATTCATGGTCTGTCTTGCCCATATTGCCGTTCAACTTTCAATGATGTGGAAAAGATGGCAGCACACATGCGGATGGTTCACATTGATGAAGAGATGGGACCTAAAACAGATTCTACTTTGAGTTTTGATTTGACATTGCAGCAGGGTAGTCACACTAATATCCACCTCCTTGTAACCACATACAACCTGAGGGATGCCCCAGCTGAATCTGTTGCTTACCATGCCCAAAATAACCCTCCAGTCCCTCCAAAGCCACAGCCAAAAGTTCAGGAAAAGGCAGATATCCCTGTTAAAAGTTCACCTCAAGCTGCAGTGCCCTATAAAAAAGATGTTGGAAAAACCCTTTGCCCTCTTTGCTTTTCGATCCTGAAAGGACCCATATCTGATGCACTTGCCCATCACCTACGAGAGAGGCACCAAGTGATTCAGACGGTTCATCCCGTGGAAAAAAAGCTCACCTACAAATGCATCCATTGCCTTGGTGTGTACACCAGCAACATGACCGCCTCGACTATCACTTTGCATCTGGTTCACTGCAGGGGTGTTGGAAAGACCCAGAATGGCCAGGATAAGACAAATGCACCCTCTCGGCTTAATCAGTCACCGGGCCTGGCACCTGTCAAGCGCACTTACGAGCAAGTGGAATTTCCCTTGCTGAAAAAGCGAAAGTTAGACGATGATAGCGATTCGCCCAGCTTCTTTGAAGAGAAGCCTGAGGAGCCTGTTGTTTTAGCTTTAGACCCCAAGGGTCATGAAGATGATTCCTATGAAGCCAGGAAAAGCTTCCTAACGAAGTATTTCAATAAACAGCCCTATCCCACCAGGAGAGAAATTGAGAAGCTGGCTGCCAGTTTGTGGTTGTGGAAGAGTGACATTGCTTCCCATTTTAGCAACAAGAGGAAGAAGTGTGTCCGAGACTGTGAAAAGTACAAGCCTGGTGTGTTACTGGGCTTCAACATGAAAGAACTAAACAAAGTGAAGCACGAGATGGATTTTGATGCTGAGTGGCTGTTTGAGAATCATGATGAGAAGGATTCCAGAGTCAATGCTAGTAAAACTGCTGACAAAAAGCTCAGCCTTGGGAAGGAAGAGGACAGCTCCTCAGACAGTTTTGAAAATTTGGAGGAAGAATCCAATGGAAGTGGTAGCCCTTTTGACCCTGTGTTTGAAGTTGAACCTAAAATCCCTAACGATAACCCAGAGGAACACATACCGAAGGTCATTTCTGAGGATGCTTTAGAATCTGAGGAGAAGCTAGACCAAAAAGAGGAGGATGGTTCGAAATACGAAACTATTCATTTGACTGAGGAACCAACCAAACTGATGCATGACGCTTCCGACAGTGAGGTTGACCAAGATGATATTGTTGAGTGGAAGGATGGTGCTTCTCCATCTGAGAGCGGCCCTGGTTCCCAACAAGTGTCAGACTTTGAGGACAACGCATGTGAAATGAAAGCAGGAACCTGGTCTGATGAGTCTTCCCAGAGCGAAGATGCAAGAAGCAGTAAGCCAGCTGCCAAAAAAAAGGCTACCGTGCAAGGTGACAGAGAGCAGTTGAAATGGAAGAATAGTTCCTATGGAAAAGTTGAAGGGTTTTGGTCCAAGGACCAGTCACAGTGGAAGAATGCATCTGAAAATGATGAGCGCTTATCTAACCCCCAGATTGAGTGGCAGAACAGCACAATTGACAGTGAGGATGGGGAGCAGTTTGATAACATGACTGATGGGGTCGCTGAGCCGATGCATGGCAGCCTAACCGGAGTGAAACTGAGCAGCCAGCAGGCCTAAATGCCAGGGTCTCTGGCCTCGGTCACCCGCTGCAGCCTGGAGCTCTGCTCTCCTTTCGGTAGGACTGCAAAGCTGTGTTCTGACTGGTACCCCCTTTTGAGTGCTGGGTCACCGGGCTGTGGGGATACGTGGCCACTGCTAATCCCAGTGGTTCTAAGTCTATGACACGAGTGGCTGATCTTGCTTCAGAACTTGCTGTGACAGACACAGTAAATAAATGTGAAAAACCAATAAGCTGGTGGCTCACGAACGCACATGAGGAAAAGCAGAGGTTTATTTTATCTGCCTTCTCAACATTTCTCCCTCTGTAAAATGGTTGGTTGGATGATCGTGGGAGGCGGGACCCTGATTGACACGGTAGTGTAGGGCCAACCTTCAAGCTACCGGTCCAATGTGTATAGTAGACTTCGGGGAAAATCAGTTTTTTTCATGTATTCATTCTGAATAGTTGAAATGTATATTTGTACAGTCTTTTAGACCTATTCAAGTGATGCCTATGATATTGTTATTGTGTACCCATCCTAGATTTGTTTCTTTTTTTAGTGTTGCCCTTGCTGTGTAATAAACGCTCTATCTAGTTGACCTAGCAAAAGCTTGAAACTGCGCTAGTATGGACTTTTGGACAGACTTAGTTTTTGCACATAACCTTGTACAATCTTGCAAC
This sequence comes from Potos flavus, assembly GCA_028534135.1. Taxonomy (NCBI): domain Eukaryota; kingdom Metazoa; phylum Chordata; class Mammalia; order Carnivora; family Procyonidae; genus Potos; species Potos flavus. Next base: position 112,925,270 of record CM052885.1, on the reverse strand, counting down.
AGAGGCCAGCCACATAAGATATATATCTGGACTCTCTTGTATTATAGAATTTTTCTTGTTCTGAATATCCTTGACATTACAGCTGACAGAAACAAAAACTGGTATTTCAGATCTGTTTTCTGAAATCTTTTAAGCTAAAAATCACACGCGAGAATTGACTTTGCAGCTACTAATTTTGACACCTTTTAGATCTGTATGAAAGTGTGTTGTGTTGAAGCAGCAAACCAATGAGTGCTGCATTTTGGATATTTAGTTTTATCTTTAGTTAAACACCACCCCGGTGTATTCATTTATACCATCTAATATATGACACACTGTTGTAGTATGTATAATTTTGTGATCTTTATTTCCCTTTGTATTCATTTTAAGCATCTAAATAAATTGCTGTATTGTGCTTAATGTAAATATTTGCTTTATTACAAATTACAGTCCTATGTGTCCATTATGTCATGTGCCAGCTGATGCCATGGCTCACTTTCATCAGAGGCGGAAGCCGCAGCCACTGAGGAAACTTAACAGAAGACCAAGATGTGCCATTGGTATTAGGAATGCTTTCTCTCAAGGCACCTGTTAACAACTTCTTCTGGTTTCCATTTGTCTTTTTCCTTTTTAACTGCAAAAATAAACATCCTTGAGTTTTTCAGTTCCCCTTTTGTTAAGGAGCGGAGCCTGCTTATATATGTAAATGTCTCGATGATAAAAGGATGGTAACAAATAGGCATTAATTTGCAAGCAGAGTATTGGCCCTGGCTCTCTTTCTTCTAAAAAGAAGTAAATGTTAGTTTTCGCCTTACAATGGGAACAATTGTACTAAACAGGCAACTACTCTCTGCTTTTTTGTAATTCTCTTGACCATCTTGCTATTAAAAAGGCTTTGGAGATCACACACCTGAAGGGCTAAGATCAAAGGAGCTAGTATGTTTACTACGTAGATTCCCAAGAGCAGCTTGGACTAAAGAATGGAAAAGTACGAGGAGGAGGCAGTATTATTAGGCCACCGTTTTCAGTAATTACAATGATGGAAAGCTCCAATCCTTACAGAGGGCAGAAGCCCAGCAAGCACCTCTTGGGGACATTGGTCCTTAAAGAGGTCTTAAGTGGCTGGCTTCCATAATTTTTAAGACTCCTTCCAAAAGACAGCTATAACAAAAACATTAACAGACCGGAGAAAGTTGATCAACCTCCTAAAACGGTAACGTCCTGCTCCTCAAAAACTACAGGAGAAAGTACAAGAATAGACCAGGACCTTTAGGGCATTCGGGGCTGGCATGGAGTTATGTCTGTTCTACAAGGAGATTTAAATTCTACAGACACCCGCTAATAATATTTAGGACAGGATGTCCCCAAATTAGGATGCCACGGATTATCAAATCAGAACTGGCACTGAGAAAACTTTTTCTCTTAAGGATAGTAAATAGCAGCTGAATTGAAGCCCTCTCACCCTTGGTGTGAAATTAGTATGCCTAATAAGTTACTAGGTGGGAAGACGGAGCCCGGGCTTAGGAGGCCCACATGGAGTTCTACGGGGACTTGTATAGACTAGTGGAGGGGGATGTACATTCCTGGTTGAACATTTGAGCAAAGGCAGATGAGCGTGCTTCCTCGCTAAGGTGGTGGAAACAGGCATTGTTGGCATTCAGAGAAGAATTCAGCCACCTAAGAATTGGAAATGAAGATCCCCAACTAGCCATGTTGCAGAAGCCCTAAGTGTCTCAATAAAAGCCATTTTAAAAGAATGTCGTGCTACTGTTTGCTTTTGGAATAATCTGGAAATGAAAGCTGTGGCAACCTGCCACTTTCTAATTAGAGAATGTCTATAACTGTAGACTGAACAAGTCTGTAAATTTTATTCCCAGGAGACTTTTCTTTATGTCCTTCCGATTTTCCTGACCTCCAGAGTCAGACCGATGAGCAGCATGATTTCTCCCTCTTCTCAGCACATCGAGGCACTTTCTTCTCCCATCATTGGTCTCCATCAAACAGCACTCTGTCCCTCTCTTAAGATCTAAGCAGTAAAGGATTTACCCCTCTGATTGCCCTGTAGTTGTGGCATCCAATCCAAATGCCTGCCCACTTGTAAAGATAGATACTTTTCAGAAGAGAACAAAACAAGTGCCAGATTTGAGAACAACCTATCCATGATTGGGGGGCGCCCCAACTGAAACACCACTGGAAGCCATTAAACTTGGCTTTTGTCAAGTGAGTACCACTATGTACAGGAGTGTTTCCCTACTTGGACCCCGGACTGCCCGCATCAAACCCTCGAGATAGAGGTCCTGAAATCCTCTGAGGGATTCTGTGCTACTAAAGCTTGAGAATAACTTCGTTTGCATGATGGAAAATACACTCTTGACTAATGAAATTAGAATATATTAAATGAATTTCACAGAGCATCAGGTTAGCCTTCTGCCCCTTCCTTCAGCAATGGTCTTTCCCACGCATTGTGACCCTTATTTCTTACCTACCCTGATGCTCACCTGGTCAGCACCGACTGCAAGCATGTCTCACCGAAGGGTTGAACCCCCAGAAAATGAACTAGAAGAGGGTGCTTGTGCCGTTCAGAAATGGCATTCCAATGCACCAGTTACCAGTTGGCCACCATGAGGTGGTCTAGAAAGACACAGATAAATTCTTGATGATGCATCCAGTTAGGAAATAAGGCATTTTCTATCAACTATTAGAAGGTCAGCTTGAAAACAGATCCAAATTTGAACCAAAGGAGGGTCACCATTCTGGAATTCTTTGCATCCTGCCTCTTCCCATCAATGTACTTCACTTTAAACAACTTTAACATTCACCAAAACAAATCTAAGTGGAATTGCAAACTAGATGGGAGTTGTGTTCAAAAAATTAGTATGTAAGGTGAAAGCTGCATATCCTGGAAATCCTCCAGTCGTGATTTCAAAGTGCAAGTAAGAGAAGGACAGGAAGGAAGGTCTGGAAGGTCCATAGCCATTTCCAGGGCAGATGATCTGTGAATGGAATAAAGGGCAGAATCTTCACTATTTAAACGAGTTGTTGGAGCTGTGTGTTTTTCAGAATACGATGTTCTTGCATCTGTGGTGGAGGCCAAGCGCCACCACCTGCCCAACACCGGCAGGCTTCAGGGCCGTGAGGCCATTTAAACCTCAGCTGGCTTTTGCATGAATCTTGCTGGACCTTTATTAAGGTTTTATTACTAATATCCTTATTACTTATATCCTAATAAGCCAAAAGGGCTTTCCCAACGTAGTTGTAAGCACTACGGGCTGGGACTTGGACTAGAACTAGAACAGCACTGAGTGTCTGTGAAGCACCCAGGCGTGAGAGCCTAGGGATTAGCGGTCAAGGCCCTGCACGACTTGCTGGTGGCTGCCTCTGCTGGCAAGGCTAGCTAAGTGGGGTTCCCTGGGGCTCAAACACAGAGCCCTGTCCTTCAAGGACTCGTCCTCTTTCAGGCTAGGGCCATGACTACACCTTTCCTCGGAGCTCAGCACACTGCAAGTACTCAAGTACTTTCTGACATCCCTGAAGTGTCCCTGGGACTTGTAGGGTACTAAATTCCAAGATAATTTGAGTCCTCAAAATAGTCCTGCCCTAGTGCCCCAATACCCACCCAACCCCAACCAAAAAAAAAAAAAAGTCCTGTGAAGGGAGTATCAGCTCCAGGTTTGAGAAGTGAACTTGTCCTAAGATCCCAGCTGGCAGAGGAGAGAGAGATGCTGACTCGGACCCAGGACATCTGAGTCCCCAGCCACTGGCATTCCAACAGCACCGTGCAGCCTTAATCTGGGCTAAAGATGAGCCTCTTAAGAAAGGCTTTCCCCGCTGTGAATGCAGACACACAAGCCTCGTCTCTAAACCAAGACATCATGCCTTTCCTGGCGCAGCATCTCCCACACTACTCATTCACACCGCCGTCTTGGTCATCTGCCTAACTGCTTTATGTACTTAGTATGTCTCGATGGCCCTTTTTAAAAAGGAAAACTTTGTCTCTACAAGAAAGGACAGCCAGCAGAATTTGCCATTAATGAAGACGCCCGTAAAAATAAATACAGCACATTAGACCAAAACTTCGCCACCGGTTATTGCTTGCTGAGGGCTGTGAGCCTGAGTCTGGCTCTGCGTGTTAAAAAGGAAAACCAGAGGGATTCGGGGCACACCGACACCAAAATGAGACTTCTTTCTTGGCCCAGGCGAGACTGAAAGAACTGGGGGAGCCTCGTGTCTTGGTGTGACTTACGTTTCCTAATGCATGCCGAGTGGCACCGATGAGCCCGGGAGCGGCTCTGGCTCACGGTGCTTCCCAGGGAAATCTTCGCCCATCAGGGGTGATCTAACTCTCCTTACCCAGCTTCAGACACCTTTCTTATGAATGGGACTGTCACTGCCAGGGAACAGGAACTCCCACTCAGACTGTGCTGGATAAAGGGGACACGCAGATAACAACTACGCTCAGTGGTGTAGGCAAGGGCTCAGGTCCTCTGTCCTTCCGCCCGCCCACATGGTCACCCTCATCCTAGGCCGGCCCCCTGGTGTCCACAGGGTGCTTCCCATTCACCTCCCCTCACTACTGAGCAAGAGTCCTGACCTTGGAGCCAAGCGGACCATTCCAGAGCTAGTCTCTGGCTGAAGGCTTAGGTCCGAGCTATCTCAGTGAGCCACTGGGAGCTCGGATGACCCTGAGGGGCTTAGATCAGCCAGCACCCATCTCTGGAGCTGGGCTGGAATCCGTTCAACACAAACCAGAAACCAACTCAAACCCAGCCCCACACCACACTCAGGAAGGTGGGAGGCGGACGCCGGGGGCCCCTGCACGCTTCAAAGGAAAGCAAGCTCGTGCAGAACGTAAAACAGAAGAGAGAGTGGTGCTGCAGCGCAGGCAGCGGATCGCTGGAACCTCCCGACTGCTCTTCTGCCGAGGCTGCTGCCGCGCTGGGCTCCCGCGGCCTGAAATGCCCGGGCCGGTCCGCCGACGCCCCGCCCCCGCCCCCGCCCCAGCGCTTCTGAGGCAGGTGGGCCCGCTCATTCCCCAGCTGATTCCTCGGTGGGGCCACGCCCAAGGAGCCCGGTGTTAAAGACACACACGTGAACGTGGCCTACAGCCCGGGCCCTCCCCTGAGTAATACCCTTGCTGCCTGGCGCTTCCTATGTAAGACTATTTGCTCCGTTTCTCCCCAGCTGGACAGCCTGAGAACCCCCAACTCTACACTCAGACGCCACCTGTGTGTAGAAACCAATTAAAAAAAAAATTTTTTTTTAATTTATCTCTACACCCAATGTGGGGCTCAAACTTACAACCCTGAGGTCAAGAATCACATGCTCCACCAACTGAGCCTGCCAGGAGCCCGCCCCCCTTTTTGAGTAATCACCACCCCCAGTGGGGGCTCGAACTCATGACCCTGAGATCAACAGCCAGATGCTCCGCCGACTGAGCCAGCCAGGCGCCCCTGCAGAAACCGATTTCACACGTGCAGGCGAATGCCCCAGCATCTCCTGGGGTCCAGGTGGGGGGGCAACGAGGAAACCGTGGGCTTCCCGGTGGGGCCCTGCTGCCCCCCCTCCCAGCCCCCACATCCTCAGCTCTCTCACCCATGAGCCAAAGAAAGAAACGCACAAACCTTGGTCTCCGGTGCGTCCGGCTCTGCTCTCTCTCCTTCGCCGGGGGCCCGGCTCCCCAGAAGAGTGGTGGGGACGAACCTCACGAGCAAGTCCTCCCGGGGGGGAGGGCCCACCTGCCGTGGTCAGACGTGGCTCCTCGGGGCTGCCAGCGGCCTGTCCTGACCCCAGACCCGGGTTCACGCGGCAGACGCCCGGGCCCTAAGTCCCCGCAGGGAGGCGGACGCAGCCTCCGCCCACGGCCACGCCGCACCGCCCGCAGGCCTCAACTGCGTCCAGCTGACCATCCCTGCGAAGAACGCGGATGCTTCTGGGGCCACAGTGGGCCCGCAGGCCTCGCAGAGGAAAGTCTGTGAAAGCGGCCCGGGCAGAATAGCTTTGAGTTCTTTGAAAGCCAAAGACGGTCGTGCTCTTGACCAAGAGACAAAGTGGGCCAAGCACATCTAGGAGCCTCCCGGAGCCCCGCGGCGTTGGAGGGGCCCTCTGCCACTCCCTGCTATCACAGCTTCTGCCCGAGCCTCTCTCTGCCACCACTAGGCAGCTTTCTAAGTAACTGCGACACCAACACGGGGCTTGAACTCACGATCCTGAGATCAGGAGTTCCGTGCTTTACCAACTGAGTCAGCCAGGTGCCCTCACCAGGCAGCTCTGTAAGCAATTTTTTCAGCCCTCATTCAAGCTGTTGACCAACTGGAAACAATAAAGCTTTCTGCAGAAGGAAAAAAAAAAAGATGAAGTGGGATTTTGCTTTAAGATGGGGAGGAAAACGCTCTGCTGCATCTGGCTTCCTGGGGCAACAAATCCTCCCCAGAGAGTTGGTAATCCTATCGGTAGACACCTTTTGGGGTGTCTGCCCAAGCCTCTAGCCCTGCTCTCTGAGATCTCCCCTTTAGAACCCAAGAGGGAGAGCTTTTGTCACAAACGGATGTTCGATTTTGGCAGACGCTTTTTTCTGCACCTGTGGAAATGACTGTGCGGTTACTGACCTTTATCAACACAGTGTGTTACACTGACTGATTCTCAGATGTTAAACCGACCAACCTTGCATTCCTAGGAGAGATCCCACTTGGTCACAGGGTATAATCCATTTTCTGTGTTGCTATATCCAGTCTGCTAATATTTTAAGAACTTTTGCATCTGTATTCGCGAGGGATATTGGTCTCTAGTTTTCTTAGGCCTTCGTCTGACTCGGTATCAGTCACTTCCAAAAGAAGGGCCGTGGAAAGCACACACTTCTGTAGTAAGACCGCGCCCCCTTGTCCCCGGGGAATCAGGAATCGGGGCGCAGAGATACTCACGGGCGGGCCAGTTGCTAAATAATGGCCAGGCAGCTGTCGCTTCCCCCCAGCGGCATTTCTTCACATACTCCATGTCCTTGGAGTAAATTCTCCATGGTCTAAGGGCCTCTGGCTCTAAGGCTCTCAAATGCAAATGCCCACAGGGGCCGGGCAGATAAAATAAATTAGCGGAACAGTTGGCATACAGAGAAACCTGGAACAGCATGGCCCTCTAAAGCGACTCGGCTCTAGCTCATCACTTCTGGCAACGATGTGATCCCAGTAGTGCCTTATATTCCAGTTTTCGAAGAGAAGCCGGAAATCCAGTTCTTTCTGTGAACTGTCCTCATTTTTAATTGCTGGCAACTGATTTGCATTAATGTTTTTAAAACGGTAAATGCGAAAATACCAAAAAGTATAAAAAAGCGGAAACAAGAAAAGTCGACTTCTCACCCAAGACAGAGAGATTCACTGTTCTCAGACTTCTGCGTACCCTTCCGGGGAATGTCAGTGCCTTTCTCACACAGATGGTAGCATATCGTGTGTATTTCTCTGCACCTTGGCTTTCATACGCTGCTGACATTTCCATACTAGCTCATAAGGAACTCCTAATCCACTTTTACAACATCATAGGATTCCATCCGTCTGTGTGTCCATGTGGACATACCAGGACTGAACAAATCCCACTATTGATGGACACTTAGGTGCCTTCCAATCTTGGGTTATTTCAATATGTGGAGAATCACTGTTTGGGTTTGTCATTTCTCTCCTTTGTATCTATTAGAAGGCAGGACCCCTGTAGAATTACAGGTCCAAGGCAGAAACATTTCTAATTCAGATAGGTAATGCCCACAGCCCTCACAAGCATGGTAACTCACCAGCAATGCATGAGAATACTAGTTTCTTAAAAATTTCACTGACAGGGTCATCAAAAACATTTCACGTTTGCCAGCCTCACATAGTGAAAACAGAGGAATTTCAATATTCTTTCATACTTACTGGTAGAGATTATCTTTTCATGTGTTTAAAATGCCTTTTACATATCTTTTCTGTGAGATGCCTGTTCATATTCTTTGCCCATTTTTCTACTTTGTCTCTTATTTATTTGTAGGAGCTGTTTATATATTAGGGAGATTATCCCTTTATAAAATGAGCTGCACATAGATTTTTCCCAATTTGTCACTTGTCTTTTTGGTCACTTGTCTTTTTCGAATTTGCCTAGGATTTCTTGTTTTGTTTGGATTTTTTTTTTTTTTTTGGTTGAGTTTTCGGTTTGTTTTTGCCATTCAGACGATTTAACTTTTTTTTATATACAAATGTATCTTTAAGGCTTCTGGATGTTGAATGATTCTCCCATGTTTCTGCCTTCTTATATGAATTCATTTTATACATCTAACTCGTCCTTAATCCATTTGGAATTTTGGAAATGTTCCTGGCGTACAGAGTGAGGTATGGAACTCGCTTTATTTTTTCCAGATGGTTACCCAGTTGTCTCAACATGAAAACATTTTTAAACAGTTCAGGGTAAACCACACATTTCTGCCAACGCGTGGGCCACCTTCTTGAAACCTCTTGCTTTGACAGACATGAAGTTCACATCCACTGGGAAAGCAGGGAGGTGGGTGACTGAAGAGGAGCCTGGCTCTTCTGACAATTTGCACGGCCCTTTATACCGGCGTCCCATAAAGGAACCTCTTCCGGGGCTGCACTCAAGCTGGCAGTCAAGGCTTTCCTCTACCTGACGGGACGTAGCTCCCCTAGCACAAGGACAGTGACTCCAGAACACCAGCAAAA
>CM052885.1:112860087-112916101 GCA_028534135.1 Potos flavus | reverse complement strand
GGGAACCTCTCTAAGTGGAAACTATACCTCAATTATTTAAAATGATGTATACAGGGGGCGCCTGGGTGGCTCAGTCAGGTAAGCGTCTGCCTTCGGCTCAGGTCATGATCCCAGGGTCCTGGGATCGAGCCCCGCATCGGGCTCCTGGCTCAGCAGGGAGCCTGCTTCTCCCTCTCCCCCGCCCCCTGCTCATGCTTTCTCTCTCTCAGTCTCTCTCTCAAATAAATAAGTAACCTTAAAAAAATTTTTAAAAAATAAAATAACGTATACAAGTTTTTTACTAAAACAATAATCTCCACAGGAAAATGCTGGCTCTTCTTGAAACAACGCTTCCACCTTTTTTTTAAGATTTATTTCTTTTAGAGACAAAGAGAGAGAGAATGTGAGAGCAGGGGGAGGGGTGGAGGGAGAGACAGAATCCCAAGCAGACTCCCCGCTGAGCGAGGCGCCCGATGCCGGGCTCAATCCCAGACCCACGCGAGCACGACCCGAGCTGAAACCGAGAGTTGGATGCTCAACCAACCGAGCCCCCCGGGAGCCTCTGGCCTGTATCTTTAATTCCAAAACTGTGTCCTAAACTTGTCAAGATCCAGCTTTATTCCTTTTCTACTGCTCTCTCTCTCTCTCCCTCTCGATTCATTATGTGAAATTTCCTTGAAATTTGAAATCGGGTCTGCAGTTCGGTCGTGTGTGTATGTGTATTCTGGGCTCTTTGAGGAATTCCAAAAACAAAAAACAAAAAGCAAAACAAACAAAAACCAGAATTATTCATCACCAAGGTGAGAAATCTGGAATTCCCAGGACAAGAGCAGGAAACTCATCCGCCTGAAATGAAATTAAGGCCAACGCACCTTTGAAGACCCCTGGAAATCCTAAGGATCTCTCCGTTCTCGCTGGGAATCTAAAGGCCCCGAGGGGCTCCCCGATGAGCAGACTCCTGGTCTCGGTGGCAGGAACTCCCTTCGAGAACACATTTGCACCCAGACCACACACGACCTCTTGACACCTTTATTGAGATGATTCACAGGCCGGCGGGCGCGGGGGTTCGCAAACAAATCAACCACTGCAGGTGAACCTGGAGCCATGCGCCTGGTGGGCCCCCCGTGATTCCCACGCAAAGCCCCTCACAGAGATACGGGGGGCTCTGAGCCTCGGGGCCCAGGGTCATGGTGGCTGCTGGGACCTGGCCGCACGGGCCCCACATGCATCTCTGAACCCCGTGGTTCCATGTGCAGCGAGCGAGGGGATTCACGGCACGAAGGGACAGCAGGGGACAGCCCCCCCCCACCCCCCAGGGCTGCGGAGGCTCACACGCGCCGGCGCCGGGGGCCGGGGGTCCGCAGTGCGGCGGGGTGGGCGGCCGCGGGGAAGTAGTCCTCCGTCCGGTACAGCGCGGGCAGCTTGAAGGCCGGGGGCGCCGGCGGCTTCTGGAACGACAGAAAACGAGGTGCCCCGTGAGCCTCTGGAATTCCCTCGCTCTGGAACCAAGATTTCCAGGCGTTGGAACGAGTTCAGCCCCGCGGGGAGTGTGGCCGCTGTGACAAGGAGGCCACGGTCCTTTGGTGGCACTGCCCGGGAGAGCCAAGGTTGCCCCTCCCCCCCCGGAGGTCAGGCCACCAGCACCGTCCCGCGCAGGGCGGAGCGCTGCAGGCGTGAGGACGCGCTGTCCTGACAGAGGATGGTGGAGAAGGCAGGTGTCCCTCACAGCCGCGTGTGCAGGCATGTGTGTGTGTGCACGCCCACGTGAGCTCTATGGGGCGCCCCGGAGCCAGGCCCAGGGCCTGCTGCTGGGCAACTGGGGGGGTGCTGAGTGTGCTTCCCTGGGTCCCCATCTGCGCCGCCTCGAGTCGCTGCCATCTGAATGTGTTACTTTTTCAAAAAAATTCAAACCATTTTAAGAAGCGCTCGCTTAGATCTGGTGCGGATCTTCGTGGAGAAGGCTGGGAGAGGAGCTTCCCCATCACGCAGCCCTCCCCAAGCTCCGGCTGTGGAGACCCTTTCTGGGCGAGAAACTGGTTTCACAGAGGACCTCGTCAAACAGGGCTTCTCAAACGAACGTGGCTCCGCGGCGGCCCCCCTGGGGAGAGCTAGGAACCGCCTCGGGGCCCCACCGTGCGTCTGAGGACACCGGGCTGGGGTGTGGCCCGCCACTGGCGTATTTCACAGTCCCCAGGTGGTTCTCATGCAGAGCCAGAGCCGGTCCCCGTGACTGTGGTGGCCCCCTTGGAGGAGGGAGACTGGGCCCTGCTGGGAGATGGGCAGGTACGACGAGGTCCTTCTGCATGTCCCCACTGGGCGTCCCTCTCGCCACCCTCCCCGTTTCCCTCCACTCCCCTGACTCCTCTCCCTTGACCGTCCAGCCTCCTGGCCCCCTCCCGCTGAGAGCCCCTCTGAGCGGCCTGCAGGTGCCTGGGCAGGGGGGGCGGGAGTGGGGGCTCTGGCCCACGGCCAGCAACAGCTCCCCCAAAGGCCAGCACGGCGCCGCGAGCATACCCAGCTTCCCGGCACACCTGTTCCCCGAGCGACGCCCTGACCATCATCCCCATCATGGAGGCGGGGGGATGCCTGACCCACGTCCCGCGTCCTCCAAGCGTCCCCCCACTCCACCCCCAGGTCCTGAGCGCCCGCACCAGCCAGGGCCCACCTGTGCACAAGATGACAGCCCCAGCCACCCCAGCCTCACTGGCGGGGGAGACAGAGGAACCAACAGAACGACACGGCCGTGTGAGGGCTAATGGTGGGGACGCGCAGGCACCCGTGGAAACTGGAGGAGGCCCGTCTCCCCCCGGGGGGGGTGGCAGGGAGGTTTCCGGGGGCTTGAGCAGGCAGGGCGGGCTTCCAGACTGAGGGAATGGCGTGTCACAGCACGTGGCGGGGAGGGAGGGGCCCTTGGGGACTCCAGCGGCTCAGTCTGGAGTGGGGCCAGGTCACTGTGTGGACAGAGGGGAGGCTGTAAACCACGGCCAGATCGCATGGGCTCTCGGAGGCCATGCTAAGAACTTCATCCCAAGGGACCAGGGAGCCACTGACGTCACTAACGGGGAGTACGTGTGTGGAATTAGAAAGAGAATCGAGGAGTACGTGTGTGTTTTAGAAAGAGAATCGAGGGGAGCAGGGAGGACGCTGTGGCCAGAATCGTCTAAAGGGGAGCAGCCAAGTTTAGGGCAAGAGTGGACAGATTCTCACATCTGCGCTCAAAGCCCTGAACTTGCCCCCACAGAAGGAAACCATCAAAGTATTTCAAGTAAGACAGAATGGGCTCAGGTGTCTGTCTACGGACCTCCCTGGGTCACCATCCCACAGCTGGGAAACAGGACGAGCCGTTCGCCTTGGCCCAGGGCCAGCCTCACGGAAGGGCAAGAGAACATTCCATCTGTCAACCCTGAGTCCGCCATTCTTGGCTCAGCCTACTTGCGGGTACTTAGGGCCGAGGCCTACCACCCGCCCCCTTTTTCTAGCACCTTCCTGGGCTGCCCCCTGCCGCCATGGATGGGATGCAAGGCCTCCGGTAGCTCCATGACCCGAGCGCGACTGAGAAATGAGCCACAATGTACATCTCCCAGCCTGAGGGATGTAATCTGTAGGTAGCCCATAGGCTTAGGATCTCTTCACCCCAGTTCTCCTGAAAACTGGTCATTGTAGTAATCTAGAAAATGCAACTTTCAAGAGAATAATGGCAGCTCAAAGACCAGGTCCTGACACATGGAGGTCAAAGAGCATTTTGTGATCCTGAAAACACAGGTCCCTTCTCCTGACCCTCGGGTCCCAGGCAAGGGAAGGGGGCCCACGAGAGGCCAGTGTGGCCTCGTCCCGACGCCCTGTTCTTTTTGAAATAGTTCCACCATTCAAAAGGGGGTGCGTCTGAATGGGTAAGACACCCCTCCCACGGGCAGGGTTTCCGCCTCCTCCTTCAAGGAGACAGACTTCCAAAAAAGGGAGAAAATCAATATAATTAGAACAGAACCGAAGGGAAGCCATCCTAAGAGCCTCCTAGCAGCCCTGGACCAAACCCCCACCAACGTCTTAGAGCATGTGGGGACATGTGGGCTGGTGACTCATTGCCGGTTGGACTGAGCCTGAAATCAGCCAGGAAGGGATGACCCCTGGTGAGCCGGGGGCTCCAGATGGGACCTCGAGGGTACAGATGCTGCACTGAGAGAGCGGGCGGGCGGGAGGCGGACACGGGCCCGTCCAGCCTCCACTGCCCGCTAGGATCGGCCTCCTGATCTTCTTGCAAGATCACCTAGGCCTGTGCCAGACCCCGCCGCCCTCCGCACCCCCTACGGCTCAGGTGGGGATCGGGGGTGGGGGGACAGGGGGAAAGGCCTGACCCGCCCAAGCTGTGACTGGTCTGGGCTTGTGCCTGCGGCCCGAGCTGGGCCAACGGGAATCAGCCTTGGGGCTCTCACTACTGAGACAGGGATGCCGCCCCGAGGTTCCCAGGGGGAAGGGGCATGAACCTGAGGGCCACCTCTGCCACCGCCATGCAGGGCCCGCCTGGGATTGAGGCCAACACAGGGATGCAGAGTGGGGGATGGACGAGATAAAGTCCGGACGGTATCATCTGAGCAGCTGAATCTATTATCGCCTGAGGCCGGAGTTACCCTGGGCCGGCTCCCATCCATGAGCCACAGACTTCTCTTGTTTGCTTCCGCCAAGTTGACCTGGGTCGCTGTCACTTGCCGCCGGGCATCCTAAAGCAATAAACCCACAGCGGAGCCAGTGACTTCTTGCCAACCAGTAGCTGGAGTCCACAGGGAAGGGCTGGCATGCGAGGCTGAGAGTAGCCAGCCGCCCCAGCGGCCGCCGGGAGGAACAGCCGGGGTTCTGGGAGGCCGGGCCCCAACCACAGGCAAGTCAGGACGCCCTGGAAACCCAGTCCTCCACACCCGCTTTCTCCCGGATTCTCCCGGCAACCTGCACAACGGGGGTCTTCCCTGTGTCTCAGGAATGGCAGGAGTCAGGGGACCGGGGCGCTGGGGTCCCCCAGGCCTGTCCAGCTCGAAGCCCAGCCTCTGCCCATCTCCAGACAGGGCCCAAGTCTTGGGGGACAGACCAGCAAAATGCAAACCCTTGGGAATCTCAGAGGGGACTTCCGGGATCTCTACCTCCCACCTCTCCTGCAGATTCCCTGGGGGGCGGGCCGCCAGGTAAGCAAGGAGGAGTGTCCGACTGCGGGCTCCCCAGCTCCCAGGCTGCAGGCAGGAATGTTCCACCGGCCGGGGACTGGTTGGGAGACGGGGCAATCTGACCCTGCAGGTCTCGGACTCCGCCACGCCCCCTCTCAGAGTCTCCCTTCACTGTCCCCTCTGCCCCCAGCCCAGAGCTCGCCTGCCGGCTTACTGCGCTGGGCCTGGCCTGCTCTCCCCCATCTACCCACATCCGCGCATCCTCCCTGGACACACTCCCACCCCGGAAACTCGAGTTCTCAAACCTGTAGCCCACACACCAGACGAATGTGCCTGGTCGGCTTCATGATGTCTAAAGAGTGGAATTAATTGCAAACATGTAACAAATCGGGAGATTTCTCATGAACACCAGACTGCCAGCTTCTCTTGGGCGGATCACTGTCTCCTAAAGCGAAGCTCACCCACCTGGGGGTCTTGGCTCGCCCTTGCCACCTGCCCACTTGTTTCCAGAAATCCCCACCCCCTCCTTGCAAGTCCTGGCCTGCCTCGTGTCTCCCTCTTGGGAAGCCCTAAGCGCCCAGCCCAAATCCTGGTCTGCTTTCTGCTCAGGCCAGGGTCTGCAAGCTTGCTCTGTGAAGGTCCAGACGGTAAACGGGTTAGGCTTTGCAAGCCACAGGTCTCTGTCGCAACGACTCCCACTGCCCTTGAAGCCCCACAGCAGCCGCAGATAAATATGCAAACCAGCAGCTCAGCCGGCGCCAGGAAGACCGCCCCGATCAGTGGCAGGCCGGATGTGGACCCCCGGCCACGGTTTGCCCCTGAAGAAAATCTGTCTTCCTAAAGAGCTCAGGACAAAATTTCTTCCCTGTAACGCCCCATATCATGGGCACTGGGTGACAAGTCACCCTACCCGCGCTGGAGAATTCTGGGCCAGGCCCACTGTGCTGTCCTGGGTCTGAGTGCTATTTGGTTGGCTGCCCTGGGCCATCGCCCCGGCTCGAGCCTGTCCTTCCTCACCCAGTACCCTCCCCGCCAGAAGAAGCAGGCCACGCGGCAGCCCCACTCGTGGCCTGGCTTCTGAGGTCCACGGGGTCAGCCCCGGAGCCTGGTCAACCCTTGGGGGATGGAGGCCCCAAGCTGACCTTGTGCAGGGGAGCTCGGGTGCCCGGAGGCCCACAGTCCTCCCCTTGGTCGCCAGGCACTCCCAGAGCTCTGGGGCTTGCGAGAGGCTCCCCCCACTGTAGTCACTACACCTGCTGTGCCCCACGTTCCGCGCAGCGTCTGTGACCCTCCCAGCCCTCTTCAAGGTAGGGTTCTCCCTGCCCTTTGAGCCTCACCGGAGCTTAGCTGTCCCTCCGCTTGATGGGGCTGCACTTGGCCTGGCTTCCAAGCAGGAGACTATGAGGAGGCTCAGGAGGAACCTGGCGAACACTACCTGAGTCAGGTGGTCAAGGTCAACATCATCAGTGAGATATCTTGTGGACGGCCTGTGCCCTGGGTGGGATGAAGGCACTTCACCTCTGCGGTCTTCCTCCCAAAACCTGTAGCCCTGATCTAACCACGAGAAAAACAGATCAGCCCTAATAGAGGGGTACTGCGCGAAATGCCTAAGCCATATTCCTCAAAGCCGTAAAGGTCATCAAAATCCAGGGAAGTCTGAGAAGCTGCCCGGCTAAGGAGGCAGGAACTAAACAGAACGCGGTTGGTATCTTGGATACCATCCTGGAACAGAGAAGGATATTAGGGAAAAACTAGTAGAATCCAAATAAACTGTGGAGTAAGCCATTAGCTATCCATCAGGGCTGGTGCCCGGCTGGGACAAGGTACTGCAGTAAATGCCATCGTAACAATGAGGGAAACCCAGTGAGGGGTAGGTGGGAACTCTCTGTATTATCACAGCAACTTGTCTCTAATTCTCAAATTAAAAAAAACATAGCTGGGGGTGGGGTCGAAAAGCAACGCACAGAAAAACAACTTTATCCGCACAGACCGAGCCCCCAGCCTCTCCACGACCGCAGTGACCGAGTAGCGAGCACGTCCCCAGCACCCAGCCCGGGATGGGCCCTGAACGTTCACAGCCCGTCTGCTCTCACAGCTGCGAAGCGAGGCGAGTGTCCTTAATCCCACGTTGCAGAAGAGGAGACTGAGGGTCAGAGACGTACTTGCCCAAGCTCAGCCAGTTGGGGACTGGCAGAGCTGGACTGGAACCCAGGGCCACCCGGCCCCAGCACCGAGCCCGGACGCAGGAAGCCCCGGGGCCGAGTGGGGCTGGGGGTGCGCTCTCAGTGCGGGGCTCAGGATGTCCCTTCATCATCGGCTTTCCAACCTTAGGGACATCAGGAGCCCCCCCACCTTCCAGCCGACTCAGGGATCGCAAACTGGTGGCCTTCAGTTAGCATCTGGCCCACAGACGTGACTGTTTTGGCTCATGCAAATTGAAACATGAGTAAGCTGCCAACAGGGAAGAACTGGGATGTTTCAAATAAATAGTGAGTTCCTACTTCTCCTGCAAGGAGCGATCGGGCCACGCTGAGCCCGCATTCCTGTAGGGTGCAGGGAGCTGGCCCCTCGAGGCGGGGTATGTGCTGCCCAGCCTGCCGCCGTCCCCGCCCAGCCTGCCACCGTCCCCGCAGGTCCTGCCAAGCTCCGTGGGCACCGGAGCTGGAAGGGGCTCCAGGCGCACGTCCCATCGCTCAGACGCGGGGCTGTCGAGGAGCTGGATGGAGAAGGCCTTGCTTCCAGCCCCCTGCCCTGGGCCCCACGGGCTGGGAACCGCCAGCCTGGGGCTACCGCCAAGCCCAGCGGCTGCTGCCCTTCCTGGCTCCCCGACTGCTCACAAGAGCCCAGGAGGCAGGCACTGAGACGGGGCCTATTCTGTGCAGGACAAAGCAGGCTAGAGGGGAGGGGAGGTCACATGCCAGGGTCACCCAGCTGGTCAAAGGCGGAGCTAGGAATCCCACGGGGCTCTCCTGAGCTTTGGACCCTGCCCCCCACCACGGCCAGCCCACAGGACCTTCCCCTCGGTCCCAGCCTCCCTGCTCCGTCCCGGCCAAGGGCTCTCTGCACCTCAGGCCATGCCTGGCTATTCTGCCTGCAACGTTCTGTGTCTGCTCCAGGGCCCCAAGCCTTCCAGAAGGCTCTGACAGCTGTGAGTAGGGCTCCTCCCACTTCTCCGTAAGCAGCCCCTGCGTGTCCAATCCTGCCCGAAAGGGATGGACTGGCCAGCCTCGCCGCGGCCCTTCCTCTCCGAACGCTCCCTCCAACCTCCGCCGGCCCAGTGACAGGAGCAGCTGGTGGCAGGGGGGAGGCTGCTGAGGCTCTAGCGACAGAGGAAACAGGGCTGGGGGCTCCCACGGTGGGCGGCCCCCACCCCCGAAGGATCCTAGCAGCAGGGACGAGCTGTAGGCGATGCCGACCCTGGGCAGCAGCTCTAGAAGGTTCGTGGATCCCCAATGATTCTGCTTTTAGCTGGAGGAAAAGCGTTAACATGGAAACTAGCAGAGGAGGAGCCCCTGGAAGTCCTGCCAAGATACGGCTCCCAAATCCAAACTCACGCGCCGACCGGGAGGGAAGACATGATGGCCAGGTGGGAGGGGCCGCGTCACGGCCTCCCCCAGAACTAGACCGTCCTGGGGGCCCCAGCTCCTGACCCAGAGTCTGATCTCGGGGCCCGGGCTCTGCTGCTGCAAGCCTGGCGCCTTCTCCATCGGGGCCCCTCTTCCGGGGGTCCTGGCTCCCCCTGCAGCTGGCGCTCTGCATCGTCGCCAAGGGCCCTGGGCCTTGCTTCTCATCCCACAGCCACTCGTGGAATTGTCTGACGGCCATATACTTATATGTATACTTTTAAAAATATTCTTATTTATTTTTAAAGATTTTATTTGAGAGAAAGAGTGAGACACAGAGAGAGCACGAGCAGGGGGAGAGGAAGAGGGAGAAACAGGCTCCCCGGTGAGCAGGGAGCCCAATGCGGGGCTCGATCCCAGGACCCTGAGATCATGACCTGAGTGGAAGGCAGACGCTTAACCGACTGAGCCCCCCAGGCGCCCCTACATGTGTATTTTTAATCGAGCACCAGCTACGTCCCGGAGACCCAAATCTGCACAGCTAGCACAAAGCCCTTCTGCAGATGAGCAAACTGAGCCTCTCGGGGGTTATGTGACTCACCGTGAGGCCCACCCACTGCCCAGACTAGACGCCCGCATCCCACCTGTCCTCAATCCCTTCCGCTAACTCCTCCCGGATCCCTCTCCCCACCACCGTTGTCGTCCCATCGGGGCCACCTCCCAGCTGCAGCTCTTGCCCTTAACCCACTCTCCACATGGCAGCCCGAGGGACTGTCGTGAGAAACAAATCTGACCCTCTGGTAAGTACGGGACTTAGAAGAAAACGCGACTCTCCACTGTCGCCTTCAGGCCCTGCCACTGAGGTCACCGCCGGGCGCTCGAGCTGTGTCCTGCGTGGCCTCCACTGGGCTGAGTGTCTTTACCGGCATTGTTGCTTCTGCTTGTTTGCCCATTGGTGTTCTCCTGTTTTTGAATGAAATGCCACTTCTCTTAAAAAGATGAATCTCCAGCTCCTCGTTTAGAAACTCCAGAGCTCCGGGGCACGGAGTGCTGATGACCAGCTGGTGCTGGCCACGCCCTCTCAGAGGGGACCCAGCTCCCACCTCAGCCACCGGCCTGGCCCTTAGACATGGCGTTTGCCACCCCTGGACCTTAGGACCCAGCCTGACTCTGCACTCGGTCTGTCCCCTCCCAGCACTCCTAACCCTCCGGCCTGGAAATCCCTGGGCTTCCCCAGGGCCTTCTCGTGGCTTGGACCCTTGCACCTGCTGCTCCCCCTCAAGGCTTTGCCGCTAGGGTCTTCTCGTGCTGGTGTCTTCCTTCCGACGCTCCTAAGGGACCCCCAATTTCACCGGTCACCCCCCCGCCCCGCTGTACCACGAAGGAGCGTATCCTGTCTACCTCTTTCCTCAGTCTCCCCACCGGGCTGAGCGCCACGGGGATGGGACCTGGGCCAGTCCTCAGAGCCGCAGCTCCAGGGAGGCGGGACTCTGGCGACGAGAAGCGAATAAATTGGAATGTGCTCAACACCTGAGGCAGAGCAGGACGGGCTGGCCTCTTGCCAAGTCAGGGCTCAGAAGCCCAAGACCAGTAGTGACAAACCTCATGTCCAGATGGGGACACCTGAAGGGGACCGGTTCTAGAGTCACCGGGTGGCCTGAGGCTGGCCTCCCTGCCCCGCCAGGTCCGTGTCCCACCGCTGGAGACACTGGGTCGTGGTAAAAATAAAACACACTCGGGCGCCCGGGGGGCTCAGTGGGTTAAGCCTCTGCCTTCGGCTCAGGTCATGATCTCAGGGTCCTGGGATCGAGCCCCGCATCAGACTCTCTGCTCAGTGGGGAGCCTGCTTCCCCCTCTCTCTCTGCCTGCCTCTCTGCCTACTTGTGATCTCTCTCTCTGTCAAATAAATAAATAAAATCTTTAAAACACACATACACACACACACACACACACACACACACACACACACTCAAAGCAGCGCGCTGGCCTGGATGGGAACCTGGGACGGAAAACGGTCGTCTCCGAAAATTCTGGTGAAATCCAAGCCAGGCCAGAAGTTTAGTGGACACTACGGGACCCCCATCGGTGTGTTGGGTGTGGACGCCGGCACCTTCGTGCTGTGAGAGGACAGCGAAGAAAAGTGATTAAGGGGCCGACGGGAGCTCTGTATTGCCTTTACGAGTTTTCTGCAAATCAAAAATCATCCAATACAGAAAGGTCATTTAAAAATAAATAAATAAATAAAGCGCGTCCACGGCAGCATCTGCAAAGCACGGAAGTAAATAATGACCCCAGCGTTGCCAGGAACAGGAACAGCCGCGACACCTTCCGTGACTTGAAATCACGGCGCACGCCGACCCCTGGCAGAGGCTCTAACTCTAAATCCTGCTGCGCAGGTGTGGGGACTGAGACTCAGCCAGCTCGGGACCTCGCTCAGGGTGTGACGTCTGCAGGTGACATGCGGGGACAGCCTCGTGGGCGTGCCCCCCATGCAGTCACCCTCCTCGAATGCTCTGATGTCCCTGCCTGGAAATTCTGAATAAGCTCTAACAAAGGGGCCCTGTGACTCCTGCAGCCGGTCCCAGGCTCTCGGCTCCCAGGAGGGTGTTCACGCCTCAGGAGGGTCTCTCGAGGATGACTCCATGGGGAGCATGGGGACAGCACCCTCAGCTGAAGAAGCACTCCAGGGGGCAGAGGGTGGCGGCAGGATCGGTGGTGAATCTGAGGGGGCAGGGACATCGGCCGATGGATTTGGGCGGAGCCAGGACTGACCCACTCTCGGCACCAGCACCGAGCAAGGAAAGGAAGTTTCCTTCGCAGCCCAGAGCGTCAAGCCAGCCACCCCCTCCCAGGGGTCTGCTCAGGCCGACACCCGCCTTGTCAGGTACTCCACCGCCCCACGGGAGGCCCGGACACCAGCCAGCGGTGCTCCACCTCCGGACGAGTGTCCCCGGCCTCGGTCAACAGCTGGCTGAGGTCCCGAGCCGGCGACTGTCGTGTGGGAGGCGGACGGTTCTCACTCTGATGCTGGTTATCAACAGACTCCTTGGAGGTTTCGCCGGCCAGCCTCAAAGGTGGCTGGCTCCACAAAAGAATGTTGAAAATAGCACCAATTAGCTCTGGGAAGCAGAAAGCAAACACAGACTCGAGCAACCATTTTGCCAGGGCCCCTAACGTGAGCAGCTGTCCTCCATCAAATAAACAAGCCATTAGGGCAAGAACAGAGGCGTCCAGCTGAACCAGCAGGTGTTAGGAAGCCGCCTCCCTGCCTGCCCCATGCCCCTGCCCAGCGGGGAGAAAGACTCTTCCCCAAGGGCTGGGCAGCCACCTCCTGCCAGCTGACGGAGCCTGCCTCACAGCCACCGCCCAGACTGTCCCCGGCCCCTTGCGAGCCTCCTCTCAAGCCACCCTTTCTTCAGACCCAGGTGCTCTCAGAGTTTCGGTCTGGGCCTACAGACCTGGGCCGGGCCTGCCTTCTCCGAGCAGGCGGCCTGGGCTGCGGCCACCACATCGATGATGCCATCCCCACAGCCCCAGCGCTCGCCTCGGGAAGCCCTTTTCCAGGAGCCCGCCCCGACCCCCAACCCGGCCCCTGTGCTGTCCCGGTCTGATTAAGACATTTTATCCACTGGGCCCCCTGAGAGTGACAAGGGATGATTTTCACGGTCTAGAAAATAATATCTGAGAGCGAGAGAAAGAAAGAGGGCTTGAGATGGGGAGAGCAGGAGGTAACTGGAGACCGGGAAGGAGGCACGGACAAAGAGAGGGAGAGCCAGAGGGGGACAGAGACACACCCGAGAAAGAAAAGATGCGGAAACGAGATAGGGGAGACAGAAAAAGCAGGAATAGATGGAAGGCAGGAGCAGGGGGGAAGTGAGGGAAATGGGGGGAGAAGGGCGACAGGAGGAAGTAAGATGGAAGAGGAGAGGGAAGGATAGGGGCCAGGGAGAAAAGGGAGGTCTGCCAGGAAGGGAGTGACGGGGGCAGGTTGGGGACAAGGACCCGGAGGGGAGGAGATGGTGACAGGAGTGCATTCAGGATCTCTCCAAACCCCAGCCAGGTCGCTGCACCAGAGGCCACGAGAAAACACTCGCCAACCGCCCACCGCACCTGCGGGCCCCATCCCTTTGTCAAAGAAATAATATTCCCAAAGGACAGAGGCCGTGAGATGTCAGTCTTTGTGGAAGGGACTTCATCTCATCGTAGAGGCAACACTTTGCTCTTTTCCCATGCGGATCAGGATTCCTGGAAAGCCTGGTCTAAAACTCTGGGCCAAAGAGCCCAGCCAGTGGGGCCCAGCACTCTGGTTGCAAAGGGAGAAAGCGGGGGGAAGGGAGAGTTCCTAAGCGCACTCCCTCTCTCGCGCCCCCCTGCCACCGAGCCCTGAGGCAGCCCCACCCCACCTTCAGGGAATTCATCTGTCTGTCCGTCTGTCTGTCTGTTCGGGGCTGGCCATAACCCTGTGTCCGGTGCATTTCGAGGCTGAATCAGTTCGCTCTCAGTCATCAACCCAGTGCCCCTCTGCCTCCCTGAGTGACCTCATTCAGCCTCGGGGCCAAAGCCACCACCTCTAGCCCTGAACCCCACACTCGCATCCCCAGCCAGGGCTCCACCTGCAAACACAGCCACGCAGACCCTCGAGTCACAGGGCAACTTGGATTCATCTCCGGGGAATGATGCTGAGCGAGAAAAGCCAATCCTGGAAGGTTACCCAGTGTAGGATTCTGTTTACAGAACATTTTCGAAATGGCAAAATTTGAGAAAACGACGGGCAGATTCGTGGTTGCCAGGGATGGAGCAGGGATGAAGGCGGTCATGAGAGGATGGCGGGAGACCCCTGTAATGCTGAGATGTCCCGCAGCCTGACCGTAGAGGCAGAGACGGGAACCTGAATAATAACGCAACAATGTACAGAACCGAAAGAACATAGAGAACCGACTGTTTCAACGTTCAGACCTGGCCAGGATACTTTACTACAGTTTTGCAAAATGTTACCACTGGGGAAAAATGGCCCAAGTGCATAAGCGATTTCTCTTATTTCTTAGCTGCCTGTGAATCTACAATTTTCTCCATAAGGAATTTCAATTAAACACCGTGCCCCCCACTACACACACACACAGAGAATGGACCCTGTTTCCGCAGCCCCGCCCTGCTCCGCCCTGGCCCAGGCCATCGGCATCTCTCGCTGGACCATCCCAGCAGCTCAGACCTCCTAGCTTCCACTCAGGCCCACAGGCCAGAAGCAGGCCCTCTGGAACCCTGTAAAGCGGAGTCCCAGCCCCGGGCCGGGTCTGCTCTCTCCGCTCCCTCCACCTTCCCCGAGGGCTGCCTGCTGGGGTCCCTTTCCCACCTCCTTCAGTGCACCCCCTGCTCGAGTCACCCTCTGGGGGGGGAGGTCTTCCCTGACCACCTCCTGCCCTCACCCCACTCCCTGCGTGCTGCTGCTTCGATCTTCTCGGTCCCCTGGGACCCTAAGGCAGTCAGCTGCTGGCAGGAATATTTTCTGTCCTCCTTTGGTCCTGCGGATCCGAAAGACCAAACAGCTCGTACAGGTAGGGGGCTAAGTATTTGCTGAGTGAATGAATGAGGAAACGAATGTGTGAATGAACAGAAGAACCAAGGGGAGGTCTGTGGAGATCTGGCAACAAAGGAGTTAAGTCTGGCCCAGGGGCTGGGGTCCCGGAGCAGCCCAGGAAGAGGAACAGGGAATGTGGGGGAGGAAGAGGCCTGTGTGTGCCTCAGCACAGAGGGAGGATGGCGGGGCCGGCTCCAGGAGCAAAAGCCCAGGGTTCAGAGAATCCCATGTGCCCACCCCCCAGCATGCAGCCCAGCACGCTTTCAAGAAAACCAGAAACAGAGTTTAGGTGGAGGCTGAACTCACTTTCTGGGGCCTCCTGGGGATATAGGGGTCAAGTCTGCGGGGCTCCCTACCACCTGCCCATTTCCTCCCAAGTGGCTCACTGCTTGGGGAGCGAGGATGTGCGTGAAGGTGGGGGTGCGGGGGTCACAGAGGGCCTTGGATTTGCTCTGAAGGGCTCTCCAAAGCCCCACGTGGAGCCACCAGCCCTGAGAACGTCCCTCCACCCAGCACAGGAAACTGTCCCACTCCCACATCACTCGCTCGGACAGCAGGGGTCCCCCTGCCTAGCTGTGTGATCTTGGCCAAGTTACTTACCCTCTCTGTGCCCTAGTTTTCTCACCTGGTAACAGAGCTAATAACAGTTTCTACTTCACAGGGTGTTATGCCCACACAACCGCGAAGTGCTTAGAAAGCAGTAAGTGCCCGACGGTTGCCGACTAATTTCATTATTACTATGGCCCCCGGAATTCATATTCTTTTTAAATACCGTCAGTAGCTTAGAAAGAGCCCAAGCGTGCAATTCCATAACACCGCACTTTTAGTATTAAATCCATTCAGTTTCAAAACATGAACATTTAAACTAAATCACAGCTGCGGGAGCTGATGCTGGCACTGCTTTGATTTTTAATAACAAGGGGCCTCAAAAATTAGTAAGCGTGGGGACCTCTCCCGGCCACTAAAAGGCAGGGCTCATTTACCAATCAAGGCAGCTGGCTCACAGTAGACACTCAATAAACGCCTGCTGGTCAGTGACAAGTTACGGGAGGCCACGCCAGGCGCAGACCACTGGCAGCCAGCCCCAAGAGCAGCCCCTGGCCCGCGACCTCCCGTTTCTCTCAAACCAATGACTGATGCTATCCGAGCCGCTCCCGGCCACCCTCCCCCCAACCCACTCCTGGGGTATCGCCTGAGGCCTCTGGAGCCAGGTCCAAGCCAGCGAAGAGCTGCCAGACGCAGGAGGGGAAGAGGGGTGAGTGCTGAGACCCCCAACCCAGGCCCCAGGGGGCACCTCCCTACCAGTGCTCAGCAACATCCAGGCCTGGAAACAGCCCCCCTGCTCCTGCTCCTCACTACATTTAAAAGCCAGGATGACCCCCTTCCGACTGAGGTTCCCAGGTTAATTATTAGGACTCTCCAAGTAACGGGAACTTTGGCCTTGACTTTAGGTCTGGCAGCAAGACCAGGTGTGATGGTATCAGCTGGAACAGGCACCTGGACAAATTTACTGCTTAATGAGACGTGGTTTATTTTCCCAGAAGAAAGCTGACCATGAACAGAGCCAAGTTCAAGAGCTTCCCAGGCTCCTTAGCCATCAAAGGGATCACACTTCCTCCAGGAGCCCCAATCCCGCCACGGGCATCACACAAGTTTCTGCGCTAACCAAGGGCTCACCTGCACGCGACACGTTCCCTCGGAACCAGGATGGCCCGGGGCAGCTGCCCACCCTCTGCCAGCCCGACCTCGCCCGGCGGGGGGGCAAGCAACCAGCGCCAAGCCACTCCTCTGACCGCTTGCTCCTTCTCTGTCACATGCACAGGTCGGAGGCAGGCAGCCCTCTTCAGATCTATCTAAGAGCACCTGCCAGGGAGCTTTACTTTCTGGGGAGAACTCGAGCCTAGATGGGGACCCGGTCTCATCATTCTGTCCTCCGCGGGCGCTCCAGTCACGGCTGTAATCACTAATGGCTCCCATGTAGCACGTGTCACCGCAGGACTCCCTCTCACGGTGCGCTTGCATCCCCAAGGATGCCGGGGGTCTGAGGGGGCGGTGGGTGTCCCTGGTGCAGCCCGGACAGTGGATGCAGAACCAAACTCAGCCCTGGGGGGCCCTCCACTCCACCCCTCTTCCCATCTGAGGAGGGAGGGGTCCTCGCGAGACCCCTGAGGGGAGGATGAGGTGGGGGGGCAGGGGGCACAGTGAGGCTTTGTGTGGTGCGTGTGACACAAGGAGACAGAGAGAAGCCCAGAGACACACGGAGAGAGGCAGAGACGGGCAGGTGAATGCTTCAGAGATGGGGATCCAGAGGGACACAGAGCCTGGCAGGGGCTGACCTCTCCACGTGTGGCCAGTATGTGGCCACCAGTGTGTTCAAAGTGGTGGGGACTCAGAGGGGGACACCAGATGCCCCTGGTGCCTGTCCCTCTCCAAGCTGCCACCTCGGCCAGGGGAGCTGCAGTCCTGACATGAGCAGGGGTGTCCGGTCCGGGGCGGGGGGACAGTGACTCGGGGAAGAGGGGGCTGTGGAACCACCAGTCGCTCAAAAGGAAGTTTCTACAAAATACACAGAGCAGCTGAGGGCCGCACACACGGATCCCGATTCCCGGAGGTGGTGTGCAAGCCCGCAGGTGCTCTGGGGCAGGACGGCTGGGGCATCTGGCACCTTCTCTTCCCTCCTCCTCCTGCTGATTGTGGCCAAGCGGCTCTACCTCTCCCTGCCTCAGTTGTTCTTCTATAAAACAGGCCAGGGATGGCCGCCCACCTCCCCACAGCAAGCAGGAACTGAGACCCGAGTTCAGTCCGGAGGGAGCACCCAGCACGGCGCCTGCCCTGCGGGACGTCCTCCCCGGCTCCTCCCCTAGTGAGTTACGAGCCTCATCACCCAAACGGTGCTCCCTTCAGAGCAGGGGCCCGACAGAAGTTTGCCAAGTAAAGCGGGAATCCTGCACGCTGAAACTCTCAACCCGATCCCATGAGGTTTGAGCACTGCTCCCCCATTTCACAGAGGGGAAAGGTGAGACCCTGTTCCAAGGCCACGGAGCTGGTGGACAGCTCCACCAAGGCACAAACCCAGGCCTGTGGGGCTCTAGAACCCATGCTTTCATGTTTTTAAACTCCTATCTTGGGGGGTGCTGGGGTGGCTCAGTCGGTTGAGCGTCTGCCTTCGGCTCAGGTCATGATCCCGGGGTCCTGGGAACTGGGCTCCCTGCTCAGCGGGGAGTCTGCTTCTCCCTCTGCCTCTCCCCTTCCCCCTGGCTCATCCGCTTGTGCGCTCTCTCGCTCTATCTCAAATAAATAAATAAATAATCTTAAAAAAAATAAACTCCTTATTTTGGAAATTTTCCATATTTACAGGAAACACAAGAAAGCAAAGAGGGGACGATGATGAGCCCCACATACCGCCATCCGGCTCTGAGAACTGTCATTCATCTGGGCCAGAGGTTCCTAACCCAGGGCAATTTTGCCTCCAGGGACTTTTGCAATTTCTGGACTTTTTTGATGGTCCTAAATGGGGGCATCTGGTGGGCGGAGACCAGGGACGCTGCTAACATCATAGGATGCACAAGACAGCCCCGCAGCAGGGAACGATCTGGCCCCAAATGTCAGTAGTTTCAAGGTTGTGGAACCCTGGTCTGAACCCATGCTTTCTGAGTACTGCAGGAGCCCGGTCTACACTTGGGGAGGGGCGGGGCTGGTGCCTCATAACACGGGAACGGGCGAGCAGAATCTAGGAAGGATAACCTTGAGGGGGACACTCCCACTCCCTTGTAAACGGGCACTGACCCCACACCTGGCCAGGCTCCACAGGAGGCCTGGGGGCCAACAGTCCCTGAAATTTCTTTGAGTCTCAGATTTGTTTTCAAAATCAATTGACTGCACATAAAAGTCTGCATTCCCAACCTCTCTTTTATTTTTTTTAGATTTTATTTATTCATCTGAGAGAAAGAGCACAAGCAGGGGGAGAGGCAGAGGGAGAGGGAGAAGCAGACTCTCCGCTGAGCAGGGAGCCCGATGCGGTACTCGATCCCAGGACCCCGGGATCATGACCTGAGCCGAAGGCAGACACTTAACCATCTGAGCCACCCAGGTGTCCCGCCAACCTCTCTTTTTAAGAAGAAGGCCAAGGTCAGGCCACCTGGAGCCTTCGTTCTGGGCTGGCGTTGAGGGCACCTGCCTCTCCTGTCGGCAGTCCCTGCCCGGCCCCCCAGCTGCACTTAGGGCCACCGGACCTCAGTGTCCGAATTTCGACCCCTAGAGCATGAAGAACTTGGGGCTCTAGAATCAAAGGAACGGAGTCCAATGTTCTAACTCTCCTGAGCCTCAGCGTCCTCAGCTGAGGAAATGGTAAGAGCACCTGAGTGACAGGTGGGCACGAGGGCGAACCCAGCCCCAGCAGGCAGGGTGCTGGCTCCCACTGGCCCACACAAGAGCCCAGGGCGCTCGGCTGCTTACCACCAAGTCACAGACTCGACCATCCCTCCCCTTGAGAAACCCGCGGTCTGGGGGAATGACAGGTGAAGACACAGATGACACCCCGAGGTGCTAGGACACCAGGGGATGGACAGGAAACGGGGAGCCCAGAGGAACGCTGTTGGACTTGGCCTTGAGCAATGAATCGACATTACCAGGCAGGGTGCAGGGAGGGTATTCTAGGCAGGGGACCAGCTGTGCAAAGGGCAGGGTGTCCACCAGCCCCGGGGATGCTGCGGTCACAGCGATGCCGAGGGTGGACGCCAATGCCGATGGTGGTGGTGCTGGAGAGGGCGCGCCGTGTGCCACCCACCAGCGAGAAGTTGGAAAGCTCCCACACGGGCTTCAACAAACGGCCCCATGAAATAGAAACCCCCTCCTCATTGAAAGGAACTTTCTTCTCAGTCGCCCTCAAAATCTCAACAAGAATGCAATGCTTTAGAAAAAAAATCTGGTTCGCAAACCAGCCTACTGGGAGCCCTCTGTCCCTCCCCAACACACATGCCACCAAATATCCGGAGTCAAGCAGATCCATGAACATGTGAGTCTGTAGCTCACGGAGGGCCAGTGCGGTGGGGGGGGGGGTGGGTGGCTGGGGAGTACGGGGGCTGGGGACCAAGCGCCACTCAGCCCTCCATTGTTGCGTTAATATTTGCCATCTGCTCATGTTGCATTTCCACCGCAAGGGTTGACAGGACAGAAGGAGAAGAAGAGGCCAGTTCAGGGCCCGGGAGAAGGAGCCTTGGAGTTTCCTCTGCCTCCTTTGTGTTGGTGCCTGGCTCGGCCTCCACCGCCAGATAAAACCCCAGCCAAGCCATGCCTCCTTCCGGGAGTCACCCCTCCAGGGGGATTGGGCAGAGAGAGGGGGAGGTGCCCCAGCCAGCCAGAGCCTCCCTCCCTCCCTTCCTCCCTCTGCTGCGCTGGGTGGGGAGGGAGCTGGGGGTGCATAGAGCAAGCGAGCTGGAGGGGAGGAGACACGGAGCCTGGCACTGCTGACTCCTACAGGCCGGCCTGGGCAGGGCTGCTCCGCCCACAGCCTCCATTACCTCCAGGAAAACCCAAGAGGCGGCCCCAAGCTGCAGGGGAGAGGGGCAGGCCGGGACACTCATTCCCGCTCGGCACTGCCTGCAGACTGCCTCCTGAGAAATCAGCGGGGAGGCCATCAAGGGCCACGGAAGCCTGAAGAGCATCCCCTGATTAATATTTACTGAACACCTACTACGCGCTCCACCAGGATGGGCAACTCCAAGGCCCTGGGGCAGGTACACAGCAGGGGCGGCTTGGGCCAGATGGTGGCTCGGCAGGGATGCTGCTCCAGAGCCCAGACCTCTGCTTTGTCAACGGAAGACAAGTACAGATGCTTGTGTGAAATGTGGTTTTTAAATGCTAGCAACTCATTCCAATTAAACACAAACACACATCCCCCAAGCTGGGCAAAGAGCGTACGTTGGTAGGGCAGATCAGACCTGAGGATCTCCCGTGCGCAACCGCACGGCCATTGAGGCGGGGGTCCAGGGCCTTAGAAAGAGCACAGAGGGAGGAGATAGGTGCACGGAACAAGGTCAAAGCTGGATCAAATCCTGGCTTTGCCACTTAGGCTCGGTGACCGTGGGCGAGTATATAGACCCCACTGAACCTCAGGTTCCTTCCCCAGGAACAGGGATAACAACAGCTCCCCCTGCCCTGCGTACATGTGCTCACTAGAACTCTAATAGTTGGAGCCGTAGTAGATGCTCACGAAAACTGCAGGCTGGTTGTCGCCTGCTGCAGCCGGCGCAGAGAAGGCAAGAGGACGCCTCTTCACTCTTCCCTGCCTCCAAAAGTCTCTGAGGAGGTACAGGCTATCGGCCTAAAATCCAGAGCTGGGGAGGATGCTAGACACAAGGGGCCACAGGTTTTCTCCACAGTGCTTACCATTTAGAAACACTCGCTGCTGACTTTAGACATCAGAGGGCTCATAGAAGACTCTTGAGGTCCAGCTTTCTCTCCAAAATAGGAAAATCGAGTCATCCCAGCGAGGATGCCGGTGAGCGGCCAATCTGTCCCCCTTTAGATGGGGCACGGGCCCTGCAGCCCTCCGCGGGTCCCACTACTCCTTGCGGTGTCACAGCGGTGGACATGCTCCCGCTCGCGGCCAGCTGCCCCTGGGCATCTGTCGGCTGAGGCGGGGGCCAGGCAGGCCCCCGCTGCTGTCCCCCCTGCCCCACCCGGCAACCCGGCTCTGTGTGGGTGTCACGACTTGGCCTCGAGTGGTTTTGCTGTTAGCCAAAGAGATTTCCTCAGAAAGCATCACACTGATCCACCAGAAAATGAAGCAAAATGACACCTCCTGGACAAGATGTTTTGGCTCGACGGAAAGCAAAACAAATTAGCGCGGCTCTTCTGGCAGAGAGAGGAAGGCCTGGTGCGGTCCGCAGGATGCCGGGGATGGCCGGGGGTGGCCACGGGGCCGTGATGGGGCCTGGGCCCAGGGAGGGGAGGGTTCCGGCGAGCTCAGGGCACAGCATGGGATGTCTCTAGGCTGAGGACTCCCACTCCTAACAACGAAACCCGGGAGCTCGGAGGGTCCCACTTGCCCCACTCGGTTCTCACATGACACTGTTCAGGTCTCAACACGACACGGCCAACCCTGGATGCCAGCCCGAGCAGAGGGGGGAGGAGCCTGGCGGTTCTCCAAGCGGAACAGACTTACCACGTCCCTCCCCTGCTATGAACCCTTCCATGCCTCCCCATTGCCCTCAGAACAGTGTAAAACACCTCTGTGCGGCTCGAGACGCTGCCTAACTTGGCCGTGACCTCATGTCCCCTAACTGTCCCCTTTGTTCACTCGGCCAAGCCACACAGCACTTCCTGCCATTGCTCTGCCCCACGTGCCCTCCCCCCTCAGGGCCTCTGTGCGCCCTTTCTCCTAACTCCACATGACGTCCTCATCATCCAGGTCCCAGCTAACGTGGCCCTTCCTCGGAGGCCACCCTTGGCTCCCTCAGAGCAAGCCAGGGTCCCCTTTCAAAACGATTATGTACTGAATTTTCTTAGGATTTTGTCACTGCCTGTATTCTCTCCCACTAGACACAGGCTCTCGGAGGGAAGAGATCACAGCTCTCTCCCAAGGCAAAAGCAGGACACAGTTAAGAAAGCGGGTTCATATCCTGATGCCCAGCTGTGTAACCTTGGGTAAGTTACTTAACCTCTCTGTGCCTTAGTTCGCTTGCCTGTGCAATGGGGATAAAAGTAGCACCATCCCCCACCCCCACCTTCTGGGGCACCGACCAGCTGAGAACAGTGTGTGCCACCACAGGGCTGGCTCTGTGTCCCCATCGCCACGACACCCGCGTCCCGCCAAACAACTGGACAGTCTGTCCCGGGTCACTCCGTTAATTTCCAGGCAACGCTGGCTTTTCGGGTCTACCGATGCTCAGACCCAGACCCGTCCTTCGGAGAGTTCTGGAGTCTTTCTCTTCCCTTCTGTCCCCATCGCTCGGGTGGAGGCCCTCGTCACTCTGCACCAAACACCAAGCCAGTTTCCCCGCAGGCGGAGCTGCCTGGGTCGTGCCCCTGCCGGTGAACTGACGGCTGAGCCGTCTGAGGCTCCCGGAGGCCGAGGGACCTGCCCCCGGACACACAGTGAAACACGCCGGAGATGGGGGCTGGCTGCAGCGGGAGAGAAGTATAACGCTTAGATAAAGGCTACAAGTTAAAAATCTCGGAACGCTGGCAGATCAGTGTAGAAGTGTAACGGGAAACTTCCACGCAGCGCAGCATGAAGCTAGACGCCATCGTGCCATAAGCACACGTGCGTCGGCACGGAAATCCTACCGTGAACTGGCCTGGGGCGCCAGCCCTGCCCTCATCTCAGCCCGCAGCCGGCCGGCCTGCTTCTCCGGTGGCTCAGGTCAGAGGTAAAAGGCCTGGGTTTCAGGGGAGACCCCAGCCCAGCTGCCCTGCACCCTCCCTGGGCCTCCCGCTACATCTGCAAAGTGAGGAAGG
This sequence comes from Potos flavus, assembly GCA_028534135.1. Taxonomy (NCBI): domain Eukaryota; kingdom Metazoa; phylum Chordata; class Mammalia; order Carnivora; family Procyonidae; genus Potos; species Potos flavus. The sequence continues at coordinate 112,893,374 of CM052885.1, read as the reverse complement.
AGGGAGGGGAGGAGGGCAGAGAGTAGGGAGGGTGGGGCTGGCCAAGTTAATAAAAACAAGGACCAGTTTTCTCTCCGTGCCCCCCGTGCCCTCCCCAGGAGCTTCTGCTCCAGCTCATGGACTAGCAGGAAGGGGGAAAACATACCCCCGAAAGGCCCCTGCCCAGCTCTGGGGGTGAAAGCTGAGGGCCCTCCCTCCCGGGCCCCATGAGAGTGTCCCCACCCCTCCCCTGACTCTGGAAGGGTCACGGGGGGCAGTGATGGGTGGTGGGCTTTCAGGGGAGTGGTATGGCTCATCTTATAGGGACGGGACCCCTTGCCAGCATTCCCACAGGCCCAAGGGAGACCCGAGACCCCCTGCCCCGCCCTTCACACCACAGGGCCCTCGGGGACACTTGGGGGGAGTCCGAAGAGCGTGAGTGAGGGCAGGAGATGGCATCTGGGGCTGTGAGGGCTGGCTTCCCACCGTGGAGGGGAGGAAGGCCTGTGTGGACTCACTGAGAGGAACCGGCTTGAGCCCAGTGTGGAATCCTGACTTTGGGGAAATCCACCCCCTGCTCTCCGAGAACCCCCATCTCCCTGACCGTGGTCCCAGGGGCAGAACCGGGCACAGCGAGGGTGCAGGGCCAAGGGGAGCAGGTTACCCACCCTGAGCCCAGGCCTCACTCGCCGCTCTGAATCCTGGCTTCCTGACTTTCTGGGTGGACAAGCAATTTGACTGTTTGGTGCCTCATTTTCCTCCTCTGTAAAATCGGGACAGTGACTGGACCTGCCTCCTGGGGCGAACGTCTGGTGCCTGCAGAGTCAGGGCCCCAACACGAGCTGTGACGACCACTGTTCTAGAAGGGCCCCTCCGGCTCACACCCTCGGTGCAGGGGCTGGCCTGGACATCCTTGGGCCTGCACGCACTCGCGTGCACACACCGACGGGCGCCACCTGCCCCAGACAGAGCCCTCCGGGGGCCCAGCTGAACAGGCTGGGTTGCTGAATGACTCACCACCCCTGGCTGGAATGCACTTCCGGGAACAAGTCACCGCAGGCAGGCCTAGGGGGGCCCCCCGCCTCCCAGTCTGGTAGAGATGAGAGGGTGCAGGTCCCAGCATGCCCAACCCCCCCCCGCACGTGGGATCCTGCTGCGGGAGTGGGCAGGGGAAGCCCAGGTTCAGAGGCCTGCAGGCCTGAGTTCCAACCCCAGCGCTGAGCTCAGATACGTGACTCTCCATCTCTGAGCCTTAGTCTCTGCCTCTAAATGGGGACACTAGTGCCAACCACATGGGGACAACGGCAGATCACAGAAAGAGATTGGAAAGTGCAAAGACCAAGGGCCCAACAGAACCCACTGTTAGAAGACTTCCTGGCGACCATGGGCAGCCGGGGTCCTCTGATTTCCCCCATGTGCTTCTGAACATCAGCGGGCAGAGCACTGAGTGACTGGGTGGGTTCCTGTTGACCAAGGAACAGTCTCCATAGCTCAAGGGAGAGGAGGACAGAGAAGCAGCTCCCGACCTCATCATTGTTGGAAGGCAGAAAGATTGCCTTTGTCTGGAGATGGGGCAATCCCCGAGGGCTTCTCAGATGAGGTGGCGTTAACTTAGGCTCTGAAGGATCAACAGGAGTTTCAAGCTCATGAGATCTGCGAGGCCACCGTCTAGCTGTTACTGGCCTTGGGCAAGTGACTCACCTGGAGGCAGGCAAGTGAGCGGCACATGCCTTGGGCAAGTGTAAGACAAGACGGAGCAACAGGGCCCCGGCAGGGACTAGACAGGAAGCCCAGTCAGGTATCCCAAGTCACACCGTTGAAATAACACTGCTTGGCGGAATAGCTAAATGCTGGCCCTGGGCTGCAAGAGCATGACCGCTGAAACCTTCCGAACTTCCACTGTGCCTCCTATCCGATCGGAATCACGGTCATGTCCCATGCATGTGACGGCTGCGAAAGATAAATGAATCCACATGCACGAAATGCCTAGAGCAGCACCTAGAACACGGTCACCAAAGTGGAGATGTGCAGGTAGGCAGAGGGTTGGAGGAGCAGAGGGGGGACCCCTCTAGGCAGACCCCAGGAACAGTGAGAGACCCCGCTGAGGGGCAGGACAGGGCAACTGGCTGAGCTGTGAAGGGCAAGGCACCAGAGACAGGTCAACCAGGGTCCAATCCTGCCTTGTCACACTGGGCTGTGTGGCCCCCCACAAGTCCCTTCCCCTCCCAGAGCCTCAGTCTCCCCATCTGTAAAGTGGGGGCAATGATAAAGATCCTTCCTCCAGAGACTGGTGTGAGAACGAGGTGCTCTAGAAACCAGCAGACACAGCACTTGGAAGGGATCTGACAGGAGCCACAGTGACAATGCCCGGAGGCGGCTTTGGACGGGGTTTCTCAGACTCGGCACTACTCAGGTGCAGAGCTAGAGAATGCTCTGCCATGGGGGGCCATCCTGGACATTGCAGAGTGTTTAATGGCACCTCTGGGTTCTTTCTTTTCTAAAGAAGATTTTTTTATTTGAGAGAGAATGAGAGCTTGCATACAGGGAGAAGCAGGCTCCCCGCTGAGCAGGGAGCCCGATGCGGGGCTCGATCCCAGGACACTGGGATCACGACCTGAGCCAAAGGCAGATGCTTAACCGACTGAGCCCCCCAGGCGCCCCGTCACCCCTGGCTTCTACCCAGCAGATGCCAGCTGTCCCCCTCACAACTGGCTCACAACCAAAATATCTCCAGACACTGCCCAGTGTCCCCTGGACTAGGGGAGCAGTAGATAATAAGTTGCAAAGACAGATGTGTCTTAAGCACGGAAGATTTCCACTGCAGAATCGGTCTGGCCTCAGTCTTCCCATCAGTAAAAGGGATACAATGACCATTTCTTTGGGGTTGGAGGGAGGATCCCAGGGAAGCAGAGATGTGGAGGGAAGAGGCCTTTGCAAGGTACGAAGGGCCACGAGCAGGCTGGCCCTCCACCGTCCCCAGCCCTCCACCGCCCCGGCCCCTCTGGTCTGCTGGAGGCCGACTCGTGCCTTCAGAGGAAGGACCCACCCTGAGTTCTGAATGTCACCCTGAGCACGGCCCTAGGGGTATAAGGACAGGACCGGAGGACAGGGGCTGTCCCTGCTCACCGCGGTAACCCCAGAAGGACCACAGTGCTCAGCATACAGCAGGCACTCAATAAATGGCGGACGAATAAGCGAGCGGTCACAGCACTGAAGCTCAAAGCTCAGGGCAAGAAGAGGCGCCCAAGGGAGGGACGGGGACGCTCAAGCCCCCCCAGGCCCGCGCTCCCTCAGCCAGCCTTCCAGACACCGTTTCCTGTCTGTGGAAGTGAGACGCGCCCTTTGAACTCTCGCTTCCTGAGCCCCTCTCCCCACTCTGGGGCCTGGGGGGAGGCGGGCGGTGGGGAGATACTCACGGTTCTGAAGGAGGGCAGCCCCGCGGCGCCCAGCCATCTCCGCAGAGCCTGCGAGAAGGCCCCGTGGTCCCGCTCGGCCTGAACCACGTGGGCCTCCAGGAAGGAGACGTGGTGCCCGACCATCCTGACGAAGGCCTGGCGGAGAGAAGGGAGAGCCGGGGATGCCGCGGCGGCCACGCTGCCCCAGCCTGCGGAGAGGCCGGGCCCCCCCTCGCCGCGGCCCGCGGGCTCCTGAGGGGGTCACCGCGGGCCAGCGCGGCGGGGGACATCCTCAGACACCCCGACTGTAATGGCAACGGCTCCGCCGGCGGCCCGGCCAGACCTCCACTGTGTCCTCTCACCTTCTCCCCACGGAGACCTCAGTTTTAGCCTCTATTTTAGAGCAGAGGCACACTGAGGCTCAGAGAGGTTGGGTCGCCTGACCAAAGTCATGCGGCCAGCAAGCGGCCGAGAGGGGACGCGGGGGCACATCCATCAGACCGTAAAGCCTTCTTTATTAAAAACGAGCTTTTTAGGAATCGCCAAAATGCTCACTTTCATAGTCGATGGCTATCAGAGTCTCAAACTCAGAGGCTGCCACGGGGCAGACAGGAGACCGGCAGGGGAGGGAGGGCGGAGCGGAGCCAGAATGGCCCAGAAAGCTGGGTCCAGGCCCCACGGGGGCTGCTGCACTCAGGGCCTCTGATACAAAATTCCCAGGTGAAAAAAAAAAAAAAAGAGAGAGATGCAGAGGGAGGGAGAGAAGAAGTCTCAGGTCAAACTCTGCGGATTAGAATCCGGGTTCCGCCGCTTACTAGTTGGGTGCCTTCTGGCAACTTACTTAATTTCTACAAGCCTCAATTTCCTTATCCCCGAGATGATAATAATGATGATATCACTTCATACCGAATACGAATAATACCAAACTTGCTAAGCAGTTAGGTGCTCAGCAATACTGAGCTCAATAAATGTCACGTATTGCTTTGAAAAAAAAAACCTGTAGATTTTATGAAAAGTCTCCAGTATTTATCTACTTTAGCAATAAACTCACCATTAAAAAAAAATAATACTGTGTAGGCCCAGAAAAATTCAACTCACTCACCTGCCTTTTTGTGGTCTCTCCTCATGCCTTTCTCTACACTGAGCACACGTGCGTGCCTGTGTGCACATGTGCGTGTATCTCAGTGTGTTCATGTGTGTGCCTGTGTTTGCGTGTGCCGGTAGTCACGCGTGGGAACGCGTTTGTGTGCCGCGTGCAAGCATGGCTGAGGCCACTGAAGGTAGCGACTCCAGAGCCGTGTCAGAAGTCTCACCTCTGTGGGCCTCCCTGGTCCCCCCGTGGACTGGAAGAGAGAGTTTCTCTCACCAGGAAGAGGAAGGAGGACGTCTCAGGGCTGGGCCCTACGAGGGAGCCCCCCCTTCAGTAGAAGGAAGCTCACGGCCCCCAGGGCCTACAAGGAGCCCACCATCCCCAGCCCTGCCCTCTCTTCCTCCCGCACACCAGGCACACCGGCCTCCCTTGGGTTCCCTAAAAACGCAGGCCCCACTCGCCACAGGGCCCTTCCACCTGCTCTCTCCAGCCCGGGCCCCGCTCTCTGTCCTTGGTGGGGTGAACACGGCCCATCTCTCAGGCCCTGGCCCAACCGTCCCCTCCACAGAGAGGCCTGCCCTCACTGCCTCATCTACCACAGCCCCCGGCACTCCGGAGACCCCCGGTTTCCCTGTCTTCTTAGCCCTCCTCAGCCTCCGAACTTCCTGTCTGCTGATTCACAACCCGTCTGCCTCCAGAATGTAGGTCCTGAAAGGTCGGGGGCGGAGTCCGTGCTGTTCACGAGGCTAACCCCGAAGGGGGCTGGTGGGCCTGCAGGGGCCCCGACGGATGGTGGGGGCGCAGAGGGGAGCACGTGCGAACGAGGGCGTCCTGAGTGTAAAGACGCCGTGGCACGGCTGCCGCCCCAGGCTTTTGGCGGGGCCAGAGCTGAGAGGTCCAATGAGCCGCACGAGATCTGGGGGGGACGGGAGACAAGGGGCCCCGGGGCCAGGAAGCTGCCCCCCAGCTGAGGCACATCAGCTTGTGAAACCCAGCACAGAGTCCCACGGTCCCCGTTCTCCTTGTCCTCCCCGTGGTAACGCCAATCTGGTGGGGAGCGTGAGGGGACACTGAGGAATGCACTCTCCCGAGGTTGGAAAGCCTCCGAAAGGCCCGCCAGCCCGGGAGAGGCCCGACTCAGGGAGGCTCGGCACAGACGGGGCGGGGGGACAGCAGGAGGGCGACCGCTCCATGTCACCGTTCTGGTGGCTGCACCCTGGGAGTAGGGGGGACTCCTACCTTGTCTTTTCTACAATGAAAATGTGCGACTTTTATTATCAGGAGGAAGGGAAGAAGGGAGGAAAGAGGAAATCCCCGTGTTTCTGAACGTATTGGTAAGTACTGATAGGCGTGAACACTTCTGACTAAAGGTCCCCCGGCTTCAGACCAGGGCGCTGGGCAGGCGGGAGAGCCAACACTGGGCACTGGGGGGCGGTCGGCAGCAGCCGGCTGCCCCCCCAGCTCTACCGCCTCTCCGCTGTGTGACCGTGGGCAGACTACCTCACCTCTCTGTGCCTCCCCTGCTTCCTCTACCAGATGGGACCATTAACAGGACTCGGCTCCCAGGGCTGCTGGCGGATGCAGTGCCCTCCTACCGGGAAAGCACGTCGAGTCCCTGGCTCGCAGCAGGTGCCCTGTATGGATTCATTTTTAATACTAAACTTAGAAAGGCCCAAGTGCCTGCCCGAGGGGTCACCCTGTGGTCCCCACGCCCCTCCTGGCAGGTGGCACTGATCTGAGGGTGGTCCTGAGCTCCCTGGAGGGCCCTGACCGCCCAGACGGCCTGGGGTCCACGGCCACCTGGGCAGAGCGGCGAGCAGCCGTCCCAGACAGACTCACCCCTCGACACCCAGCAGAACAGCGGCGGTCCTCACCGAGCACCTGGATGTGCCCCCAGAGAGGTCCACGACCTCATCCCCAGAACCTATGAATATATGACCTCACAGGGCAAGAGGGACTTCGTGGAGGGGATGAAAGATCCTGAAATGGGGAGATGACGCCGGCTTATCTGGGCGGGCCCCATGTCATCACAGGGTCTTTGTCGGAGGGAAGCAGGAGGCGCAGAGTAAAAGTCTAGAAGAAGCTGCGCGTGGGGCGGAAGGGGAGGCAGAGGCCGTGGGCCAAGGAACGCGGGCGGCCTCTGGAAGGTGGGCGAGGCCAGGACACGGAGGCTCCCCAGAGCCCCCAGACGGAACCGGCCCTGCTCCCGGCCCAGTGTTGGCCTGTAAGACCCATCTTGGATTTCCAACCTCACTGGGAGAGCCCCACGGTGGCACATAGTAGGTCCTCAGTATCAGCGGGCTGATGGCCACGGGAAGGGCCGGGCCTGAGAGCTGGGCCGGCCCGACAAGGAGAGAACCAGGGCTTCAAATCCTCACATTCTCTTTCCTCTGTCAAACGTGTGGAATAAAATTCAAATGAATCAGCTATTCCAAGGGCAAAGTTTTAATTATATTCCTGCCTCATTCTGTGCTGACAAGAACGTTAACTCTCTGCTAACCCCAGCGTGGACGGCCACACGCTCCTGTCCTCCACAGCTCGGAGGGGCTCCCTCTGTGCAGGCGGCCACGGTTAAGCGGCAAGCTCCTCCCAGCCTCCCGGGCTCTTCCCTGTGTAAGGGGCCAGGACCCCGGGCGGAGGGCCCCAGGACGATGAAGAGCTTGGGCTCCAGCGGATGCCAGCTGAAGTCTCAGCTTCAAGGCATTAGCGGGGGGACCCAGGAAAGTGGCTTCTCTCTTGGAGTTTATGCTCCTCCCCTGGAAGATGGGACAGAGAGGGCACAGACTTTGTAATGCAGCAAGGAGGAAAAGGAGATACCCTGCAGCTTAGCCTGGGGCTCCCACAAAGAGGATGCAGGTAAGTCAGCAGTGATGCAGCCGGGCATGGTGGGGACTGCGGTAAGCTGCCCGACACGGGCCCCACCTGATGGGCGGCTGCCATCGCCTCTGCAAAAACACAGCTCATGGCTTGGAAACGTTCTACTTCTCAATCTGGGCCATCCTCATATGGGAGTTTATGTGTGTAAAAATTCACTGAGCCATACACTTCCGATGTGTACGCTTTATGTATTTATACTTCAAGAAATAAACCTCGAGATTAAAGTATTTAAAGTATTTAAAGAAATGTGGGCTAAGTGCTATCCAAGCTTTGAATTTCCAAAAGCAGCTTAAAAGTCAGATTTTTATTTTAAAAAGTACCCTCATTTTTAAGTGGGGTACTTTATATAAATTCATATTTGTCGTATTTTTAAAAACACCACGTGAGCGCAGACCCTCTTCTGCCACCAAGCCCCTGCACCGGGTCTCACGCCCCAAACTCTCGAGGCCAGATCGGTGTTTCAGAAGAGAGGACGAAAGACCCAGAACGAGCCCACGGATCTCGCAGAGAAAGCTCACAACCCCGGACCCACCTCTAGCTGGTTCACTTTGGCATAGATGCCACGCATTTCTGTCACTTTGGCCTGAAGCAGCGGGATGTTTTCCTCCAAGATCTGTGAAGTGTCACTCCTGATCTGCAAGAAACGAAAGAGCTCATCAGGCCCCCTGCCCGGGTCCCCCAGGCTCCTGCCCGCCTCTCGGCCCGCCCGGGGTCTGCCGAGACCTGGCGGATAGCCAAGACGCCGAGCCACGTCCTGCACGGGGATGGCCCGGGAACGGCCCAGCGTCCCAGGTGGGGGCCAAGCCCACCGCCTCTCGGGCCCCAGACCTACTCAGCTGTCACTGAAGCGCCAACTGGTTCCCCCACAGACCCCCGACGATACCAGTCCCAAACGGAAGAGTCCCGCTTTCCAAACCACTCAACTGGAGCCAATGGAAAGAAGCGGACTCTTTTCCCGAAACCCACATTGAGAGAAGTTTTCACTGTGCTGAAACTGATGATACTAATAAGTTGATAGTAATCACTGACGTTCATGAATAATGTGAGTGAAAACCACAGCTTTCGTGGACCCAAGGGCGCCCTGCCTGTCGATGCCGCACGGAGCGTTCCCCACACACAGCATCTCCATAAGTTTCAGTTGCTTCTGCTTGGAAGGGCTCCAAAAGTGCCTGTGACCTTTACAGGCACCTAGGCCTTAATTTTCTTCAAGAGCCAAAGGACCGAGCCTAACTCCTCGGCGTGTGTAAGAGAGAGCCCACCTCCACGTTAGCATCTTTGCACGGAGCAGGGCGGCGGCGAACCGTGCTCTCAGATGCTAGGGAGCAACAGGATCCCCTGAGGGAGACTCGTCCAGTGCGCCTTCCCAGGCCCCTCCCCATCTGGGGTCAGCTGGGAATCTGGGTTTTCAGCCGAGTTCCAAAGCCCCGCTGGAGCGGGCGTGTGGGGGGGATGGTCAGAGAACCCTGGTGGGAACACCAGGAGCTGGACGCAGGACTCAGCCTGGTGTCTGAGTTCAGGTCTACCCACCGTGAGCTGTGTGACCTTGGGCAAGTCCCCGCACCCCTCTGAGCCCTGCTTCGCTTCTCTGGACAGGGAAGCAGTCGCGGTGGTTCTCACTTCCTTGGCATGCAGCGAGGAGAGAACATCTGGCAGAAGTGCTCGGCGCAGCTCATGCAGGCGCTCCTGGCATGGTCCCAGTGCCCACTGTCTCCTGGTATTCACACCTGCTGTATTCACATTGGCTGTGTTCACACCCGCTGTATTCACATCGGCTGTATTCACACTGGCTATATTCACACCCACTGTATTCACACCGGCTATATTCGCACCTGCTGTATTCACACCAGCTGTATTCACACCAGCTGTATTCACACTCACTGTATTCACACTCACTGTATTCACACCCGCTGTGGGATCCCCTCCCCTGGACTACGAACTGGCCCTGGAGATTCACTTCTAACAGAGAGGACTCGGCCAAAAGGAGAGAGGTCACTCTGGAGACAAGGTTGGCCTTCTCTCTCTCTCTCTCTCTTGCTCTCACATGCTCCCTCTCTCCCCCATCATCTTTCTCACCTGGCCTCTCCATCACCAGCCAGTTGCCACGGCACAGAGGCCTGCGTGGCGAGGGTCAGAGGGGAGCCTCCAGCCACCTGCCAGTGCAGAACTGAGGCCACGCGACCACTGATGCTGCTGGACGCGGTCCTGCCCCGGCCGAACCGACACCTTGCCGGGAGCCCGCGTGAGCAGGACCCCAGGGACCACCCGGCATGGCCGCTCAGACTCCTGACCCACAGGCGCTGCCAGGTAGTGAGGACCGAGAGTTTGGGGACAGTGTGTCAACCAGCGAGAAATAACAAACACAGTGACAACTCAGCACAACATTTTAATTTCAAAAATGATTGGAAAATGGTATGTTTTTCCTCTTTTTCCTGCCTAAATATATGAGGCTTCTTGTGGTCTTCCTGGAATTCTGCTCCTGTCACCCTGCGGGATGACACTCTCCTCCCCCCCCCCCCATTTCCTGGGTCTCAGAAACGACCCCATTCCCTGAGTGTCCAAAACCAAACTCTTCCCTCCTGGTTCCCTTCCTCTGGTCACGGTGCTGCCACCTCCCTGGGCGCCTGGGTCCAAGTCACTGTCCTGGGTGTGCCCTTGTCCCACGCCCTGGCCCCACAAGGGCACAAACAGGTCCTGGGAGGCTGGCATCCGGCGTCATGCCGCCTGGCCTGTCTCTGCCCTGACCTCCCTGTGCCTCAGTTTCCTAGTCTATAAGAGGGGGACCATACAAGTACTTCTCTTGAAAGAATGCTTTGGAGGTTAAACAAGACCATCTCTGACCGGATGGGGCCCACACGTGCACCTTGGGCAGCTCGCCAAGTGTCTGAGTTTTTGAAATTTGACATTAATTTCCGACTTTAAGAGTCAAGTGGGGCTCTTAGGAGAAATGGCTGATTCGAGAGCTGGGGCAGGGAAAATAAGCCCCTGGAGAACCTTCTAGTGCCAGAATGTAAGGGAGTGTTTGTTGTTTGTTTTTAAACTTTTTTTCTTAGGTAATGTCTATGTCTGGGATGGGGCTCGAACTCACGACCCTGAGCTCAAGAGTAGCCTGCTCTACCGAGGCCGGGGCCAACCAGGCGCTCTGTAAGGGAGTGTCTACAAAGATAAAGGACGGGGCTTGTCAAAGGATCACAGAAGCCAATCGGAAAGAGCCAAATGGCCGAAGCTGGAATTATCGGGACAACAGAATACGTAAGGCGATATGGGATTAGAACCCGAAGAACAAGATGAACCCATGCGAGTCTGTCAAGAAGAAACAAGGGGACACAGGCTATGGGAAGGGGACCACGGGGGCCATGTGCCCCTGACATGATGCCATGAGAAGACACCTTAGCTTGGCGGATTCTCTCCAGAAACCCGCCACCCCTGTCCAACCCCCAGCAAAATATCAGACACACCCAAGCTGACGGTCTTCTACGAAACACCTGACCAGAGCTCCACAAAGCCGCCAAGGTCGTGACATGCCAGGGAAGACAGAAAAGTCACGGAGGAGACCAAGCGGACAGGATGACTGAAAGCAACGTGGGATCCTGGACCAGAACGAGGGCGTTCGTGGGGAGCCTGCGAAAGGCGAATCGAGACTGGAGCTCAGTGAGCAGCAACACAGCCCTGCTGGCTTCTCAGTGCCGGCGGAGGTACTGTGGCCGCGCGAGGTGCTCGCCCGGGGGGAGGCTGGCTGGGGGGCACGTGGGAACCCTCTACCATCCCTGCACGTTTCCTGTAAATCTAAAACTACTGCAAAACAAAACATATAAACATGGCTTTAAAATGCTCAAGGGACTAAGCGGGGCTTTAGAAGGCGTCTTAAAAGCCAGCCCTGGTGGCAACACTGGGCCTACGTGTCTCAGGCGCAGAAGGCTGGGCTAAGCAGGGGCTGCTTCCCGCTCCCCACCTGCCCCCGAGCTGGGGCATGAGCTCTCTGGTGACACAGTCCCCACCCCTCCCTAACGCCTCACCCCCAACCCCCTTCACTCAGGTCCAGATCCTGCCTGGCTCCCACAGACACCTGCATTTTTTACCCTTGATGGGGGGTGGGGGGAGCCCTTACTATCTTCCCTTTCTTCCCCCAAGGCCAAATCTCTAGAGACATACTCATCCCCCCGCCCAACAAAGCTAAACTCTGGAGAAATTGCCAAGGTTCAGTGATGAACGAAGAGCAGATAACTCACGGCAGGGTCAGAACACGGTGGATCAAATGCAAATCTTTTCTTTCTGCTAATTTCTAAAGAAACGAATAGGGTGAGAACAAAGAAGATCAGGAGGCCTTGGTCCTAGCGAGCCACCCACCGGAGAGAAGGGAACGGTGCAGAGAGGAGATTCACGGAGCACGTCCTTCCCCTCCTCTAACTCTGAAGGAACCCAAGGAAGAGAGGGTCTGGGGCCAGGCAAGAAGGCCCCTCTCTGAAGACACCTCTCCGCTTACGGGAATCGTGGGCCATGGGGAGCCGTCTACACCTGCCCGGATGGCAGGCTGCATGTGCATGGGGGGAAAGTAGAGAGTACTCCTTGGGCTCTGAAAGGCCCCCAAACCTTTCTTGTGGTTCCCCATGAGCTGGGAACTGGAAGGCGAAAATAGGGGTTGGAGGGGCACAACACCAGCGCCCCATGAACCTTCACCACGTGCTGAGAACGGGCCCTGTGAATCAGAACCGATTTTATCTTCAACCTTCCCTGGCTGAGGACAAAGCAAAGACAGGAAAACGAAATGAGCCAGCCCAAGGTCACGAGGCTACCAAGTAGGAGATGGCAGGTTCCTATCCAGGTCGGTCTGAGGCCACTGGTGACATCGGAGGTCTGCACGCATGTTCCGCGGGGCCTTGCGGAGTCAGCCCGCGTCACGTCTCAAAAAAACCAAAGCGCACCCGCACCAGGTGCCACGATCTAAAATGAAGCATATTTCCCTTAGAAGCGCAGATTTTTAGCTTCTTGTGAAAAAGCAGAGGACCTGGCTGCCCTGGGTCCACATCCCATGTGACAGCAATCAGCTGGAGCTGGGTGACAGCTGCCTCCTTTGGTTAACCACAGTCCCCACCGCTCCCTAGAGTCTCCCCGGCGTCTGGGGCTGCCCTGTGCACTCTCTTCTTACAGGGCAGTCAAAGGAAATAAGACATTTCTGTCCTCACACCCACTTCACGCGATCACATCACACACGTCTGAGCAAAGAGAGGTCAGCGAAGAATCAATGCGGGCTGAGCCTCTGGCAGGACGAACCCCCAGCCAGGTTTACTGGCCTGAGGACCTGGCAGACCCTTCCCCAGCCTGGTCGCCCGCCTCCCCAGAACTGGCCAGCGGATCCGGGGGTTCTCTCTGAGCAAAGACGGCTGTCCAGAATGATTCAGGGCCTCCAGGAAGAAGAGCCAAGTGCACTTGACCCAAGAACTCACACCAATGCCAAATGCAAGTGCTGGCCCAAGGCCAACAAGGACTTTTCTCCATCCATGTGAGCGAAGTAAGAGCCTGCTCCCTGCCAGGGAGGGAGGGCCCAGACAAGGTGCCCAAAGTCCAGAGGGCGCCGAGCTGAAGGCCGTACAAATCCTCCTGGGTGTCACGACCTTCCACTGCTCTGGTGATGACGACGGTGGCCTCAGGAGCCACCGCGCATGGGTCACCTCATACAGACCTGGACCCGGCGGCTAAACGATTATCTTTAACTGAACGTAGGAAATGACAGCCGGCGAAGGGCCCCGGCCTCAAGCGGACGGCCGGGTGAACGCACACGTGTGTCCGCGTCTGTGTCAGCCGTACCACGGCCGACGTGTAGAACGTCCCATCGCCGAGGAGGCTCCGGTCACGAGCGCCGTCCCGGAGCGAACCGCGATCCAGCTTCCACGGCCGGCCATTCCGAGTCTGACCCCTTCCACCGTGAGAGGCGCCCGCCACGTTCGGGCCACTTTATTCTTCTGCATTCGGGTTGCTTCCGGTGTGGGGCTTCGTGAACGAAGCTGCTGCGAACACTCGTGTGCGGGTCTTTGCGGACCCTCGTTTTCATCTCTCTCGGGTAATCACCTCGCGTTACAACTGCTGGGACGGACGTAAGGTCAGCACATGTGTGACTTTGTAAGCATCTGCTGGACCGTTTCCCAAGCGGCCGTGCCGTCTTGCGTCCCCACCGGCACGTGAGCCGGCGTCTCTGGGCTCTGCGCTCGCCCACACTCGGACTGTCGGTCTTCTTCGTTGTGGTCAGTCTAGAGGACATAACGGGCACATCTCCGCCTCATCGAGTCCGCACCGTAACTCTCAGGAGAAGGACATGGTTGGCAGATGAAAGAGGGCTACAAATCCTTTCCATTCCTTCCACGGACACATGGGGTCTGTGTCCTCTCCCCCTGGATCTGGGGGTGCTACCTGACGGTTTTGACCAGTAACACAGGACGGGAGACTGTGTCAATTTCCACCCCGAACCCCCCAGAGACCTGGCAGCTTCTACTTCCCATCTGTCGGAACGCCTGCTGCAGGAGGCCGGGTGCCCCGCTGCCGGAGCCCGAGCCGGCCCCGAGGAGAGGCTGCACCAGCCAGTCCCCGGCCACCCAGCACTCCCAGCCCAGACGTCAGACGAGTGAGAGAAGGAGCCACCTTTGGACATCCCTGCCCCAGCAGGTGGCACGAGGCTCGGATGAACCGTCCCCTCTGTGCCCTGCCCTGGCCCGTGGTGATTGACACCTCTAAGTTTTGGGGTAGTGTGATGCAGCCATAGACGATCAGGACCATTGTGTCCATTTTACAGAAGGGAAAAGAAAGGCACCGAGTGGGAAACGTGCTGTGCCCAAGGCCCCACAGCAGGAAGAGTCAGAGCTCAAAGTGGCAGCGACTAGCGTTATATCTAAGGTCTGAACAGGTGGCAGGTGCAGGGTCGTGAATTCCAGCCGCACAGAGTGATCGGGGACAAGATGGCCGTGGAGCTAATGCATCCGACAGGAAGCCGGACTCTCGTTTCTAAGAGCCTGATTTGATCGGAAATGGAGCGGCTTCTCTCTGGACTGTGCAGGGAGCCTGGCCTCTCTCAGATTTCTAACGTGATCAGTGTTTCCAAAGGCCAATGCGGGGACCCAGGGGACAGTGTCCATGGTGTGACATCACCTGCTCCCCAGAGGTCCCCACTCATTCCCAGCTTGGATCGAAAGAGAGGAGGAGGTCCCAAGCCAAGGCTGAGAGCCGCACGCCTCTCTCTGTGCCATGTGCGCAGACACACCAGGGAAACTGAGCCTCAGCCGTTGGGGCAGGAGGATTTCTGTAACTGAAACGGCGTCAGCACTGAGCATCGTGGCAGGGGCCACAAAAGCATCGTACTCAACACGTCTCTTAACGCAGGCACAGCCGTTTACATATAAACTCACGAAATGGTCTTCCCTCCCGTGGGAAACCCGCTCTCTTCCCTTTCCTGAAACACAGGACCCTCTTGGTCCGGTTTCATTTGCCTGCTTTCAGTAGGGCTCAAAGTACGGAGAAACATACTCTGCCATAAAACACACAAGCACGTGACGGATGTACCTGGCAGGTGGCCATGGAGTCGGGGAGCCCCCAGAGGAGCCATGGATGGTGACCAGCTGGAGAGCTCACGCGCCATCCACAGTGGGGAGGCCCCTACGCCCCTCTCGCTGATGCTGGCCAGGTGGGACCAAGCACTCCAGGGGCGCCAGATCTCTGCTCTTCCAAAAGAAGCCAGAAATCCTGATTTTTTTTGCATGACATTCTACAAATGTCAGCAGCAAATTTCTTTTTCTTTTCCTTCCAGAAACATCCAACATATCTGCAGGCGGGACTGAGTCCATGGGTCATGTGAGTGATCTCAGTCTTAAAATCTTTGCATAAATGCATCTCCAGGCTTCTAGTTAGGGGAGGGCCTTGTGGTCGCTGCCTGACACCTTGGCCTCTAGGTGACACACACACAGACTCCCCTTCCCCCCGCCCCCAGGGAGCCTTGACAGTTTCTAAGGCAGGGTGGCCGGGCACCTTCTCCCATCCAGGCTGACTCCTGCTCCAAGCTCTCCCCTCAGGCAGATAGCGGGTCTCCTTTCAAGGAGCAGGATGGCTGAACTTGAGAACAAAGTGTCCCTGGGTCACCAGTCCACCCATCTTCCAAATCCGCCCCCTGCCTGTGGGCCCCCACGGTCCACACTGTGCCCAGCACACCATACCCACGGGCCGGTGCCTCTGCCTGGACGTTCGCCCTCCCCAGCGGCTGAATTCTTTCTGTTCCTTCTTCAAGCCCCACATTAATCACCACCTGTTCTGCAAAGCTTTCCCAATTTTCCAGGCAGAATTTAACGCCTCTGCTCCTCTTCTTTTTTTTTTTTTTAAGCAAATTAAGTCTTAGGATCATGTGCCCAGTTCCTTCTAGACCCTCTCTCCCTCTTCAAAACCTCTGCAGTCTCCGTTTGCACCTTGAACACACCTTCAGGCTGGTGCCTCAACCCTGGATGACAGCCCTGGTCACACGCGGGGGGGCCCCCGCAGCGGGGGGAATGGAGACAGAGCTGACCCTCTTTGTACCCCTAGGCTCACCATGCGCCCATCGGGGAAGGTGTCCAATGGCTGGTGATGAAGGAAGGACTGTCTGGGCTGTTTAAAGTCTGTCTCAGGGCAGCTGGGTGGCTCAGTGGGTTAAGTGTCTGCCTTTGGCTCAGGTCATGATCTCGGGGTCCTGGGATCGAGTCCCACGTTGGGTTCCCCGCTCATCTTCTCCCTCTCCTCCTTGCCCTTCCACCTGCTTGTGTGCTCTCTCTCTCTCTCAAATAAATAAATAAAATCTAAATAAATAAATCAATAAAGTCTGTCTCATTACCTGGTTCCCACCTGGACCCACACCCAAACCAGGAAATGGGTTCTCAAGAGAGAAACACACATGGGTCCTCTTGGGGACGTTTCTGTCTTGGTCACTGTTGTGTCCCCAGAGGATGGAACAAGGTAGGTCTGTTGAATGAATGGGGACGACATGGTGCCCATTGTCTTGTACTGCTTCAAGGAGAAATGGGGTGACACGGAAAACACGCTTTGCACCGTGTCTGCCACCAAGTAGGTGTTCAAAAACGTCCAAGGCTACTGTTACTGTTAGCTGGGGCTCTCCCCAGCCCCTCCCCAGACACGTGCTTTGCAGGGCCACAAACCTACCCCACTGGGTCCCCCTGGGCTTCCTCTGCTCCAGGGACAGGCAGGGCCTGACCACAATATGGAGCTCTACCCTTTGGGCCTTTGGGCAGAAGCCTTAAACCCAGGGTGCTGAGAGTTTCCAGAAAATTCTATCATTGCTCCCCAGGGCTCCACACCTGGCAGGCTACAATCCTGGGGACAACAAGGATCTAGAGGAGATTTTTACAGAATTTAGAGTGGAGACCTTGTCTTCTGGGCCTAAGGCACCATCTTCCATTTTCTTCCCCACTCAGCCAAGGGGATTTGATCCAACGGAACAGAGTAGGAGGCAAAAGCCGAGAGAGCAAAAGGATTCGGGAAGGAACCTGATGCGCAACCCAGCCTCAGGCTACAGCCTGGGCTAGAGGCTCCTCTAGGCCTTGCAGGCCTGAAGCCATTTCCTGGCTGACTCCATGTTTGCCTGGCGGACCGCGCAGAGCCGAGGAAAGTTAAATATAGTCTTAGCATCCCCGCTGAACGGCTCCCGCATCGGTGCCCGAGAGTGCCACCTGGTGGCCCACGCCGGGCTCCTCGGTGGAATAAGAGCCATCTGGGGGGGATGGGCGTTATCAAGATGGCCGCCTCAGGAAGCCTTGGTGTTGAGAGCGCGCGCGAGTGGGAGAGAGAGTGCGCGTGGCTTTCCCCTCACCGCTGGCTGCTGCCCCATTCCTTCTGGTTGCTAAATCACCACCAAAATGGCTTCCCCAGAAAACTCCAGGAAGGACCTGGAGTCTGGCCTGGGCCTAAATCCACGCCTCCCAGGCAGACACTCACCATGTCAGTCAGGCTGCAGAACTCTTCGAGCCTGAGGAGCATCCCCTCGATGGTCTCCTCTACCTCCTTCGCCTGAAAAGAGACAATATGCTGGAGATTAGCAAGTGGTTTCCAGGGAGACAAACGCCCTTCACTTCTTTTTTTTTTTAAAGCAAACTAAATCTTAGGATTATCTGCCCAGTTTCCTTCAGACCTCCCTTCCCTTTTCAAAATCTCTCCTAGCCTCATTTAAAGTCGTGATAAGCTGGCGGCGATCTCGACGCCTGTGGATGGAGGCCTGGTTAAAGCTGCCGCTGCCGCCCATCCACTCGGTGCGGGTTTCACGAGAGAGGAGATGAATGAAAACTAGCAGGAAACAGGACAAAGCGACCCTTATCATCCCATTGTCTGGATGAGTAAACTGAGGCTCAGGGGTGAGGGAAGCCTGCTTGAGGTCACACGGGTAGCAAGTGGGGGTGGGGGCGCCAGGATTCCCACTGGGCTTGAGTCCACAGCCTCAAAGCTCTTACACACTGTGAGAAACGTCCCCTCACGAACCCCATGGAGAGCTAACAAAAGATGCAGAAGAGGTGGAAATAGAAACCTATCCTCGTAACAACACACGAAGGACGGACGTGGTTTACCAGAAAGGCCTGGAACGATACAGACCAAACTGCTAATAGTTAGAGGATGTATTTACGCTAAACGATCATTCAATCGGAAATTTAAATTGAACTGGGCAACCTGTAGTTTATTGGGCAACCTATTAATGGCTCTTCCTTGGCCCAGGGGAGTAGGAATTGGGGAACACGGTCTGACAAGGGAGACTCGAGCGCCTTACGTTATCTGAAGGGTTCAAACCTCGAGGTACCAGGGCTGGGCAGTGACGTCATGAGTGACATCCCCGTAAAGCACTGTAAAGCAAAGTAAAGCAGGCCGCCGGGGCTTTGCGGTGATCTGAAAAGTACTTGCCCAAGTCTAGAACAGCCAGCAGCCATCAGTAAACACAGACTTGGGGCTGCCACAGCCTTCCATTTTTCAAGCGAAGCCAGGAATTTTAATGTTATGGAAAATGTCCCAATTTTTAAATGGTAGCACGGGTTCACGTCCTGCCAAGCACGGGCCAAGCCAAACATGACTGTGAAAGGGTCTGCCAGTCCACAACCCCGTAAAATCACTTGTGCAAAAATCAGCTTAGAAACTTTTTTCTCCCCCTCAAGTATGTACCGTGTTCATGACTTCTAAAATACCTGTTATTTGGTTTGGTTTGGTTTCTGTAATGACCAGGCGTTTGGGAAGAAAGTTCGCCAAGAACGTGAGCCACTTGCTCAGGCTCACCGGGCCAGACCGTTCTGCTCCAGGAGGCAACCCCAGATGCTTCTGGGCAGGCCTGGTAACTGCGCCCCGACACCTGAAGGCTCCCCTCATCGCCCACTTGTCCCGGCAGAGAGGCTGACGCCCCGCCAGGGCCCGCTGCTCGCGGCAGGAGCCGTCGCTACCACAACAAAATAAACGGCTGTGCAAAAAAAACATCTTTCCGGCTGGAGTAAAAATAGTACCACGTTGCAATTTTAAACTCTGGAACCTTCATCTCACAGCTGGGACTATTTCTGGTCTGCACGGGGGAGGCTTGACAGGGAAGGGGACCACAGCGGAGGGAGGACTGAGAGGCACACAGGAAGTTCTCTCCAGGCCCCAAAAAGTAAGATCATAGGAAAAGAAGCCCTTATTGCACTAGGGAGGGAAGAAGGAGGCAAGCGGCCACAGAGGGGAGACAGGAAGGTTGGGGGCTTCCTTCTGCTCGCAGAGGGAGGGATGAGACGGGAGAAGGGCACAGACGGGCGGGGGAGGCTCCCTCCCAGAGTGCAGGTGCAGACACCCCAGACCCCGGACCGCTGAGGAAGGCAGTGCCAGCAGAGGGACGCGCACGGCCTCGCCCAAGCTGGATGGGCCGTCTCCTTCCCTGGCGGGGCCTCAATCTCTTTGCTCAGAGGAAGCACATCTCGCCCTGCCCTAGCGTGTTCCGAGAGCAGGTTAGTCAGTCCCGGGTTCAAATCCCATCTTCTCTTTGGCCAACCGTGGGACCTGAATTCAAGGGTTTGACTTCTGCCCTTCGGTCGGCTCCCCTGTGACAGCAACCGCCCCACGCGTCGGGCCGGGTTGTTAGGAGGTTAACCTCACATAATGGATGTGGTCGAATCAGTTAAGAGAGGGCTGACACATGGTAGGTGCTAATAAGTGGTTGCTTTATGTGTCTCTCTCACTAGGTAATAAAAACAACGGCTAAGCACTCTATATGGATTATTTCACTTCATTCTCACAAGAACTCTCTACAGCAGGGGCTATAATTTCCCCCCCTTTATGGATTGAGAAACAGAGGACCAGAGAGCTTAAGTCACTCACTCGAGGTCACACAGCTAATAAACTCCGAAGCCAGATTTGACCCTGAGCACTCTGCATCCAGAGCTGACGGCCGTGACTTCCACGAGGCTCTTTGCAGAGGGGGAAAAGTGTCCCCTTTATTGCTGCCTGTCAGCTACGGTCTCCGTCCCCCATCTCTCCCCGCACCTCCTGGGGCAGGGCCCCAAAGCAGGAGAGAGCCGAGAAGGCATTTGCTGACTGGCCAGCCAAGGAGGAATGGGCCCGGAGACATTCCCAACCAACAGGAAGGAGCTCGGGATTAGCCAACCCGCCGTGCCCACAAATCATTCACAGGACAATTTTCTCTCAGGATAATCCCCTAAGTGGCCTCAGAAATGAGAGTCCTGCCGGCTGCAGCCCACACGCCATGTTCACCAGCCCATCCACAAAATGAATGCCCTCACCCTCCTGCACACCTCCCCGGGCATAAAGTGTCGCACTCCGAGGGGAAGAAAGCAAATGGCTCGCCTAGCGTGACACTCGGAGCTCGGCCAGCGGGGATGGCGGGGGGGCATTTCTAACACGCGGGAATCACGGCATCTACTTTCTTACATCAATCTCCCAAAGTGCCGACCCAAGCTTCGCAGCCGGGCATGGCAGAAAACCCGAACGGGGGCGGTCCCTGCCCGCAAGTGACAGGCACCAGAAACCCCGCAAACAGGCCCTCCAGCACGGGCTCCCCCCACTCAGCAAGTGGAAACTCCGTGGTCCGTTGCTCAGGCAATGGGGCATCCGCGATGCACCGGCCCTTCCCAGCCCGCCGCATCCCGTGTGTTTGCAGAGCCTCTCTGTGCCGCCTTCGGAACGTAGCCCGAAGCTCATGGCTTCTGTCCGCCCCCCTCGCCGCCACCCCCAGCACCGGGCACAGTCCTCGATCGCTGGCCCCCGCATCAGTCTACTCCTCTGAAAGACCCCGTCACAACCACAGCCCTCGTCAGCTGGAAATCTCCCACCCCACCATCTCCCAGCCACCTCGGTGGCTACAGCTGCAAAACTGGATGATGACAAATGCCACCGAGCGTCGGGAGCCACTGGAACCCTCCTGCGCTACTCTGGGGTGAAGGGGGGTGTGTGACCCGGTGCCACAACTGTGGAAACCAGTCCAGAACTCTTTCAGAAGGTAAAACGCAGAGTTACCCTATGACCCAGTCACAGAGCCCAGGGAACTGGAAACACACTGTTTTTACACAAACGTGTGTGTTATTCACGAAAGCCGAAAAGTGGAACCAACTCAGGTCCATCGAGTGATGAATGAACAAACGAAATGTGCCACGTCCACGCTATGGAAATACTACATGGCGGGTGCCTGGGGGGCTCAGTTGGCGAAGCATCTGCCTTCGGCTCAGGTCATGATCCCTGGGTCCTGGGATCGAGCCCCGCATCGGGCTCCCTGCTCAGCGGGGAGTCTGCTTCTCCCTCTGCCTCTGCCTCTGCCCCTGCTTGTACTCGTTCACTCTGTCAAATAAATAAATAAAATCTTAAGGAAAAAAAAGAAAAGAAATATTACGTGGCAATCAAGAGGAATGTCGACTTGCTCGTGTTAGAGCACGGGTAGTCCTCGAAGACGGGAGGCTGAGCGAAAGAAGGCAGACACAAAAGGCCAAGCATCATGTGATTCCCTTGAGGTGCAATGTTCAGAAGAGGCGAACCCACAGAGACAGAAAGCAGATCGCTGGAGGTTAATGGGCAGCGGGAGAAGGAGGGAAGAAGTGCTAACGGTCATGGGCTTCCTTTCCTGGGGGATGGAAATGCTCTGGAACGAGGTCATGGTGATGTTTGCACGACACAGTGAATATACTTATTCACGGAACTGTATACTTTAAAATGGTAAATGTTTTGTTACGTGAATTATATCTTAATTAGAAAAAAAAAAAGTCCTCCCCTGTCCTCCACCTCCCTCAGCGATCACCTAACAGATGCCCCGCCAGCAGCCCTATGCCATCTGGACCCACCATCTGTTCTCCGACCTCGCTGCTCACTCCCCATCAACTACACCAACCACATCCTCACCCCAGGGCCTTTGCACCTGCTGTTCCCATTATCGACAAAGCTCACTGCACACTTCCTTTCAGCCTTTGCTCAACCATCTCTCCTCAGTGAGGCCTTCCCTGGCCTTGCAGTCCCCACCACTCCCTGGCCTGCACCAATTTATTTCTCTCTTCAGCCTCCATCACTGTCTAACATCTTATGTATTTTGCCTGTTTTGTGTCATCTTCCTCCATCAGAATGAAAGCCCCTACAGGACAGAAGTCTTAGTGCCTTTCATTCACCTCTGCATTCCCAGGGCCTAGAGCGATGCCTGACACCTGGTAGGGGCTCAGGCTTCCGGAGATGTCCCTCTGACTCCCTCCCGTCTGTACATCTTTGTGCAATCTCACTCTGCCGTCCTGCCCAGGAAGAGGTGGAATCCATGCTTCCCTCCCCCAAATCCGGCCTAGCCCGTGACTTGCTCTGACCAACAGAATGGGCGCAAGCAGTACTTTGTGACATCAAGAGACCTTGCAGGATCTGATTCACCCTCCTGGAAGACAAGAGCCGTATGAATTAGTCCCATCGATGCTGCCGGAGGGGACACAGTGGCGGAGTGGCCGCGTGGGGGACTGAGACGCCCAGCCAGCACCCACTGCCTGGCTTAAGTGAGGCCGTGCTGCAGCACCCCTGTGGAATGCAGCCCCCCGACTAAGCCCAGCCCGCACTCTGGGGGCAGAACGGCTCAGGGGAGCCCCCCAGACCTGCAAAACCACGCACCGTAATATGAGGTTGTTTTCAGCCACGGAGATTTGGGGTAGTTTGTTACCTGGCAACTGGTAACCAATACAATGCCCAGAGATTACCTGCTGCAGGGAAAGAGGGAAGGAGGGAGCGGGGAAGGAAAGAAAAATGAGCAAGGGAAGCAGGAAGAAACGGGGCTACCGTCTGAGAACAGCAGCCCAGACTGCTCTCCGGTCCCACTCTTGCGTGTTAGGCTGTGTGGTCTTAACTACACTCTGACATCTCTGTGCCTTGGTCTCCCATTAGAAAGTTGGGGGAAAACAATCCTCAGACTCTGTCTTAAGATGGAAGCTGAGAAGGAACAATGAAGTAATTTCTCTGGGTTACTCTCGGTGAGATCCCAAATGTGTACAAAAGATGGATGTGACTGGGACCCTACCAGGGTCTCCACATTCCAACGTGATGGACACAGAAGCCAGGCAGGAAAGGAATACAAGGGAATATGTTTTCTGCACACTGCTTATCTTCAGTTTCTCGCTTTTCAAAGAGACCTTCTACTGTTCTCTAAGAAACACAGCCGCACACGCAGGATGATGAATGGCAGCTAATACTCAGTTTCCAGGCAGAGACACAACAGGGAGGGGTGGGGATTGGGGCTAACAGGAGACCCCTTCCCCCTCTAAAGAGGGCAGCTGCTCCCTGACCCCAGCAGAGTGAACCAGGTGGGAAGGTGCCAAACCTGTTTTGTTCAAGACAGACAGTGACCCAGGAATTTATGCAAACTTTCCCAGTTTGAGAATTCAACCCCCCCAACTTAAAACATAGTGCGACAGCCAAACAAACCTGTCTGCGGGCTGAATGTGGCCTTCAAACCACTGGCCTGTGTCTTTAAAACACAAGGATATATGGGGCGCCTGGGCGGCTCAGTTGGTTGAGTGTCCAACTCTTGGTTTCAGCTCAGGTCACGATCTCAGGGTCATAGGATCGAGCCCTGCATTGCATGGGGCTTTGCGCTCAGCGGGGAGTCTGCTTCTCTCTGTCCCTCCGCCCCTCCCCCGGCCCGTGCTCTCTCTCTCTCTCTCTCTCTCTCTCTCTCTCTCAAATAAATAAAAAATCTTAAAAAAAATAAAAAATAAATAAAACGTAAGCATATATGAATCCAGAACAGGCAAATCGACAGAGACAGAAAGGAGACCAACAAGGAGCATCAGAGAGCAGGAGCCAGAGGTACGGGGCTACTCTGGGGGTAATGAAAATGTTCTAAGATTGATTCGGGTTGATCATTGCACAACTCTGTGAATAAACAAAAAGCCGTTCGATTGTACACTTTAATTGTACCGTATGTGTATTATATCGCAATAACGCTGTTTACGCACACGCACACACGTACACGTGGGCACGCATGTTCGAGAACCCTCCTAGGAAACCGCGAGGCCCAGCCAGGCCGGGAACAGGCCACTGAAGACCCATACTTGCTGTTGCAACACTTCTAGAGAAGCCAGACATTGGATTTTTTGAGAAAACTCCCCCTTTTTGGAATTTGGCAACTACTTAGCATTTTTTAAATCAAATCGGGGTGCCAGCCAGAGGACACCCACCTGCAGCCACAGCGGGCTCCGGGGCGGGTTTTTCAGCTTTTTCTGAAGCCGAGCCCGCCACCTGCCCCTGCCTCGGGGTTTCCTCCAGCCAGGCGGAGCCAGGGGTTCCCGAGGACATGACCTGGGCGGAAAGGAAGCGGCCCGAGGACCGGGGGGCCTGCCCTCGGCCTGGCCACGCCAGCAGGAACGTCACCTCTTCTCCCAAAGCGACCGTGCTGGTCCCTTCAGATGACAGCAAAGCAAAGGGCCGGGGTGACAGTCGAAAGCCCCTGGGAGCTGGGGCAAGGAAGGACCCGGCACGTTCAGAGACAACCCACTTCCCAAAGAGGGGACACGGGAACTCCTTCCTCTCCGGCCCCAAAATGGGGCAAACAAGAGTTCCCATCCAGGCCTCGAGGGACTCCGCTACGCTTGCCTTGACCCTGGCTTCGAAAAGGGTCCACTTGGCGACAGCGACCAAAATTTAAAACGCCAGGTACCCTCGGGCCCAGGAATTCCCCCACTCGGTATTTATCCGACAGACATATTTGCACAAATGCACGATGATGTGTGTGCAGAGCTCCTCCTGAGCAGGCTTTGTGGGAGTAAAGAGGCCATGTGACCTAAATGCCCATCGGTAGAGAAATGGCTGTGTGACCGGCCACCCAGACAATGCGATTCTGTTGAGCAGCTAAAAATAATCGGGCAGCCCCCTGTGTGCTCATACGGGAGCGTCTCCGAGACAAACTGAGTCAAAGAAGCAGGGTCCACCAATGGAAGGCTACAGGTGGGGATGGGGAAGGACCTGTCACGCCTGCGGGAAGGGGACACGGACAGGAACAGCAGTGGCCTCCGCTCGGGCAGCGAGGGGCCGGGGAACTGGGTGGGGAGAACCTCTCTCACCAGTCCTTGGCCACTGGGACCTTGGAATTTTGTGACGTGGGCATACACTTTTTATTTTTTAAAACAAAACATTTTTTTAAAGATTTTTTTTTATTTATTTGCCAGAGAGAGAGAGAGAGCGAGCACAACCAGGAGAAGCAGCAGGCAAAGGGAGAAGCAGACTCCCCGCTGAGCCGGGAGCCCCACTCGGGGCTCGATCCCAGAACCCCGGGATCATGACCTGAGCCGAAGGTGGACGCTCTACCAACTGAGCCCCCAGGTGTCCCTGAAACAAAACTTATTTTAAGAGCAAAACCAACTCCAGTTTACTTTAAAAGAACCCCCGGCGGCGGGGGGGGGGGGGCACCTGGGGGGCTCAGTCGTTAAGGGTCTGCCTTCGGCTCAGGTCATGATCCCGAGGTCCTGGGATCGAGCCCCGCATCGGGCTCCCTGCTCGGCGGGAGGCCTGCTTCTCCCTCTCCCACTCCCCCTGCTTGTGTTCCCTCTCTTGCCGTGTCTCTCTCTGTCAAATACATATATTAAAAATCTTTAAAAAAAAATAAAAGATAATAAAAAATAAAAGAACCCCCAGGCCGCATTGCACCAAGGAATTAATTCAAAACCCAAAGCCACTTTAGGCAAACCGGTGGCTCACGCGGACCGTGGGCTCAGCAATGGCGTTTTGCAAACCAAGAGCTGGAACCCACAGTCGGCCTCCGGGACGCAGGGCGAAGAGTGAAGCCCGGGTCCCTAGGCCTCCACGAGGCCGTGGTGAGTGAGAACTCACGCTCTTCAGCACCAGTGAGGGGCTTGAAAGGGCCGGAATCCCCACTGCCCGACACTGTCCTGAACAATTATCGTGCGTCAACCCCCACATCCGCTCTGTCCCTAAGGACAGAAGTCTCTCACGTGTTCTCCGCACGCAGCCCTGCCCGATACACACCTGCAGAATGAGGAGATGACCTCAGCTGCCGCGGACGGTCCCAGCCTGCTAACCTCGGGCCAGACCCCGCGCCACCCGTTTCCTGCGGACTCGCTCCCCCAACCGCCGTATGAGACGAGCAGTCGAGGCACCGAGGGGCACCGAGCACAGGGCCGAGATTCGACCCCAGGCCGAGTGGCTTCAGAGCCCACGACCCCCCACCACGAGGCCCAGGCAGAAGCAGGGGAAGTCCACACAGCCATAAAGGCTGTCTCTTGAATGAGACGGACGAAGCCACTCGGTGCTGTGGACAAGGACAGACAGGCCCCCTCGTGGGGCTGCCGTGGGAAGCAGGCCGGCCATCAGAATCCCCAGCGGAGGGGCGCCTGGGTGGCTCAGTGGGTTAAGGGCTCTGTCTTTGGCTCAGGTCATGATCTCAGGGTCCTGGGATCGAGCCCCGCATCGGGCTCTCTGCTCAGCAGGGAGCCTGCTTCCCCCTCTCTCTCTGCCTGCCCCTCTGCCTACTTGTGATCGCTCTCTCTGTCAAATAAATAAATAAAATCTTTAAAAAAAAAAAAGAATCGCCAGGGGAGTGTTTATCAGCCCAGCCCCCCGGCCCTGGGCCTTGTTCACAGGTGGCCCCCACAATCAGCAACCACACTGATTTTCCAACACGCCCGTCAGAATGGAGAGCTTTCAGAAGGCCGGCATCCATGTGGCCAGTGAAATCAGACTACCAGTGAAATCAGACTACCCGGGGCTGGGGGGGTGGGGTTGGGGGTGCTACACGTGGTAGGCACCAGAAGGATTTTTTTTGAAGATCCCCAGATGACTCCAACCTTCAGCAAAGTTTGGGTACCATGTCCTATATCAGTGTTCTTGACCTTGGCTATGCCCCGCCCCACCTCTAGAGTCTGGTTTGACTTCAACTTCTATTTATAGATGCATGAAATAGGTGTGGGGTTTTTTGCCGTGTAAGTTGCTGGGTACACCACACACGTCTCCGTGCCCCTCGCCTTTCTCCCCTGGAGCTGGGCGCTGCGGGCCGCCGTGAACGGCCGCCCAGAGCTGCACCCTCTGCAGCCGTCAGCTGTCCACCGCGCAGACGCATTGCTGTCAACCAGCCCGAGCTGCCAGGCACGGAGGTTGTTCCCGATCTTTCGGAACCTCTCTGTTTTAAAGCTTCTCAGTTGGTGCTGAGGGTCAGCCAGCCCGGGAACCGTCCGCCGAGGCTCCGGGCTGACCCTCCTGCAAAGCACGGACGTCCTCCAAGAAGAGGTTGTTCAGACCCAGGGACGGCTTCTTCCATGGGGAGAAAGACAGGAACTTCCTTCTGAGAGAGCCTGCCCCCTTCAAGCACCCACCTTGGCCTTGGCCCTTGGCCCCTCACACCCTAAAGGTTCTGATTCAGGGAACGTGGCCAGCTCAGGCCGCGTCCCCTCGGACGGCCGCATCTGTGGTCCCCCTGCTCCTGCTCCAGTCCCTGCAACACATTCCAGAACCTGCAGCCGTGAGGCCAGGAACCTGATCATGGCTTTCCCCTGCTCACAGCCAGCACCCTAGGATCGAATCCAGAGCCCTCCCCATGGCCCTACGCCCTGGTCTCGCCCTGCCCCCTCTCGCCCTTGGCTGCTGAGGTCCCCCCACTCCCCGTGCCTCATGTTTGCCCCTCGGGCCACACACGTGCTGCCGACGCTCTGCCTGGTGGTTCCTTCCAACCCTCCCTGTGTGTCCGTCATCGTCTCTCCGCTGTCCCCTTCACGGCACTGGGCACCATTTAGTTATTCTGCTCAGTCACGACTAGTCCGCTCACCTCCCTCACTGCAACGCCAGTCCTTGAGGCCAGGCACTCCCTCGGCCTCGCAGGCCCCTCCCTGGTCCCCTACCCAGCACAGAACCTGGCACACAGCAGGCTCACCGTAAAGATCTGAGGAATAAATGAATACAGAACTACACCTTGACCACCCCCCACTTGAACGTGGAAAGTGGACCAGCAGGTCACAAGGACACATGATGGGGGGAGGGGCACAAGCGCATGTGTTTGCAGGTTGGACATAAGCTCTTTGATATTTTTGTTTTTGTTTTTTTCATGAAACTCCAGGGCATCTTTGGCTAGTTTAGGTTTTCCTACTTTGGTACAAATACATGGTTTGGAGAAGTCATTCCATTTTCTCCCTACGTAATGACACAAAAATCAAAAGTTCAAGCACAAGGGTAAATGGTAACTGATGCTACGGGGAAGCTTCCGTATGGGGAAGACAACAGGGAGGAGTGGGGACTGCGGCAAACGGGGACCCAGACCTATCAGACCAGCTAATATTTTATTTCATTTTTGTAAGTAGGCTTTCTGCTCAATGTGGGGCTTGAACTCATGACCCTGAGATCAAGAATCACCTGCTCTACCAACTGAAGGTCTCCTGGCTGGCTCGGCTGGTGGAGCATGTGACTCTTAATTCCAGGGTCGTGAGTTCAAGCCCCACATTGGGCACAGAGCTTACTTCAAAACAAAACAAAACAAAACAATAGACTGCCTAATTTTTTTTTTTAGACTGCCTCATATTTTAAATAGACCAGAAACGCGGAGTTTTTTTGAGAACCCTCCATTTAAGAAACCCTATGTTGGCAGATCCAATCACATCAGGGTGCTGGATTCAGCACTGGGGGCCACCGGTTTGCAACCCCTGCTCTAGCCCACATGCAGTTAACAGACCCCGGTGTTTTCTCCGCCATCATCCTCTGCTCACTCAAGCAGAGACCCTGGGCCTGAGAAAGTGCTGGCTTGATCTCCGCCCACCCAGGCCATGAACCTTGCAAGCCCGTCCTGTGTCCCAGCAGAGGAACCAAAGAAGATTCTGAAAGAGCCTGGCCAGGGATTCAGCCGCGGGCAGGTCCCAGTGCTCCGCCCTGAGCCACCATCCTCATAAATCAGAGCACCCAAGAGGGAAACATCTCTCTCTCTGCCATCTTGAAGCAGCTTCTGGACACCACCCTGAAACTCCCCCCAAAAGAGGAAGTTCAGACCAGAAAAAGAGAAAATAAAACACACACAAAACTGATTGCCCCAAAGGCACCGGAAACAGTAAAACCCTCGCCCGCCACCCAACGTCGGCCAGCCACCCTGCAGCAGCGCCTCGGTCCTGGGAGACAGAGCACAGGCCTGGGCACGGCTTCTGCCCTCCTCGCTGGCCACACCTCCACAGCTCCCCCTTCCGCCTGCTGCTCTTCCATCCCGAAGGGCACCCTGCTTTGTTCTACCCCAGGGCCTTTGCGGGCTTTGTTCCCTCGGCCTGGGTGATTTTTCTCCTCATAGCCTGGCCGGCTCTCTTCACACTTTAAGGCTCGGCCTAAAATGTTGCCGCCTCAAGGCAGCCCTCCCTGACTGCACCACAATAAAGTCAGGTCCCTGGGCTTCCTCTTTCTTGCACATTCCTCAGTGGGTACCACTCAGGTCTCCGCTTCCCCGGAGAGACCTTGCCCACCCCCTGTCTCGCTGACTCACACAGATGCCCTCGACCACGCCACCATGTGTTTGCTCCCAGGGCCGCTGTCCCCATCTAGAGCTTGTGTGTGTGACGTGTCTGTGGTCCGACGGTGTCCTGAGAGCCGGGGCCCCGGTGGTTCCCTGCTGTCCCCAGCTCCTCGCACGGAGCTGGGCCCACCTCACTAGGAACCCCAGGACACCCCTAGGACTGGAGCTGGCTGGTCTGGGACCCATTTAAAAGCCACAAGTGGCCCCAGGAGAAGGGCCCAGCTGTCCAGGCCTGTCCCCAACCCAGATCTCCCTTTTCCAGCTCACTGACCCATCTGCAAACAGCCTCAGCGCAGGGACCTACTAATGCATTAAGCTTTAAGCAGAGGTTACAAGTGACTCCGCTCCCGCAGTTTCTGCTTCTTTTGGTAAATAAACTTCAGGCAGCGCTCTAAGTGGGTTTATTGCCACACGGAGCTGCAGGGAGCTGGGCTCTTCATTACCTCACTCACAAATGAGCGTGAGCCAGCCTGAGTCTGACTTAAAGAGAGTCCTGAATGAGAAAATGAAGTTAATACACGCAGTTTCTCTTGAAGGCTGTCTCTAATAGAGATAAAATGAAGCTGAGGTTTAGCCGCTGGGCACAATGACATCTCTCTGCCGAGAGCAAGGGAGAGAAGGAACGAGAAAGATGCTCACGTTCATTAAACCAGTGAAAAACTGTAGACAACCCAAACGCCCGTCCCTGGGGGAAGAGGTCATAAATTACAGCCCCTCCAGCAGATGGCGCTGATTCTGTGAGGGCCTCTGTCTTCTCAGCTATAAAAGCGACCCAAAAACCTCCCGGCCACTGGGTCAGTGGGAAGAGGGTTTGGCACACAGCTAGCACATAGTATGTGCCCAGGAAACGGGAGTAATTATTACTTCACTGCGGGATACTAGGAAGCCAAAGAATGATGGAGACCTGCGCTCTCCAACAAGGAGACCACCAGCCTCATGTAACTACTGAACCCTTAGAATGAGGCCGGGCCAAACGGAGATATGTTGTAAGTTCAATATGAAAGCCTGATTTGGGGGCACCTGGGTGGCTCAGTCGGTTAAGGGTCCAACTCCTGATTTCGGCTCAGATCGTGATCTTGGGATCGTGGGATCGAGCCCCAAGACCAGCTCTGGGCTGGGAGGGGAGTGCTTAAGATTCTCTCTCCCTAAAAAAAAAAAAAAAAAAAGATTCTCTCTCCCTGGCCCTCTGCCCTTCCCCGCCCCCCACCTCTCTCTCTCTCTCTCTCTCTCTCTCTCAAAAATAAAAAAACTAAAAGCCTGATTTCAAAAACCTAACACATAAAAAAAGTAAAAATCTCGTTAAAATTTTTTTGCATTGATTACATGTTAAAATGATTGACATTTTGGAGGCACTGTTATTTTAAGTATATTGAGACTAATTTCACCTGTTTCTTTGTCCTTTTTTATGTGGCTCCCAGAACATTTCACATTGTATGAGTGGCTCATATTTGTGGCTCAGATTATATTTCCATTGGACAGCTCTTATGGATACATTCTGACATGAAAATATGTCCATGCTATTTTGTAAAATTGAGATGTAATTCACATACTATAAAATTCACCCCTTAAAAGTGTACAATTCTGTGGTTTTCAGTATATTCACAAAGTTGTGCAACCATCACCACTAATTCCAGAACATTTTCATACCCTGAAAAGCCCTGTACCTTCTCATTAGCAGTCACTCCCCATTTGTTCATGCTAGTTTGAGGGGAAAAAAAGCAACTTGCAGGATGGTTTTATAAAACGTGGGGTTTTATAAAAACTAACACGTAGCATTATTAATACCTATGCATACCCACGTTTGTAAATGCATTTTTTTCAGTGTCTGGAAGGAGGTACACCACATTGTTGGTGACGGTTCTCTCTGGGGACTGGGGTTAGGGACGCAGAGAAAAAGGAGAGGGTGCTCACCCTTTACACCCTTTATTTGTTGTACTTCTGTCTTGCTTTTGAGATTTAAAAAGAGAATGAGTTGAATTCAAGCCTTAAATATAACTCCTGGCCGACTTGGATAAATAACTTTTTCACGGCACTGTTAACAGACCGGCTTCAGCTGGAAGATGAAGGGCCTAGTTTCAGATCTACTTTTTATTCTGTGCTTTTAAAATAGAAAGTACAGATAGAGACGAGGTATTTTCCCTCTTAGCAACAGCAGGACCAAGGCCCAGGGCTTCCCCGCACAGGCGCAGCCTGACCGCCTCCTCCCAGGCCTGCCCCCCCCCCCCCGAGCCGCCCCCCTCCCCCGGGCTCGGAGCGAAGTGGGCTGAGCGCCCGGCCGGGGGCAGGACCCGGGGGCGGCCTCCCCAGGGCCCCGCCTGGCAAAGGGCAGCAGCTCCAAGCGCGCCTCGCTCCCCGGTGCCGGCCGATGCTGCGAGCCCTGGTCGGGAAGCGACGCGAGTCTGGACCCCCAGGGGGCCTTGTGGGCTGGAGGAGGGAGCCGCGCGACCTGCCGCGTATCTCTGGGCGGCGCCAGGCATCACCTCTCCTCAAAGGAGGGGGCCCTCGGGCCCCCGCGCCGGGTGCGAGAGGACGCGGCGGAGACGCCAAGGGTTCGGATCCCGGCGCTCCGGAGGCCGCACCCACCCTTTCCTGCCGCGGGGTGCGAGGGCCCAGAGCCCCCAACCCCGAGACGCGCCTCCCCCACCGCCATCCCCCTTCCCCTACCTCAGCCCCGGGCTCGGGGGTCAGGAAGAGCGCGAGCTCGCGCGCCCCGCTGCGCACGGGCTCCGGCCGGTCGGCGTCCACGAGCAGCATCAGGAGCGCGACCGGGTCCAGCTGGCGGAGGCTGCCCGGGAGCCCGCGGCCGTGTCCCGGCCTCGGAGCCCCGCCCCCGACAGGCTGCATGCCCCGTGGCCCGCCTGGAGGAGGCGGGGCAGGTGCGCACCGGGCCGCGGCCCCCACGCGCCTCCCGGAGCGCCGGGCCGAGTGGGCAGCGCCACCCAGTGGCGCGAGGTGCTCTCTGCGCCCGGCCCTCGCACACCTGGCAAAGCAAAGCTTCTCAAACTCGCCTGCAGATTGCCATCACCTGGGACCCTTAAAACTTCCAAAGTCCCGCCCACACACAGTCTCGGGTTGGGACCTGGGCGCCAGTATTTTTTGAAGTTCGCCTGGTGATTCCAACATACAGTCGAGTTTGAGAACCGCCCGTGTAGACCACCCCTATTCATTGGAATCTGGGCGGAGCCACGGTTCCCAGCCCCCACGGCACTTTAGACCGCCCCGGGGAGCTTTCAAAAGCCCGGAAGCCAGGCCTCACCCGGGCCGATTCTGCCGGAATCTCTGGGGGTGGGGCTTGGGCATCAGGAGTCTTTAAAGCTCCCCGGGTGTTTTCAGCATCCAGGATAGAGAACGGCCATCCAGAGGATCCTTTCATTTAAAGACCAAAGCCCCCGCCCCCCGAGGCCGCCCTAACTCCAGCGTCTTGTTTGCGCCTGGCGGAGAGCCCTGGGAATTAGGGAAACCGGGTGCAGCGAGCCTTTTAAAATAAACTCCCCAGGGAATTCGTAAATGCTCTAAGTTTGACACCCCCCCCACATACACATACACCCCTACGAGGTTTGTGTAGACCCTCTAGAGGCTGAAGAGGGCGGGGTGCATCCCCCAAAACAATCCAAATAAGGAAAATCCAAAAAATGGTGAAGAGATCTAGGGAAGACTAGAGTTCTAATTTTTCCTATGACATCTTTTTTTTTTTTTTTTTTTTGATGTTGCATTCGTGGAACAAAATCAGGTTGGGCTTAGGGTTGTAAATAAATATATGCGACGGCCCCCATTCCTCGTGCCCCCCCCCCCCCGCCATCCCGGTTAAATCTAAATGTAGAGTTTATCTGACAACCCCGGGGGGGGGGGGCGTGAGCTCATGCTCCCTCCGGCTTGTGGGTGATCTGTCACCGTACGATTTGTACAATTCCCACTTCCACAACTGCCTCCCGCTCATTTCTCCACATCTCGGCCCCGACATCCAGCC
>CM052885.1:112805745-112859587 GCA_028534135.1 Potos flavus | reverse complement strand
TGTTTATAAGTCACGGTCTGTGGGATTTTGTGAGAGCAGCCCGGACAGACTAAGACGTCTGCAAACGTGTTTGGTGTGGATAACATCATGTTTAAAGATGTATATTTTTTTAATATGGTAGACTTTTATTTATTTATTTTTTTAAGATTATTTGAGAGAGAGAGAGAGAGAGCTCCCGGGGGGGGGGGAGGGGAAGGAGAGAGAGAGAATCTCCAGCGGACTCTGCGCTAAGCACAGAGCCCATCGCGGGGCTCGATCTCATGACCCCGAGAACGTGACCTGAGCTCAAACCAAGAGTCGGATGTCTAGGCACCCCGGCAGGGTGGTCTTTTACAGTTCCTGTGGACATTCAGACTCCTGGCCTCTCCTGACAGGAAAGGAAAGACCCGGAAACCACGAGCCTGCCCTGGGACATGGCAGTACTTGCCCAGCGAAGGAGCTTCCCCAGTCTGCCAGTCTTCCGCACCCGGCCCCCGCCTCTAACTGACCTGTTGGCCCCTGGAGGTGTCCGGGTTTCAGCCCCCGGGGTCCCCCGGGCCAGTCCCCACATCTGTGTCCAGCATTCCCAGTCTGCACTGCCCTTCCTTCCCCGGAGCTGCCTCCGCCCACCTTCAGGGAGCCGGGTTCTGACCCGCAAGCAGATGTGCCCTTTAGGCTTGCTTTCTGAGACCTTCCACCTTTGAAGTTGTAAATCCTCGCCCCAGACAGCAAGTTCCTGGAGGACAGAGAATATGTCCCATGCATTTTTTTCTTTTTCGCCGAGGGGGTCCAAGAGGCTGCCTTTGCACATAGGAAGACCTCAATAAACACATATATCTAAAATTTGAAGTCCCTCTCCAGCTTAGCGTCTCTGTTTCCCACTAGCAAGCTAATTTAGAACACAGCCCCTCTTCAAAGGGGCACAGCGAAAAACCAGGTTTTGAAATTCTCACTCGAGAGAGGCAGGACACAGCAAGAGCGCGGTCCCATCCTTTCCTGCACAGGAAAGCTTCGAATTCTCTGCAGTCATTCAATAGGGGGTTTTTCCTACTTCTTTCTCTTCTAGGACAGAGCTACACAAAGGGTCTCAGAGCCTGGGAGGCAAGGGTCAAGGTTTGGACTGCTCCGTGCACGCCCGCATTTAGTTCTGCAGCTGGATTTGAGAAGCAAGAGGAGAATCAGGGGTTTGGAGGAATGAGGACTTCTCCCCCTTCCAGCTACTGAGATGAGGGGTGTGGGGGGTCCTGGGTCATGTTCCCTGGCTCCAGCGCCACAGGACCAGTGGAAGTTGCTGCCGGATGCGTGGGGGTCCAAAGTGCAGGACCTGGGTTGCTGAGGAGTGAGCTGAGTGCTTCCGGGGACATCTTGTCCGGGGCTCACAGCCGCCCCGAGCATTCCAGCTGTTCCTGCTCCCCTGGGGCTGGTGGGGTCTCAGGAGGAGAGCTCGGTGGGTTTCAGGATGCTAACCCCCAACGCATCCGACATCCCAGGTAGCGACTCCAGGGCGAGCTGGGGCGGCACCCAGTTATCACACTTGGCATTTCTCAGCAAAATGTGTGAATGTTCAAAGTGAGCTGAATAAAGGCTTTCAATAAACCTCAGGTCAATTGAGATCAGGCTTTGCTGGCCAATGAATGTTTGCTGAACTGAATGGGGGGGGGTGGTTTTTAGAGTTTCCTGGATTTCAAAATTACAAAAAAGGAACTGTAGACTCATTTTCCTATTTCACATTTGGGGAAACTGAGGCTCCGTGGCCCAGGCGCGCGCATGTAATGGTGAAGCGGAGTCGAGGTTTGGACCCACAGGCTTTCTCGGATCACACATGGAGAAAGATCAGAACACATCAGAAGACGTTAGACAGCTAGCAGTCTTTTTTTTTTTTTCCAAAGATTTTATTTATTTATTTGACAGAGAGAGAGTACAAGCAGGGGGAGCAGTAGGCAGAGGGAGAGGGAGAAACAGACTCTCCGCTGAGTAGAGAGCCCGACATGGGACTTGATCTCAGGTCCCTGGATCATAACCTGAGCCAAAGGCAGATGATTAACTGACTGAGACACCCAAGTGTCCCCCAAAACAGTACTCTTTACACAATTTGGGACATGTGAATATATTTGCTTTTCTGTTTCAGGAATGTGTATCTCTGTTCACTAGGATTCAAAGGTCCTTTTCTGTCCTTGGAGTATGTGGTACAGTGTCGTGCATACAGTAGGTAGTCCATAAAGGATTTAACTGCTTAATATGAAACCTGCTGTCATTTCAGCAGCAAACTAAAAAGCTGAGAGGGGCCTTAGGGTGTAGCAATGGCCAAAAATAAACACAATGAAATTTCGGGCTGGGGGGGCATTTCCCTTAATGACAATGCGGGAAACCCTGTCTTCAACAGTTCAATTGACAAATACAGGGAATTTTTAAATTAACTTGGAGTTTAACTTAAGACAGTGAAATAACACACCTGCTAAAAGGCAAATGAGAAAGAGTATGTTTTTCTGAAAAGTGCAGAGCAAGGAGCTAAAAGCAGAAGATCCTCTGGCCCCAGATGGCCCCGCTGGATACAGAGGGTAGCTTGGAGAGGGAGCGATGCACAGTGGCTAACTGCACAGACTTCAGAGTCAAACGGTCCGGTTTCAAATCTGGTCCCTGCCTAAAAGCTGTGTGACCTCGGTGGAGTTTCTTAACTTCTCTGTGCCTGAGTTTCCTAATCAGTAGAAGGGCATGCTACCACTTCCCACTGCTGAAAAGATTTAACGAGCTAATCTATGCAAACTGCTTCAGTGTCCGGAATACAGCTAACGCTCAGTAAATACCACATTATAAGTGGACTATTGACAAAGTAGTGTTTCCAAGGGAGGGCAAAGAAGATGGCTAGATAACTAACATGTAACAAATACCGCCACGCAAAGTATTTGTCACTGAGGATGCACTTGATAAATCTCTGTTGAGACAAACCGAATATCAAGTCCTGTCACGTGATGCCAGTTTGAAGGAGCGGGCGCTGTTTTGCACGGAGAAAGCCTGGATTAGCGAAAGGAAGATCGCGAGGAAGGAGTCCGTGATTTCCGCCGGCCGGAGAGACAAAAAGCCGGAGAAACCCCACCCGCCGGGCTGCGCGGGCCGGTCTTTGCAAAGTGCTGGAAAGCCACCGTGTGAGGGGCGCCCTCTGGCGTTGGCACTGCGCAGCGGCTGAAGGAGGCCAAGTACTTAAGCCGGCCCCAAGATTCCTGGCCGCTGGTGTCTCTGCACCCCGTGTAATCCCCACGTGTGGGCAGGATCAGCGGATATGACCGGCTATCACTCCTGTGATTAGGTCACTGATTAGTTGGCCTTCAGTTAATCAAAGGAGATGATCCTGGGTGGGCCTGACCTAATCAGGCGGGTCCTGAAGGAGAGTTTGAAGGTCAGAGATGAGAGAAGTTCCAGAGAGAGACAGTCCTGCTGAGCCAGAAGGCAGGCAGCTGCACACTGTCCGTGGGGACCCCGGGGCAGGGAACTGCGGGCGGCCCCAGGACTCCAGCACTTCGGACCTATACCTGCAGGAATTGCAGCCTGAATGCATTTGGATGCCGACCCAAGCTGCCGAGAGCCCCGCTGAGTCAAGGACCCAGGTTACCCACCTGACCCACGGAAAGTGAGGTAGCAGATGTGTGTTGTGTCTAGCCTCTAGGACCATGGGAATTTGTTATGTAGCAGTAGGAAACAGGTGCGGGGGCGTGAGGGGTACCCGGACACCAGGAGAGAAGTTTCTAAAAGTGAGGCTTACATGAGTGAGCAGCTGGTCCTCCAAGAAGTGAGTCCCCACTGATGGGATCATTCAAACTGTCAGGCTGCCACGTCCCTGTCCCCGGCACATAGTAGAGATGGGGTTTGTGCGTGGGGTAGCCAGATGACATGGGGGTGGTGTAGATGACGCTTCTTCTTACGATGACAAAATGTCCACATGTAGATTAGTGCTTGTCAAACTGGAATGCGCCCGGTGAATGACACGTCCCCTGGGGATTCCGTGACAGAGCAGACTGTGACCGGACCCAGAGACTGCTACTCTTCCCGCCGTGGGAACCAGGAGCCCGCAGGATTTCTGATGGTCTCTAAGTGTTTCCTCTTTCAAGCACTTGCTTTTCATCTTCTTTCCAAGGATGTAATGTGATATCATGTCCAGGAAAATATTAGCTCCATGAGGACAGGAACCGGGTTTCCCTGTTCGGTGCTACGACCGCACGACCTGCCACAAAGTCCGCCTTGTAGACAGTTGACACGTTTCGAATGAATGAGGTTTGTGAATCACTTTTTAATAGCTTTATTGAGCTATAATTTGCATACCGTTCCATTCACGTATTTAAAGAGTACAATTCAATGGTATATACTAATGTTCACGGAGTTGGGCGACCATCACTGCAGTCAATGTTAGGACATTTTCATCGCCCAAAAAAAGAAACCCCACACTCTTTAGCCACCGCTCGCCAGTCCTCCGTCTCCCCCCTCCCTCCAGCCCCTGGCAACCACCAGTCTACTGTCTCTCTCTGCATTTTTCTCTTCTGGACCTTCCATAGACATGTGGCATAGAGTGTGTGGCCTCTTGTGACTGAGCACTTCCACGTGACATACTGTCTTCAAATACGCTCCCCGTCGCGGCACATATCCATTCTTCGTGCCTTTGTGTCCGACTCCATTCTGTGTGGGGATTTGTTATGTAGCTTGTTAGTTTCTCAGTTGATGGCCGTTTGGGCTGGTTGTGCATCACTTTTTAATGGCCACCGATGATTGCCAACTAGTAGACCATCTCTGTAGTCATGTTTTCTTCCTTCTCGCCTTTTCTTGTCTGTTGCCACTCATCAGAATATCACCATATTAAAGGGTTTTTTTGTTTTTGTTTTTAAAAACAGCCTTTCACACACTTATAAAAGATTGAGAAAGGCTGCTGTCTGGTGTTGACCAGAAGATAGAGAAGGACCTGGACCACCCAGCAGAATATAAATTCAGAATAACTTCCTCGGACGGAAATCTGGCAGCCCGTATCAAACATTTTATAATTTGTGCACCACCCTAGATCCAGAAATTCCAATTCTAAGACCTTTCCCGAGAAAATAATCGTGGTCGTGTGCAAATCCTCGAGGAGTTACAAGAGGAGAAAATTAGAGATAGTGTACATGGTGACCAACAGGGGAACCGAGAAGGTAAATCAGGCAGTGTCCACAGACAGACCTCGTGCGGCCATAAAAGAGGAGTTGTAGATGAATATTAATGAGGTGAAGATTGTTCACAATATATTGAGTAAAAAAAAAGCAAATTCTAGGACTGTGCTGTCAGATCTCATGTCCGTAAAAGAGAAAAGTCTACGTGTGCACACACAACACGGTGCTGACAGTGGCTATTTCCAAGGGCTGGTA
This sequence comes from Potos flavus, assembly GCA_028534135.1. Lineage (NCBI taxonomy): Eukaryota > Metazoa > Chordata > Mammalia > Carnivora > Procyonidae > Potos > Potos flavus. The sequence continues at coordinate 112,854,227 of CM052885.1, read as the reverse complement.
ATGCAGTGATTTCAATTTTCTTCTAGATTTTGCCTGCAGTGAACACAGATAAATTTTGCAATGAGAAAAACAAATGTTTTATTTAAAGAAGTTATTCTTGGGGCACCTGACTGGCTCAGTCAGAGGAGCGCGCGACTCTTGACCTGGGGGTTGCGAGTTTGAGCCCCATGTTGGGTGTAGAGATGACTTATATAAATAAAGTTTAAATAAAACTTAAAAAGAAATAAAGAAAGAAGTAATTCTTAACCGTGAAATACTGGTGACATTTTTTAAAAGGAAGCATCGTCATTGAATTATCCTTCTGGAAGGATTATGTAGTTAGAAATAGTGAACAAGTTATTTACTAAACAACTTTATACCTAAAAACACCCCTAACAATAACTAGTTAGACAATATAGTCGTTGTGGGGCACTTGGGTGGCTCAGACAGTGAAGCGTCTGCCTTGGCTCAAGTCGTAATCCTGGGGTCCTGGGATCGAGCCCCGAGTCAGGCTCCCTGCTCAGTGAGGAGTCTGCTCTTCCCTCTCCTCCCCACTTGTGCTCTCTCTTGCTGTCTCTAATAAATAAAGAAAATCTCAAAAAATATGTAGTAGTTGCAATAACTCCTTTCTAAGAGAACAGAGAACACTACCTAGGAAGTTACTTAATAGAAAATGTGCAGGAATCTGAAGAAGGAAACTGAAACTCCAGAATATGGAAGAGGAAGCAAATGAGTGGCCAGGAACCATCTTAACTGAAGAGGAGTCTCCGCTTCATAAAGCTGCTCTCCCCTGAAATAATCCACACATTTAGCAAACTCTGCACCTAAGCCTGCAGTGGAATTTTTCTTCTGAAATATAACAAAAAGATCCCAACATCCACCTGTAAGAATTAAGCATATAATACCTTACTGATCCTCAAAGACACTTTACTTTCATATTTCAACGTTTTTGAGACCAAGACGCACCTTAGATCAAGTGAACTAAGGTGTCAAGATTAGCCAGCAAAGTTTTGAATAAGAGTAATTGAAATTACAAAATTATAATAATTACCCTTCTCGTTCCACGGCAGATCAAGTAGACAGAAATAAGTAAGAAGGCAGAAGAATGTGAAAGATCAAAGCCCCCAAAATATTTTTGCTCTCATTTGACATTTAAAATGTGAAAACCATGGGGCGCCTGGGTGGCTCAGATTTAAGCATCTGCCTTCAGCTCAGGTCATGATCTCAGGGTCCTGGGATCGAGCCCCATATCGGGCTCTCTGCTCTGCAGGGAGCCTGCTTCCCCCACTCTCTCTGCCTGCCTCTCTGCCTACTTGTGATCTCTCTCTGTCAAATAAATAAATAAAACCTTTAAAAAAATTAAAAATAAAATGTGAAAACCTGGGTACAATGGACAATTTACTAGGAAAATATAACTTGGAAAAATACAAAAAAAAAAACTAAATAGGCCGATTTCCCCAGGAGAAACAGAGATAGTTGTCAAAGATCTATGCCCCCAAGAGCACCAGGTACAAATGATTTCACAACGGAATCCTACAACATCCTTAAGGAATGAAAAAATCCCAACATTATTTGAACTTCTTGAGAGCACATAAAAATTTCTTTTCCTTCAAACTATCTTCAAAAGTAAGCATAACACTGATGCCGAAGTCAGATAACAGTTACATGAAAAGGAAATGAAAATTTCCTCTTATGAATATTTATGCAAAAATGTTACATTAGGAAACAGACTCCAGTAGCACATTAACAAATAATAATATAGCATAGCCCAATGAGGCTTATTCCAGGAAGACTAGTTCAATGTTAGAAAATCTCTTAAGATAATTAATTCATATTAATAGATCCAAAGAGAAAAATCATGATTTTTTTAAAGCTGAAAAGACATTTGACAAGATTTGGCATCCTTGTTTGATGAAAACACATCCTGAATACCCAAACATACACACACACATACATACACACACACACACACACACACACACTATAGTAGGAATTGATGGATTTTTAAAAACTTTTTCTTATGGAGAATTTCAAGTGTAAGTAAAAGTATTTTATTTTATTTTATTTTTTAAAGATTTTATTTATTTATTTGACACAGAAAGAGAGATAGTGAGAGAGGGAACACAAGCAGGGGAGAGGGAGAGGGAGAAGCAGGCTTCCCGCCAAGCAGGGAGCCCAATGCGGGGCTCGATCTCAGGACCCCAGGATCATGACTTGAGCCGAAGGCAGACACTTAATGACTGAGCCATCCAGGTGCCCCTTAAAAGTATTTTAAACATAAGTACAAAGTTCCAAAAATTGCCAGTTCATGATCAAGCTTGTTTCATCTATACCCACACATGCTTTCTCTTGTATCCGGAAACACGATGGTTTTCTTATATGCAAACAAAAGGCAAGAAGACACAGTGGAAGATAAAAATACCCATGAACAAACCTAACCAGAGAGGAGCAAGACGTACCTGAGGAAAATCGCACACTCTGGAGGGTGGGAATCTGAACAACAGAAAATGCTCATGTCGTCTTGGCTTGGACCACTCAGGATCGAGAAGATGCGAGTCTCTCTAAATGAACATAGAGGTTTCATGCAACCCCAGTGACAATCTCAAGAGCTTTCGGTTTCTGCTTTTAACTAGACAAAGTGATTCTCACACTCATATGAAAATCTAATGAGCAAAAAAGAGGAAAACCGGAGGGGGGGACAATGAGGGGGATGTGGTCCGCAGAATGATCCCCCCAAAGATGTCCGTGTCCTGATCCCCAGAACCTGTGAATAGGTTGTTACCTGACAAGAGGAAATTAAGGTCGCTAATCAGTTGATGTTGATGTGGGGAGATTTTCCTAGATTATCCGGTAGGGCCCAACGTAACCACAAGCGTCCTTAAAAGTGAAAGGGGGCGGCAGGGGAGGCAGTGTGAGGGACGCGACATACCATTGCTGGCTCTGGAGGTGGGAGGAAGGGGTCGTGAGGTGAGGCATGTGCGTGGCCTCCCGAAGCTGGAACATTCCAGAAATGTCTCCAGAAAGGAACATCACCCCACCCTGAAGGTTGCCCCATGAGACCCGTTTCAGACTTCTGACCTCTGGAACTATAAGATAATAAATCTGTGTTGTTTTCAGCCACCAAGTTGGTGGTAATTTATTCCAGAAACAATAGGAAACGAATTCAGGGGACGATGCCTCCCAAATATTAAAACCTGCCGTAAATAATTAATAATTATTAAATAATTAAATAATTATTATTAATTAAAATGGTATGGAAATGAGGGGCAGCTGACTGGCACGTGACGGGCGGGGGGCGGGGGAGCATGTGACTCCTGATCTCAGGGTAGTGAGTTCAAGTGTCTTGTTGAGTGTAGAGGTTACTGAAAAAAGAAACTTGGGGCGCCTGGGTGGCTCGGTTGGTTAAGTGCCTGCCTTTGGCTCAGGTCATGATCCCAGGGTTCTGGGATCGAGCCCCGTGTCGGGCTCCCCGCTCAGTGGGGAGTCTGCTTCTCCCTCTGCCTGCTGCTCTCCCTGCTTGTGCTTTCTCTTGTCAAAGAAATAAAATCTTTAAAAAAAGGAAAAATTAGAAGTTTCTGTATGTCAAAACTACTATAAGCATATTCTAAAATAATGTAAGGGCCTTAGAAATATTCTCTATCTCCACTGCGGTGGGGGTTATATGAAGGTATTATATTTGTTGCAAATCATTGAACTGTACATTCAATGTACATTTTATTGAAATACATTGTACCTCAATGAAGTTGATTGTTAGGAAAAGTAATATGACAAGATGGGAAAAATTATTTGTCCCTACCACATATTATAGTCGAAGGGCACTCTCCATCATATACAAAGGGCTTCTGGAAATTGATAAGAAAACATCAAATGGGGAAAATATATGAAAAGATAGTTGGAAGATAAGTTAATTCAAGAAGCTCATAATCAGGGGTGCCTGGGTGGCTCAGTGGGTTAAAGCCTCTGCCTTCGGCTCAGGTTATGATCTCAGGGTCCTGGGATCAAGTCCCACATTGGGTTCTCTGCTCAGCAGGGAGCTTGCTTCCCCCTCTCTCTCTGCCTGCCTCTCTGCCTACTTGTGATCTCTCTCTCTCAGTCAAATTAAAAAAAAAAAAAAAAGAAGAAGCTCATAATCATATGAAAAGAGGTTCAATCTCACTCATAAATAAGATACATTCTTCAACCATCAGATTGGTGAAATTGCACAGGATTAGCAAGGCTCTGGGGAAACAGGCGCTGATACCCTTTGGTGACTAGAGTGTAAACTGACGCACCCCCAAGGAGGACAAACCAGCCGTACCTCTCAAAATGACAAGGGCACGCACTTTTCCCCCCCATCATTGCTTTTCTAGGAATTTACTTTATCAGTATATTTTCCATCTATGCAAAATGACCTGTGAGTGCAATTTTTGATTGCCACATAGCTGCCGTGGCAAAAGAATTGATGTAAACCAAAGGCCCGCTCCTAGGGGATTGTTTAATATATGAAACAGGTTACATATGATGGAGCTGTACAAGCGAGTGGGGATTAGATGCAAGGTGGTATCCCAGATTAGATCCCGGAACAGAGAAATAGACATTCGTGGAAAACTGGTAAAGTCCAAATAAAGTCTAAAGTTTAGTCAATGGTAATGCTATGGACTGAATATTTGTGTGTCTCTTCCCTCCCACCATTCCTGTGTTGAAGATCTAACCCCCAGTGGGTGGGGCCCTGATCCCATAAAAGTAGTGTCTTCAGTGTCCCCATGAGATGCCAGAGATGGGGATGACCACTAGGTGAACTGGGGACAAAAAAAGGAGCAAGTGTTTTCACTGTGTACTTTCTAAAGCTTTTTTGTGTTGTTTGAGCCACGTGAATTTCCTTACCATTCCAATGATGAATTCTGTAAGAAGTAAAGAACAATTGGGAGGAACGAGAGGATTTGCACTGTGGATGCTAAAGTGTATTTTAAAGCTTCAGAAATCAAAACAGTATGAAATGTTTCCAAAGGAGACAATCAATAAAGGAGAATGGACAAGCCCAAGAACATTGAAGAAGTGCATCCATGATCAAGGTGAAATTTCAGTTAGGTGAGAATGTAGGGTCTTATTCGATACATTAGGTTAGAATAACTGATGGGGCATTGAAAAAGCAGACCTCTTTCTTTCACCTGACCATCAGATCATTTTTAGGTGGATTAAATATTTGAATGTAAAAAAAATCATAAAAGTACTGTAACACTTAGGGGACAACCTGGGTAAATATGTATATAATTTGAGAGTGAAACTATAAGAGGAAAGAATAAAGGATCTTCCTATAGGAAATAAAAGATTCCTATGCAATAAATACAAAAACCAAGGATAGACACAGTAAGAAGCAAATGACTGATTAAGGAAAAATGAGAGCCAAAATGTTGACTTCCTGACTATGTAAAACACTTGTATATATCAAGAGAAGGCCAGGGGTGCCGGGTAGAGCACGTGACTCTTGATCTCAGAGTCATGGGTTCAAGGCCCATGTTGGGTGTGGAGCCCACTTAAAAAAAAAAAGCCAGTACCTCAATTTGTTAAATGTCACACAGAGGACCCAAATAAAGAAGATAATAAAGGAAACACAAATAAACAATTAAAAAAAACCTTATCCTAATAATCAAAGATCTGCAAAGTAAAATAATGAAATGCTTTTTTTTTTTTTTACTAAATAGGCAGAACATAAAAACAATAAATCTGGTGTTTTGGAGGGAAAAAGACTCACACATATCCCAGGTAAGGATGCAAAGAAGAACAAACTTTCCGAAAGAAAAGTGGATATTTTCTTGAGCCAAATCCTCTCTTTTTCCAAAAAACACGTGTGCTTTGCCTTGATGATTCCTCTTCTGGGAATTTATCCTAAGGAAATAAACAAAGAACAAAAAGATGTATTTACAAAACTGTTCACCACAGCCCTGTTTATAACTGAGAAAAAATGGGGTACCTGGATGGCTCAGTCGGTTGGGTGGCTGACTCTCGGTTTCGGCTCAGGTCTTGATTCCGGGGTCCTGGGATCGAACCCCGAGTCCTGCTCCACGCTCAGCGGGGAGTCAGCTTGTCCCTCTGCCCCCTGCACATCTCCCCTGTGTGCACTCTCTCTCTCTCTCAAATAAATACATAAATAAAGTCTTTATAATCAAGAAAAAATGAAAGGAGCTAACAATAGGGGATTGGTTTTCCAAAACGATGGCTCATCTATACAATGAAATACGACGAAGCCATTATAAATGATGCGAAGCTATTTTGACAGAGCAGAGACATTCACAATATATTGTCCTCTGAAGAAAGCAAACTACAGAATAATTTATATGTTGCTATGATCCTGTTTTTGTCAAAACACATATCAAGTAATATATATTGATGTGCATACGTACGGAAAAACTTAAGAGTGGTTATGTTTGAAAAGTGATCTTGGGGGGAGGTGGCTTTTTTCTTTTATATATGCACTTTCTTTTCTAAAATTTCTCCTGAAATCTTCTATCACTTCAGTGGACACCCGGCTTCCTTAAACAGTCTGCGTTTCATAAGCAAATTTACTTACATACGCAAATATATGTTTTTCCTTCCTGGGTAGGAGAAGCTCTGAGCCCAGAGATGAATATATACAAAAAACTTTGCTTACGGTTTTTATCTTTGTTTCCGGTTGATGGGAACAACATCTAGGAATGAGTCCTTCAACAGGAAAAATGTAAAAACAATTAGCCTTAGGAAGAAAGGGGTAAAAATAAGCAAAATGTCTATTTACCAAGGAGACAGTGGTTTGATGTTCTGAGAAGCCCTAATTGAGAGCCAACCACTGGGCTGGAAATGAGCATCCACTCAGGAATAAATTATGCATGGCCACTGTTAAATATTTCATCCGTCCTTAACCATTATTTGTCTTCGCGTGGCTAAAAGAGGAAAGACATCATAAGCATTATCAGGCCGGTCATCCATCCTCTCCTAGAACGGCCACTAACATTCAAACACAAACTCTTCTAAAGAGGAAAAGCTCTGACCATGATTAAAATAAGAGATGACTCGGCAGGTCCAGTTGGAACTTCATGTCTTGATGAAGGGACGTCAAGGTGACCTCACCTTCCGCATTGTCATCCCTCCAAATCATGCACGTTTTGCTCACTTAACATACCGCTTGAAAGACGAACGTTGAAGAGTTCTTGGCGGCGCCCGGGCGGAGGGCCCCAGCCCTGTCTGCTTGGCTGCTGGAAGCACGCGCCAGCCCCACTGGACACAGGCCCTGTGAACCCCAGCCAAGACACCGTGGGGGTGCGGGAAGGACAGGCAGGCTGGATCGCTAGAAAAACTCTCTTGTGTCGCAACTGAATGGCCAAGGTTTTACGGCTGCCTTCCTTGGGGGACTGAAAAATTATGACGATGGCCATTTGGGGGTGAGGTGTATTTGGAATCCCTTCTCAAAAGTCTTGTCTGGCATTTTGTGTATGTGTGTGCAAATTTAAATTTACCTTCTGACAGACCAGATGTGTGTGTGTGTGTGTGTGTGTGTGTGTGTGTGTGTGGACATGCTTCTACCTGATTTAAAATCAACAACTCAAAAGTTGTCTGTGGGGGCACCTGGATGGCTCAGTCGTTAAGCGTCTGCCTTCGGCTCAGGTCATGATCCCAGGGTCCTGGGTTCGAGCCCCACATTGGGCTCTCTGCTCGGCGGGAAGCCTGCTTCTCCCTCTCCTCCTCCCCCTGCTTGTGTTCCCTCTCTAGCTGACTCTCTCTCTCTGTGTCAAATAAATAAATAAAATCTTAAAAAAAAGTTGTCTGTGTTTTTAGGTCAAGAAGGCTTTTGCACATTTTTCTGCTTTACCGGATTGGAATTCAAACAAATGGAATCTACTTTTTTTTTTAAGATTTTATTTATTTGACAGAGAGAGACACAGCGAGAGAGGGAACACAAGCAGGGGGAGTGGGAGAGGGAGAAGCAGGCTTCCCGCCAAGCAAGGAGCCCCATGTGGGACTCAATCCCAGGACCCTGGGATCATGACCTGAGCTGAAGGCAGCCGCTTGACTACCAAGCCACCCAGGCGCCTGGAATCTACATTTCTGTGCGTCTGTTCTATAACCCTCGAGGCTTGTAGCTCCTCGGCGTGAATGACTGGAGATTCTTTCTGATTCCAGGGGGTTGTGGGGCTAGTCTCGGGCCCACCCGAGCGGCCACGCGGTCCGGCATCGCTGTCCCCATGCGGCCCTCCTCGTTGGCATTACTAGAAGTCCCGCATTCTCAAGCCCTCTCCAAGCTCGCTTCACCCACGCTCTGCAGGCATTTCCCGAGTTAATGATTGAGTTTCTGAGTCACTAAGCACACAGATTTTTGCCTGAGTCACCGCCGCTACATACCCGAGACAGCACTGAAGGCCTGTGGGAATGTTGGAGAAAAGCAGATCTAAAGCTCACCAGCTCCCATAAATTGAAGGCTAGCCTGGCTGGCAGGGCCAGGGGCCGGGGAACAGGACCCCTGTGTTCTCTCACAACAGCACCGCGTTTCACTGGAGCGTAACCTGCTCTTCGCCAGAAACAACGAGCGGATGCCATTTCCTTGGGGTTCGCGCTGCTGGAGACCCAACGGGTGAGGGCTGCTGCACGGATGGAATCAGAGGGTTGCCCCCTGAGTCGAATTCCAGCCTTTCTCGTCCTTTCGTTCAGCAGATGACCCAGCACAGAAATGCAGCCTGGAGTTTTCAGAGGCCAATTCCCCGCACACCTAGAAGGATCTGTGTGTGTGTGGGGGGGGGTTCACCGCATTCCGTCACACTGCAGCTCTGATAAGGCCGACCGGCCTACCCTAGCAGCGGGGCCCCCTGCAGAGGGGGCTGAAGCTTCTTTTGCCCAGTGAGTGAACAGTACAATGTCTACACAAGGATATGGAGGCTTTTCGTCGTTTTTATGAATTTTAGAAGAAATGTGAGCCATGCTCATGAGAGCAGTGCTGCTAAGCACGGAGGAGAGAGAGAGTGCGCTGGATTTCAGAGCTTCCCCAGACTTTAACGTGCTCAGGAAGCACTTGGGGGATCGGGTCGAGAGGCACAAGGCCGGGCCCCGGCCACGGAGCTTCTAGTCGGTGGAACTGAGGTGGGCCCTACACGACACCTGTGTTTCTAACGTGCGCCCAGGGGATGCTGTCGCTGCTGTTCCCAGGGCCGCGCTCCAGAGGCCCACTGCACAAGGAGACCGCCCCGGGCCCCTCACTCAGCCCCTCTGGACAGAACAGCTAACGTTGGCTGAGTGCTTCTTAACCTCAGAGACTGTTCCAAACCCTTGGGACACGTCACCTGGTTCCCTCCTCAGAGTGACCTTCGAGGGGAGGGGGAAAGAGCAGAGGGAACAGAGCCATTGGTGGGTCGGTGGTGGCATATGGGCAGCCTGTCTCATGACAGTTTCAAAAATCAGACTGTCTCATGGGAAATTCTGGGTTTCTGGCATCTTCTGCAAAGTTCAAAGAGCTGGCAACACTGGGACCACACATACCCACATGGCAACTAGGGAGTGTTTTACACACACACACACACACACACACACACACAAGTGTGAAAGGGGACTCTGATTTACCAGCCCACCGGCCCTGCCGCAGCCTGGCCCCTTGGGTATGTGAATTTACCCATTTCTCTAAGACCAAGATTCTCTCATTTCTCCATTTCAAAAATAATCAACTTTGAACTTTCTGCCATTTCAGATTGAAGTCTCTATTGGATTTATGCATTCTTTATATATTAGATTTAGATCAGATTTAAATCAAATCAAATCAAACAATAGCACCTGAAAACACAAGTCTAGAGGCTGTCATTATTAGATTTAAACTTGTCCTTCAAATTCACGACACTGCCCTTTGACCCCAAATAGAATTTCACCTTTACCGGTAGTTCCCTTTGGTAGAGCACTGCTCTCCGTCCCCATTTACCTTTGCAAAGTACTTTATGCCTTTGACTCTCTCCGTTATAAAACCCGAATGCCCAGATACTTTTTTTTTTTAAAGATTTTTAAAAATTTATTTACTTGAGAGAAAGAGAGAGATAAAGAGAGCATGAGCGGGGGGCGGGGAAAGGGAGAAGCAGGCTCCCCACTGAGCAGGGAGCCCCACCAGGGACTTGAGCCCAGGACTCCAAGATCGTGACCTGAGCAGAAAGCAGACGCTTCACCGACTAAGCCACCCAGGCGCCTCTGCCCAAATACTTTACCAACAAAGCTGCAAGGGGTAATGACTAAGCTCACTTCCTGCGGCCTTTCCTCTTTCCTGTGGGGGCAGCACCCTGATTCCTTCCCCGAGGAACCAGCACCGCCTACCCGGGCCAGATTCGGGCCCGTGACCCAGCCAGGGCCAGTGAAAGTTGGCTCCGAGGCTTTGGTTCTGATCAGCAGGGAGGAGAGGCTCCCTCCCGGATGAGCTGTTTCTCTGATGGGAGGCACACTGGGGATGCTGGAGGCCACTTTTGCCACCATGAGTGGGTCACTTGCCCGGGAAAAGAGCAGAGGAAAGCAAACCAAGAAATGGAGACAGATTCTAGCCGGTGCTGTAAAATCCGGTACCCACTAGCTCCGTGTGGCTCCATGTAAATCACGTGAACGTAAAAATTCGGCTTCTCCGCTGCACAGGGCGCATCCCAAGTACTCGGCAGCCACGTGTGGGCCAGTGAGGACTGTCTGGTGCAAGCAAATATAGGACATTCCCACCACTGCAGAGTTTTATCGGACAGCACTGCTAGATAGTATCTGTGCCCCAGTCTAGCCCTGGTTTTTCAGCTATGTAGCCAATAAAGCTTTGTATTTCAGCAACTGGAGTTGGGTTTATTCATAATCCACAGAATCCAAAGGCAGAAGCCTCCAACTAGCACTCTCCGGACTAACCGTGCACATGCTTTAGGTTTCACCGGGGCGTTCTCCTTCCCCGGAGTCGGAGTCGGTGCCGGGGAAAGTCTTCCCTGGGTCCAGAAGGTGGTCAGGCAGATGACACACGGGAATATTCCTGCCGGTTCACCGTTCCCAACACGTCTTCAGCGAGAAGACAAGCCAAGACAGAGAACAGGAGGATGTTGGACACAGATGTCTTTTCTAAGCACTCGTCCGTGTTTGTCAGCCTAAGAGTAATTAGAATTGTGGACGACTTGGAACGAAAGCAGTTCCCCTCATTAGCAAGGGTTACAGGGCGCCTGGTTGGCCCAGTCGGAAAAGCATGTGACTCAGTCTCGGGGTCATGAGTTCCAGCCCCATGTTGGGTGTAGAGACTACTTAAAAAAAAAAAATCAACTTAAAAAAAAAAGTATGGGGTGCCTGGGTGGCTCAGTTGGTTAAGTGTCTGCCTTCGGCTCAGGTCATGATCTGACGGTCATCCCAGCTCAGCAGGGAGCTTGCTTCTCCCCCTGCCCCTCCCCCCCTCGTGTTCTCTCCTGCTCGCTCGGCTCTCTCGAATAAAAAAAAAATATTTTCTTTAAAAATGTGTTTTGGGGCGCCTGGGTGGCTCAGTCAGTTAAGAATCCGACTCTTGGTTTTGGCTCAGGTCATGATCTCTGGGTCGTGGGATCGAGCCCCACATCAGGCTCAGTGCTCAGCATCGAGTCTGCTTCTCCCTCTCCCTCTGTTTCCCCCCCACCCCACCCCCGCTTGCTTTCTCAAGGTAATAAATAAAAAATTAGTAAGTTTTTTTTTTAAGTGCTTTTACATCAGCAGTGTTGAAATAAACCAACATGCTGTGCCTCCTGACATGGTACAAGGAAGACATAACATCATATACGAGGTATTCTTGCCCAAAACGTGTAACTTGAATCTAATTATGAGGAAATAGACAAACCCAAATTGAGGGACAGTCTGCAAAAACAGTTCATCTTTACTTTTCAGAAATGTCCATATGATAAAAGACAAAGAAAAGCCAAGCGAGTGTTTTGGATGAAAGGAGAGCAGAGAGACGTACCATCTAAGTGCAATGCCTGATTCTGGACGGGATCCTGATCGGGGGAAACTTGGGACACTTGGGGGACAACTGGTGAGATTCTAGTATGGCTTGTATATTAGATATTTTTGTATCACTGTTACGTTTTTTTGAATTTGATAAACGAACTTTGGTTGTATAAAGGAATGTGTAAGAGAATATCTATGTTCTTAGGAAATATGTGCTTTGTCTTTAGGGGGTTAAGGGGCTGTGTTCTCTGCAACCAACTCTCCCATGTTTCAGGAGAAACTGCAGAGATAAAGCAAATGTGGGTATTATCTGGGTGAGGGGTATAAGCCAAACTTCCATGCAGCTCTTTCCCATGTCTGAAGTGATTTCAAAATATAAAAGCATGTAGGCAATAGTGCTTCCCCTATCCCTCGTAAAAAAAAATATATATATATACTAGTATGTTCTATGGCAAATCTTTCAAGTGGAAAGAAAAGTGCTTCACAAGTGTTTTTCAAATAGTGCATCCTGAAATCGTTTTGGGATGTCCCAATAAACATTTTAAAGAATGGAATAAAAAATCAGAGCATTTTTCACATAATAAAGTTTAACTTTGTGACACCTGTAATTTTATATATATATATGTATATATAAATATATCTGTGTGTGTGTATGTGTTTGTATGTATATGCACACATTCATATACCTATCTGTGTACTGGATCACAAGGATCAATGCATTTCTTACTGTGGGTTAGTTTTTAAAAAAAATGTTTGAAAGCCATTCTACTATAGTATCTTTAATAGGGTGACTCACATTCTAATTTACCTGAGACACCTCCAGTTCATGGCTATCAACCTGTCCTGTTCATAGAATTAATAGCAAACTCAGTCACTCAAAAGTGTCCTGATTTGATTATAAATTAGTCACTCTTATTTTTAAATGCTTGAACTCCTTCTTACAACAAAGTACAGTATACATAAGTATGCTTGGTGGCCAAAAAAGAACTTTAGCCCTTTTTTAAATAAGAAGAATGAATTTACATATTATTTGTATAATTGAAAAAAATTTCAAAGTTATCTTTACTAATACCATATTAAGTAACTTTGTTACCCATCCCTTGGGATTATAATCAACTAGCTAATTATAATAAACTAGAAAATAATTATTTCATATTACATGAAGAACATTGGTTTTGGAATAAATACCATTTCCAAAAGAGAGGCTTCTTTAAAATGGGAAAACTAGGGGCACCTGGGTGGTTCAGTTGTTAAGCATCTGCCTTCGGCTCAGGTCATGATCCTGGGGTCCTGGGGCGAGCCCTGCATTGGGCTCCTTGCTCAGTGGGGAGTCTGCTTCTCCCTCTGTCCCACCCCCTGCTCGTGCTCACTCTCTCTCAAATAAATAAAATCTTTAAAAAAATGGGAAAACTAAGTACAGATTGTAAATAAAATACAAACTCTACTGAATTTTAATGTTAACTTATAAAATACACAAATTTTATAAAGCAAGATTTAGGGAAAACATTCTCTTTTAAAATATTACCTAAATCTTACATGGTTTTTAGAGAACTAAAAACTATATACTGAGGACTCTGAAATTATTACATCCAACAAAGTAATTTCCTTTATATTTACCTTCTAGGAGCCGGTCAGACATCCACCCAATTACATGCAGGAGACACCGGAAGTCTGTGCTTTATCCTGCAGGGAAGAGCCACCATCACTAAGTGATAAGCTGTCACAAAGTCAACACTTTCAGTGTCTTATAAGACACGCCAAAACCTCTGTTTAGGAGCTCAGCTGCCAAATCACCGACCTACACTCTCTTAAAGCTTCATCACCCACAATTAAACGTTCATCAATCCAAAGACGGGAAGATCAAAGCAAACAACCAGTTGTTGCTAACCATTTGTCCGAGCACCTTAAGGCATACACGATCAGAAAGGAGGGGCTAATTTTTCCTTGCGAACTTCTGTTTTTTCCTCCAAATCAAACTTAACTCTTTGCCCAGAACTAAAGATTTGGAAGCAGTAGGGATTTAAGATTCAAACAACACTGGGGTCATATTTTGGGGGGGGGGGGGGGTTGTGAAAGGGATGTTTTAGTTCCGTACCATTGTTTCATGGATCCTGAAACCCAGAGATAAATACCGGGTACTGAATGCAACATGGTCTGTACCAATCAGTGATGTGAAGAGTTCTACATAGATGACGTTGAATTTTGACTCTGAGGATTTCCAATCTGTTTTTAAATTGGGGGAAGGCATCAGAAGGATTATCCTCCACTCTGGTTGACAGTTAGTGCAGAGATCAGCTAAGCCAATGACAGTGATGAATTTGCGGTTAGAAATGGCTCAGTAGGAGGGTCTGATCCATCTCAGGGCTTTTCCATTGTCCCGAACCCAATCTGTACGGGCAATGCCACACAGGGTGGTAATAAATAGCACGACTAAGTGAATTTGAATCTCAGAAGATAAACTGTCCCATTACAAACTACTCATCTTGTTGCAAATCATCTTACTGCAAATGGTACCTCTCTGCACGAGTATCACACATAACGAGTATCACACACAATCAGAGTAACTACATTTTAAATGCCACCTTCCTGTACATAATCATATGCTCATACACAAGCTGCAGTCACTGTATACACAACTTGGTGTTTATCTTTTAAAAAATTAAAAGTTAAGGAAGCCAGAATATTGTTATAACTTAGCAATTTTCTTCCTACTCATTTTCTATCATGAGTGCTTGGTAAGTATTTGTTGGGTCACTTTTCATATATTTGCAAACAAGAAAGTAGCCTTTTTACAAGTCTATCTTTATTTGTAAAAAATAATATACAACTAAAGCTAATTTGATTTTTAAAATCAAAGTTCATTTAGTGATAATGTACATTTTATAATAAAATTGTAGTAAAATACTGACATTTGAGAGTTTAAACAAAGTATCATTCATGTAAAAATCATGTTGTCGCATGTAAAATTTAATTAGAAAATTCATAGTTCACAAAAGTACATATATTTTGTTGATAGCTCATGAGAACATTATCATAAATTTACTCAAGATACAGAACAAAATTCACAGTTAGGCTTGACATTTAGTACTATAAAATTTTACGCTGAATCCACTGATATTTCTATTAATAAGGTACACTTGGAATAACTGATTCAGACTACCAATGAACTGACATTTTATTGTATAACCAAGATCTATTGGTTTTACAATACGTCTAGTAATCAATTATTTCACCAATAATTTAAATGCGAAATCTAGTTTTAACACCACTGACATATACCCTTAGCAGGATAATTAAAATAAAAAGCACTAGCAGCTTTGATTTCCATTTTCATGAATACATACAAGACAAATCTGTACTTTACAGTTAAAATTTGTACAAAAAGTCAAGCCCTGAAGTATTTTTCCCCCAAGAGAAAAGTTCGGATGTTAAAACTTTGTTTAAAAAAAAGAGAGAGAGAGAGGTAGTGTCTGAAAGGATTTCTACTTAAAATGTTGAGCCCCTGCACCACTTATAATATAAATGAAATTTAACCTACATGTT
Source organism: Potos flavus (assembly GCA_028534135.1). Taxonomy (NCBI): domain Eukaryota; kingdom Metazoa; phylum Chordata; class Mammalia; order Carnivora; family Procyonidae; genus Potos; species Potos flavus. Next base: position 112,838,804 of record CM052885.1, on the reverse strand, counting down.
AACATTTTGCCATTCTAGAGTCAAATTTATATACCTAAAAGAAGGTTAAAGCTGGAATGCCATTAGCAAATAGTGGTATAGAAGTGGAAGAACTTGGGTGAATTCAACAAAAAAGTACATTGCATTACATAATGTTGTGCAGTTAATAGTTCAGTGATAATCTGTTTATTGGTAACGTGAACAAAATACACTAAGTATTCTGAGTCAAGTGACCCTCCTTCAGTCCAAGACTTCTTCATATATCTTTACCATAGAGAGAAAATATCCTTCAAAACGGAGTCACTTAATTCTTCATTGTTTCCCCAGCACGCAACTGTTACAAAGGTACCCATTCTAGCCCTACCATAAAATTAATTAATAAATAACTCTGAGAGAAATAGCCATAAGCCACAGGGCACTTATGTGCTTCACACGATCCTGGGTTTCTATATACAGGCATTCTGCAGTGCTTGTGCATGTTGTATAGGGAAATCAGGCGAGGGATGGAAGTCAGCAGCCTTACCCTTCACTTGTTCTAAGTGGACGCATCAGAAAGTAATAAATAGCCTCATAAAATTAATTGCAATAAACTCTACCTGTCCAAGGTGAATACTCTATCTTTTTTCATAAAGTGTAGGCAGTGTTCCTAGAAATCCCATTAAGGAAAAAACCAAATTATCTCATGTAAAAAAGTGCATAAGTTTGTCATGTGTGTGAAAATCTCTTAATTGGGGTGCATTTTTAAATCCAAAATGATTCATACTACTCAAATACAATAGCAGAGTATAAAAGCACACCAACAAAACACACACCAACAACAAAAGGAATGATTTCCAATGAGATGGGGGTGAGGGTGAGAGATTAAGGGAATCTCACATATTAACAGTTGATGGAACTGCCTTTGCAACATTAAGCTATACGCACATGGAATGAGTCTGTGAATGTGAAAACTATAGGATGAACAAGCTTGGAACTTGAACAACTGTTACGGTTTCTTCATTCAGGAACATGGTTTCAGTGCTTTATGACATAGGAAGCAACTCCCAAAAACAGGCAATTGGTTTGATTTCTTAAGTATTAGGGGAAAAAAAAAAAGCATTTGAAAAAATTACTTGTAACAATTAGCAACAGAGGAACAACATTAAAAAAAAAAAAAAAAAATCGAAATAAATATAGGGAACATAGAAGCTGAGGTCCCCAAGGTACCAAAGGACAGATTCAAACTTCTTCCTATTAGAATTTTTAAAAATATAGTTAAAAGGAAAAGCTAACTGGGCTCTGCACAGCAGGTTAAGAAATATGCAACCACTTCGAACGGAAATGATCTGGTCCTCTCAGTTCTGAGAATGTGCTCTAACATCCAGTTCTCTAGAGACAAAATAGCAAAAGCACATAATTTCATTAGCAAAGGCCCCTTTCAGATTTCAACTCACCTCTGACAAACCGCAGTTTATATTAACAATTATCAAACTACTATTTTAATAACATTTTAAGCTTGCAATATTATTTTTTTCATGCCTACTCCAGGTCACTGGTTCAGAGGTATATATGCTTTAAACTAGCCAAATTTACAAGTCCCTGTGGCATCCTCACTCCAAAGACATTTAGACAAGGGTTTCATAGTGTTATGATTGTTCCATCTTCTTCTAAGAGTTTTTGATCCGGAGCATGTGTTTCTGTACTTGTGCCACTTGCTACAGGTGCTAAGCTCACCTCATTAGAAGGAATAAAGCCGTTCTGTCCAGACTCAAAATTGAGCTCTATTTGTGTTAATGATTCGAGGCTCTCGGTATTAGGAACAGCTTTAGGAATCTGCTGAGGCACTCCGTTATCTTCAATAACAATGTCATCTTCATCACTGTCTTCGTCCTCTGGCTCAAAGCTCGGTTCCACCTGCTGGGGATAGCCCAGGAGGCTGTTATCTGTGGACTGGCCAGAGCTGCCGGAAGTCCGACTGTTGCGAACAACGTTATTCCTCTGGTTTGCGGGTCTCACCGTTATAATGAGGTTGCGGCTGTTGGCGATCATCATGTCTGTTACTTGGTCAAGACTCTTCCCTGAAACTTCTATGCCGTTAACTTCTAAAACTTCATCATTCACCGCTAATAGTCCTGTGCTTTGAGCCAGGCCTCCTGGGACAAGTCTGGATATAAAGATCCCTGGGACCTTCTCTAAGCCATGCGGCGTGACCCTGACACTGGAGCCATCGCGGATGTAGAATCCTAAGGGTTTCTCAGTGCCATATTTGTAAAGACGAACCCTACGATGTGTTTCTGGGAGAATATCCACGTCTATGATAGAAGAGACAGGTCTGAAGTCTTGGGGCATACTAATGACTATATGTGGCTTTTTTCTATGGTTGTCAGGACGCAATACATTGGTTAAAACATTCTTCTTCTTTATTAGTGTGTCTGTACCAAAGGCACTGTAGTCTGCTTCTTCTGTTTAAAAATAAAATAAAATAATTACAGAAATGATGTAAGAAGACCCATTTTATCTGCAGTTGAATCTATACAGAAGAGATAACTCACATGTATTTGGTACATAAACAATTTAAATATTAGCTTATTCTAATCAGATCAAAATGTAGCGCCATAGTAAGGTCTGCTGTACCAGAAAGAAACCACTAGGTGGCCCTCTCAAGCACACATCGTAAAATCCCAAATATTCAATCTGATAAAAGCTCAAGGACTATGTACAACAGTAAGACGGGGAAAATGAAATTCTGGTAAGCTTACACACACATTTTTAAACATCATCTCAAGTGAGTTACTTAAAACGTATTCTTCCTTCGTTTAAGAAACTCCAGGTTGCCTATTTCTTAACTCCATGATATAAAATGGGACCATTCTGATTCCCAAGGTAAATCGAGGGAACAAGCCTGTTGTACAGGCTGGCGGGCCGGATAATGTGATTCAGTGAAATAGACAGTATGCATGAAATGATAACATAAATTAGATGAATGTATATCTAGAATCTAGGAACGCTGGTCTCTTGCAAATAAATGTTCTCCCTCAGTTTTCCGGGGGAGTTCTTAATCTTCCATCTCCCCACTTTTGAAAGAGACTGAAGTCTAAGATTTAACTTTTTTCTTCGCCATGTGAGAAAGAAGTGCAGAAGGCCCTTTCTTGGCGGTTGTGCCACAGCCTTTCTTTCACTACAGGAATTTGTGGGGCCAAATCCCATTTGCCATGGAGCCTTGTTTTTTTAAGTAAAAATGCTCTTGTTTTTTAAATGCTGACACCTAATTAAATAACAACAACAACCAGTTTGAGTCAAACAGCCAGCGCGGGTTGCTTTCAAGCTTCCACCCAGCGATCTATCCTCTCTGATGTAAACTAAGGGAAAACAGGGCACCTAAAACCAGGTCTGCCTTCTGAAATCATACTGCCGGAGGAAAATACCCACAAACAAAACACCTCATCAGAGAATGAGAGGTAAAAAAAAAAAAAAAAAAAAAAAAAAGGAAATGAAATTAACATCAGGCGTAAAACTTGAAATCATGTTTCAAAAATAACAAAAGAGAAGAAACTAAAAAGTCAGAATCTTCAAAGATAAAAATATATATCCTAAGAACAAAGGAGATAAAAGCCCCCTCCCGCAAAGAACTAGTTCAAAATCCTAGTCTCGGCTACTCCAGATAATAGTACTATCACCATATTGTGATTGCACAGGGTTCGGTTTATATTCTTTCCCTTGACTCTCACACTCTATTGATAAATATTGTCATCTTTACTATATAAACCAGGAAATTAAGGGTACAACATAACGATTAAGAGTACAAAATACAAAAAAAAAAAAAAAAAGAGTACAAAATACAAAGACTGGACCTTAATTTTCTTACTAGGCCAATACCTTACACATTCACAGAATGAGTATTAGGTGTCAGGTGTGTGTCTGAGCATGGAGAACTTTTTTTCCTCATGCTGCTTCGAAGTTCTTCAAAAGCTAGTTGCAGAGAAATGTACAGAACTAGGGGTACCTTAATTTTTGGCATTTTCCCCCTCTGGGGATAATTCTGCCTTTATTTATAAAGTAGGTATACCCTATTCTTACAGAGACAAATTTATTTATAATTTGGCTTTGGAAATTAACTCACTGATAGCAAGAATCCTTCTGGCAACATTTGACCAAAAGCCTACTAACGATGGTCTTCTACTGAATGTGTTTTCTCAGAAGTATATATTTTCATTTTAAAACAATCGATTAAGAAAACCCACAGAAGATTTATAAGGAAAATTCCAGACCATACACACTGAGAGCAAAACTAAGTTACCTACATGGGAAACTTGACCAAAAAAAAAAAAAGAAAAGAACCCCAAATCTGCATAATTTGGCATCGCATTCAGACTGTTTGAATGCTCTCTGCTAAATTCTCAAAAGCAATATGCCCCAGCACAAAGGCACCTTTGTTCTCCCATCTAGCTAATCAGTTTCCAGCCACTGGGAAAAGAAATATTTTGGCAGAAAGCCAGGGTGCAGAGTGCTAGTTTAAAGTGTAAAGGTGACTGTCCACAGGGAACCGGGAGTTCACTTTCTACCTGAGTCTGTGTGTCAAAGCACTAAACTCAGAATAAGATGAGAAGTTTGCAAACCTGGCTCCCAGCAGCCTCCCCCGCTGTAAAAACCCAGGCTTACGCAACAGTACATGATAGAGGCTTCGACGGCAATCCCTCCCTTATCCCAACCAAGCCTGTCCCTCGGCCACTAGGCCACTATCTCGGCCGCCTGCAATCAACAAGGATCCACTTGGAATGCCTCCGAGGAGCCAAACAGCATGTCTCAATTCCTTACAAGCAGAAAGCTCCTGCGTTTTACTTACAGAGCAGCCTCGCAGGCACTCCCTCTGGACCTCTTACTCTTTAGACAGTTAATTCCGAAAAGCCTGGTTATCTCATTCCTTAACTCATAGGGAGCCGCAAGTCACAGATTCAGAGCAGGGGTTAAGGGTCTGCTAGTGAGTGGCAGGCACAGATACATGAGGTAAAAGCCCACAGTGTTAAAGCAAATCTGGAAAAAACAAACCAAAAACAAAAAAACCAAACCCTCATAAAAACCCCATCATCATCCCTGTACAGTAACAAAACAGAAACAGTTCATGGTAGGGTCATCAAGTGGGTTCAAGATTATGACCCACTGAGGTTGAGAAGACAGAGAAAAATGAAATAATTTTTGAAATTATTCTACTCCAGGGTTGACAACCTTTTGCCTTGAAGAGCTGTATGGTAAGCACTCTGGGTTCGGTGGGTCACCCAGGCGCCGCCGCAAGAGCAGCCATAGGCCATACATAAAGACCGAGCGTGGCTGCGTTCCAAGAAAACTTTATTTACAAAAACAGCCAGCAAGCCTTGTTTGCAAACCCCTGTTCTAATCCAAAATGGTTAAAAGAACTAAATCTGGCAACTTTAAAAGGATTAAACATCACCTAAAGCAATATTCAAGGTATGCAAATCCCTTCATTTCCTAATACAAGAAAAACCAATCACCAAACATTTCAGAAGCACCACAACCTGGCCAGGCCTTGTGTCCCGGGCTGCAGGTTCAGTGAACAAAAGAGATGAGTGGGGTGCTTGCTCTCATGGTGCTTACAGTCAAGAGGAGACGGCAATTACCACTTGCAATCAAATTATTACAAAGGGGACAAGAGCTGTGGGGCAGATACGGTGTGCTGTGGGCGCCCGGCCTGCTTGCAGGGTGCGGCAAGGGTTCTCCAGGGGAGGGGAGGTTTGTGCTGAGACTGGAAAAGCAGCCAGTAGCTAATCACGTAGAAGGGAGGGAAGAATGTTGCCGACACAGGGTCCAACAGAGAGGAGAGCAGGATGGGGTAGAGGAGGAACTCCAACAGGGAGAGAGGGAGGGGAAGGAGGAGGAGGAGCCAAGAGCCCAGTTAGAGGCAGCCGGGTCCCTGCAGAAAAACAGGGCCTCCTGGGGCAGGGGGGTGCGAGGGATTATGGACTTCAGCCTAAGGGCAATGAGAAGAAAACAAAGATTTGGGTTTTTCTTTTAAGCTCACCCTGACTGTATGCAGGAGAGTGACCCCCAGGGAGGAGGGAGCCGACGGGGGTTACTGCCGTCATTTTGAATAGTGCCTGGCCTGGAGCAGAGGCAGTGCTGATGGGGAAACAAATCAGAAAAATAATTAGAACTGTTGTAACAGGCTTGGTGACTGGCTGAACAACAGGTTATGTGTCACAGGTGACACCCAGGTTTCTGTCGTGAGCAATCGGTGTCCTACGCTGCTCTTCAAAATTCACTGACAATTATGATGCATCTCTCTTAGAGCATCTCTAAATCAAACCCGGATTCATTAAAAAGTCATCTTCAAGTACACCTACAAACTAATGTCCACTGCACAGTTCTAAGGACTGAGGTGCCTGCCCGGGAGGTCTGGGCCACCAGGCCGTGTCTCAAGTGCGACAATGTGTAAAGCAAGCAAGGCCCTTCTAGGGTTTCCAACAAACTCTTTCTAATAAATGCAAGATGTAAATGCTCTTGTCTGGTGGCCTACAAGAACAGGTGGTAACACAGCAAGAAGCTGCAGTGTGGATATTCTGATCAGATCCGGTGAGGAGTCTATGCACATCCAGGATGCCAGACTTGGCTGCCCCTCACTGACTGCCTGGGAAGCCTCTAAACTCCAACAGGGGACGGGGGTTGGCAAAATATCTGGGAATCCTTTTTGTGAACCTAACTTTTCAGATAGCGGGGATTTTGTTTTCTTTGGTTTCTGCTTCCATGATAATAGCCCTGGAGTACGGGGTTTTTCTTCTAACAATAAATTATTATAAGACATAAAACCTTTCAAGATATGCAATGATACAATCTTTTGAGTGCATACTATATAGTTTATGCATTCAACTGTGAACTTTCACTTCAAAGAAACTTCTGGTAGAGGTATCAGATTTTAAAAGACCACATGATTTTAAAATTCAAAATGGTCCTAAAATTTGTTTTTTAAAATCACTTGGTACCATGTAAGTGTAACTGCTGCCCTACCGATTCCTAAACTGGAATCAACAAGCCAAGAAAACAAAGTGTATTGTAATTAAGCAGTAAAATGTTACTATACTTAATGTCACGCTTTACATTAATTTCCTGAATTTAATGTTCACTAAAGTTTACCTAAAATCAGCTTCTGCTCAACATCTGTTGAGTTTTACAAGAAAAAAAGTATCACTGTGAATCACAGGGCACCACGTAAGTCTGTTAAGACAGACAATAAACAAGATAACTCAGTAATTCCAGGTCTGATGAAGGTGGGAGGGTCAAGGGGCTTTGGCTAGGGTGATCCAAAGAGACCCCTCTGAGGAAGTTATTTGTGTGTGATAAGATCTGAAGGATGGGAGCGAGGAGAAAAGCAAGAGCAAAAGACAGGGACAGCAACACCCTTTCCAAGTTTGAGACAGAAAGCCAGCCAGCCTGGTTGGCTATGATGACAGAGGGGGAATGGAGAAGGATGAGGTTGTGAAGTCCAAAGCAGGAAGGATTTTATTCTGGATGCATTGGGGGGCTGGGGAGGGGCATTAAACAGGAATGACTTGACCAGCTTACTTTTATGCTTTCCTTAAGTCATTCTTGTATCACATTTATATTTTTATTGTTTTTAAAAGATTTTAGGGCACCTGGGTGGCTCAGTTGGTTAAACGTCTGCCTTCCGCTCTGGTCATGATGCCAGGGTCCTGGGACTGAGTGAGCCCCGTGTTGGGCTCCCCGCTCAGCGGAGAGCTTGCTTCTTCCTCTCCCCCCACACCGCTATGTGGCCTCCCTTGCCAGCTCTCTCTCTCTCTCTTAAATAAATAAAATCTTAAAAAAAAAAAAATCTCGATTTTATTTATTTATTTGACAGAGAAAGAGAACACAAGCAGAGGGAGCAGCAGAGCAAGAGGGAGAAGGAGAAGCAGACTCCCTGCTGAGCAGGGAGCCCTGACGCAGGGCTGATCCCAGGACCCTGAGATCATGACAAGACCCTAAGGCAGATGCTTAACCAACAGAGCCACCCAGGCGTCCCTACATTTATATTTTTAAAAATAAAAATGTTCGGTTGAATGCACTGCCTATTTCTAAATAAAACTTTTCTTTTTTTAAAGACAGGGGGAAGGGGTAGGGGCAGAGCGACAGAATCCTAAGCAGGCTCACCATGCCCTGTGGGGAGCTGACCCAGGGCTCAGGGCTTGATCTCACAACCATGAGGTCATGACCTGAACAAAAACCAAGAATTGGACGCTTAACTAACTGAGCCACCCAGGTGCCCCTTTTAAAAATCAAATTCTAAGAGCTGCGTACTATATTGGACATTTATTTCTAGGACATAGAAAACTTCTGTTCACATATAAACATATTCAAAAGCAAAGAGCAGAACATAAACCCCCTTAACAGATGTGAGGATTAATCCCACAATCAAGTGTTACAACACCAGTAACAAAAACATGCAGTGGTATGATCCAACTCCTATCGTCTAACAGAAAGGATAATCCAACAAAATTTTGTTGGATGGCAGTAATTTAAAAATAATCACCCCACACTTGAATACACATTCCAAATAGCAACAAAGTTTTTTAATGAAAATTACAACTGCTAACAAGAAAGGTCTACCCATCAATAATTATTAATATCATTCTGCGTAAAATGACAAGTTCCACATGAACGCTTTGTCTTCTCTCCTCTACTGACGTTCTTTTGTCTCCAACGGTCTGTGCACCGCTTTCTGAGGGTCCATCCCTGGTCTTCATCCCTACGAGGCCTTCCATCTCCTCCAGACAATTTCTCAACTATCACTTTTCCACAGACTTTCAATTTTCTCTGACAGGGCCTGTAGATTTCGATCCAAAGTTCCTGTCTACCATTTCCAATTTCCTACGTGGCACGGTTAAAACTCACCAGCCAAACATCCTAAAACCAAGCCCATTTTCTTTCCAAGCTAATCTCCCTCCTTCCAAATTCTGCTTGTTTACGGCACTGTCCCAGCAGCCATCAGACTCAAACCCAGAAAGCTGTTCTCTGTTGGACTCCTTTTCAACTCCCCGCCATCCAGTGGGGAGCACAGTGGCTCTCAAATATCAAATATGCCCTCTTTAACACTGCCACTTCCGCCGCCTGCCTCCTCCCCTGGGGCGGCTTCCCAGCTGCCCCTTCACCGCCGGCTCCTGGCTCTCTCCTCTAAGACCGCTGCTCCCTTCAACTCATCCCCCACAGCCAAATTAATCTTCCTAGATTAACACTCTAACTGTACCACAACACAGTTACGTACCTATGAAATCCATCTCAGAGGTCTCTGGGAAAATCAATTTGTGCGTTTCTAAGTATTCTGTAGTCAAGTGATATGGACATGTTACCCTTGGAGGTTTATTTTGTTGGTGGACTTTAGTTCCTCCAAACCCAGAAAAGCAAAGCTATATAATCAGTGGAGTTTCAAAGCCCTGGGAGTGGTCTAAGGTTTATCAACTGATTGGAAATAAAGTTTCACCTTTAAGGGTAATCCCTACCTATTCTCTCAAACTGCTTTCTGGGTTGGTTTATAAACACAGTAAGGCTTTCATTATCCCACCAATACGAAGCCTGCTGCTGTCATGCTGGCTTTCTAAACCTCTTCATTTACCAAAGACAAAGAAAGAAATGGCACACATCACGCCCATGCGCAGACAGGCAGACACAGAGCAGGCCACAAAGTTAAAAAAAAAAAAAAAGTTTTAAAACTCAAAATGCTTGCCATGTAGGATGGTTCAAATGTTCTTTTGCAAGACTAATATCAGTGTTTAAATTCCTTCACAATAATGACTTGCTATCTAATTTTCCAGGTAATTAACTAACTTTATTTCTGTGAAAAGCATTCTAAATAAGTAACTTTCCTTCAGGTAGTTTTTAAGTAGTAAATACAGCACTTGAAAGTTGGTTGCCACCAAAAAACGAGAATCTTTCTCTGATTCCAAAGTCATAGTCTTTCTATCACATCTTTCTGAATGGACACAGTTCTATTCAACAAAGTGAGGATTCAATGCATAATCCTATCCATGAGAAAAATAAGCTACTTTTATTTCTAAAACAATGTCTCTACACAGTGGTACTTACCCTTTTTTTGTATAAAAATCCTAAGCAGTGGATTGGCCGTTGAAACAGCTTTGTGATAATTATCATCATTATTTATAGGTAGTAAGTCTCCATGGATGTCTGCATAGCCTACTAAAACGTCAACATTGGGTATCTTATGAACATGTTGCAGTAATCCATAAAACTCCTCAAATTTTCCAGGTTTTGATCTTTCCAGTGAAAACCGACGAAATTCAGCTCCAAACTATAAACACAATGAACATGTTAATTAAAAACAAACAAAAGTAAGAGGACTCAATCTGAAATGCACTCCATAGGAAAATTAACAGGTGTAGTATTTCCCTTAATAAAAAAGATAGTTGCGGGGCGCCTGGGTGGCTCAGTGGGTTAAAGCCTATGCCTTCAGCTCACGTCATGATCTCAGGGTCCTGGGATCGAGCCCCGCATCGGACTCTCTGCTCAGCAGGGAGCCTGCTTCCCCCTCTCTCTCTGCCTGCCTCTCTGCCTACTTGTGATCTCTCTGTCAAATAAATAAATAAAATCTTTAAAAAAAAAAAAAAAGAAAGAAAATCCTTTAAAAAAAAAAGATAGTTGCAATGACACAGTCTATTGTCAGAAATCTCATTATCTGGAGATAAAACAGCGTAAGAGAGACACGAGAATGTGCCTTCTCACTGCTACATCTCTGAAGGGCATTCCCATCAGGAGATGAGGCTCCACTCAATCCCCGGGGTTCCCAGGCCTCACTGGGGACTGTCCTGCAGTAGTGACTCAGCTCAAACCCTGTCTGGAGCCCAGATCTTGACAGCAGTCCTCTCCCCACTCAGGCCATGGGGTAAAAAAGATGTGCCGAAGTCTTTATTTTGGCCATTAGCAAAAATCACCTAAGTTTCTTCCCCTATAAAAGGAATTACGATTTCACCGGGAGTGGAAAGAATTAATAGCAACATATAAAGAAGGGACTTTAAGCTTCTTGGCATTAAGGCACAATACAAATGGGAGGTATATCATATAAGAAATAGGTCTAGGGGCGCCTGGGTGGCTCAGTGGATTAAAGCCTCTGCCTTTGGCCCAGGTCATGATCTCAGGGTCCTGGGATCGAGCCCCGCATCCGGCTCTCTGCTCAGCGGGGAGCCTGCTTCCCCCTCTCTCTCTGCCTGCCTCTCTGCCTACTTGTGATCTCTCCCTCTCTGTCAAATGAATAAATAAAATCTAAAAAAAAAAAAAAAAAAAAGAAATAGGTCTAGAGATAAGGAGTATCTTCCCTATGATAATGCTGGAAAAAAGCTTTATTAATACATAAAATATATATCCTACAACCATCCAATTAATGCAAGAAGTGTTTATGTGCTTGGCACAGTGCCTGAGCCCTACAGATGGAAAGGCTCAGGCCCACAGCAGGAGCTCACCCGTGAGGGGGTAAAGAGGACAAAGACATCAGAGAGGTATTAAGGCACCACAAAAACACCTCTATCATGCTCCATTCTGATTCCTGAGAATCAGACCTCTGCTCTCCAAATGCCAGATTATTAAAGTGGCTGTTATTCAGCACTCAGGACTGGCTTCATCTGGTCCCTGATAAACAGGATCTATGACTTACTATGGGGCCCAGTGTGCCATTTCCTCCAGGTGGAAACCTAGGTAAGGTTAATCAGCCTTCCTCAGAAAGTGTTCCAGCCATGTAAGTTTAAGAAATGCTACAAAACCATAATCACACTCTTAGGAATCACTGTGGGGACCAGATATTAAAGACTCAGTTCCGTCCTCCAGTTGATTTTTTAAAAATTTTAAGCAAATGTTTGCCACATGTGTTCAACCACGGAACTCATTTTTCCTCTAAATATCTACTATTCACAAGAAATACTAATGTATTCTAATGTAATACTAACACAGCCTTAGCATCGAGCAGAGAAAGTCCCCATCAGAATAATTTGAGCAGGTTACAAATGTGTCAGTTCCTCTTCCAAAGGGCCAATGGGCTCTCTGGAGTCACTGTATCTGTTACACTGGAGAAGTTCATCTGCTCGCTAATACCCACGCTACTCATCACTATTAAATTTAAAATTCACTAAAACCACCTCTTCTAATCAATAAAAGAATTTTCGTAACACATTCCTGAAACATAAACACCAACATTTGTCAAGAATATAGTGACTCATACCTAAAACTCTCAAAAAACTTGAGTCACACCTTCACGTTTCAAAGTCAATAAAAACTCGGCAACACCCTTCATATCAGAGCTAGTCTTATGATGTTATCAAAAGTCACAGTTTCACCTCCATGTTCTTTTTTTTTTTTTTAAAGATTTTATTTATTTATTTGACAGAGAGAGAGAGAGAGAGATCACAAGTAGGCAGAGAGGCAGGCAGAGAGAGAGGGGGAAGCAGGTTCCCCGCTGAGCAGAGAGCCTGATGCGGGGCTCGATCCCAGGACCCTGAGATCACGACCCGAGCCGAAGGCAGAGGCTTTAACCCACTGAGCCACCCAGGCGCCCCTCCATGTTCTTTATCCGGGTATCACAACCTAAAGCTCCTAGTGCTCGGATTCACGTCAGGGTTTACCACTTTCCCAGGTATGTGAATGAGAGTAACATCTAACGCTTGAATGTTTTAGGGCTCCAACGTCTTTGCTAAATAAAGCTTTTGGGTGAAAATCCTTTGCTTAACATGTTTTTCTCTTCCTTAAATGTTATAATAAAAACAATGAAAAACTGTATGGCTTCACAGCTGACTGTGCCCTTCCGCAAATGTTAGCAGAAAACAAAACCAAACAAGAGAAACTGTTATGCTTCTTGTAGAAAAACAACAGGATTAAGAGAACGTTTTACTACCTGGAGAAAAACACTAAGAGAGAGAGAACATTGAGACCCAGTCAACAACTATTCACTCTGTGAACCATCTATAACTCTTACTTAGGCCAGGCTCGTTTGTCTTGGCCACCCAGGATGTGGCCTTCTCCCGGCATCTATTGGGAGAACAGACACCCTTCTCTCGCATCTGTTGGTACACTCAAGAAACCACAAATTTAATTTTAATATCGTTTGCCCATGAATAATAATTAGAAAATGTACAGCCCAAAGGCTGTTCCAAGGTCATTAAAGGATTCCACCTTCATTATTGATTGAGAACTTTCCCAGCTCTGCTCAGATAATACAGTTGACACTGTTTTCTATGCAGAAGAAAAAGAGATCCTGAAATGTGAATCTGCACGTCACTGGGTTGTGGTTACAACCTCTTGACCATCAGTTTGGTAAAAAGCTGTGCTATCTCCAAGGCGGCTGACAAAGGAAAATACTGTTTCAAACATCTGTCCAGATACTTTGTAACTAATAAAGATGACAAGTGTTTCATTTAATCCACTAAAAATAAATGTGTCAACAGTATCTATTTAAAACACAAGGTGTCACAGACACACTAAAAACAGTACCTAATACTGTGTCTGCTCACCAACATCAAGAACAACAGAGGCACCACACTTCATTCAGGGCAGGTTCTCAGAACACCTTGATTCTCTTTAAGAGACACGGTTCACCACAAGTGCAGCACGGCAGCTCAAATATACAACATGTAGTATAGACATGCGTGTGGGAAAGATTCACAGATCAGCTGAGAGAAGAGAAGGGGGCAGAAAGCCTGAAATTCCAGTCCCAGAACACTCCAGGTTTCTAGCCCAGGAGATAAATTACTATTTGATTGTATTTATCAGTGCACCTAGAATCTCTATTCATTTTTTCCTATGATGAAGAATTAAAGGGGCGCCGGGGTGGCTCAGCGGGTTAAGGCCTCTGCCTTCGGCCCAGGTCATGATCTCAGGGTCCTCGGATGGAGCCCCACATCGGGCTCCCTGCTCAGCAGGGAGCCTGCTTCCCCCTCTCTCTCTGCCTGTCTCTGCCTACTTGTAATCTCTCTCTGTCAAATAAATAAAATCTTTAAAAAAAAAAAAAAAAGAATTAAAGACTTGCTACCAAGATTAGGACCACAAACTGAATTTTAAGATTATGCAATATCCTAAGTGTTTGTCTTTTCTTAACCTCAACGCCCACAGACGCAAAATAGATTTATGACAGAAATGCCTGAGAAAGTTCAACCACTGGGCACAGAACCACTACAGCCGCTATACCGCTCAAGAAAAAACCCTGTATATTTGGAGTCATCTTAACCCTTAGCTCAAGCACGTCTCTTCCATTTGCTCTGGCAGTTCCATTGAGGACACAGGGAAGAGCACATTCCCTAAATTGCTTTAATTACATTTCTATTTTTATTAAACAGGACAGTTTCTGTGAAACTACTGCCTATCCTGATACAAAAGTCCCAAATAACATTTAAATGATGTTTACAATGAATGCAGATATTCCTGAGGTGAAGATCTCAGTTACAGCAACTTACAGAACTTTGCTTATCAACTCTAGATAATAAAGCCATTCCACCCACAGGCTCCAGGGAGCTCTCCTTACTCTACTTCACTCAAAACCACTCCCTGATTTCGGATTTGCCCTAAGAAGTCTTACATTCAGTGATGTTTCATCATTTTTGAAGTTGATGTGCTTGTACTGTTCTCCCATTCTTGCAGGTGTTTTGGTTTTCTTAACTATTTTAAGTGCTCTCAAAAACAGTTTTACTCTATAGGATCTAGAAGTTATTCTGTAAAAAGGCTTCCAGGTTCCAAGTTACTCTGCAAAAAGGCTTCAAGGCTTTCATAAAAGCAGAGCCTGGCGAAGTCTTAACCTTTCTGACCTCTCCCTTTTCTCAGAGAATCAAACTAGATCATCTAAACTTCTTTGGTTCTTCAACTCATGAAATGCTTGCTGAAAATGTTGCTGTGGTTGCCGATCACCTTCAAATTCCAGCTCAAAACCCCCTTTGGAAAGCATTCTCTACCTAATCCCTAAGACTACCCCGCTCGGGGAGCCTTGCAATTTAGGAATTCAGTGGATACCGCCAGAATTATCAGCAGACTGACATACCGTTGGTCAAGAAGGAAAACACTTGATGTGAAAAGGTAGCACGAATGAAAAGAGCATCGAGCCTCAAACTGTAAAGGGCTACTCAAACGAAAGGTGATAGTGTTAATTTTATAGATTAAACGCATACCAAAGTTAGTGCTGGAGAAATCCCTAGCAGGAAGCAAAGCGAACTTTAAAAGGGCTCTTTAGTGCACTGGGCTCTCCCTTTCACCCCACTCATTGCACCCTTGAACCACAGAAAGGGGTAACATTGTGACCACGCGTGTTCCAAATACCTTTTACTCAGAGACCAGAGGCTAGAATTTCCCCCAAAGCTTTCGTACCACACGGCGCTCAGACGCCTCCCATCCCCGAACTGGAATGAGATTCAAGGAGATTAAGTGCTCCACTGGTCTTCCCACCTGGGCCAGAAACAAACACAAGGCCCCTCCTTCGCCCCCTTCTCGGCAAGTTTACTATCCACCACCTCCTGCCTCCAAACCCCACGGCCGCAACCCCGCGTTGCAGACACCCGGGCAGCCCCGCCGGCCGCCCCGGCCAGCCCCCGGCCTCCCCCCGGCCCGGCCCCGGCCCCCATCAGCCGGCCGCTCCGCCCAGCCCCGGCCCCGCGCACCTTGCTCTTCACCTCCATGGTGCCCAGGCAGCCGCTGCCCGCCCCGTGCCGGTGGCTGCGGTTCATGCTGAGGCCGGGCCCCGCGGCGGCCTCCTCCGGCCGGGCCGCCCCTCGGGAGCGCAGGGAGCGAGTGCGCGGCCAGCGGGCTGGGGACGCGGCTGCGGCCCGGGCGCCTCCTCACAGGCACCTGCAGAGGGGCGGCCGCGGCTCGGGTCTCCGCGCAGAGGTCCGCTCGGCTGGCTCCTCACGCGCCGGACTGAGGGTCGAACTGGCTGCGCGGCGGGTGGGGACGCGACTCCTTCCCTCCCGGCCTCGGCCGCGGCAGCGACGGAGGAGGAGGGGGAGGAGGAGGGGGCGGAGCAGCGGCGACAGGCCCCGCAATCTCGCTCTCCGCCACCTCCCCCGCAAGCCCGCGCGCGCGCACCCGAGCCGGGCGGGAGCCGCGGCGCGTGCGCGCGCTCACCTGCAGCCTCGGCCGAAGCCTCGGCGGCTCGCGCTCCGCCCACACCCAATGGGAAGCGCGCACCTGCGCCAGCGTCGCCAACCAATCGATACACGCTTCGTGAAGCGCGTGGGCGGACGGCCTTCTCGAAAATCCCGCCCACCGCCGTGCGATTGGCTCCGCGCTGCGAGGGAGGGGCGGGATCACCTGAAGCCTTGGACCCCTCCCTGGATCCAGCAGGAGAGCTGGAAAACGCATGCGCGGGCTTTGGTGTTTCCGCCTTGGGAAGGCCGGCCGGAAGCGCGAGCTCACCTGGAGAGGAGCTGGGGCGGGTGCCTTTTGCGCAAGCGCAGGCACGCGCCTGACGTCCGGGTCCCGGCGGGAGCGCGCCCGGCTGGGTTTGGAGGGGGCTGTTCCGCGGGTTGTCCAAGCGCGGTGGAGCTGTTCGGTTCCCGGCGCCCCCCCAGCCCACGTCCACTTTGGGGTCCTACAGCAACGCCGCTCCACCACCCAGTTGGGTCGTTTAGGCGTCCGGCTGCAACTCTGGTTACAAAATAAAAGTTTTCCCGCCTCTGCAACTGTTAGTAGGGGAGAACATCAGGGCTCTTCAGGCTTGGTTTTTGCCCGTAGAGATTTTCCTGCAATCCGTCAGGTCCCAGGAGGTCGAGAGGGCGCCGCAAGTGGGGAGGGAAAGTGAACTGAGGCCCAGGATGGCTCCCCTCGGGTCCGGCTTCCCTGAGGACTTCTAGACGGGCCCGCCCGGGCTTTCTTTTTTCTTTGCTTATTTTGTATTTACTTATTTTTAACCTCTGAAGTCTACCTTTCCCTCCTCCAGCCATTTCTTGGCTGAATGCTGTTTCCACCAATGGCAGCCTCTGATAACGTTCTTTTGTCCGAGGGTAGTGATAGAGCTGTGTAGTTGATAAAAGACTGAACCCTTTGCTTTAAATGCCCCAGAGTCAGGTTTCCCCTTACGGGGACGCTGTTTAGCATTGGCCATGCCACGGAAGTGGGGAGGAGACCCTCGAGTCCCCCCATCCACCTAGAAGGGCCCACTTGACCCCCCCTCTGAGCTAACCTGGGCTTGCAGGGGCTGGGGTGGGTGCCTGAGATGGCCGGGAGGAATTGGTTAGGGTACTTCATTCCACCTGAGTCCTCAGGGCCCTCCTCTCATCTGCCTCCCTCAAAAACCTCCTGAAGCCTTGTACATCCTTCCCAGCACCTGTGTGACAAGTTTCAGTTTTTTCATGTTTTTGGACTCATCTGCCTCCACCCCAGAATGAAAGCACTGAGGAGGCGGGGACCGCATCAACTCACTGTTGGTGAGCAGGTAGAGTGGTACCTACCTCCAAGCAGGTACTAAGATACGGCTTCGCTGGGTGCTGGTGCTGAGGGAGTATGGTTTCTCCAGGCTAACTGTGCCCCACCCGGGCTCAAAGGTGAGAAGCCAGTCTTTCCCCGAGGGGGGTCAGTTCACTAAGTGTTTGTGGGGGAATTTAAGTTTTTTTCTGGCCATTTTGGGTGAAAGTACACATGGAAAGGATTCCATCCCAAGCTGAATAATAATAAGGCTGTGGCCTCCACCCCCTGTTCAAAAGCACCTGCTCTGTGATTCGGGCTGTGCTGGACATGAAGGGTGGTGTTGTGATAGGGCAGCTTCACAGTTCGGACTCAAGATCCCTTAAGACCTTAAAACACAAGAACACACAAGCACACATTCCAGGAGTCATCAGGGTGACATCATCGCACGTCATGTCCCTTCCGGAAAACACCCCTGGATACCTGTGAGGCAATGAGGGTGAGAAGAACAAGTGACAGGTCAGTATTGTTAAAATAGTTTTAGCTTTGAGAATCCCCTCAAAAGGTCTCAGGGACACCCAGCCCCCTCCCCCTTTAAGAACCGCTGAGTAGAAAACATGTCACAGCCTTTAGGAATCTTTATTCTCAGCTGTCACCCTCCACTCCCCCACTGCCAGGGCCCCAGTTCAATGTGAGCGAGTGTGGGGTGGCTGAGCTTTATTACTGTTATCCATACTGATTTATCGGGCCCTTTTCAAAAGGAAGTTCACGGATGCCAACACACCTGCGTGGGCCCTGCATTCCTGGAGGCATTGTCATGTCCTCTCTCCCCTCCTCCGGGTGTGGTATCCCTCTTGGACTTTCCTTTCTACAAGGGAGGGCCAGGCCGGAGCTTCCTGGATCTCCCGAGTGGAATTTGCTCTGAGGCCTGCGTCACAGGTGCGCCTGAGCTGTGTGAGGAAGGAATGTGGAAAATAGTCTGAATTTGATAAAGGCGTTGTGGAGGAGGGGAACCTTTTCATTCCGTGAGCTATTGTGGCCGCAAGTTTGTTGGCAGGGGCTGAATTTCAGCCCTACTGGAGAAGCATGAAGCCCCGAGCAATGGCGCAGAGGAGGGTTTGTATTTCTGTTTCTCTAGTTCCCAGACTGAACCCTAATCTCATTTCTCTCTGCCATCCCTCCCCACCCCCAAATCCTCAAGCCAAAGCTGATCAAGGCCTTAGTGTGGAATGAAAAGCTAGTCCCATGCCCGCGAGAATTAGTACCCAGTGAGTTAGTGAGATAAGTAAGGTGAGTATGACCTGGACTCGATAAATTATAGGCTCTCAAAATCATTAGTTGGGAATGGGCTCCCACTGATTATCACACCCACACACCGGCAGGTCCTTCCAGCCTGTCTCCGCCCTCTGAAAAAGCCAGTAGGGGTTCCATTTGTGCCGCATCACCCTTTTCAATACTTCTGTCTTTAAGTTCTACAACTTTTTTTTTTTTTTTTTTGAAGATTTTATTTGTTTATTTGACAGAGAGAAAGAGAGACAGCGAGAGAGGGAACACAAGCACGGGGAGTGGGAGAGGGAGAAGCAGGCTTCCCGCAGAGCAGAGAGCCCGATGCGGGGCTCTGTCCCAGGACCCTAAGATCATGACCTGAGCCAAAGGCAGACGCTAAACGACTGAGCCAGCTAGGTGCCCCTAAGTTCTACAACTTAACACGACTGTTGTGTTCATTTGGAATCTATCTTGGGAGGTGGAAAGAGATCGTAATTTTCCACAATTAGTTTTATTGGTTCATGTCTTATACAATACTACTTCTTTCCTTCCTCCTCGAACTCGTAGGAAAAAAGAAAGAAAGAAAGAAAGAGGTGCCAAGAAGTCATATATACTGGTGGCGAGATTTTATTCAAGACGTTTCTCTTGCCAGCTCTTTTTCTCCTTGATTGCTCAAGTTCCAGTTTTGATGGAGCTGGTTAATAATTCTTTGAGAAAGAGTTGAAGTGTATATTTATGAATCTCAGACTACTCACCAAAGCATTTTAAGCCCTTTAGCAGAGGTGGAATTAAGTCACATGACTGGTTTTCTGGTTAATAGCTTATAACGCTTTGGTACTTTGTGTGGGGGTGGGGTGGGAGTGCTCAAAGCTCAGGAAACTAACGAATTATCTCCTGTAGCCTTTACAAGCTAGATGCCCTTTTAGGTAAAAGCCCATCTTCGTGGCCGGCGGTATGTGCCAGGCACAGTGCTGAAGCCCTGCCCTGGAGAAATTTGCCCTCTGACCTCTTCCGTCTCTAGGACTTAATTTCTCCGGCTGTGAATGCAGGCGCTGGATGAGCTCATCTCCACAGCCCCTTCCAGCTCTTAACATTCTATGGTTCCCCAGGGATAATGGAGATGGATCATTATTTCAACATTACCAGGGATGAACTAGAATGAAATGGGTAATCTTTCCCTCAGGCTCCATAGACGGTTTGCCATCATCAGCTAAAATATTCTAGTTCCTAGGAGGTGTTGATGAAGATGATGATAATTCCCATTTATGAGGGTCCTACCTGGTTCCACGTGCCGTGATGAGTGCTTTCCCGCGGATTATCTTATTTACTTGTAAGTGACATGGAGGAGCCTTATGCTTGAAAACACTCAGATCTTAATTTTTTTCCGGTAGATGTTAACTTGCGCCCTTGCTCTGCTCCTCACTGGTTGGGTGACCTTGAGCTTGTTCGTTTAACCGCTCAGAGCCTCAGATTCCTCTTCTATGAGACGAGACAGAAGTGGCCACCTCATCACATTGTTGCAGGGGTCAGATGAGAAACAGTGCATGAAGCTGCTCTGCCAACCATTCAGTGTAATATGCATGCTAGTGGTTATTATTTAGCAAGTAGTACTGCCTACCAAAGCCTTTGGCGGAATTTCAAAAAATCCCTTGAAATAAAACAGAAATGTGTAATAAACCATTCGTCTTGTCTTCACATAGGGTGGCCTTGTAATGGACATCTCTTAGCTGAGATGCGGCCCGGAGTAGTTAAGAATGTGACTCTCAGGTGCCTACATTCAAATCCTGCCTCTGCTATTTCCTAGCTGTGTGACCTCGGGCAAGCTCTTAATCTCTCTGAGCTTCTATTTCGTCACCTATAAAATGAGGATAGGAAGAGAATTAATCATCTTCATTCATGCACAAAGCATTCAGGAAAAGGCCCAGCACAGAGGACTTTTTGTAAATGTTACCTATTATTGTCATGATTGCTAATTATTTTTATTACCTACTGCCATAACAGAATTTGTTAATGTAGTAAGTATTTAAAGCCTCAGCTATGTCTATAACACTGATTTTAGCATGGAGATAAAGGATAAAAAGTGAGGATTGGATTTCTACCATCTAGCATTTCACAGTTCACATACAGATTGGTTCCGCAAATATCCTTGAGCCTCCACCGTGGATCACGCAAGGAAACACAAATCTGAATACAATAGAGTTCTTGCCTCCAAGGAACCCACGTCCAGCTGAGAAGTCAGAGCCAGGGAGAGATATCTTCAGGAAGGGGTGGCCGCTGTAGTTAGGGTGGTGGGGGGTTGTTGGAGTTGACCATCCAGAGATCACATTTGACTCCACGACCTGTGGAACCCATCTTACTCTCTCTCAAGACCACTTACTTTGAGAGTCAACCGAAGATAGTAATAACAGCTATCCTCTTTGAATTAATAAGTATTTTTTGGCTATTATGTGCCAGGTGCTATTCTAGAAAGTAAGCTTACAGTAGTAAAGGCGGCGTGACAACATCCCTGCCCTCCCGGAGCTGACATTCCACGGGGTAGAAAGTGAACACACAGATTAATCAAAGTGTATAGTGTATTTGTGATACGAGTCATGGAGAAAAATAAAGCAGGGAGGGGAGATGCGGAGGGCTGAGAGGTAGAGCAAGGTGTGGAAGGAGAAAGAAAATCCAACATAAGGTGGCAGGGGTGGCCTCTCAGGGAAGCTGGGGGTGAGAAAGTGATCCTCCTGCATCTTTGTGGGTTGCAGGGGGAGGGCGAGGGGGGGGAAAGGCTTCCTTCCAAGCAGGGGCTCAGCACAAGTGTGAGGATTAAAGGCAATAAAGCTCACTTTGTCCTGGCACACGGCAAGCACTCAGAAGACACCAGCTGCTATTTTGAGCCATTACTCAGTGCTGAGGCCAGGGTATGAAAGGAGTGGGGGTGGGAGCAGAAAAGAGAGAATGACTAAGTCAGCCTGGGGTGGGGGGGTCTGGAGTGTTTCACAGTGAAGGGACTCTGGTTAGCAGAAGAATGAGTAGGAGTTTGCTAGAGGCATGGCGGGATGGGGGACGGGGGAGGAGGCATTCCAGGGAAAGGGAGCTTTGCAGCAGCGGTGTGGGGGCGGGGAAAGAACATGGTGTGTTCCCTAAGCCATTGCGGGGCGTGGGTGTGCCGGGTGAGGGGGACCTCTCCTCTCTGGAGGTGGGGGCTGGAGAAGTCGGTGGGAAAGGATGATGAGATGGGCCTCAGATGCCCTCGTGAAGAGTTTATGCTTTCTCCAGTTGGTGTTGGGAGACTCCTTGAAAGTTTACAACTGGGCAATGAAAGGATCAGATTTGTATTTTCATAAGCTCTACAGAGGAGGGAGGCACCGGGGGCAGCAAATTAATGAGTGCAGTGGGGAAGGGTGTAATTAAAAGGCGAAATGATTGGTATGGCTTACGGGACACACGGAGAAGGCAGGACCTCCATCCATCCATTCATCCACTCCTTCAGTTCATGTTTTGTGAGGTCCAGCTCTGTGCCCGGCACAGCGAGACGCAGGAACTGCTCTGGGGACCAAGACCATCTCTCTCCACGAGGCAGACACATGATTAAGTGAATTCAGCTTGGGAGGGGGGCAAGGAAGTGTCACAAACGCGGTTGTTTTGGCCCGGCAGGTAACTGAAGGGAGTGGAGAGGCTGGGCGGGGAGAGCCCAGGACTCCTGCTCCGGGCCAGGGCTCACCTCCCGCCCGTGTGGCTGGGGGGGGAACACGGCTTTGTCGTGGCAGGTCTTCTGATTCCTTGAGAGGCTGGACATTTTTATGTGACACTTCCTGATTTTGAAATGTAGGCAATTGATCAAACGGGGTGGTGATTGAGTCTAAGTGGAGAGAGAGAGAGTGTGTGTGTGGTTGTTCTACTTAGGATGGGTTGTAGGAAAAGCTCTGAGGACATGATATTGCAGTATTATAAGGTGGGGAGAGAGAAGAGCGTGTGCCAAGGATCCAGGCAGGGAAAAACGCGGTGTGTTTGAAGAATTAAAGCAAAGCCCGTGCCTGGAACTTGGAGACTGAAGGAGAATAGTTCCAAAAGAGGCCGAGTGTGAGAGGTGGGCGGGGCCGGGTCATGCTGGGTCTTTGCCAGCTGGGCTGTGGGGTTTGGGTTTTATTCTGAGTTCACCGAAAGGCTGTCTCTGAGTAATCAGTGATAATTTTAAGGTCTGTGGCATCATTCAGATTCTGGATTCTAGATTTAAAAGAGGGAGGAAAGGAAGAGCAGTTCTAGGGAGTGGTTCTCAAAGTATGCAAGCATCCTTGGGTAGAGGATGAGCAAGCTGAAGGACCGCGAGGCAGGCAGCACAGCGGGATGAATTCCGAGGCCCTGGAAAACCTTGGGAAGTGACATTTGAATAGGAGGTTGGTGTCATGGTATGGAAATCACAGAACCAAGATCCTTGGTCTCTTCTGGATTTCATCTCGTGGGCCAGAGTGCCCCAAATGTGCCTGAGGTTAAGAATCATTTTGGGTGCTCATTAAAAGTGCAGATTCCAAGGCTCCCCTTCTGCAAGCCCATTTCCAGAGGTCTGGAGTGGGGCCAGGGAACCTGTAATTGTAGCCATCGTCTGTGGGATTCTCGCCCTCACATAAATTTAGGAAGTGCTGGGCGTCATGGGGTGTCTCTGACTCGGGAGCCAGAAGCTGGTATTTGCAGACGTGAGGAGAGACAGACGACAGGCAGGGAGACCAGTGAAGAGGCCCTTGCATTTGTCAGGACACAAGACCGTGAAGGTCTGGACTCGGGTCATAAGGGGGCTGTCTTTGGTTCTTAGGGCCGCTGTAACAAAGTGCCACCAACCAGGGGGCTCAAACCGACAGAAATCCGTCCTCTTACGGTGCTGCAGGCCAGAAGTCCGAAATCAAGGTGTCGCCAGGGTTGGTTCCTTCTGGAGGTTGTGAGGGAGAAGGTTCTAGGCCTCTCCCCTTAGCTTCCTGGGGTTGCCGGCCATCATGGGTGTTTCTTGGATGTGGACACATCAGTCTGTCATCACATGGCATTTTCTCTACTTTAACCTTCAAGTTAGATGCTGCCTGAAGGTGGAGGGAGATGAAGAGGGAAAAGACTACAAGATTTGTTGAGAAGCTGTCTGCCTGGCGTATAGTTGATTCTCGGGAAGCTTGTTTTGTGAACAGCAAGAAACATTTCCTGGGGGATTTTGGGGTGTCGGATCAGTGGCACTGTAGGGATAAAAGACACACGGAAGGCCCCTATAGAGTGGAGAGTAAATAAACGAGGACCATGGCAACCAGTGGCAAGGAAAAAGAGGGCTGCTGGAGGTAGCCGTGAATAATGGCGGCTAAGACTACAGAGCAGTAAAATGTGCAGAGACTGTCCCTAAAGCACTTACGCTGTACTCCCCTGTCATCTTAGGGTGCGTTTGCCTGGGACTTTCCCAGTTGTTCCCTGAGTGTTCTGGGACAGTCCTTCAGTCTCTGGCAAACCCAGTTTTGTCTTTACAAAAATATATGGATTCACGTACTATTATTACCCGCATTTTACAGGAGGAAACTGAGGCACAGACACGTTAAGCAACTTGCCCAAGGCCCCACAGATAAGGGGTGGATCTCGTGCCCAAACCCAAGCAGCTGGGTTCCAGGTCTCTTGCCCTCTGTTGCCTTTGATAGGGTCAAGTGAATTTCAGTTGTCGATATAAAAAGATTTCTTCCTTTATGAAATATATAATTTTGTCTGGAAGCAGAAAGCATGCCTGTGTCCTTTTCCCCTTGCCCTGAGACAATCCAACAGGTAAGAAGTCAGTTAAGAGTCAGGTTGCAAGACTTGTTGCCTTCTAGGGGCCTTCTAGAAACATGATAGCCTCCAGGGGATCTGCCCCACAGCTCCGGCATCTGATCAGAATTCCTCATGGGATTTTTTTCAGCAGAGGGAGGGTGGTTCACTATGGAGAGGAGTTTCCAAAATGAAAATAAACCAACAAACAACCCAACTTGTCAGCAAAGATCCAGTGACTTAGCCTTATTAAATTCAACATTAAGGAGAAGAGAACGAAATCATTTACAGAAACCTTTCTTTTCCCCTCTCAGGGGACATTTAAGAACCGAACATTTTTTTTTTTTTAATTTAAGGGAATGCCAAATTTTTGTAAAATTATACCAATGAGGAAGGCTTGAGAACCACAACAAAGCCAGCCAAAGCCGATGCCCAGATGCCACGATCTCATGCTTTCTCTCAGGAAACACAGAAGGCAGCAAGACCCAGGAAGCCGAGAGGGCGAGAGGCGGGTGACAATGGGGAGCAGGGAGGGGAGCCTGGTTCAGTTCCCGCACCCAGCTGCCTCTGAGCTGGCCCAGCTGGGACAGGGGACCTCACCTCTCCGAGTCCTGTCCCTAGAAGGAGCTGCTGAGGAGCTACTCAGAGGTCGTACCGAGAATCCCACCAGATTATGAATGCATCACTTAACGCTGTTTCTGGCACATGCCCCGTGTTGAATTAATGGTACCCATCACTGCCCAGGACTCCTTTGGGCTTGTACTTTGGTCTGTGACTAGGAAGAGCCCTGAGCTAACGTGTGTGGAAGGCTCACGCTGCGTCAGGCCTGAGCTAAGTGCGCTACACACATTCTCCTATTTCCTCCTCCCATGAACGCAGGTCCTGTCATCGTTCCATTTGCAGACATGGGGACTGAGGATAAATGGCCTAATGATTCGCACACAGGGGAAGGGCTTAGGACTCAGGTCCATTCTGACCCTGCTTTCTATGGTATGACCTTACAGCAGAGCTTGAAAACAAAAAGAGCAGTCATCTTTCTCGTTCCGGGTCGCTTTAAGTATAAGGAAGACCTATTTGTCTCTGGAAAGTGCCTGTGGGAAATTTCAAAAAGGAGCGAGGTAGGCCCCGCCGCCTTCTGGATTGGGGAGGCTCTGCCCGTGTACGGAGGTAAAAACTTTCAGGCTGAAGTTGTTTCCCTCACGGTTGAACCTGTGCCCCAGGTGGGACCCTGCCCACTCCTCATTTTCTTTGCCCTGAGGTAAATGGTCCAAAAGCTTCCTCTTAAACAGCAGTGCTTCAAATAAGAGCTTTGTGCATGGGGCCTGTGTTTCCGATTCCTTGTTCAGCCTGGTAAGAAGAATGTTTATCTTAGTCTCCTAACTCGTCTGACTTTGTAACCATGAGCGGTGAGAGCTGCTTTTTATTTGTGTGTGGCCCTTGCCTCACTTTTCTTTCTTTTTTTTTTTTTAAGATTTTATTTATTTATTTGACAGAGAGAGACACAGCGAGAGAGGGAACACAAGCAGGGAGAGTGGGAGAGAGAGAAGCAGGCTTCCCGCTGAGCAGGGAGCCCAAGGAGGGGGCTCGATCCCAGGACCCCGATCATGACCTGAGCCGAAGGCAGATGCTTAACAACTGAGCCACCCTGAAGGACCAGTTTTTAAAGAATTTTCCAATCATTGCAGATGCATATTTTTGTAAAATGTAATAAAAAATGAATTGCCAGAAAAAAATGAAATTAAAAAATCCCAAAGACCTATTAAGTGCAAGCCCTGATTTTGTCGTTAAGGTTCGGCAGAGGCCCCATTCTGAGCAGCACTGTGCTGGAGCCCACAATTACAATACAGAGCGCTAAGTGTCCCCATAGGAATGAGATCCCAAAAGATAGGAGCAGAAAGGAGGCAATCCCGTGTATGGTAGAAATAGCCTTGAAAAACCAGTCTGGGGCCTCCATTTCCCACCTGCCAAATAGTCCGCCCCACGGGCTGGTGGGTGTAGCTGGTGCAGAAAGCACTAGACACACCAAATCTGAGGAACACTGCAAATCTCAAATCATCGCGTTTTTTTGGTAGTTCAAGAACTCAAACCTGCTTAGATAAGATGCATATAGACTTACCTTATAGTACTCTACACATTAAAATATTTTAAAGCAATTTTTATTATAAAAGTAAAGCATTCTATAGGGTAAATTTTTCCCTTCACTCTTCCTTCTAGGGCTTTCATTATACAAATACAGCAATGTGTGCATACCATACAGATTTTTTTATTGGACACACTTGCTTGTTTCACCCAAGACTATATCATGATGGGGGTGCACGGGTGGCGCAGTGGGTTAAGCATCTGACTCTTGATTTTGGCTTAGGCCATGATCTCAGGGTCACGAGATCCAAGCCCTGCCTCAGGCTCTGCACTGGGCACGGAGCCCGCTTAAGATTTTCTCTCTCCCTCTCCTGCCCACCCCCTCCACCGCACGTGCGCTCTCTAAGAAAAAAAAATATCATAGTGCTACTTTCACTTTACTACTTACATTTCTTCTTCATTCTTTTCTCCAGGCTACGTTGCTTTCCAAGGGATAGGTATGCCATAACTTATCTAGACAGTCTTGTGATGGCGGACATTCAAGTCATCATCACTGTTTCAGTGAACATCCTGGGCATCTGTCTTGTGCACTTCTGTGTGTATTTCTCTACTCATGTTCCAAGAAACCATGGCTGTGCACATTTAAATGTGTAGGGGCTGCCAAAGCTGTCTTCTTGAGGGACAGTGCCAGTCATCAGCAGAGTTGGAAGGTGGAAAATGCGCTGTCGAACTGAACGCCTCCTTTTGCTCATCGGCAGGCGGAACGGGGGAAGAACTCGATGGAAATCACACGTGAGTTCCAGACGCAGCCAAGAACACGGCCTCCTGACTCTCTGCCCGGGGAGGTCCTTGTGTTTTTATCAACCTCTAACAGCGCTATGGTCATTTACCTTGACTGGTCTGGTGCCCTGCCCAGAACCAGGAGCAAAGGCTTTGAATAAGCATATCCGGGTCACATTTCAACCTCGGTCCTTAAGATCGTGTGTTGAGGGGCGCCTGGGTGGCTCAGTGGGTTAAAGCCTCTGCCTTCAGCTCAGGTCATGATCTCCGAACCCCCGCATCAGGCTCTCTGCTCAGCGGGGAGCCTGCTTCCCCCTCTCTCTGCCTGCCTCTCTGCCTACTTGTGATCTCTCTCTGTCAAATAAATAAATAAAATCTTTAAAAAAAAAAAAAAAGATCGTGTGTTGAGTTGCCTAAGAAAGGGACTCTGACTTGGGTGCCTTGGCAGTCCCTTTGAGGGGGGAACATCTGGTCCCTTTTGACCAAATCATTCTTGTCACGTCCAGGGACAGCCGAGTCTAGTGAATGAAGCACGGAACACGGTCTCCAAGCTTAGCTGTGCTCCGACGGGGATTTGGGGCGTGGTGCTCAGGCTCTCCGTGCCTCAGTGTCCCCCACCTTGGAAACAGGAGCCTCTCACAGAGCTGTCGTGAAAGCAAAACGGTAATTATACAGGAAGGGTTGGGAGGCTCTCGGGATGTTTTCTTTCTCGCGTGGAGTTGAAGGACTGGGAAGCAGGGCTGAGGCGTCCAACAGAGGGCAGTCTGAGCCGGAAGCGTGGTTCTTCACACTGAGGAGCATCTGCAAGGCGTTTCCTGCTGCTAATTTGTTCCCAGAGTTGAGACTTAATTGAGGTCAGAGTCATTTGCACTTATCGCTGATGAGCTGCTCCAAAGAGGTGATTTAAGGACAACAAGTGGGCGCATCCCAAAATTCCTCGGACACTCCCTTTGCTCTCGTTTCTCTCTGAATTCTTCATCTTCTAAATATCATCCTCTGTCTTCACTTCTCTCTCTTCAGCGCACTCCATTTCCGTTCCTGGCATCACTGCCTCTCTGGCCATCCAGGACCGTAGCTGTCCTGTGAACCCCGGACCCCCTCGCTCCCCATATCCACGCAGCTGCCTCATCCGGGGCGAGTGCCCTGGTCCTTCCCTGTGGCCAGGCAGCAGCATCCCCGGGGCAGACCTGCCTGACAGCCGGCCAGCACGAAGCACCGGGTCCGGGCAGGCCTTGGGAGGTCCGGTCTGAGCGCTGGGGCTGCCTGGGGGACACCCCTCCCCTTCCTTCACAGGACACCAGGGCTCGGCCGCGCCTGGCCCAGCCCTCTGCTTTCTCTTCCCACTGTAATGGTGGCCCTTTAGGGAGAGGTGACTGGGGAAAGCCAAGGCCTTCACAGGTCTGATGTCGTATACTTCTCAGGAGATGACAGATAGGAACCGTTAGTGTCTCCTGGTGATGGATGGAGAAACTGGGAGCCTGTTGAGTGCAGTGACTTGCTTCTAGTCACACAGCTGGGAGTGGTAACACTGACATCTGACACCCAATGTGTCTTAACTGTTTCCCGAACAGTGGCCCTCATCCCAGCTCGGGGTGTGATAAGAGGGTCCCATGAAATGTCCAAAATGCCAATGGCTTCTGTCTCGATTTCTATTTTAAAAAGATGAGTCATTATGTTTGAGTTTCCCTTAAAAAGCCAGTCGGCATGGAAGCCTCCACTCACCCAGTGAGCACAGAAGCGACGAGTGTGCACGTGGCCTGTCTCCCACTGGGTCTCGGTGACGCTCAGAGCACCAGCACTGTGAGGCTGGACGGTATTAAACGGCCTTCACTCTCACACTATCTCGCTTCATTTCCACCACAGCAGAACACTGCCGTCGTCCTGTGCCCCGCTCATGAGGGTCCTGTGTCACTGAGAAATCAACATTACAAAGAAAAACATAGCGACGATTCTCTACATGTCCGGGGAGCAGTGCCTCCAAATAAAGATCTGGAGTGATCTCTTCTCACCTCTTAGAAACACACACAAAAATTGAGAAGATAAACTTTTAGAAGCACCAAATGCCAGGAATCCAAGTGAAGTGACTTATAAAAGGCGCCAGTTAGGAGGGTGGTTCCTTTGCTAAGAAAGAGGCTCCCTGAAGCCGGGGACTGTGTCTACTTTCACGGTCGGTAACCAGTGCCTGGCACATAGATGCTCAGGAAATGTTTGTCGAATGAACAAATGTCAATGGTACGGTCCGACCCAGGATGAACGTGGATTTCCGGACTTGGCCCCCTAGGAAGAACTAAGTGATGACCAAGGTTTTCTACCCTTTGTGGTTTCGGCCCTCTCCCATCCTCCTTTCACTGGGTCCTTCCCTCCCCTCATGCCATGGCTGGGGAAGGAGGTCAGCAGAGGTGAAACGTGGCGCTCGGCATCCCACGGTAGAAGGTTCAGATTCCACCTCTGCCGAGTGAGGTTGTGATTTGCCCCCATTTCTAAAGGCTGGGACCCCAGGCCTGGGTCTCGGACTTCTTCTAGGACTCCTCCTCCAGGTTATAGTCTCCAGTGTCAAGGCTTTAACCACCACCTACGTGCTGATGGCTTTCGCTGCTATCTCCTGCCCCAATCTCTCCTCTGAACCCAGACATACATTAACTTGGCTACTCAGCCCCTTCATTATTTCTATCTACTAGACATCTCAAACTGAACGCAGTCCAAACTGAACCCCTGATCTCTCCACCCACCGTCTCATCGAGCTTTTTCCATCCGTGCGGTTGTCGCTTCCAGGTGACTAGTGCTGGAATCATCCTGGACTCCTCTGCTTCTCACGCCCACATCCGATCCTGTTGGCTTGACCTCCAAAACTGCTCCAGAATCCACCTCCTTCTCACCACTTCCACGTCTTCTACCCTGGACCAAGTCGCCATCTCTTACGTGGCCTCCCGCAGAGCCTCCTCCCTGGTTTGTCGCCTACTTCTGCCCCTCTCCAGTCTAGCCCCGACTCCAAGTCAGAAGGCTCCTAGTAAAACCTGAGTGAGAGATCAGGTCCCTCCTCTAGTTGAAGCCCTCAGAAAACTTATCTCGCTTGGGGTCAAAGCCAACTCCTCTCGATAGCCTCCGATAGCCTCTATCTTTCCTGCTTTCTCTAACCTTATCTACCACCGCCCTTCCCCGCACTTGGGGGCCTTTGAGGTTCCCTCTGGCACTCCCACACTGCTCCAGCTCTGCTTCCAGTAAGAAAGGATGAGAGTCTGGGCATACTTACTTGCTTTCTTTATTATTTGCATCCCCTGTGACACCATGAGCTCCATGTAGGCATGGATCTTGTTTTTCCCACTTGATTTCCAGAAACTAGAACAGTCTGGCCCAGAGCAGTGCCCATGAGTAAATGAGGGTGATCAATCAAAATCTATGTATGGTTGACCCTTGAACAAAGCGGGGGCTGGGGGCAGCGGCCCCGCCCAGTCAAAAGTCCATGGATAGCTTTGACTGTCAAAAACTGAGCTACTAATAAGCTCCTGTTGACTGGAAGCCTTACCGAGAACATAAACAGCAGATTAAAACAATCGCAACAGTAGATTTTTGCATGTTTTATGTATTATGTGCTCTATTCTTACAATGAAGTAAGCTAGAGAAAAGAAACTGGTATTAAGAAAATCATAAAGGAGAGAAATAGATTTGTAGTACTGGGCTGCATTTATCGAAAAAAATCCACGTATAAGCAGACCCACGCATGTTGGACCGCCATGTGGCTGAAGGGCCAGCTCCAGCTGTAAGAGGCATTTTAGACTGAACCCAAGGTGAATCCACCTCCACTCTCTCCGGTGAAGGGTGAGCCGGCATGGCTGCATGGCCCACGGCCCCCAAACATGACACGCGCGGTATGTTACTTGAGGTTGGACCAAGATGCAGACGGGCTCTGCAGAGAGTCTGACCAGTGGCCACCTCTTGAGACTGAGCTTAGGGCGAGTTTGGAGCTTTGTGCCTTACCTGGAATAGGAAACAGGAGGTACGCAGGTTAAGGGCTATGGAGCGTGAATCCGGTGCTGGCATGCAGCTGAGGTCCTCACCCGAGTGCCCGGAATAAATCCTCGCACCACCCCGCAGCTGGCCACTCTTCCTAGCACTATTGCATGATGAAGAAACGGAGGCCTGTGGGAGTTAAGCAACTTGACCATAATCGCTCAATTAACCCTCTCTCCTGGACATTCTGTTTCATTGGGTTTGGGGTGAGGCCCTCAAGCCTGCCTTTTTTATGATTTTATTTTTTTATTTTAATTTTTAAAAAAAGATTTTATTGATTTATTTGAGAGCAAGACAGAGAGAGAGAGAGAGAGAATGAGCAGGCAGAGGGGCAGAGGAAGAAGGAGAAGAAGACTCCCCGGCTGAGCAAGGACCCTGGGATCATGACCTGAGCCAAAGGCAGACGCTTAACCTACTGAGCCACCCAGGCCACCCCTAAAGACTTTATTTTTCAGTAATCTCTACACCCAACGTGGGGCTCGAACTCACAACCCTTCGATCAAGGACTGCATGCTCTGCCGACCGAGCCAGCCAGGTGCCCCAAAACTGTCTTTTTAAAAAGCACCAGTGGCTGCTTTTGTCCTGAGGCAACTGGGGGAACACTGAACTTTCTGGAAACGTGTAGACCAACTTTGGAAGTCAATTTTGCTGTTTTTAGGGCTGTAGCCCCCTTGTCCTCTGCTGTGCCCAGAATTCCTAAGGTCACTGCTGCCCCATGGATAGGCTCCCTCCGGGTGTCCCAGATTGCATAAACGCCAGATGGAAAGCAAGCTGGTGGCATGTGCTGAGCGTTTTTCCCAGTTCACTTTCCTCTCCTTCAGAAGTCCCGTTTGCCTCCAACTTGGTTGGTTTGCACTGGCTCTTAAGTTCTGATAACTGTATCTTTTATCTCTGTTACCTCCCTCCTGCCCCACCTTTTTCCCTTCAAAAGTATTTCAAGACTTTTTCCATGGCTGTTAAACCATAAGGTAAAGATTCAAGTACCTTAAAAAAAAAAAAAAAAGAGAGACGCGTGACACATGAGAAACGATTATATCTCAACAATGGGAATCCAAACAGAATGAAACAAAACTTCAACAAATATTTATTTGTTTTTGGTATTTACTGCTGAGAGCAAAGCCAGGGAGTTTAAGCGGCAGAAAGAATACACGTCTCCTATTTACTAGTGGGCAGCTGTCTTCGGCCCCCTGATGGAGCGCTCCTGGGGTCCGGTTTCTCCGACACTTGAGCACCCCACCTCCCTGCAGCTAGGGTCCTCGGGCGTCCCCGGTGCAGCGGTGGATCACATTTTCCCAACCACAAGCACAATTTCTCCCTTAAGGAAACTTGTTATCAAGAGATTCGAGAGACTGGAATGCGTAATACGAAACAGACATGCAAAGACGACGGAGTTTCATGGCTCGAGAAGAGAAAGAATGACTTTACTGACTATAAAATAAAGTCCACATGCTACAAGTTGGCCTGAACCCACCTTGGGCAACTTTTTTTTTTTCCCCCAAATAGATCTGAGATGAAAAATCCGCCAGCCCCTTCGCAGCGCGGTGGGACCTGAGGGATAAAGTACTGTTTGAAGCCCAGCCCCCTGGGAAGAGGGGTTAAGCCTCCCCGGGGAAGTTGGGGGGATGTGGGAGCACACGCTCCGCTGGTCAGTATTGCTGTGCTTTCGGTCGTGCCCCAGATGGTGGTACCATGTTCGGCAGAATTAGGACTTGAGTCGTGGTCTCTATCAGGAAATCAAGCTCGGTTTAAGGAGACGTGTACGGCTGTCGGGCTGACATGGAGCAGACCCGTGAGAACAGGTTTCTGTGTCAGCCTGACGGGATAAGGGATGCCCGGAG
>CM052885.1:112775507-112805245 GCA_028534135.1 Potos flavus | reverse complement strand
CTTCCGCTGTCCTCGGACTTGGAATGAATCACACCACCGGTTTTCCTGGTTCTCCAGCTTACAGAGGGCAGACTGTGGGACTTCTGGGTCTCCATAATCTCATGTGTCAGTTCCCATATTAAATCTCCTCCTATATGTATCTTTATGTCCCCTATTGGTTCTGTCTTTCTAGACAACCCAAATACATTCCCATAATTTTTGTTTCCCTTCCTGCTTGGCCAATGGAACCACAGTAAACCTCTGTTCGTTTGCTTCCTTCTTCCTAGTGTACCCCTTGACTCTCTGCATGCCCTAACCAACCCCACAAAGTTCTGCTCAGATGCCTCCTCTTCCAGAACATCCTCCCGGAAGCCACTGTCAGAGGCCGTCTCTCCCAGCATGCCTGTGCCTGTGCCAGTGGCCCCCACACACTGCTCTGGGCGCCGCCGTCCTTCACCAGCTCGCTGCAGCCCGGAGCCAGGTGCTGGTCCACACACTCGCTCGTCTTCGCCCTCCGAAGCCATCCTGTCCCCATGTCCAGGCCGCTCATCACAGAGATCTTTCTCACACGCAAACCTAGGCTGCCACATGCGTGCCCCAAACCTCTCGAAGCTCCCCCGGGTCTGAGGCTGAAGATAAAACACCTTCCCATGGGCCACAGTGCCCTGCATGGCGTGGCCCCGTCTAGCCCTTCAGTTTTGTCTTTGTGTTTTGACTGAAATATAACTCAAAGGCCATAAAATTTACCCTTTTAAAGTATACAGTTTAGGGGGGATCTGGCTGGCTCAGTCGGTAGAGCATGTGACTCTTTTTTTTTCCCCCAAGATTTTTAAAAATTAATTCGAGAGAGAGAGAGCACAAGTGAGGTGAGGGGCAGAAGGAGAAGCAGGCTCCCCACCGAGCAGGGAGCCTGATGTGGGGCTCGACCCCAGGACCCCAGGATCATGACCTGAGCTGAAGGCAGACGCTTAACCGACTGAGCCACCCAGACACCCTGATGCCTGTGGTTCTAACCTGATGAGACCTAAGGCCTCTTCACCAACCCTGAAATGAAATCCCTCAATAAGGTAACCTATCTACCTGTATACGGCGACAATGTGTATGGAATTCGCAAACTGTAAGATAAAGGCAAGCAGAAAGTAACTTATGATAAAGTCATGTGTATGATACCGCTGGAAGTCCCAGGGCAGCCTCCGGGTGCTTGAGCTTCCAGGTGGAAAGACGACGGCTACAGGTGCAGGTGGGTCTAGGTGTGGGGTGCGGACCCCCCCCACCACGCCTCAAGCACACCGGGTCTAACTGCTGCTGGAGCTGTTCCTCCAGAATAGAAACACGTGAATTCCCCAAGTTCAGCCTTCTCTCAATTTGCACGGTCCCAGCATTCCAGGAAAGCTCAGTATATGTAAAAAACATGAGGAAAACACTCTGTGTTTGTATGTAAAACAAAGGTGGGCTCCAGGCTGACCTAACTAACCCAGCGAACCTTCCAGACCTCCTCTCACCAGGTGCATTCTCTCTCCGGGCACCCCGTGCCGCTTCTTCACATCACTGGACACCATTTGTGGTCATATGTTCACATGTCTTTTTGTTTTTTTTTAAAGATTTATTTGAGAGAGAGAGAGAGAGTGCATGAGCAGGGGAAGGGGCAGAGGGAGAGGATATCCAAGCAGACTCTCCACTGAGCGTGGAGCCCAACGTGGATCTCAAGACCCATGAGATCAGGACCTGAGCCGAAACCAAGAGTGGGACGCTTAACCGTCTGAGCTACCCAGGCACCCCTGTCTTCCTTTTATTTAAGTCCCTGTCCCCCACTAGACACAGACCCCATGAGGTCTGGATTTGTGACCTTCCCATCCTTGCATTCCCAGCCCTGAACGTGGTGGCGCCTGGTACTGGGCATTTCCTGAATGAAATCCTGTCTAACGGCGTCCTTGTCCACTTCCTCTCTTGTCCCGGGAGCTCTTAGAGTACTGTGCCAAATTTATCTGCGTCTCCTCTGCTGACGATGGTTCCTTTTTTATATGGAAAACAATGGTCAGATATTTAGTAGGTGGACAGAAGTGAAATTACCTTTGGGCTACCAGTGTCCTCACAGACGGGCTAAGGACACATTTCGACACATGCTTCCACAAATCCTCCAGAAACTCTTATGCTACAGACATGGTCATATGGGAATACTCCCTACAGCTGTGGTTTCAGCCGAGAACCTTCCTTTTCACTGTGTTAACAATGATTTCTGCTCTAGCTGCGGTGGAGCAAACAACCCCAACACTTAGTAGCTTAACGCAACGACGAGTTGGTCGTTTCTCACCGTTCGGTGGGGTGGCAGTCTGGGCAGTAGTGCTGCTGGCCTCCTTGGGCTCACTCGTGGGGCTCCCGTCATCCGACAACTTGACTGGGGCGGGAGGGTCCTGGGCGGCCCCCTGCACACACCCAGCAGCAGTCTGCTGTCAGCGGAGCTGCCTTGGGCCCTTCCACATGGACATCTGGTCTTCTAGGGGGCTAGCCCAGGCCTCTCCGCTACTTGTGGCCTTGAAATCCCAAGCAAGTGAGAGTAAAGGCCTGGTGAAGTCCAGGTGGAGGCCTGGTTCCAAAGCTGGCGGGACCGCTACTTCCACCTCATTTGGTCTGAGCAAGTCACAGTGCCGCCCAGATTCGAGTGGGTGAAGACACAGGCGTTCAGGAGGAGCCGACCAGCACACTGCAAAGGGCCGGGGACCCAGAGAAGACACTCACCAGGGGAGCTGATCGTCATGCCCACTACAGCGATCTCCCTGGAGCACACTCTTCTCCTTCCTGGTTCTGGAATCCAAAGGGCAGCTCTGGCTCTTTCTTCTTGAAGGAGGTCCTCTGGGTCTCCCCTTGGGACTTGGCAGCTCCTTCTCTGGCCCTGAAGGTGGAGGTGCAGAAGGTAGAGGAGATGAGGTTGAATGTGTTCTTTTCCAGATTTTGTGTGGATTAATTTGGGGAGCAGGACCTCATTTTTGCTTTGGTTAAGCCCTCATATAATTTTATTACTTTCTTGCCATTTGCCTTGTTTCTCTTCCAACTCAACGGCAATAAAAAATTGAGTTAATGGAGCATTCTGGCTAGCAGTTCTGTAGACGTCACTACAGAAGTACCTAAGGGTTGAGAGAGCACTGATTCTGAAGCAAGACTCCCTGAGTGTGAATCCTGGCTCCACGACTTGCTGTGGGACCTTGGGGAAATGACTTCACCCTCCTATGCCTCAGTTTCCTCCTCCTTAACCTGGGAATCATGAAGCCAAGGGTGGTGCCGTTGCGGGGAGGGAGCAGGGGTGCAGAACAGCCGGGAGTGTGCCAGACCAGGACCCCCGCCCACAGGTCAGGCAGTCTGAAGCTTCTGCCACAGATGGGCTTTTTCGGGGGGGGGGGGTGTTAGGAGAGGAAGAGGGAGGTGGTGGCTTAACCAAAAAGCAGTCTGTAGTCTCTGGTAGTACGTCCGTGAAAGAGCAAAGCCAACATGTGCATGCCTCCTGCTCATGACTGTGTCTCATTCTAGCCCTATTACGAGGTATTTGTGCTTTCGGTATAAATTATAAATCTAAACACATGCAGGGTTTGTTTTTCCCCCAAAGCAGATTCCAACCAGCATGACACCAGCCAACCCAAATAAATTGTGCACTTAAGTCCATTGTTTCCAGCAACATGTAAACTGTTGGGTTGTAGAGAATGGCTTTGAAGAGGGCGCCCCATTAGTGTTCCCAGCATCAGGGTTCAATTTAGGCAGCGCATATTTGAAGCGTTTACTAGAAGTCTATGGCAAAGACAGACACGCATGCTTGGGGGGGGGCGGGCAAAGGGGTCTTATCAAATTGTACAGGATGCATTTAGGCAGCGTTGTCATAAAAGCACAAAATAAAGCAACAGCCCTGAACTCAAGGAGACTCTCAGAATTCCTCAGCTGGGGAAGTCATTCTGGGAATGCAAAGATCGCTTTCAATGTTATGTTTGTAAGGAAATGACAGTCACCAAGTGGAGAATGTCAGGTCCTCGGAGAAACCCTGTGGGCACTCACGTGCAGGGAGCTGTTTACTTAACTGGAGTTGGTTCTGAAAATATTTGACTCTGGAGGGTCCCACAGGGAGTGCGGAGGGCCGCTGGGATTTTCTCGCAGGTCAGGACTCGGCTTTTGCTAATCCCCCCAGCTGATAAAGCTCCAATCTTCAGGGCAGATTCATTCCTCTGCTGAACCAAGGTATATGGTGCTGGCAGACGCCAGAGCGGGAACCTGTCGCAAAACAGAGCCGCCTTCTATCTGATGGACTGGGAGCTTGTCACAGTGGAGCAGAGGTGCCTGGGGTGAGGCTCTGGGTGAAGACGAGTGTGGAGGAGAGGCCTGAGAATGAAGGATCCAGGCATTTATCTCCAGGAAGAATCCAGCAACGTGACATTCTCAGCAGCACTGATGGTTGACAGAGCTGACAGAGGAGGGGAGTTTTGAGGTCACTATCAGGAAAATGATGGATTTTACCAAGGAGGCTGAGTTTGGGGGTTAGTTCTTTTCTGTTAAGCTCACATCCCCACTGCCTGTGTGGGAGGTCCTTTCACCACTCCAGACTTTGTCCCTGCTGTCTTGTTGGGGCATTAATGGCAGTAGTGAGTCCAAAAAGCCAGGAGTGAGGCCACCTTGTTCCCAGTCTGGTTTCTCCATGAGAACTGGACAAATGAGGGAATTCAGCCCTTACTTACCGACTACCTCCTCGGCTCCAGGCACTAAGTGTGCAATGGCACATATGGCTGTCCTGGTCAGGAGGGACCAGGTGGAGGAGAACGAGGGAACGGGTCATCTCGTGGGATGACACAAGGATGACGGTGATGATGATAACGGATATTCAGTAGGAGCCGGGCAGGGTCCACAGACTTTCCGGGTAATGTCCTGTGCTTCTCAAGTTTAACACGCATGCGACTCACTCTGGGATCCTGGTAAAATGCCGGATCTGGTTTGGGAGGTCTGGGGTGGGATCTGGGACTCTACCAACAAGCTCCAGTTGGCTGGTCCCCAGACTTCACGTTAAAGAGGAAGGCACTGGGGCACCTGGGTGGCTCAGTGGGTTAAGCCTCTGCCTTCGGCTCAGGTCATGATCTCAGGGTCCTGGGACTGAGCCCCGCATCGGGCTCTCTGCTCAGCGGGGAGCCTGCTTCCCCCTCTCTCTCTGCCTGCCTCTCTGCCTATTTGTGATCTCTCTGTCAAATAAATAAATAAAATCTTAAAAAAAAAAAAAGGAAGGCATTATTTCACCCAATCTTCAGAACATACCACTGAAGCACTATAGTTATTCCCATTTTACAGATAAGGAAATGGAAGCCTGGAGAGGTCAAGTGACTTGTCCAAGGTCATACAGCTAGGAACAGAGGCGCCAGGACCGGACTCCAGGGTCTGCATGCTTAGCTGGCTCTGCCCTGGTAAGGCAGTGGGGGTGGCGTCAAGAGGGGCACAGTGCTGAGTAGGGGCTCAGAGAAAGCTCTGGGAGAATGTGCCTCTTGTTTGGGAGCCAGCAGGTTAAGGGTTAAAGTATCAGCCAGGGGAGAGCCAAGGAGGGTGGAGGGAGTTCCCAGCCAGGGGGCCTGGCACAATAAGGGCACTCAGCCTGTTTATTCAACAGAGCAGGAGATGGGTAGAGACCAAAGCTCTGCAGGGCACAAAGGCTGCCGTTTCTGGTCTTACCCTGAAGGCCCGAGAAGGAAGGTTCTCTGGAAAGATCTCATAACCTGTTTACTCATCCGTCCCTGGTGACACACTTCCTTGCGGCATCCCTTTCATTCTCAAAGGCACTGTCCCACCCAGCACTCACTCTGCGCTGCAGTGGGCACTTGGCACTGTGGGTCTGTTTAGACATCTTGTCTCCTGCGAGAACATTTCCTCCTTATTCATCTCTGTCCCCGAAATACCCAGCCTGGCTTGTGGGGTGACAGCACCTGCCCGGCCTGCAGCATGAGGGTGCTGTGAGGGGAGCATGGGTGGGAAGAACCGGATATGCTGAGCCATCTGGAAGGTGTGTGCCCGTGGAGGCTGTAGCGAGGGTCCTAGGGCAGTGGGTAATGGGATCTTCCTCCCAGGCCGCCTCTTTGCCTAGTGTCCCCCAAAGGCCCACAACTCAGGCACCACTTTGACAACTCTGGCCATATTCATCCCCGGGGGCTCCCATGGACTTAAGATTTTCCTGCACACTGATTTCCTTTTCCCCCTAACTTCACTGTGACCAGTTTCCAACCTGCACGCAAGCCGAGTGAAGAGCAGCAGGAGCGCCCGTACGCCCCGCCCCTGGATCCACCAAGTGTCACCGTTGTTGCCACAGTCCCTCTGCTTTCTCCATTTCTCTCCGGACCTACATGTTAAAAAAAATAGCGTGGGCTGATTTTTCTCTGCGTTCATAACAAAAATACTAAAAACATCAATATAAATAAATAAATAAATAAGCTGGGACGCCTGGGTGGCTCAGTCAGTTAAGCGGCTGCCTTCAGCTCAGGTCATGACCCCTGCGTCCTGGGATGGAGCCCCATGTCGGGCTCCCTGCTCAGCGGGGAGTCTGCTTCTCCCTCTCTCCGCCACTCCCTCGCTTGTGCTTTCTCTCGCTCTGACAAATAAATAAAATCTTAAAAAATATATTTATATAAACTTTAACATTTAGCCTAATTTTAGATTCACGAAAAAGCTGCAGAGAAAGTGCAGGGCAGTCTTGTATGCCCCGCACCCAAACCCCCGCGTTACTGCACTGCGTCTGTCCCAGCAAATGAACCACTGTGGCCACGTTACTGTTGACCACATCCTAGTAGGCTTTTGTGCCTTCTCCCCTTACCTGGTGGACTCACTATTAAACTTTAAAATCTTCAAAACAGGAAACTGTCCACGGAAAACCATCATCCCTTGCCAAACATGGTTCTAGGCAGATGCTGTTGGTTGCTGAGTGCCCTAAGCCCGAGGCCTGCTTTCTCTTGGTTAAAAAGAGAGATGAGGACACGTTGGAGAGGCGATCAAGTCAGGGGGGCACAAAGCTGAGACATCCTCACAGGACCTTCAGCATTGTGTCGGGTCCAGGCCCCGTGGGAGCCCCGTGCGTGGTCTCCCTGGGCCACACGCTCTGACAGCCGGAAAGCCCAAGTCTGAGGCCACGGGGCTCCCCACCCGGAGCTTCCTTCCGCGCCGGAGGACGGCCCCCGTCTTCTACACCGTAGCTCCCCCTCGCTCCGTTCCTGAAGCCAGCAGGTGTGTGACAGGGGAAGAATTCCATCGGCAGCACGGGAGGAGCACCGAGTGCCTGTCGTGTCCCTGAGACGTGGTCCCACGTGTTGTCAGTGGCCAGAGAGGGGCCTGTCTAAAGTGCCCGGCAGTGCTCTTTCCTTAAGGCCCGGACTTGTTCACATTCATCCCCGGCAAGTGTTTCAAAGTGGTTTTCATGTTTTCTAAGTTAGAGTAGGTGACGCTGTTTCCTGCAACCAAATCGGTACTTTTTTTTTTTTTTGTATGGAGCCATTTGCAAATGTATTTGTCAGACACATATTTATCAGTGAAAAACATGCAATTCTCAATGCGGTTACACGGGAGGAGTTTTCAAACTGTTTCATTCTCATATGATCTCTGGTTAATTACTTGTCAGTCACTATTTCTTCTTCTCAATTTGAAAATTTTATGACTAAGACTAAATACCAGCTAATAACAATAAAGACATATTAACCCATTTAAGAAACATGAATTAAATTTCTGAGCTGGCCTAGATCTACTATTAACTTCAACTTTTTGATAGAGAGTAACAGGATTTTTGTCTTGAGTGGTTATTAATAGCCTGCCTCCCTTCAGAAGAAATATGAAGATAATTTCATTTACTAGTGACTGTGATGAAGGCAGAATATATTCAGCTTTGGATATTAAGGCTTAAACAGAAAAAAACTACTCCAGAGTCTGGAAAACATATTTCCTTCTACTGATATTAGCCAGTATCATAAAGCTGTAACAAACAGAAAAGCTGAGTCTCCCAAGAGAGAGAATTTGCTTTTGGCTTTAAACGGCCAGTGTGGAAAACGTAATAAAATAAAGAACACAACTTTTACCTCCTGCCCAGATACAGGATGGCGACCTCTGATAAACAGCTGATGTAATTCTGCATGACTTAGCTTTGAACAATTTCATGGGTAACCCAATGGAAAACCTCCAGCCATTTTTAAACCAGAGGGAACAAATAAGAATTCTCCAGAATAGAAATTTGCCAGTCCTACATCAGGAAGTTCCCTAAATAACCGTGTGATCTCTCCGACAGCCTGTAACAGGTAGGAACTGACTTTGTACACAGCATTTGATGTGCTGCCCAACTTCTCACCTGTCCCAAAGGATTCTCGTTCTAGCCCTGACGATTTCAGTGTATCTGGGTATTTTTCATTTGTAAAGCCCACCCTACGGAGAGGGCCTTTCAATTTTACCTTTCATAAGATGCATGAGAGTAACAGACGTTTCTGAATTAGAGAACAATCTACTTGCTATCAACAGGCTGCGGCAAATTTGTTCATCTTCGTTTCATTTCCCTAGAAACAGGCTGTGAAGGAACAGAGTAGCAGGAGGGAATCCCAGTTGGGAAGGAAAAATGTCACCAGAGAAGATGAGAAAAATTCATGCTCTCTACTGCATTCGTCATACTGTCCGATTTGACCCAACCCACTACGGGCGACCCCTTGTCGAACTCCTCGGGAGACGTGGGGACAAGGCTGTCTGTGGTCTGAAGTCCAAAGCAGACCTTCACACACACAAATCAACTCAGTCTCCAGGCATCCAGTCCCTTTAGGGCCATCGAGTGCCACTGGTTCTGGGGCTTCCTTTGGCCTGGAGTAATATTTCCCAAAGGCATGGTCTTTATCAATATCCGATACAGATAGTTCAGGGGATTCTCTGGAATATTTTCAGCAGCCATGACTTTGTAATTGCGAATAATATCCGGAAAGTAACAGCAGAAAGTTCTTTCTTCGTGTAGGGTCCAATGGCATGGAAGTAAGGTTCTGACAGAAAGAGAAGCATTTGCTTTTGTCTTTTAAAAACTGTCATTTCCACCATACATCCTGGGCAGTGAATCACAAATATTCCTGGCAGTGCGTTAAGCCCTGTCTGCGAGGCTCAGGCAGGGGTCAGTTTTATACCCGCCGGTCTGCATCGAGGGAGAAGGGCTTTGGTACGCACAGTGCTGCTCAAGAAGGCACTTTTGAATACTGTCCTTTCTAATACATATCTGCTGTCCTCGTTTCCAGGAGACCGAAGCCCCCGAGGGAGTCTGTGGGATAGCTCCTGCTCTTGAGGCATTCACTCTGTGACACGTCACTGCTGGCTCAGGGGTCCCACACCTGACTGGAGGTGATCACACTTGAGTGGCTGCAGAATTGCTGGGTTCAGTCCTCAGCACGGCTGGTGATCTCTCCGAGGATGTATTGGGAGAATTCTCTTAGTCCAAGGGGGCGCGTGCTTGAGTGAAATTTTCTCCGCACCTGGGTGCAGAGGAGGAGGCTGCTTGGGACACAGGTAACAGATGAACCCATTTTCACTTTTCTAAAAAAAGATTTTATTTGTTTACTTGACAGAGAGAGAGAGCGAGAGAGAGAGCACAAGCAGGCAGAGCGGCAGGCAGGAGGAGAGGGAGAAGCAGGCTTCCCGCTGAGCGGGGAGCCCGACATGGGGCTCGATCCCAGGACCCTGGGATCATGACCTGAGCCGAAGGCACCTGCTTAACCGACTGAGCCCCCCAGGTGTTCCCATTTTCACTTTCCAAGATGAAACTGTTACAGGTAAGAGCACCACCCTTATACCGTTTTGCCACCCTTTTTTCCAGAGGTAATGACCCAGTTTGGTTTAAATCCTTTGAGACTATTTCTCAGGCTTGCCATGTGTTTCTGTAGTATCTCATTCTTTGTGTGTATGTAGGGCAGGGTTACACAATCAGGATTATACCACATATGTCACTTTGACCCCCTTCTCACTCAATAATATGTCCTGGAGACCCACTGTTGTTCTTACCTACAGACTTGGCTCATTCTTTTTAAACCACGGCCTGGTAAGCCGTAGCATGGCCCTTCCGCATTCTGTGTAATCAGTCACTGTTTGATGGATGTTTATATTATTTTCAATTGTTTCCTATGATAAAATTTTTTTTTTTTAAGCAAAACTCTGTGTATGCCTCCTTAGGCACATGCGTAAGTTATGTCCTGGGTGGTGGCGTATAAGCTCCTTTCTGGCTTTCAAAGGTCTTGCCAAATTACCCTTCAGAGTGTGTGTGTGTGTTTGTGGGGAGGGGTGTCAGTTACTATTCTCTGGGGCTGTTTATTCCTGGTTTCTGGTCTGCAGTGGCTGCAGGGCGGAAGGGAGCCAAGGGAGAGAGAAATTCATCTCTAGGTGTTACAGGCTGGTTGGCTCCGCAGGGCCGGGCCTCTCTGTGGTGGTGGTCAATGGGGGCTTTGTTCTTGGGTCCATCCCTGAGCAGAATCCGAGAGCTGATGGGCCAAGGTGACAAAGGGAGCTGTTTGTGTGTCGTGCCTGGATCCCACCCCCTGACCAAGACAGCGTCAAGTTTGTAAGAGTCACACATACAGATGTAACAGGGGTGATGGGGGTTGGGGAGAGAGCCTGAAAACATTAGGTAGCAAAAAAAGGAACAAAGCAGTAAAAGAAGCTGACCACTAACTCTAAAGATATAAAGGGAAAATGCCAAGCTAATTCACACCCGGGGAGAAGTGGGGGGTGCAGAGGGGACAACGGGGCTCGGGGCTCAGGGGAAACTAGGAGCACAGGAAGAGGTGTGTGGAGGATCAGATCTGGACAGACGGAGGGGGACCCATGGGGGAGGGGGACCCATGGGGGAGAGGGAAGAAAGGAGGAAAAGAAGAAGGAGTGAGGAGGGGACATGAAAGTGGCAAGGTAAGAAGAGGAGGCAGAGATGGAGGAGGGAGGGCAAGCCTGTGTCCCTGTCTGTTTGTGATTAGCACACAGCCCTGCGAAGAATGGAGTAAACAGAAACTTCCAGGCGTCCCCACACCCCCCTCTGAGAAGCAGAAATCAGATGCTCCGTGATTAATCGTACA
The DNA here is from genome assembly GCA_028534135.1 of Potos flavus. Taxonomy (NCBI): domain Eukaryota; kingdom Metazoa; phylum Chordata; class Mammalia; order Carnivora; family Procyonidae; genus Potos; species Potos flavus. The sequence goes on along the minus strand of CM052885.1, from coordinate 112,794,194 downwards.
GAGTTCAAGACACGACCACAAGCGCCGTGTGGACTTGAAATTAGCTGCCTTTTCCCGTCCCCTTGCCAAGATGGGAGTGGGGGGTGGGACGTGAAGGGGTGGGGGCCCCGCCTGCTGGGGGCCAGCATGGAATTCTCCCTGGCAGAGCTCCGTGACACTGACGGGCAATCGGCCGCGTCCAGAGCAGCAGGCAGCATCCGGGGAGAGCGGGCCGGCCGGGGGGGCCCCAGCTCCACGGCCGCCTGCACCCGGACACAGGCCAGATAAGAGGCCGACCGTGCTATCAGAGCCCGGCAGCGCGCTGTCCCCCAGCCCTCGGCACCGCGAGGAAGACCGGGAGACAGTGAGCTCCTTGTGAGCAACCTCCCCAGTGGCTAGTCTGGACGGGCTTCCCGGAGTCCCGGCTCCACTCCTGCGGCGGATGGGAGTCGCCGTGCAGCTCGGCGACAGAGAAAGCCAGGCTGCCTGGAGGAGGCGTGCCCCGGCCTGAACGCCCTGTACCTGCCCGATGGTGAGTGAGGCTGGCATGAGGACCAGACGCTAGAGGGAGGTGAGGTGTGAGGAGGCGAGCACTTGCTCACACTCCACCCTGGAGCTCCCCCGGAGAAGGGAGCCAGCGAGGGGGCGGGATGGGGCTGCGGGGGCTTGCTGTGTGGTCTCTGGGCGAGTTCTCTCCCCTCCCTGGGCCTCCACTTGTCCATCTCTACAATGGAGTGGCTGGAACAGCAGCTCTTTAAGGGGCATTTACTGTGACTGTGTTTCTTGTGTATCTACCATATGCCAGGCGCTGTGCTAGGCATTTATGAAGCTCTAGCTCAGGGAATCCCCATGCGCCTTCGGTGGGGCAAGTATTACTCTCCTGGTGCACTGAGCAAACACAGGCTCAGAGAAGTGAAGTAACCCACCCAAGGTCACACAGCTGGTCGGTGGAAGAGATCAGAATGAGATCTCTGCCTTTCTGACTTGACTTGCCCTAAGCTCTCCACTTCCAGTAGCCTGTATTCTGTTCTGATTCCGTGATCTCCGTAGGAAGCAGGGGTGCAGGAGGAGAGGGTGTCGAGGGGAAGATTACCGGTGGGAGGCAGGCAGAGACGCTGGAGAGAGGCAGCCACAGGCTGAGCAGTCTTTGCCTCTGGACGGGTGGGGGCACGCGTCTCGGGCAGGGGCTCCTGGCTGGAAGGAAGAGTGCCCAATGCCACGTGCTGTGCTCGCCACCCTGCTGTAGGAGGCTCCTCGGGATGGGAGAAGAGGGTTAACATCAGGCAGGGGTGGAGAGAGCTGGGCGTGGGGAGAGTGGCACATGTCTCTACTAGGTTTTGTTCCAATTTTATTTTGCTTTTCCAAAAATCTGTTTCAAATCATTCTGGGCCCCCACTGCTACTCTGGACGAAACAGAATTGTGAAACACATACACAGCTTTCCACACGCCTCCCCCGGGGGAACCACGGATTAATATTATTGGAGGCTATTTGCATATGCAGCCCCACAGCTGTGGCAGCAGCAGCAGCCAGAGATAAGCTGCAGATCGAGTAGGTGAGTGTCTCCCTGGCACTGAGGAGAAGGATGCGCGTTATAAACGAGGGCCCAGGAAGCACACAGCAGGGCCGAGGCAGGTGGGAAATTCCTTGGTGCCAGGCATCTGGGCAGAGCTGGAGATCCCGGCACCCAGATGTGGTCTCTTTTCTCTCCTCTTGGAAAAATCCCCCCTGCAGCAGCTCTGTACTGACACAGGCCTCCCTTCCTTTAGGGGATTGACTCGGGCCCTCCGCCTTGGGCTTGAGTTGAGATCTGAGTGGGGGTCCTGGCGCCACCACTCCCCACCCCTCCCCCAGTCCTGGGCACACTGGGACGATGGGTCATCCTGCCCACTTCTGCCCTTGATTTTTCTTGTAACCTTGACCAAGTCACCTCCCATCTCTGGGTCTCTGTTTCCTCACCTATAAAATGAAGGGATTATTTTAGGAAATCTCAAAAGTCTCTGTGCAGCTCTTAAAATTCTGAGAGCCTGCTTGGAGGGCACTTAAGTTCTCAAGAAGCTAAGAGAAGACAAAGGTCTCCCAGGAGTCCTGCCACCAGCGAAGGTGCCAGAGGAGGTGGGCATGAAGGGGGGCTTGAAGAAGGGACTGAGGGCTTCATTACTGACATGAGCGATCCCAGGCCTTTGGCACCGTGAGCTTCTGAGGGGCCGAATGGATTGCTTTTGTGGGGAGTGATTTAACCCAAATGCAGGCTGGCTAGGAAGCCCTTACCTACTCTGCATCAAAAGCTCAGCACCCACCCCCAGGACCCCCCAGTTCTTTCTGGGGAGCAGCGAAGGGCTAGCTCACATGTGCCCACAAACTGGGCTCTTGCCCTGCTCGTCCTCTCCGGCCTCCTCCTGCATCTGCCCACCTGAGACTCTCATAGCACACCTCCCTCCCCCACCCTCTGGTGCCTGAGCTGCTCTGGGTTCTGGGTGGGGATGGAGGGACTAGCTTCCTCCCCAACCCGTGACACTCTCTGCCACATGGTCCCTACGCTGTGGTGTGCTGGAGCCAGCTTGTCCTGGCTCTTGAAAGCCAATGGTCAGACTGTCAGAAATGTGGTGAATGAGTGGCTAAACAGAGCCATTATTAAAAATTAAATTTCGCAGACTTCTAATTAAATCAATGATGTTACAAAGGTAATGGGTACTCACTGCTCCTCCGTTTCCATGTCTGAAAGGACACCTTGCTGCTCTGGAGGCTCCCGAGGTGACTTCTGTCCACGCTGTCTGGTGGAAGGCCATTCAATAGTCCACTGTCGCGCTTCTCTCCCCGAGTCTGCGTGCGGTGACCCCGGGTTGGTGGCCCCGGAAATTGGTCCCAGCCCCCTTATACCACGGGAATTGGTAACAGGACAATGTAGGGCCCGATTTATTGTTTCGCTGATTGCCTACATTTGAGGGAGGAGACAGGAAAAGTTAACGATGAAGATTAAGCGTAAGAGTGTGTCCCCTCTGTGGCTGTTCCATTGTGAAGAGCCCCAGAATGAAGGCACTTGTTTCTTCATTGACAAACTGCACTTTGTCGTGTCACTTTTGTCTGACTCCTTAAGGTAAAGGAAAATACCCAGCAGCCTTGACCTGCCCTCACTCGTCACTTGTAAGTGTGGGCTGACTAAGGAGACAAGGGCTGGGGTTCAAAATCAACAAACCCTTTCCGTTTGACTCAGCTGAGTATCTATGAAACTTACAAGGGGGCGTTGTAAATTTTATTTTTATTTGTAAATTGTGTGCTGTACACCCTTTACACCAGTATAATCTATAATAAACCTAAATGTGCATCTATTTGTATGTACACATGTGTGCATGCACACACACGTGCACACACACACACATGCTCTATCTCCCCTGGAGCGCCGACTGCGAACCTTCACCAGCACACCACTGGTCCCACAGCACAGACGCTTGTGCCAAGGGTCTCAGAAACCCTGGCCTGGACCATCCTCGGTCCTCACCCAGAGGGAGTCACACTCCAGGCACTGAGTCTGGACACAAATACTTCAGCTTCCTCCTCTTGCCTAAAACATACCAACAGCCCAACTCCTCACTTCTGTTCTGAGTGATGGAAAGGATGCAGAGACTGGGCTGGGCAGGAGCTGTCGTCTACACAGGCCACATCGGGGCTCCACCACGGATGGCGGCGGCCCCAGGCTCCTCCCGGCCTTCCCTGGCTCTGCCTGCAGGGGCATTTCTGGCGACCTGTCGGGCCGCTCCCCGTTAATTCCATCCGCTTAAGGTCCTGCTCCCGCTGTACTTTATTTTCATGTGCAGAGCAGGACTCTAATAGAAACGGCATCTTGGAACAAGTAGGAGGAACAGCTAAGCCAAATCTATAGGAAAGTTAAGACAACTTTCTATATTTAGAAACCCTGGGAGCCAGGTGGGCCCTTTCCAGTTCTCCCAAGCCGGCGAGCGCAGAGGAAAGTATTTCTTATTCCTGAGTTCTGCGTCTTACAGTCGAGGCCAAGGAGGAGGCCCAGGTGGGGACACTGGCTCAGAGCAGCACGGCTACGAGGGTGAGAGTGGAGCCATGCTCACAGCACTTTTAAAAATAATCACGATGGGTTTTATAATTATTCTATTTTGTGTGCTTCAAAGGGTGATCCTGAGTTTCAATCGCAGCGGCCCCCACCCCAGGCCACTGCTGTGAAGAGTCAGGTGTCCACCCCTCCGGACCATCATTCACGCATTTTTGCATTTCTTTTTTTGTAATTTTAGTTTTCAAAAACGGGCTCATTCTATACATTCCATTGTGCATCTCCCTGTTTCCACTTGATAATATACCTTAGTGTTCATCCACGTTAGCTCATGGAGACTCAAAACATTCCTTTCAATGCCTGCACATCAGCAGTCCCAGGAGGTTGGAAGAGGAGACCTATTTTGATAACTGTATCTCTCTCTCTTTTTTTTTTTTTTTGTATCTCTATTTTCTAATCAGTTCTCAAACTTTCTTGACCCCCAAACACAAGTAGAACCCGGCTGCTTCTACTTTTCAGTAAAAAGAAATTCTACTGGCTTTCCCTTCAACCTGTATCCGAAAGCTGACCATTTCCTGTCCCCTCCCTGCCCTCGCCCTGGCCCAGGAGGCCAGTTCTCTCCGGGCTGTTACAGTTTTCTCCTCACTGGGGTCTGCTTCTCTTGCCTCTCTGACGGTCTGTTCTCTCTCTGCAGCCAGCGGGGTCCTGTTAAAACGAATCAGATCCTGTCCCTCCTCTGCTCAGAACACCCTCCTGACTCCCCAGTCCTAGGCCCACCTCACCCAGAGTAAAAGGTCAGGTCCTCACCATGACCACAAGGCCCTGTAGGACCTGCGCCTCATCTCCCCTGCTCTCCCTCTTGCCACACTTGCTCTTCTCCATTGTGCCGGGCACAGGCCTGCCTCAGGACCTCTGCACTTCCTTTCCCCACTGCGTGAGACACTCCTCCAGATCTCCACATGGCTCATTCCTTACCATTTACCATCTGGCATACTATTTATTTTTCTTTCCTTTCCTTTTATAAAAAAATAATTATTTATTTATTTGAGAGAGCGAGTGAGCGAGTGAGAAAGCACAAGCAGGGGGAATGGCAGAGAGGGAGAAGCAGACTCCCCACTGAGCAGGGAGGCAGATGTGGGACTTGATGCCAGAACCCAGGATCATGACCTGAGCTAAAGGCAGATGCTTAACCCACTGAGCCACCCAGGTGCCCTGTATTTTTCTTAAATGTCCCCTACTGGAATGTGAGTTTCCTGAGAGTACAGATATATACATACACACACACACACACACGCACACACATATATATGTTTTGCTTGTTTTGTTCAGTGTTCTATTCCATAGTAGGCACTCAATAAACTTGTAAAGGTACCTGGTTTGCTATGTTGCCAAGAGTGACAAGGAGTCAGACCACCTGGGAGAACCGTGAGTTAGGGTCACCAGGAATCCCCAGCCATGTACTCCATTTCATTTATGAATGCCACACCTCTACAGCCTGTGCCAACTCCCGCAGTGGCTGTCCATGTGCAGAACGGTGAGAGTCAGTGGACCTGTACGTAGTCCGACGCGCAGCCCGGCCCAGACTGGACTCCCCACGCGGCTCCTGCGCCCAGCCCTCTTGTCTGTCTCAGGTGGGCTCGCAGGGCCAGTAAAACAGCACCATCCCCCACACCGGCGCTCAGAGATATGGGGGGTCAGGCAGGTTGTGGGATCTGCTGTGGGATCTGTTGTGGCCTAGTGGCTGTCACTGTGCTGTCCCTTGGACTGGATCGGCCACCCCTGCCCTGGAGCATGCCCGGCCCTGCCTTCTGAATGAGCGAGGGCAGACCCTGCAGATACGAGCATGTGGAGGAGGGCAGACATGCGCCCTCTGAATGCACCACTGGATGCCCCCCACCCCCGCCCCACCAGGGACCAGACAGTCCTACGCCTGATTAATAGCAGAGGGAGAGGCCAAAGGCCTTGCTCACTTGCCCAGCAGCCCCCATTAGATCCTTGGTCCCCAAAGCTTTCCTCAAGACTTATAAAGCTGACCTAAGGGAGAAGTGAATTGATCATAACCTACGCAGGACATACTGAAAGAGGCTGCTGAATGGCCCCATTCACCCTTCCATCTAGCAGTCTCACCACATTTATTTATAAAATAAACCCCCCCATCGAGCCACCCCCCAGCCTGGGAACTAGAACTCTGACAACTATCTATACCTACTTACATGTTCCTTCCCACCACAGTAGCTATGATCTTAAATTTTGTTTTTCTATGGCTTTTTTTTTTTTTTTTTAGAGACAGAGAGAGAGAGCACACATGTGAGAGAAGGGCAGAGGGAGAGAGAGAATCCCAAGCAGACTCCCTGCTGAGCACGGAGCCCAACATGGGGCTTGATCTCATCACCCTGAGATCACAACCTGAGCCAAAATCAAGAGTTGGGACTTAACCGATGGGGCTACCCAGGTGCCCCTTTCTATGGCTTTTTAAAAAATGGTGGTAAAAGATACATAAAATTTACCACTTTACCCATTTTCAAGTATACGATTCGGGGGCATCAAGTACATTCTCAACATTGTATGACCGGCCTCACCATCCATTTGCAGAACTTTTTCATCATCCCAACTTTCCTTGTTTTTTTTTAAAAAAGTATTTATGCCCAAACAATAAATTATTGACTTTTACTTATTTTTGAACTTTATAAAAGGATCTATGTTGTCTTGTGCCACTTCTGTTTTCGTGAAGCATTTATCACTAAAATTCCCTGTGGTTGCACAGGGCTCCTTGCTTCCTCATCTCCCACTGCTATACGCTATTGCATGGCAAACCAGGATGTGTGTCCCACATCTAGAGGCTTCCGGGCTGTGTGCCACCCGTGTGCTTGCTATCATAGGCGGTACTGCTCTGAGCATCCTCGTACCTGTCCTAGTACGCACGTGCTGGCGTGCGTCTCCTGTGTCCACCTGGAAGCTGGACTGCTGGGTTGTAGACAATATGAAATCACATCCCGAACTATTTTCCATGGCGGCTCTGCCAATTCACATGCGCCCTCGGCCGTGTGGCATTTGTCTGATGGCTTACTTTCTGCCACTTGAATGAGTGGAATTTCCTCCTGGATCTCCACCGCTGCCACCATGACAGGCCCGGCTGCCACTCGCCGTGTTATCTCCAGGTCTAAGAATAGCCAGAAACCTTGGGCGGGCCGCGGGCTCTTGATGTCTCCCGTCTTCGTGGTACAGCTGCTCAGGAGGAAACCGAGCCTGACGGCCACACTACAGGAAGGAAAACGTAGAGAGGGGATTTAAGACCTTGTCCTCGTAGCATTGCTCCCTCCTCCCCTCCCCCTGCCTTTACTTAGCCTGGTTCTCACCACGGGTGGGACCCAGAGTGATGGGGGTAGGGACAAATCCTAGCTCCTGACAGGTACCATTGCTCACACTCTATCTGTATTGCTATTAATCCATTCAACCCTCAGATCCCACAAACGGAGGTGCTGTTAGAGACCCCACTTCACAGATATGGAAACTGAGGAGCAGGAAGTTTAAGTAACTTTTTTTAAAAAAAAGATTTTATTTATTTGAGGGGGAGAAGGGCAGAGGGAGAAAGAATCTGAAGCAGACTCCACACTGAGCGCACAGGCAAACATAGGGCTCAATCCCGTAACCACAAGATCGCGACCTGAGCCAAAACCAGGAGTCGGACACTTAACTGACTGAGCCACCCTGGTGCCCGGAGGGGTTAAGTAACTTGCCTGAAATCCCACGGGTAGTAAATGGCAGAGATGGGGTTGACTCTGGTTTGGCTCCCTCCAGAGGTTATGCCGTCTCTTCGTAGAGCCTAGGAGTTAAATGTCACAAATTCTTCAATCCTATAGACTTGGGTTCATATCCTGGATCCCCTACCACCCTGCTGTGTGACTCTGGGCAGGTTACTTCAACCTCTCTGCACCTCTAAAATCGCAGGAGCTCTCTTTTCTAGAAGCTTCCTTAGATACTCTTTTTTGGGGCCTTATTGTTTTATTTTTTTTTAAGATTTATTTATCTGAGAGAGAAAGAGAGCACGCGCATAAGAGGGCATAAGCCGGGGGAGTACTGAGAGAGAGGGAGAAGCAGACTCCCTGCTAAGCAGGGAGCCTGACAGGGGACTCGATCCCAGGACCCCGTGGGTCATGACCTGAGACAAAAGCAGACACTGAACCGACTGAGCTACCCAGACACCCCCACCTTCTTGTTTCTTGTTGGTTTGTATGCCTATTCCCCAAATTTCCCTGGAATACATTCATTAGCTTATACCTGCCAGGGCTCATCTCTGGAGCGCAGAGGGGATGAAGTCCCCCAAACCAGTGTCCAGGGATCGGGGCACGGGGTACCCTAAGCCAACTGCTGGTTCTAGGAGGAAGGAAGTGGTGCTGGGCAAGAGGAGAGCAAACGTTCACTCCAGGCTGGGCTGCTCTGGGCCAGTGGCCTTTGCGACCATCCTATTTCGGGAAAGGCCGATCTGGCTGAGTGGCAGCCCATGCAGGCCGCCTCTGGCCTCGCCTGTGGGAGGCGGACGACTGTGAGCGGGCAGTTGTACACGGCATGTCTGGAATACCTATTCCAAAGGGTAATTCCCAGGGATAAAGCATGTTTATGCTTTTTTGGGGGGAAAATTCCATTTCTGTTGCCAATTAGTTCTGCTTCAGAACAGCTTTTCTCAACACCAACACGTTGGCCGCCCAGCCTTGAGTTCTGTTGATTAGCTCCAAAGTGGGGAAAAAAGTAATTTCTTTCCTTCCTCCACCCCCAACCATGACACCCGGCTGTTCGTGATGAAAGGGGTCCTGTGGATCGTTTAGTTTTCCTTGTCATGACTCCAGGAAAGGCTATAAAAATAATCAGCAGGCCCCGCTGGCCGTAATTGACTGTAGAGCGCAGCTGGCTACCACGGCGTCTGAGTTCTCAGAATCTGTTGCAGACGCAGGAGGCTTCAGTCAGGCTCCTCTGATTACACCTGCTCCCCCGGGCCAGCGCGGGCTGGGAAGTGCTGGAGGTTGTCTGAGAGCTTCTCTTCCTTCCCAGGTTCCGGGGGGTTCCTGGAGGAGGGACCCCTGGCCGAGACGGAGAAGCGGGGAGGCTAGAAGGCAGGGTGGTTCAGACGCACTCCGCCTGCACTGAGCCCCGGCTCCACAGTGTAGCCGTGAGCCTTGGGCTGGGGACCTGAGCTCTGGGTGCCTCCATTTCCTCATTTTAAAGTGATGATAATGGTCCCTCCTCCTGGGATTGATGCAGGATCAAATGAGTTAATGCACGTGGGAGAGGCTCGAATCCTTCATAAACGTCAGCTTTTATTTCTCAAAACCCTCTCGCTCTTCCCCCGTCGACACCTGAGTCGTGTGTGGGTGTGCCAAGGTACCTCGACCTAGTCCCCTGCTGATGGACTCGAGGTCGGCTCCAATCTTTTGCGATCGCAAACAATGCTGCACTGAACAGCCTGTGACTCTGTGTACCGCCCCTCCCCTCAGGTATGTGACCCCCACGGTAACCTTGGCTCTGGACTTTGCTTCTCGGGGCCTGCAGAATGAGAGACATGCGGGTGAAGGGTCAGCCCAGGCCTGGCATGCAGACAGGCTGGTGGGAGGCCAGGTCGGGCTCTCCCCGAGCCGGGCAGGACAGATTCCTCCCAAGGCCCTCAGGGGAGTGAGGCGCCAAGCGGTGAGTTTCAAAGGGTTGGGACCGGGGCCCATCCAGCTCCCAGGTTCCTGAGGTAGGTCTGGGGAGAGGGAATCTGCACCACGCAGGTTCTCCCCATCCTCTGCAATCCTCTTCCTCCTGGAAGCCTCCTGGGATCTGGACTCCAAACACTCCTGACTGTCTCTGCACTGATTTAGCACCAGTGGTATCCAGCTCCCTTTGGGGAGGCAAAATGCATGGTGATTGAGAACCTCAGATGTGCAAGAAGGCTGGGTTTGGTCCTAACTTCTCAGGGCTCCCACCCACGTAACCCCTGCCCTTCTGCGTCCTCCTCTCTTTGGGCTGGATAATGATCATAGTGATGGCAACAACTTCTCCGGAAGGTCTTGGGAGGTCGCAGTGACGTAACATGCTGTAATACTAGGAAGTGTCTGACACCATGTCAGGCGTGAGAAATACAAGCTGGTGTGAGGAATGTCTCACTACGGGTGGGTCCAGATCTCACCGCGCTGGGCTGTGGGTCCAGCCCACTGTGCACTGTGCACTGTGCACTGTGCACCCACTGCCACTGTGCAGGCAGAGTGTTTCATTTGGAGCAGAGTCTAAAGGGAGTCCAGACTCGCTGTATGGCCTTGAGCAAGTCATACTCCCTCTGAACTAAGTTTTCTCTCAAAAATGTGATTCTGATGGCATGATCTGGCAGATGCATCTCGAGGATCAAGAGAGGCAGAGCACGCGATACTCTGGGTCTATGAATGCTCGATACGTGGTGGTGACTACTGATCTTGATCATCAGCAGTGGTAACAATTGTACACAGCCTCCCAGAAACCGGCACAGTGTCGTGCACACAGTTGGTGCTTAGTGAATACATACAGATGGAGTGACAGCGTCGAGTCTGCTTGTTATAAAGTGGGGTCTGGGAGAGGCCCTATTAGGGGGACTCCTTTCCCATGTTGTTGACCCCATCGGGAGAACAGAGGAGAGAGCCCCACAGGACCGTACCCGCACTTACGACATCTGCTCTACTCTGTGAGCTGAGCGACCAGGCGTCAGGCATCATCACCCCCACTTTACAGATAAGAAATCCAGGGCCCAGAGAAAGGGGAGCTTCACCGGCCCCTCACGGCGTGCACACAGCAGCGCTCACTTGTGCTGACTCCGTGCAGTGGTCTTCACCCTGACCCTCCGCCCCGTGCAGGAAATGGACCTTGGGGGCGAGATACAGTGTCCCTCTGCGGCCAGAGCCCTTGCACATTTCTGACATTTTTGTGTCCTGGGACAAAGGGTGAACAAACTCACATGAACTATTCTTGTTTCCTGGTGGAAAAACACTCCTGACCCGGGGTGGGGGAGCTCTGCTGTTGGACCGCACCGTGATGTGTGGTTCTGCCTCTCTTCTGCCCCTCTCCGCCCTAAGCTAACGACTCAGCAGCAGCGACTGTAGCAAATCCAGATGGTGAAAATCCAGGGATAACCTTAGGAATTGTTTGCGGGTACTGAATGGGCCACAGGGCTCCCTGGACCAGCGGTGCTGCCGCGGCCCTTGCCCTGAGCAGGTGAACGAATGAATAAGCAGATATTTGCTCCCTTCACATGGCCTTCTTCCTTCTCTAAGGACACTAGTCATTGGATTTAGGGCCACCCCAATCCAGTGTAACCTCATCTTAACTGGTTCTGTCAGTAAAGACTCTATTTCCAAGTAAGGTCACACTCCAAGTCCCTGGGTAGACGTGACTTTGGTGGGCCACTGCACCTGGGAAACAGCAGCTCTTCCTACGGCGCCTCTCACGCAGACTTTGTGCAGCACCAGCGATGTGCTGGGCACTCCTCTGTGCTTTCATTCTCTCTCCACAGCCTTGTGAAGCGAGTTCTAGGATCATCTCTGTTTGAGGCCAGAGAGGTGAACTGACTTGTGCAAGGTCACACAGCTGGTAAACAGCACATCTGGGAGCAAACCTTTTCTCTCTGACTCCAAAGCTGGCAAGGTTTCGAGACCCTCCAATCCCATTCCAAGGGCTTGGAGTCATCATCCTTTCTCTCCCAGAGTCCCAGCCATTCGAGCTATGCTGTCTCCTGGCCCACACCTCCCTCCACTCTCTCCAGATTCATCTCCCCCAAAGAGCCTATAAAAAGGCGGGGGGCGGGGGTGTCGCGGGGAGGGGGGGCTGAATCTTGTTTTTACAATGGCAAACACAAAGCTGTGTTCTGCCTGGGGTTGCGGGTGCCTAGCTTTCCTGTGGGCAGAAAGCTTGCGACCTTCGCGCGTGTAAGAGCATGCCAGATGCATACATGTCATCCTTGACATCTGGTAACATTTTAGGAGTCTTGACTTGGGCTTACAAATTGAAAAATGGTCCATTGAGGTGTGTTCTATTCGTCATCGAGACAATGTTATTGAATGCTCACAAAGTGATTCACTCTGTTGGGTCCGCAAACCCCGACTCCTTGGGCCAGGCCTGGCAAAGGCCTTTGCAGGAAAGATGAAGCTGTTTCTCTGACAGCCAGGGGAGAGCGGGGGCCTGGTAGGGCCAGAAGGGGGCCTGACAGGGACAAATGAGTGTGTTGCCAGATGATGTATGGCCGTTTACCTTTTAACACGCCTGTGTCGTGGCCATGGAAATAACTTGCTTTGGCTAATGGGAGATGTGTGCAATCAGGAGTCTCTCAAAGCCATGAGCTCGAAGCCATGAGGAAGGATTGTAATTTCCAACAACTGGGGCTCTGGGGCCAGGAAATAGCTAGCTGCTCTGTCGGCATAGAGAGCCAGGATCCTTCTCCTAGCCAGTGAGCAAGCTGGAGGCCACTGGGCAGATCAGGGGCTCCCCAGGAACAAAGCCAGCCCGCAGAACTTTGCCCCCCCCCCCCGGGGGGGGGCGTGGAATGGTGGATGTTAAGAGTTGAGAGAGTGGCTAGCAAGCATGTAGGAGCCACATCACAGAGAGCACTGTCCCAAAGCCAGACCTGCCTGGATTCAAATCCTGCCTCCCCCACTGACCAACCAGGCCTTAGACAGCCCCTCTGTAAAACAGGGTTTCTAACAGAACCTACCTTGGGGCCGTATGGGGATTTCCTGAGCTAGTGGCACAGAGAGAATTCTCAAGACTGCTAATCATTGTTATCAGGCTGGGTTGCTGGGGTACAGAGAAGAGCCAGTCAGGACAAGAGAGAAGCAGCGCTGTGCCTTCTGGCTGTGGGTCTAGGGGCAGGCTCCTAACTTGCTGCATGCACACGGTGCAGGAGGCTTCTCTCAGTCCCTGCCCCTCAGGGCAACTGGAAGACCAGTGATAATGTTGGCTCTCACCCAGCTCGGCCAGCCCGAGTGCCGAGCATCCAAGAAGTGGGATTAGCTTGAGTGGGGAGGACCCAAGAGGAGGGCCAGGGTTACCATGAGCCACCACCTGCTACAGATGGGCTGCCCGTGGACTGGCAACCATTGTGCATGCCTGTGGACATCAAGGGTCTGATTCACGCCACTAGCTCAGCAGTGAAAGGAGGACAGACAACAGCCATGTGGCCCCTGTGTCCCTTCTGCCCAAGTGGCTCCAACCCCAAATGAGATGGGGGATGGATGTGTGCATCTCTGGCCCCTTAAAACTGAGGTGATAGTTAAGAGGTGGGCATCACAGTGGGGCCAGCTCAGGCTTGGGGATCACACAGACCTGGGACAGGGACGGCTGGACATGCCTCCAAGTAGAAAGTCTGTTCTGACTTGGAGTCAGGCATCTGTTACCATGTGAAGGCTGAAGGTTGACCCCTCCCCTCAGGACTGACTGCCCAGGAGCTGTGGCCAGCTCATGGTACTCATGCCAGCTGGCGGTGGCTGTCCCATGAGGGTCAGTTTCTAGAGCAATCAGCTGCTGTGGCTGCCAGCTTGTTTGTCTCCAGGGCACCAGGCCTGGCCAGCTTTTGGGCAACAGCAGCTCCATGGGGAACATAATCCATGAAGAAGGGAGAGCAGAACCCCGCGTAGGGATGGCTAGGTGGTGGGTAAAAGATGCTGGGCGCCCTGACCGCAGGCAGCTCTGAGCATTGGTCCTTTATTTTAAGTAAGCTCTGCACCCAATGCAGGGCCTGAACTTACGACCCCGAGATCAAGAGTTGCATTCTTCACGGACTGAGCCAGCCAGGCACCCCTGAGCACTGGTCCTTTAGGGCCCCAGGAGAAACTCACTGGGACAAAGTGAGGGTGGAGGTAGGACTTTGCTTTGGTGAGGGACCCTTCTGGGGGTTTTGGCAGGGCGCTTGGCCTTGTGGCAGCTACCCAGTGAGGACTCTCCACAGCCTCTCTCTGCCCTACCCCTCGGGCTTCATTTCCTGATTCTGTAATCTTACTGCTCCAGCCAGGTGTCCCATTGCTTCATTTGTTCATTCTCTTGGTCCTCACAATGAGCCCAGAAGGTGGGGGTGCACTTATTGTGTCACTTCCTAGATCAAGGGACACACATAAATTTAAGTAGCTGGGTCAGGGGCACAGAGCTAACAAGGGGCTGGATTAGTTATCCACCGCTGCGTGACAAATGTCCCCACAACTCGGTGCCTTAAAACAACACATTTCTATGATCTTACAGTTTCGGCAGGTCGGGGTGCAGGCGCGGCGGCCGGGTCCTCTGCTTCGGGCTCCGTCACAGGCACGACAAGGTGTTCGTGGGGCTCCACTCGTCTCAAGATTGAGAGGCAGGATCCGTTACCCGGTTCGTTCAGTGGTGTGGCCAGGAGTCACTTCTTCTTGGGGTGGTGGCCGCCATTCCCGACCACGGGACCCTCTCCAGCACGGCGGGCGCTTCGGCAAAGTCAGCCCTCCGGCAAGGTGGCTGTGTGCGGGGGCACGTGCGCATGCGCGGGGCGCGTGTGCGTGCACGTATGTGCGTGTGCGTGCACGTATGTGCGTGTGCGTGCACGTATGTGCGCGGGCGCGTGTGCGTGCATGTGTGTGTGTGCGTGTGTGTGCGCGCGTGCGTGCGTGCAGGTGCCTGTGGACACGATTGAGTCACCAAGGGTGGCGGTGGCGTTACATCACTTTTGCGACTTTGTTTCCATTAGAGCAAGTCGGTGGGTCCGCCGGCACCGAGGAGGAGAGGGCGAAGGCCAGGCAGTGGGACCCCTGTCTGCCCCCCCTCCCCGGAGGAAGCCGGGAAGCGCCCTCCCGCCCGGTCCCAGCCACGAGCCGCGGGTCCGCCACCACTCAGGAGTGAATGGCGCCCTCGCTTTTTCAGGGGCTGTTTGTGGAGCGCCTGGCGCTTTTCGGCGGTTCCATCCCCTGCTGCATCTTTACCCACAGCGTCACGTGTCTCTGCAGGAAAAAAAAATGTCTTTTCATTCTTTCCTGTAACTGAGCTGAGATTTCTCACAAACCCTAGTCCCAGGGCAACAAGGAAGAACACTAGATTTAGTCTAATCTGGTCAATTTAATCTGACCCAGTACTTTAGGTCTTTAGGTAATGTTCTGTCTCAGGTTTCCTTCTGTTCCATCCTCAGCCCCGCCAAGGTGGCATGGGGTCTGAAGCCCCGGAGGCTCCCTGGAGGAGGGTTTGGGGTCTCTAGCCATTCTGTTGCCCAGGATCACTGCAGGCCTTTCTGGCACTTGGGGCTGAAGCTGGCGGCTAGAAGAACACATGCTCTGGGCCCGGAGCCCTGCCTGGCTGACTTGTCTCCTCCCTGGCTCAGAGCCCTTGTATCCACTGCATCTGGACCCTACTGGGGATTTCTACCCCTCCTAACACAGGGTCCCCCCCATGAAAAGGGACATCCTGGGTCCCATCCCAGCCATGGGAGGACCCCGTGTAGCCAGGGAAAGTGCAACATTGGGGAAAGCTTCCTTCCTTTCAACCTGGGACATTTGCACAGTCCCCCCAACTTAAACTGGTGGGCGGTGGTCCCAATGCGGCTTCTCCCTCAGGTCTCCAGAGGGTCACTGCAAACCCCTGCCTCTGGAGCAGGCTCTACTTGTATTGAAAAAACAAACAAACAAATACAATATAAATAACTAATAAAATGAAAGAGAAGTAGCTTAGAATGCCTGTAAATGCCAGAGTCTTCACTAAGCACTTCACACACTAACTCACACATACTCATAGCAATTCTGTGAGGAAGTACTCTTGAGTCCCATTTTACAGATGAGGAGACTGAGGCACAGAGATGTGAAATAATTTGCTCCCGGTCCAAGAGTTCTTAAGTGGAAGAGCTGGGATTTGAACCCAGGTAGCCCCCACATCCCTACTCTGCACCACCACCCTCCTCTAAGCCCCTGTGCTCTCTGGGCTGAAGCGAAGAGAGGGGAAGCAGAATGTCCTCCCTTCTATGCATGCTCTCCTTCTGCCCTAGGTAGCAAGCCTGTGGTCATGGGTGAAGGGAGACCTCTATTTTCTTGGTAGTTTGGGAAAGTATCATGCTTTTGCTACGTTCGTTGGCACCTAAAGGACTTAAAAAAAAATGTTTTCTCATGGTGGTGACTTTTAAGTCTACCGTCTTGTGGCAAAATCCGTTTTGATTATGAGCAACTGAATATTGCCACGATCCTGCTCTTTGTTCCTCTATATGAATGCACATCGTCCCCAGGCAGACGGATATCTGAGGACCAAGGGGAAGGACTGTTTACCCAGAGAGGCATAGAGGAAAGTACAGTCCTATTCTTCACATTATTGCTTGTTACAGAAATTATCACGCAATTCGAGTCGTGGTAAATGTGCTGAAGGAGAAACATTCAGAGCAGTGAGTGTGTTTAACAGTTGGCTTCGTCTATTCAGGTACTGTGACAAGTACCATGGACTCGGTGGTCAGAGCCGCCATCACAGCTCAGTCCCTGTCGGCAGACTCTGGGGCCTGGCAGAGGGCCAGCGTCGGATTCCCCACCTGGGAAAGAAAGAGCCATCCCTCACCTCGGAAAGGATGAGGCAGCTAGATCCCCAGAGCGTGCGCAGGCATGCCGACAGGGCGTGCCGTCAGGACCCCCCAGGGCCGAATGATGCCGAAGTTCTGAGACTGCTCACTCTCCATCGCTCTCTCTCCCCCATCCTCCTTCATTCCCGCCCTGGTCTAAGCCCATCTAAAGGAGAGAACCACGAATGCTGATACTATAACCACCACAGACTACGTCAGGCTGTCCGAGCACTGGAGTATCAGATTCTCAGAAGTGGGCCGACACGGTGGGTGGTATTATCATCCGCATTTTATGGAGGCTCAGAGAAGTGAAGCAACTTGTCCATGATGACACAGCAAGAATGTGGCAGCCTTGGTTTTGTCCCCAGGTCTGACATCAAAGCCTTCGCTAGGCTTCCATTGCTACTGTGCCTTTCAGGTTCCTGAATGGGGGGGGGAGGGGGTGGTGAGAAAGGAATTTGCTCCAGAAAAAAACCTTCAAGAGCCAGACTCCAGAAATGCCCAGAGCTCCTAGTTCCCTGTCTTCCTCTCACCGCGGAGGAGCCAGGCCAGGAACCTGAGCTGTGAAAACTTACAGCAGAAGCCTTCTGAAATGTTCTAGAACAAGCAGGGAAGTTTCCTCTGGGGACAAGGTAGAGAGGTTCCAGTCCATTTAATTGGAGGAGACAGGGTGGGGTGGAGGGATGTTAATGTTGCTAGTTGATGGTTAATGCTCTCTCCTAAGGGTATTTATGATTTATGCCCAGGTTTTTAAACAAGCTTCAACCAAGCTAGATTCAGTGTCCCAGGAAGCTAAGTAGAAAGCATTCATGAAAACGATGCTTTGAGGGGGAAAAAAGGATATTCCAGACAACTTGCCCCCTTTTAGACTCTCTTATCCAAAGCAAAGGCTGTCTTATCACAGGGACCCCTCGCTGGTGTCTCCCAGGTCTCTGCATTTGAAGAAACTGGCATCTTTTCTCTGCGTTCTAGGGCTCTTGCCTTGGCTGGATCAAACGGGAACAAAAACAAAGTCCCAAATGTTCTCCCTGTCATACTAGCCAAACTCTTTTTTTTTGGTCCTCATTTTGGGGCCTGACTGGGAAGAAGAAAGAATCTGTGCCCCAGGACTCTGTGAGTTATAAGTGATGAAAGCCCAGCAAAAAAAAAAAAGAGAGCATGCGTTGGCTCCTATAACTTAAAAATCTAGAATGAGATTTAACGTCAGGTATGGCTGGATCCAGTGGGGCAGGCGGGAGTTGGGGATCATAGCACTGATTTTCAGTGACCTGAGCTGGTGGAGATCATCTTGGCCGAACCCATCCACGGTGGCTATAAGGATTTGGGGGTCTGAAGGGGCCTCCACAGCGGGCACTGAAAAGGGGTAAGGGAGCATTCACCATGAGAAGCCTGTGATGTTGTTAGAATAAAGGTCAAACCAACAGAGAGATCTTCTTAAGTTTTGTGTGATCCTAGGAGACCTTAAGACTCTGAGCCATTTCAAGCTTTGAGGAACCTTACAGAGCACCTGGGTTGGGGTGGCAACTCTGGGATGCCAAATATACCACCCTTCCCATCCTTCCGTTCATGGAAGACACTGCAAATGCACAACACTGCTTCCTAGTGAGCCTGAATACGGCCTCGGAATCCGTCTCAACACTATACCGGAAGCAACCTGCGTCCGCCGATTGGTGTTAGAACATGAGCCGAGACCGATCTGCAATTTCTCTTCCCAGCCCATGGAGACAAGAAAACAGAAGGTCTGAGGGTTGGTTCGCCCAGTGTCTTGTGGGAACTCAGTGACCGGCCCTCCTAATGCTTGGGCAGCCTCCTCTCCTGTGGCATTCTCCTGATTCTAGCACAGAGAGGAGGTCTGTCCCTTAGTGGAGATTTCCACTCCGGACAGCTGCTGCACCGGGAAAACAAACAGACTTGAGGTCAGGGAAAAGGCAGAGAGCTTAGCCGCTGACCTCTCTCTCCGGGCGCCGTCTGGAGCTGAGTGCAGCACGGGGGGGAGCCGGGCAGGGCGAGGCGGGGGACCCACCGGTCCATCCACAGACATCTCAGTGGGCTTTCGGAGGCCCTATCTTAAATGCAGTAAACCCGGGTAACGTGCTCTACTAGGCTCAAAAGAGGGGTGAAGCTGAAGTTACTCCTTCCGGGGATGGGGGCAG
>CM052885.1:112745351-112775007 GCA_028534135.1 Potos flavus | reverse complement strand
GAAAAGCCTCAAACATTTGTACCCAACGGAATATAGTCCCTTCACTGCCATTTCGTGCAGCCATGGAAATGATCCCTGTTGCCCACGCCGCTAATTCTCGAGTCCTTGAGCGCAGAGTGGAAGCGAGGCCTTGAACCCAGTGGTGCCCACTGGAGGCGATTCTGCCTCCCGGGGGACACGTGGCAGTGTCTGCGGACACCCTGGGTGTCACCCCGGAGGGGGCAAGGCTCCTGGTATCCGGCGGTGATAAATACACAGCACGACCCCCACGGCAAAGGATGATCTGGCCCTGAAGGGTCAGCGCCCACCGTGCGCCGAGGGCTTCTGGGGAGGGCCCTACACGTGGTGCTCGGTCACGGCCAGGGCGAGGGTGAGGCGTGCACACACCGGAGGCACGCTGCCCACACACATGTCTGCGGGGGAGTTACCGATGACATGACGCTGCCCCTTGCGAGCTCCGGCCACTTCGGCTCTGCAAGCCTCAGTCTCCCAGTCTGTCAAATGGGGGTGGCAGCAGTGCCCGCCTCAGAGGGGTGCTGTGGGAGAGGCCGCGCGTCCGGGATGCGGTAAGGGGGTGCCGCTCAGCGGGCCCAGAGCTCCGCGGACGCCAGACTCTCTGGGTACCGGGGATCAGCTGCGTTAATTCTTAGAACAGGGCCTGGGCACACGGTAAGTGTTCTCCAAGTGTTGCTTCTCGTTAGCAATATTACTGCCCTCGGTTTTTGACATCCAACGCTGCCTGGCCAGGAACAGGGAGCCCTGCTTGGCCTCACCCCGACCTGCCGATGATGGCAGCACCAGGAGGGGTCTGTTTACACCATCCCTCCATCTCAGGTCCTCCCGGCCGGCCTCTTTCTCTTTCTTTCTTCCTTCCTTTCTGCCTCCTTTCTCCCATCCAAGTACTAACCAGGCCCGACCCTGCTTAGCTTCCGAGATCAGACGAGATCGGGCGCGTTCAGGGTGGTATGGCCGTAGACTCTGCCTTCCTTTCTTTCAAGATTGTATTTGACAGAGAGCGAGTGAGAGCGCATAAGCAGGGGCAGGGACAAAGGGAGACGGAGAAGCAGGCTCCCTGCTGAGCAAGGGGTCCGCTCTGGGGGCTCCCTCCCAGGACCCTGGGATTGTGACCTGAGCCAAAGGCAGATGCTTAACCGACTGAGCCCCCCAGGCGCCCCTCAGCCAGCCTGTTTCTAGAGCTGGTCCTACAGCCACAGAGCAGCGGGGAGGCAGCGTCTGAGAGGGGATTCAGCGGCCCCTCTCGTGCTTCCCAGAGGATCAGCTTTCGTGCCCCCGTCTCTGTTATCTTGCACCCAGGCCCCGTCTTTCCCAGCCGCGTGCCCCCAGCCGCACACACACTCCCACCCCCACGGCGGCCCCAAGAGGCCCCTTCCCCAAAGAGATGCTGTCTTTCCCAGGGGCCCCGGGCGCACCGGGTGATGGGAGTGTGTGATGGGAGCATGTTCGTGGCGATCAGATCAGTGAGGGGGCCATTTAAATCCAAACACCCTCTGGATATTTCACAGAAATTCATGAGTCATCTTTACCTCGTAAAAGCCCAGTGGAGTTGGCTGGGAGTGTGGATAATATTTGTGGGTCTTAAAAAAAAAAAAGGTTTTCTTTCTTTCTTTCTTTTTTAAGAGGTAAGTTTCTCCTTTGACCCCCAGGTTTATCCTGAAAAGCAACATTCTCCAGGTCAGAGGATACGCAGTCAGCCCTGCAGCTTAATTACTATGCAACCAAGGACACGGCAACCATGTTTTCTGTTTTCTTCAAATTAACATTTTTTTTTCCTAGTTATGAGGGATGCACGTCCTTTGCAGCACATCGGTAAGGTATCATCTCAAAAATAAAACAGGCCGTGTCGCATACAGTTTACCTCTCAGTCTTTCTGCTCCACATCTTACTTTGAACGTCTTATATTTTCCCATGTCACTATTCCTCAAAATCATATTCCCAACTCTTATGGCCACATAAATGTCCTCCGAGTGGCTGAGCCATTGGGGCTACTGAACCTTCCCCTCACACTCTCACACTTGGCCATTCGTGGCCTCACCTGGGGCTCCCGTCTGTGAAAGGGTCACAGGAGTGCTGTGAAGCCTCGAGGAGATGGCCCACCTGCCCCCCCGCGCCCCCCACCCCGCCCCCGTGACTGGTCCCTTTGAGCCTCCGGGCCTGAGCTGGAGCCGGTCATGGACTCCTCCCAGGACTGCCCTGGGCAGGAAGGTCACAGGGGGCTGTAGACTGTGCGATAAACTGAGGGAAGGGACCCGCCTGGATCCCGGAGCCTGACTCCCACGCCTGGTCTTGAACCATCAGGAAGTTTCCGTTTGCCTGGCAGCCCTGGGACAATGAACTCGGGGGGGACAGTTAGGGCTCCCCGAGGAGCTGCTTGCTCTTTTCCTCCACTAGAAACCAGCGTTGTCTGCTCATCTAGCTCTCCATCAGGCCACCTGCAGAGACGCACCTGGGTTTCCCACCCCCTCTTCCCCCCGGCTCCTGGTCCTACTCCCATGGTGGGACCCAGAAATGTGGGCTGCCAAGAAGCTGGGTTCCTACCTGCTCTACTTAAGCCAAGTGTCCTTCAAATCCATTACTCTTCATTTAAATATGCTATTATTTTTTTTTATTAACATATAATGTATTATTTGCCCCAGGGGTACATGTCTGTGAATCGTCAGGCTTACACATTTCACAGCACTTACCATAGCGCATACCCTCCCCAATGTCCATAACCCAGCCACCCTATCCCTACCCCAAATACGCTATTATTTTTTAAAAAACTACTTTGTATCATATAGAAGACAGTTTGTTCTAAATAGAGGAGGTTACCTTAAAACAAACTCAACAAGACACCTGAATACAGCTGTGAGCTGTATTTGGAAACCAAAATGTCACTGCCCACGGAGCTGGGACTCATGGAGGAGCCACACAACTACCAAGCCGACTGACAAGACAATTTGAGATGGCGCGGACTTGTCCGAATGATTTGAAACAGGGTGAGGAGGGAGGCCGCCGTAGCCAGAGGCTCTGGGGAGGGCCTCTCTGAGGAGGTGACCTTTTTGCTAGGACCTGAAGGCTGGGAGGGAGCATCAGGGGAGACCTGCAGGAAGAGCACGCCGGGGGGGGGGCGGGGAGAGGCCACGGCCTGGATGTGGCTGCAGCCGTGGAGCTGGGCACCGGGCTGGCAGGGGGAGGAGCGTGGATTCTTCTGGCCCTTCTATTCACCTCTGGGCCATCCGGGCCAGTCACGTGACCACCCCGGGGGTGCTCACCGGTGAAATGAGGGAGTTGGCCTCCACGGGGCGCAGACAGTCTGGTTCCCAGAACGGCCTCCTCCGGTCGCCCGTCCCTCTTAGGTATAAACTCAACATTCCTCATCCTCGGCTATTTTGCCATTTCCTTTCGTGCTAAACCAAAGGGTCTATTTTGGAAACTCCTATAAGCAAACTAAGCCCGGCCCGGCATTTGAGCGGATATAAAAGAGCCCTAAGTGAGGGACTTAGGCCTAAAAGCCACCCAGCCCTGAGAGCCCACGCTGTTAAATTTAGAAGGCTCACCTCCAAATGAGGTGAAATTGCAGGTTCCCTGGGCGGGCGGGCGGCTCCGGCCAGCAGTGAGATGGACAGATTTAGCGGAGTGGGCTCGGGCTCCCTCCAGCCGCGTCTCGGGGGCGGAGGCCCCGGATGACACCCCGGTGTCTGGGAAGCAGCTGGCTGGGTGACAAGCCCCTCCAGCTGTCCTGCCCCGGCCGCACTCACCAGCTGTCTCCGAGCCACCCGTCTAAGTGAGCGCTGCCCGGGGCGCCCGGCCGGAGAGAGGCAGCGAGGGACGCACGGGGGAGACGCAGTCCTGTCTGCCATCAAAGGTTTGGGACCTGCATGACTTCTGCGCCTCTCTCCTCTGCCCAGGGGCGCAGCGAGGCCTCTGGCTTGTCTCTCATGCCCTGCACAGTGCCGGCTACCCGGAGCTGCCCTGAGCCTCCAAGTGTCCCTCCCCGGGGACTTTCCAGACCTGCCCACAATCTAGCAGCGCAAGGGTGAATGTCAGCCACAGCAGGGGAGGGGGAGGGGTCCCCCAGGTGCCCGGTCTCTGTTCCGAGTGGTCAGTGCCCCTGTTGTGTCAATGATTCAACATCAGGAATATCAGCCTTGGTCAGAAGTGACCAACCTTCATGGGGGCTTGTCAGGAGCTACCCACTGAAGGCTCCTGAGATTTCAGGGTCTCGGCCTGGCCATCCCGTCCCCAGTCCATAAGAAGGGAGATGCTGTTATAGCAAGAAACCCTGCTGGGGGGAGACTGCAGCAGTCAACCAGTCAACCACCAGGGTCAGCCCCATCGGGGCCTGGGGGGAGGGCTGCTGGCCCCACTTCTGGAGCAGCTGAGCTGACCGGGGAGCTGACGCTGGTCCCAAGAGGCCCAGGAGAACCTGGGCTTCCACAGCCTGAAGCCTGCAGGAGATGGGGCTTGATTTTTCTTGGCCTCCCCCAGCTCAGTGCTGGCTCTGTTTCTAGCTTGGCAGGTCCCTTTTCTGACGTTCTTCCATTCTGGGGCCCTCTTCTCTCCCCTTCAGCCTGGGTCTAGCTCAGGGGCGGGAGCATGTCCTCAGCCGAGCCCCCGGGGGGCCGGGGCAGCCCAGCATGAAGCGGCCGGGCTTTTAAGGCCTGTCACGCCCACGTCCAAATCCCAGCGCTGGCATCTCCTACCTGTGTGACCTTGGATGAGTCCTTTCCTCTCCTCTCTGAGCCTTAATTTCTTTATCTGTAAAATGGGGATATGAAGAGTACTTACTTCATATAATCATGGGAGAATTAATGAGATTTTACATGGTTAGAGCAGGTAGCAGGCAGAGCGCTGGTTGCCCGGGGTCAGAGGTAGTGCTGGCCATCCTGGCGTCATTCAGGAAGAGCTGACGCTCTCGTAAGTGCTGTTTCAGGAGAACATAGCCATGCTCATCATTTACATAATGTCTGTGGCTGCTTTTGCTCTAGAACAAGGGAGCTGAATAGCTAGGACAAAGAGTATATGGCTTGTGAAGCCAAAAACTTTAATATCTGGTCCTTAACAGAAAATGTCCCTGCCTTGGGGTCTAGCACTTAGTGGAAATTCTTATCCTTATCCTTCCTCGTATCTGGCACTGGGGGCTGCACAGCCTGGTACAGCGGGGGCAGCAGCCCCGGCCCTTCAGGCCTTGTTCTCTGGGCCGGTGAGGATGTGCTGTGAATCTTTCCACGTGCCAGGGAACATTGCAGCCCCTCCTGCAAGTCGCTCTCTGTCTGGTGGGGACACAGAGAGGTCACCGTGCGCAGTCCACTGTAACTAGCGGAGCGGCGAGGGTCGGGGGAGGGCGTTACAGCCCCCCAGCCCCCGGGCTGGGGCCAGAGTGCTCATGCCAGCCAGTGATCTTGGTGATCTCCCTCCCTGCTCCCCCCTCCTCCCCTTGTCCAGCTTGGCTGGGGGCTCTCAAGAGTTCGAGAAGGTTCCCAGCGCCACCCTGAGCGCGTACTGATAAGTGGTGGGGCAACGGGGTGCTGATAAGTGTTTAGCAACCTGCAGGGAAAAACAACAACCACAAAACGACCCCAGAACCAAATCTGTAGCACTTGCCGACATCCAGGGTGCAAATATTCCTACCGGGCTGATGTCAGGCTACCCAAATTCCAGAGGAAATAACAGTGGACGCTTGTGAGCTGGTCCCGCTGGCAGCAGCCCGGCCCAGGCGGGGACAGTGGGGACCTCCTTGTAGGGCTGGGGCCTCTCCTGGGGGGGGGGGGTGCCTGACCGCGCACAGGAAGGAGCGAGGGCGTCCACAAGCCATCACACTCCGCTTCCAACCGTGTCTCTGCCGCCTCCACGCTGGCTTCCTGGGCCAGTCTCGTCCCCTCTCTGCACCTCCATTCCTCATCCCTCAGCGTAGGTCAGCAACAGCTCCTACGCCTCAGGGATTTAGTAAGATAATTTCCGTAAGGCATTTTGCGCATGGTCGGCTTTGTAACGAGCACTCGGTAGATAATGACTCCCAACAGGGCTGGTGTTCACAGACCCACACACAGCACGGACGGTCCCTGGCGCTGGGGCTTGCCACACAGTGGGTGCTCAGCAAACACTTGTCAGCTCCCCCGCCTGGTCATGGCTGGAGGGCGCTCACCGGGCTCATCCATCTCTGCAGTCACCCCCAGGGCTGCAGCCCGGGTCAGCCCACTGCCCGAGACAACCAACCCTTCCCGAGCGTCCCCGTCGTGTTGTGTGCCCTCCGCACCTTGTCTCCTAGGGCCTTTTCTGACTTTCCATTTTGCAGCTGTGAGCACTGAGGCCCAGAGCCAGTGAATGGCACAGCTGGGATCTGAGCCCAGGTCTGGGTTTTCTGTTGTTTCCAGTGCTCGCCTATGTACAGCACACGTGGGGTGGGTGGGGGACACATGGGGGGAGGAGAAGGTTTGTGGGGGGCGCACAGATCTGCTGTGGGGGGGCTCTGGCGCCTGTGGCGGGGGCTGACCACACGCAAAATGCAGGACGGGACACTGGACAGATGTGGCTCGAAAGAGAACATTATTCCAGGGGGTGGGGAGAGGCCTCAGTGTGAGTAAAGGCGTGGACACTGGACTCCGCTGGCGGGAGAAGGGACATTGGGACGCAGGCGCGGTACCACCCAGGGAGAGGAGGGAGGTGGTGCGGTGGAGCTTGTTTATAGGTGTGGCTTGGGCAGCAGGGTCCCCAGAATCCTTGGACTGACTCCAGCCTGGCTGAGGAGCAAGGTATGAAACTGTAGCTGTGGAGATTTAGGTTAGATACGAGAACCTTCTGCTCGTTGCTGCTGGAAGACACTGGGTGATATTCGCAAGGGATGTGGTGGCATTTTTCCAATCTAGAGGTGGTTTGGAAAAAAGGAAAGACAGCCAGGGTTCTAGGCTGGCCTCGCTGCAGGCCGGGTTAGAGACGGGGCAATGCAGCTGGGGATTCTGGAGGCTTGGGATGCCGGCAGCCTGGCCTCCTGTGAGGTGGGCTTTGTCAAACCCTGCTCAAAACCCTCTCGGGGCTTCCTGTCACCCTGGCCCAGCTGCAAGGCCAAAACCTTCCCTGGGGTTACCAAGGCCCTCCATGACCTGCACCTTGCGGGCCTCTCCAGCCTCGCCTGGAGTCATGCCCCAACCTGCTACACTGCTGTTTCTGGATGGCACCATGTCCTCTGCACCCCGAGGCCTTCGCCCGTGCTGTTCCCTCTGCCTCAGATACCCTTCCCTTCCCTCCCCTTCATCTCACCTCCTCAGCCTTTCCCTCTCAGCACTTGGTTGCCTCTTCCACGGCTGGACTCCCCTGTTGCTTTGCCAGAGACTTCCTACTGTAGCTCATCAGCCTCCCTGCCAGACCGGGAGCCCCGGAGGGCAAGGGCTTTGCCTGTCTTGCTCAGTGCGTGTCTCCAGCACCGAGTCTGGCACACAGCGCTCAGTGAGGGTTGTGGAGGGGGGTGAGGGCTACCGGCAGCAAGGAGGAACTGAGAGGAGGTCAGTAGGTCTGGTTCAAGAGGAGCAGACTCCCCCCTGCTGGAGGGCTCAGGATTGCTCAGGCATTAAGGACCTGAGTGCAGAGTACAGACACCTGGGTTCGAACTTCGCTCCTCCCACTAGCTCCAGGCAGGTTCCCTAACCTCACTGAGCTTCAGTTTTCTCATCTGGCAGCTGGGGACGGTACCAGCCGCCCCCTCTCTGCGTCTATCGTTAGGACTTTGGGAGCCATGGTGGAGGGGGGCCGGCCGCGGTCAGCACTCACCGGGTGGCAGTGCGAGGCTGACTCTCCTGTCCTCTCCCCGGCTAGGTGACGGCCATGTCGGTGAGGCTGCGGTTCCTGTCCTCCGGGGACGCGGGGGCCGTGGGGGTCGTGGGCCGGAGCGCCTCCTTCGCGGGCTTCAGCAGCGCCCAGAGCCGGAGGATCGCGTAAGTTCCGCCCCGCTGGAGGGTGCGGGGCTGGTTTGTCTCCTGCTGCCTATGACCCTGCGGACTGCCCTCCTGCCAAGTCTGCAGCCCAGCACTGTGAGTGCGCATGCGTGCGCGTGCATACGTACGTGCGCGTGCATACGTACAAGCGCGTGCGTGCGTGCGTACGTGTGTGACCCTTGACGCTGGGAGAAACCTGTAATTTCCTTGAGACCCGAATGGGTATCATCTCAGTTGGTGTTGGAAGTCCGATCTGCCCGAGCTTATCACACGGACTTGGCAGATGAGAAAAAAGGCTCAGAGAAGCAGAGCTGCTCAGCCAAGGTCACACAGCAAGACTGGTTCAGAACTGGAACTTAGGCTCTTGGGGGCGGGGTTAGGATGGAATGTTCTTCCTGTTTAACAGAACAGGACGTGGGGCCACCTAGCCCAGCTCTGTGACCTGGGGCCAGTGACTTCACCCCCGAGTCTCGGTTTCCTCATCTGTGAAATGGGGATCGTGAGTGTCCCTCCCCCACAGAGCTGTCATGAGAGTACAATGAGGTGACAAACAGCAAGCAGCTGGCACCCAGCATGTGCTTGTGGGAAATTTTCAAAGGAGCAGGGGATGGGCCTGGGGTCAGTGCAGAACCTCTAGACACGAGTTCGTGGCTGCTCCGTGTGTTTCCTCCAGCTGCAGGTAATCCCCAGGAGGAAGGTTCGTTTCCACTCCCGGGGGCCGGTGCCTGGTCCTGGGCTTCCTATCAGGCATGGCACAAGCCTGGGGGGTGGGATGTGGGGCATCCTGAGGGGCCCAAGCATCTGCCCGTCCGAGCCAGTGTGGTAGGCAGGCAGCTCTCCCAGCCAAGCAGGGCTCCGAACCTGGTGGGTCAGTGAGCCAGTCAACAACCAGATCTCATCAAGGCCCTCTCTTTCCTGAAGCCCTCCACAGGTTTCCAGCCACCTAGAATACAATCCAGTCCCCTCTCGTGGCCTAACAAACAGCCCCCCATGATCCAGCTGGCCACCCTCCTTTTTAATCCTCTGCTTTTGCTGCATTGACCGCTCGCCCCTCCAGGCCTCAGCGCAGGCAGTGCCCTCCACCTGGGCCTCTCCTCTCACTCCTGTTTTCCTGGCCAGTTGCTGCTTAATCTCCTTGGGGCCTTGGCTTCAGTGCCATGTCCTGAGCCCCAGACCAGATCCTCCTATGGCTCCCCCCTGGGGTCCCACAGCTGCACGCTCGACCCCCAGGGATGCCTGGCCCCTGAGGTCAGGCTCTCCTGGCTCGCTCACTTGTCTCCCAGCTACTCAGTTCCAGCATGTGCCTGGGAGGAGTGGCATCTCAGGGCTGAACTCTTGGGGTGTCCCAGTTGGAAGCACCCTTAGGAATCCCTAATTCATTCCACAAATATTTATGGAGCACCTCCTTGGCCCAGGCCCGGTCCCAGGCTTTGGGGACAGACCCAGGCCCCGCCCTCCTGTCAGGGCGGTGAATAAGCAGCCAACTGTTATCAAGATGGATTCAGCAGGTAGCAACTGCTGTGAGCAAATTACAACAGGGGGCTGTGGGAGGGCAGCAGGGGTCTCAGAGGAGGCCCTCAGTGACACTGCAGCACGTTTAAGGCCAGAGAGAAAAGTTGCCTATTTTGTGCAGACAGCTGGGGAAGTCCTCCAGGTAGAGGGGCAGCCAGTGCAAAGGTCCTGAGGTGGGGATGAGCTCTGAGGCACAGAAAGTGGGTGTGTGGCTGTCTTGTGGGATCGAAGTGAGAGTGGGAGAACTACAGGGCTTTGTGGGAGACAGTGAGGACGTGTGCAGTGTCAGGGGAGCCACCGAAGGGGCTGAAGCATGAGAAATGGAAATTCCCAGAGTGAGCGCCCAGTCCCTCGCCCCCAGCCTCGAAGAGGAGAAAGTGTGGCTGTCACTGTGAGGAAGGCATACAGTAGGCATCCCATAAGTGCTGCTGAGAGGGCCTCAGTAAACTGGCCAGGGAATGATGATGTTCTTGATGGAACCGCCCCTCAGCTGCCTCTGCTGGGCTTCGTCAGGGCCCCCACCCCATGGGGTCTGTAACGAGGGCTGCTAAGGACCGTTGCTCGGGTCACCCAGCCAACGGGGTCATCCAGCCGCAGAACCCTCCCAAGCTGTCCACCCAGCAGGTGCCTTTCTCTAATTTACCCAGTGGCACAGTGGAGACTTTATTCCCGTGGTCTGACAGTGGTGGGCAAGAGGGGGGGGCATTCCACAGACCCATGCAGCCGGCTGCATGAGTGTGCCACATGTGTGCTCATTCACGCCCCGGGCTCAGATGTAATGCTCTGCTGCTGCCATCTCGAAATCTTTAATATGTTTTGAAAAAAGCACCCTGCATTTTCTTTTGTACTGGGTCTCATGAATTCTGTGCGTGGTCCTGCCTGCAGCTCTCCCCCTGCCTGGCCTTTGGGGGCCTCTGGACTTCCTGCATCCATGGGAATGTTCCCGCAGGTCCCCAGTTGGGATCTCTGCCCAGATAATGTCTCAAGATGGACCCCTGGCCTCTTGCGGCCCCACTCTGGGATTCCTGGGGTCAGCGCTCTGGGTGCGAAGAGGACAGAGGGCATCTGACCCTGTTCCATGAGGGCTCATTGGCCATCAGCAGGGACAAGATCACATCTCGCAAAGTCTGCATCCTAGTCTGAGAAAAATGACCTGATGGCTGGACCTCTCCTGGGGGCTCCTTCTCCTGGACGATCCCCCACTCGGGGAATTCCGGAGAATCCCAGCCTGGGTGGGTTCTGAGGTCCCTGAGTGACCACCACCTGGCCTCAGTCTCTTCGGCCCCCCTGTCCATGGGGGAGGGGGAGGAAGAAGCTGCCCACGAGGACGGGGAAGCAGTACATCTATTTTTAACTTCCTGTCTCTGTCCGACTCCCAGGAGTCTGGACCCTTGGCCCTGCGGCTGGACGACCTGGATTGGGTTTCAGACCTCACCTTCTGGCCTTATTTCTCAGGTAATCCAACCAGGCGGAAGCACAGCCACACTGCCGAGGCGGGCAGGCAAACATAACCTCACACAGGAGAGCAGGAGATCAAAGCTCATTGACGCCCCCTTGGTCCCCAACCCCCACCCCTGTCCTGGCACCTGGAACCCCTTTGACTTTGGCCGTGGCTTTTTATTCCATAACCAAAGAATTCACTTGAGGAGGTGATCTCTCTGGTAGGGAAATTTTACACTAAGATGTGAACGATGGCTATTTTAAGGCCATATCTAATACATATGTAATAATATAATATAAGGCCGTATGTACTAAGGTGGGGAGAAGAAGAAGAGGGCCGGGCCCTGATGTTGTCCCATTCTGCCCCAGTTCACAGGCATGGCTGCTCTTAACCCCCTCCTGTCACCCTCGGCCAGGTCAGCTCTCCCCCAGGCTGGCAGGCGGGCACCCGTCTGAGCTAGGAGCCACTGCCCTGGCCACCCTGGGCATTCCTCTGGTGGGATGGCTGGGACACGTGGGGGTGAAAACTGAGCAGCAGCCTTTGATTTTCAAGGGGAGGGGGCGGGAGAAAGGGGAGCAGTTAGGGGTGCAGGCTCTGGGGCCAGAGGCAGGCACGGAAGCCCTGTTTCCTTGACTGTAGAGAGGGCGACATCTCAGAGACATGTGTAAGAAGGGACTAGCCCACGTGAGGCTTGACCTCCGCGCGTGCCCTGTGCGTGTCACACATCCTCCCCGCCCACCAGTGCCCCAGCCTCGGGAGAAAAGTTCAGCTCACACCGTCCTCCTGGTCTGAAACGTGGGCGGTTGGTCCTATAATTGCCCCACGGCCGCGGCCAGACCCGCCTGCCTCCAGACCCCGCACCTGCAGAAGTGGGTGCCGACAACCCCAGGCGGAAGGACCGTCCCAGGGGCCTCACGTGAGGGCGGTGGCCACTGGGTGGCACGTGCCGTCTGGAAGCTTGTCTGGCATGCCAGAGGCTGTTTCATGCTGAGTCCTCCCCGAGCTGGTAAAACCTCCTCCCCCGGAGGCCGCTCCCTCCCCTGGCAGCTATGTCACTAGGCCCGCCTATGTCGCCACCTGAAGGACACACACACACCGCCTTCCCCGGGCTCAGCCAGCGCTCAGAGTGGCCACCACGCCTGCCCGCCCGGCGGAACCTCAGACAAGAGCCCTGAACCCACAGCCCCCCGGGAGTCAGGCACAGCTGCAGCGGCGAGGGTGCAGAGGTCGCCGGCAGATGGAGGCGGGGCCCGGCCAAGGGCACCCACCTCCTGGGGACTGTGGACCCCCGGGAGCTGGCAGGTGAGCAGGGCTCCTGCAGCCCCCCTCCAAGTCGCTCCCCCCCCGTCCCCTGTCTGTCCCCCCGCCGGCCGGCCGGGGCCCCCAGACTGTCTGAGACCCACCTCCCCGAAGGCTGCAGCCCGGCCCGTGTCTGCCAGCCCGGAGATGTCAGCTTCGTGGAGGGTCGGTTCCAAGAGGTGGGTGAGGTGGCCTCGGGCAGGGTGAGGGAGGAGGGAGCACAGCCCCTTGGCCGGCCTCCCAAAGGTAATCTGACATCATATATGAATAACAGCAAAAGCGGGTAAGGGATGAGCAGTGCTGATGTACCAAGCTTTGTGCCCAAGCTAAGTGGAGGGGCCTTCCCTGTTCACCCCCATGTAAATTTATCATCCTGCTTTTATTTTTGCCCTTGGCATTAAGGACTATCTGATGTTTATTATCTTATTTAACTCTGACACATACGTAGCACTTACCCTTTCCCCTCTCAAAGCCCTTTCCATTTATTTGTTAACTTGGGCAACTCTCATGTGGCGACCCTTTCTCTGGTGCCCATTTTACAGAGGAGAAAACTGAGGCACAGGGAAGTTCAATAACTTAGACGAGGTCACACAGCTTGTGGTTACCCCAGAGACCCCGGCATCTAGCTCGAGCACCTGGGCTGGCTGTCCCGTGGTCCCCCCAGCCCCTAGGTGGCCTGGCAGCTGCCAGGGACATGAGTTTGTCGGTTTCGGTCACTGTTTTACCTCCAGACTGGTGTCTGGTGTGCAGTTAGTGCTCTGTAAATATCTGTTGAAGGAATGACTGTCTCATGACTGTGCCGTGGGGTTAGTCCTTTTTTACAAATCGGGAAACTGAGGCTCCGGGATGCTAAGTACCTGTGACCTCAGGCTGGGACTGTAACAGGGATGGCAGACCAGGAGTCCGTGTCTCTCAGGACAGCACAGGCTCCCAGGCTGGCGAGGCCCCCGATGCTCTCAGATCCTTCCTTGCTGCAGTACCCTCCGGGACCCACTTGTCCGCGCGCTCAGGCAGGGCCCGGCATCTCTATTTCTCGCGTGTTGGTTTGTGATGTGGCTGCCCAGCCGTGGCAGGAGCCCAGCCGGAGGGGTGGCCGGGACGGCTCCTGTCTCCCGAGTAAACGGCAGGGGTCGGTGTGTGCGTGTGGACCGGGCAGCGTCTGGCTGGGCTGGACCTACAGCCGGGCTGCCCGCTGAGCCTCCTGGGGTGCCAGTGAGCTCCTCTCGGACCTGCCGAGGGAGCTGGAGCTGCGTCCTGCTTGCCCCCTGCCTGGCTCTCCAGACCACAATCCTCCCCTCCTCCCCTCCTCCCGTGGACGGAGAGAGCCTTCGAGGGTGGGACCCCCGCCCCTTGGCTCCCGTCACAGTGCCTGACTCAAGGAAAGCCCAGCTCTGTGAGTGTTTGAATGAATGAATGAGTCCTGGACCCTTGATTTTAGGTCTCAAAGGGGCCGGAAACTCTAAAGGGCTCCTGGGGAGAGATGCATACCTGGGTTTCCAGCAGGAGGATGGCCCCCGGAGTGGAGCAGACAGTGAATCCCCTCAGACAGTGGGCCCTGGGACCAGCAGCACTGGCAGCACCTAGGAACATGTTAGAAATGCAGATTCTCAGGCCTCACTCCAGACATGGTGACCCCGAAACCGGGGCTGGGGGAGGGCTCAGTGATCTGAGTGTCGGTCCTCCAGATGACCCTGAGGACCCGAGGGAATCCTGCGCCTCCCCGCCCCCAGATTGGTGCTTCACCTCCCGGCTGGGAATCTGCCCACGTGTGGGTTTGAATAGCAGCGCTGCCACCTCCATGATCCAGGCCAAGTGACTTGCCAGAGCCTCAGTTTCCCTACCCTGCAGTGGGGTTAAAATCAATATTTATAGAAAGCCCTTAGCAGGCACGGGAAGCAGCAGCCGCTCAGAGCGCGCCTTCTATTCGTGCACCATCGTGATGCTCCCCCGTTGTCATCCTCGAGGTCTCTGAAGCTGGGGAGCTGACCATCTCTCCCCTCCCTCCCCATCATAGGTTCCCCCAGGCAGGGAGGACCCCCATATCCAGCTTCACCCTGCTTCGGTCCAGCCTGGTTCCTTGCTCTGCGCCCGCCATCACACACAGATTGGATGGCTCCTCCTCTCCTCCCCAGCTCACTCTGTCCCCCGACTTGGAACACTCTTCTGGGGCTCACCCCCGTCCTGTTCTTCCTCTGAGGTCCAGCTGAATGCCTTGGATTCCCAGACATCTCTGCTCTCTAGTCCCCATGTCACGCTATATTTCCTTCCCTCGTCCCGTTCAGCTCAGTGTTTACTGAGCACCTACTGTCTTCCAGGCTGTCGGTGCAGGGAATGATATGGATAGGATGTGATGATTGTAACAGTAGCAAACACTTATCAAGCACCTACTGCCTCCGTGGGGCCGAATGTTTGACCTGGTGTCTAACAATTCTCAGCACTGCTCTCTGGTTTAGGGTCTATTGTTTTCCCATTTATCAGAAAAGTAACTGAGGCTCCAGTAGGGCAGTAGCATAGAGGTGACGTTCCTTTGACAAAGAAACTCCCCCAAATACAGGGACTTAAATAACACTGATTATTCTCCCCTGCACCCCTCCCCGCCTCCCACCTGGTGCATGCTCCCCCCTCCCCCCTTCTCCTCCCGTGCACCTCTCTCTTTCCCCACCCCCACCCTGGAACTTAGAGCGAGGGTTGAAGCTGACTCCTTAGTGCACCTGAGAGGAAGACAGGGAGGGAGGAAGTTGGAAAGAAAAGCTACCGGCTCCTTTAAGAAACTGACCCAGATGTTAGTTTGAGTGTCATTTCCACCCTTGTTTCTTCTGTGAGAAAGGAGTCATGAAGCCGCTCCTGGTGCAGGGACATCTGGGAAACAGTGTCTTTAGAGGCTGAGCCTCTAGAGGATGGACGGAAGCCCGCCTGGTGGTGAGTGTGTCAGCTGCCCTGGTCTTGCGCCTGGCGGACAAGGCATAGGATCACAGGACTCTAGAAGGGGCTCAGACGCCAGTGAAATGGCTCCTAACCGTAATGAGGGTACCCTCACCCTGTAGGACTGCAGTCACTCCTGACACGCTGCTGTCACCCTCGAGGGCTGAGACACGGCTGTCACTGCCAGAGACATCAGTTCTTAGGATCATTCAGTCCACGCCCCTGACTCCAATAGGCTTAGCAAAAAAGAGAACCAATTGGCTCATGTAACTGAAATCCCATGGGCAGGTCTAGCTTCAGGCATAGCTGGATCCAGGAACTCCTCGTCGTGAGGATTTGGCTTGCCTCCACTTGCATCTCCATGCATTGGTTCCATTCTCCCCACACGATGCAAAGGACGTGGCTGGCAGTTTTGGGTACATGTTCCCCCAGAATAGCAATGCCAGCAGAAAGAACTGTTTGCCTGCCTGTGAATTTGGAACCAAACTCTAGGCAGGGTTACTGGCCAGACGTGTGTCCCATGCCTCTCCCTGAGCCAGGGGCGTGGAGTCTGTTGACTAACCCAGGCCTGGGACATGTGTTTGCCTCAGAATGCCTGTGTATGCATGTGCGGGTGCATGTGTGTGTGGGTATGTGTGTGTGTGTGTGCAGGTGCGTGTTTGTGTGTGTGCGGGTGCGTGTGTGTGCATGTGTGTGTGCGTGGTCATTTGTCAGGCTCCCTCCCTCCAAACTACAGCTATAAAGAGCAGAGTTAGGGAGGTGCCCCAGAGGAAAACTGAGGTGCTATTCCCAGAGGGAGGGCCATGGATCCCAGGCGGACTAAGCCAGCAGGTGCCTGGGCTACGATCTGGCCTCCCGACTTGTTTGCCTGTATAGACAAGAGCACACCGAGCAGAAGGCACTCACCTGTGGGCTGCTTGAATGTATTCCTCACTGTGTTAATTTCTCATGTCAAGTTCTTCTTCGTCTTTTTTTAATCTTCAAATGCAAGCACTCATTTTACAGATGAGGAAACTGAGGCCCAGAGTGTCTTGGCAACCTGCCCAGAGTGCTTGGCAACATGGCTCGGCGGCGATGGGGTAGGACTCAGCCAGGGCTCCCGACAGCCTGGGCTTGGGTCACTGATCCCAGAGCGCCTGCCCCCGGGGAGGGCTTTGTCCACGATCCCTGCTCTGACCCTCCGCCCTTCTCACAGGAAGTCCATCCACGGGAACTCCGTGCGGTCTCGGATGCCTGCAAAATCCTCCAAGATGTACGGCACGCTCCGGAAGGGGTCTGTCTGCCCCGACCCCAAGCCGCAGCAAGTGAAGAAGATCTTTGAAGCACTCAAGAGAGGCCTCAAGTAAGGACCCCGTTTGTTGCCCTGAAAATCCTCGTCCTCTGTCCTCGCCTGCTTCTCGTCTCGGCCCCTCCCTGAGGAACGCGCTTGGGTCTCGTCCGAGGGAGCCGGCTCTCCTGCTTATGCCTTTAGCCGACGAGCATGTCCCGGGGGCAGCCCCACGCTCGGGCCGTCCTTGGGCGCTAGGGACACGGTGCAGGCTGCCGGAGGACCCTGGTCTCGTGGCGCTTAGAGGGGAGACAGCAACAAGGGAGTGACATGGTCAATAGTAACTCCCACCAGCCCTGAGGGTGAGGAAGGAAGGTGATGGCGAGGCAGCGCATGGAAGGCCTATCGGACAGGGTGACCGGGGAGACTCACCGAGGAGATCCGGGTGGCCGTGTTGGCCTCTGGGAGATCAGCGTCCCTGGCAGAGGGAACAGCACAGGCAAAGGCCCCGAGGTAGGAGCATGTAGCCCAGGAGGCCAGGGCGGCTGCATTTGAGAGAAGGAGAGACGGACTGGTTAGCTGGGCAGAGCCCAGGACGGGAAGATTCAACCACTCACTGCGCGCCTTTTGCTTGAGGGCTTATGAAGCGCACAGGGTGTGGGAGTGAACAAAACACAGAAATCCCTGTCCCCGTGGAGCTTCCTAATGGGAGACAGACAGACAATAAACAAAATATAGAGTAAGTCAGGTGGTAAATAAATCAGGGTAAGAAGGCGTGGGGCTGATTTTGAATAAGGGGTTCTCAATGAGGTGGTGATATTTGAGCAAAAACCTGAGGGGGTGGAGGAGTGAGCCCAGCAGATAATGGAAAAAGAACATTCTAGGCCAAGGAAACCACATGTGCAAAGGCCCTGGGGCAGGAGCATGATGGAAGCATTGGGGGTGTAGTGAGCAGGCCAGCTCGGGAGCTGAGAGAGGGAGGGAAGGGAGGAGATCTGGGGGATAATGGGGGTGATATGGGGTGCGCTGGGAGCCGTGGAGGGTTCCATGTGGGGGAAGGATGTGATCTGAGTTTGATTTTGATAAGATCCTTCTGGCTGTACGTGGAGAATGGACTGCAGGGGCCAGGGCACAAGGGCGAGGCCGGTGGGAAACGATGGCGGACTTGGCCAGGTAGCAGCTGTGTGGTCGGGGGACAGGGCCAGTTGCAGGATATATCTTGCAGGCGGAGTAGACAGGATTTACTGGGGGAGGGGTTGAGGGTGGAGAGGGAGATGAAAGGAGGTAGTTGGGGCACAAACCTGAGGTTCACGGAGGAGGTCAGGGCTCTGGCTTAGGCGCAGTGTTGCCCCATGAGTAAGTCACATGGAGGGCCGCTGCCAATAGTAGTCCCTCCATGTTCTTCAACCCCGAACTGGGCATCCGGGGCCACTTTGCTGCAGTCCCGGCCCCGCCCCCACCCACCCCTTCCCCACCTGCTGCCCCAGCTCTGCTCGAGTCTCTCCCATGGCTCCCTACTTCCCTTGGGAGGGCATTCAGGGTCCTTTCTGACCTTCGACCTTTCTAAACTTTTCTTCTATTATTCACTCCCCATCCTCACCGGTTCCCCGAATGTGCCATCTTCCTTCATACACCTGTGCCTTGGCTCTTGCTGAGCAGGAACCGGGCAGTGGGGAGTCTCCGTCAGCCACCGTTCGCCCACGTCCCTAGATCAGCTCACATGCACACTTTCTGAATCAAACGCTGTTCCTTCCTGCTGGGACGCCTGTCCCTCTGCCTCTTGTGACCCTGCTCTTCGTTCCTAACTAATTAATAACAGTGACAGCAGCGGCTACGGCTCGTTCCGGGCTTTGCACACACGCATCCTCGAATCCCTGAAGAATGCTATCAGAGAATCTCCCAACCTCCTCCTCTCCTCAGGAGACTGAGTCCTAAAGATGGCAAGCAACTTGTCCAGGGTCCCGCAGCCAGGAAGCAGGGAGTAGGGCTTCAGGGCCAGTGCCAACCTACCCCGTGTCCCCGCCAGCTCGGGGTAAACGTCACCTCCCCCACTTGCCAGGTCCTGACGGCCAGCCCAGGGGGCATCCAGCACCCTCCGCCCGCGATTCGTGCTGCACGACTGGCCCAGCGCTGGTGCCCAGTGGGAGTGGGGGGCGCGTGTGCCTAGAGCCTGTCTTCAAGGGGCTCATCTCCCGGGACTGCCTCTGGTGATTCCTGTAAGGACCATGCATTTGGGACTTGTCTGGACTCACTCAACAGCATCCCCTTCTTCCTGGGGAGCCCAGCCCCTAAGTGAGCAATGGCCTGGGAGATGGTGGTGGAAGGGGGCCCAGAGAGGGCGAGTCACCTTCCTGGGGTGGCCCAGTAGATCTATGATGAAGCAGGATGGGGCCTGACCCCAGTCCCCAAGTCCAGACCTCAGGCTTTAGTTCTAAGGCTCGTTGGCTGGAAAAGAACATGAAATGTCCCCTCCAGGCCCACAGCTTTCTCTCTGCTTCCCAGAATGGGTCTTCCAGCCCCTCTCTGGTCCTTGGTCCTGAACATGCACACACCAGAGCGGCCTGCTGTTATCGGTGAGGGAGGCGTGCTCTTGCTGACCCCTCCACGGGCTGGGACGAAGAGAGTGGCCTCCGGGGGTCACTGCCTGGTTTCAGACCTGGGTTCAGCCTCTTCCCTGCTGTGGCTCTGGGCTGAGTTCCTTGCCAATTTCGAGGGTCAGTTTGCCCATCTCTAAAATGGGTATAATAACAGTAGGACCTATTTGTGCGGCTGTTTGGTGAATTAATGGAGAGATTTCCCATTTGGCACAGCCCTGGGCACACAGCCCTCAGCGTGTGGGGCCTGGAGGCTGAGCGAGCTGGGGCCAGGCTTCCGGGGGGCGGGATGGCTCTGCCCCTCTCACCTCAGGTCTGTGCCCCGACTACCTCCTTTCATCTCCCTCTTCGCCCCCAACCAGCGCTGTTCCTGCTGGCAGCGGTGGCCGCCTCCGCTCCAGAGCCCTGGTCATCTGGCCGTTTCTTTTCTTCTTCCTGTTCCTTGGCAAATTCCCCTTCCTCGTTCTCCTCACAGGGAGCATCTGTGCGTCCAGCAGGCAGAGCTGGATTACCTGTCAGGTCGCCACAAGGACACCCGCAGGAATTCGAGGCTGGTGAGAGCTCTCCCTGCCCCTTCCCACCCGAGCAGCCTGGTGGGGTGCAAAGATGCACTCTCCCTCACCCCCGGCCTGCATCACGGGCGCAGATCTCAGTCTCGGAGCTCAGGGGCCTAAGGAATGCACTGTCTTTATTTTTCGATGATCCCACCTCTCTTGGCCCCTGAGGGCTTTAACCTCCCAGGTGGCTGGGAAGCTTCCACCTCCCTCCCCCAGCCCCCCCACCTCAAAGTCCCGCAGTTCCCCTCCACGCTCTGGCTCTAGAAGTAACTGGAAGGTAGGTGAGTGTATAAAGGCTCCTCTGTTTTAGCCGCTCCCATTTCATAGGTGGGCGCACTGAGGCGAGGGGAGGGGTGGCCGCGGGGGGATCCGGGGTCCTGCCTCCCTGGACGCTGCTGCTTCTCAGCTTCCCAGCAGTTCCTCTTCCGTCCAGAGGCTTGAGAACTTTCCTATTTCTCTAGAGCTTACGTGGAGTCTTAATCCACAAGCGCACACATACAATTTCTCATAAATGCATATGTGGGAAAACACACACTTTGGGGGGATTTTAACCCACCTTTCCTTTTGCTTGATACCCCCTCCTCCCCAGCGTTCAGTGTCCCACCCCATTTCACCCCTGAGGACGATCTAGGATTTCACTTTTCATATTTTTCTGCCTGGTCGCGCAGTCACTTAAGCACACGAACGCGTAGAGAAGGTTTTGGTCAACAGTCGTCTTATAAAGATGAGGTCGCAACTTACCCACTGTCCCACATCTCGCCCTCTCTCTCTAGTGAATCTCTGACCTCGTGGAAATTCCTCCCGGCTCAGGCAGGGTGATTTAAGCTATGCGGGCAAATGAGGGCCTGTTGGGAAATAGAGATTATTAGCACAGGGCCCGGCCGTCACTGACATGTCGGGTGTGGCTGCGTGCAGACCACGTGGCAGAGACTATGCGGCCCCCCAAGGCCGAAAGCCTTTCCTGTCTGGTCCTTTATATGAAGATCTGCCCAGTTGATATGTTCTTTTTGTTGGCCGCCCCCCGGCCCCTGGCATGAGTGGACCAGTCTTGATTAGCATTTCCCTAAGCCTGAGCCCCCCCACCACCGGGGTGGGGGTGCCCTCCCTCCGTCCCTCTGGCCATGGCCAAAATCACCCCTTAAACGATCAGACTGCAACGGTCCCCATTTTGTCGAGGGCTTACCGTGTCCTTGACCTTCCACAGCAACCCTATGGGGCAGGTGCTCTGTGCTATGGCCACCTTATTTTACCCAAGGAGATGGAGGCTCAGAGATGTTGAGTAACTGGCCTGGGACACACAGCTGGGAAGCAGAGCCAGGCGGAGAATGGCCCCAGCCCAAAGGGCGTGTGTTTAACGCTCTTCCCCTGGGCTCCGGACCAGGCCACTGACTGTAGGCTGCACAGGAGGGAGTGGCTGCTGGTTTTCTATCATCTGAGTTCAGGTGCTCCTGAGATGTGGCCTCATGGGTCTTGGAGGAGCACCTGGAGACCTGACACCCCGCCCCTCCCCCTTCTTTTCTCCCCCACAGGCTTTCTATTATGACCTGGACAAGGTGAGCGAGCCTTTCTGTCTGCAGGGCCATAAGCAAGGTGGGCCGGGGCTGGGCCCTGCTGGATGAGAGGGACTCATGTCATGGCTTGCATTTCACCCCTCGGGCCGTCCTGCAGGAGGGACGCCTGGGTTTCCTCCCTATTTTACAAATGGGGAAATGGGTTCAATGGTGAGCCTTCCTCGAGGATGGTGAGGGGCTGGTCTGGCTTTGAGCCCCATTCTGTGTGTTAGGACCCAGAGGAAGGGGCAGGGGCTGGGGGCTGGGGGCTGGGGGCGGCCCAGGCTACTTTGAAAGCACCTTCTCTCTTTCCGGGAGAAGCAAACACGCTCCGTGGAAAGGCACATCCGGAAGATGGAGTTTCACATCAGCAAGGTCAGCCTGCCTCCTGGAGGTCACGGGGTGGGGCTGGGGCTTGCTGGACCTCCAGTGGGTTAGCAGGGGAGAGGCTGAGGAGGCGCAGGGACTGCAGGGGCTCGGCCCTGAGGTTGGAGTCAGCAGGGGTGGGGGCGCTGGGCTCTCATGCTCTTACAGGGCGAGAACCCTGAGTCCGACCACCCCATCGCAGAGATGGGAGAGTAGAGGCCCAGAGAGGGACAGGATGGGCCCAAGGTCACACAGCAAGGCCTTTAAGCTTTATACTCTGCCAGCGCTTCCGTGTCCTTGCTTTACTCTCCCGGCAGCCCAGCGGCTGGGCAGGGCATCACAAACCTACCTTCCCGGTTTTACAGCCTGGAAGTTGGACAGGGAGAGGGGAAGCGGTGCATTTACCCACCCACTTCACTCGTTTTTACCATGCCCTGCCCCGTGCTGCATACAGAGTGAGCGAGCAGTGTGGTCCCTGCTCCTGGGCTCACGTTCTCGGGGCGGGGGACCCAGGACGGCTGGCCCCATAGTGCAGCAGGGCTGCGTGGCATCTCGCAGAGGTTGAGCGTGGCAGGCAGGCTGGGGCCCCACGCCCCGGCTCGGACAGCGCCCAGCAGCCCGTGCGCCCGCCGCAGGTGGATGAGCTCTACGAGGGCTACTGTATCCAGTGCCGCCTGCGGGACGGGGCCTCCAACATGCAGAGGGCCTTCTCCAGGTGCCCGCCCAGCCGCGCCTCCCGAGAGAGCCTGCAGGAGCTGGGCCGCAGCCTGCAGGAGTGCCTCGAGGTGGGTGGGCAGTGGGGGGCGCAGAGGGCAGCCTGGGGGTGGGGTGCCTGGACCCCGAGGCAGCATCCCCCCACCCCTGGGCCTCTGGCTGGCAGGATCTGCGTGCCCCCCTCCTCCCACCCCTCCTGGCCCCGGGCTGGTTGGTGAGCCACCCTGTGTGGGGCTTTGCAGGACATGTGGCTCATCGAGGGGGCCTTGGAGGTTCACCTGGGAGAGTTCCACATCAGGATGAAAGGTAACAGCTGAGAGCGGGTGGGCGGAAGCCAGTTGGGGCGGGGCCTCAGGCCTTCTTGGGGGCCCTGGGACTTCTGCTGAGGGTGGGGGTTTGGTCAGAATCCCAGGGCTCCAGGCAAAACTCTGGGCTTCCACTCATGGGACGCAACCTCAGGCGCGGCCCGGCCCCTGAGTTGGACATGAGGGCCCAGTCCTGTCCACTGTCCATCCTGACGATTTATCCGTCCCTGAAGCGGATACCCGCACTTGGAGGGGGTTCCCCAGTGAGGGCCTGTGGCCCATGGGGCAGGGGCTGAGCAGGCCAGAGGGGAGACGAGCCCGTCCCTGTGTTCCAGGCTTGGTGGGCTACGCACGCCTGTGTCCCGGAGACCAGTATGAGGTAGGGCCACCTCTGCGGTCAGGCCTCAGGGTTCCCCACCAGGCCTTCGGGGTCCCCGCGGTAGGGGGGGTGCCCAGACAGGTGGCGAGGGCGAGGGCCTACCTGGGGCAGCTGACCTATCCCTTCCTGGGCCGTGCCCACAGGTGCTCATGCGTCTGGGCCGCCAGCGCTGGAAGCTGAAGGGCCGGATCGAGTCAGACGACAGCCAGACCTGGGAGGAGGAAGAGAAGGCCTTCATCCCCACCCTGCACGAGAACTTCGAGATCAAGGTGGGTGGGGCCTGGGGGACGGGGTCAGGGTGCCCAGGGACTCAGCTCAGACGCCATCCGCAACTCCCACCCCCCAGGTGACAGAGCTGAGGGGCCTGAGTTCACTGGCAGTGGGCACAGTGACGTGTGACATCGCTGACTTCTTCACGACCAGGCCGCAGGTGATCGTGGTGGACGTCACAGAGCTAGGCACCATCAAGCTGCAGCTGGAGGTGCTGTGGAAGTGAGTAGGGGCCCCGCGGCCTTCCGGGGCTCTGATGCCCCTCCTCCAGGCCGGCCTCAAATTCCCAGCCCCGGGGGGACTCACACCCAGAGCCGAGCGGCGCGGGGCCTCCCTGGCTCCCCCTGGTGGTCGGACTGCACCCCCGCACCCACCCTGGCCCTCATCTGGCCCCGCAGACAGACTGGAGCCCAGACTTCTCCGTAGCCTCTGAGCTTCCCCTTCTTCTTCCCCGCCCCTCTGAGTTGTCATTCCCTTCTTGCAACTAGAGACCCGCGCTGGCCAGGACCCTTTCCACGGCCCTCCTGGGCTGGGTTCCATGGAGGAGCCTTGCCTCCGCCCTGGAGGACTCCCCTATGGCCCCCAACACCTCCTTCCCCTACAGGCGCGGGCCGAGCAGTCACTTAGCCCCCCTGGACCACAGACCCCAAGGGTGGGGGACACTCGTGAAAACGACCCCTGCCCAGGGTGGGGGCTCTCCATCAGGCATTGCAGGGGGCAGGGGGAGGGCCCGTCTGGGGCAGCTGCCTCATCACCTTCTTGGGCCGTTCCGTGAACGCTGGTGGTCTCCGCAGGCTTTGTGTTTGCTCTTCCTCCAAATGAAACCTAGCGTTTCGAGAGAATTTTCTTCTCTTTACTCCTCGAGGCAGGTGCCGTGGGAGCTAAGGGCTGAGGAGTGCTTCCTCTGGGCGGGAGCTTGCTCTGACTGCTTGGGGCCAGTCTCTCCAGTCTCTTCTTCCGGGGGTGGGCATCCAGGCCTGGGGTCGCCGGCTGCTGCTTTCCCCCCCGTGAGCTGGGTGAATTGGGGCGAGTGAGCACCCCCGGCCTCAGTGTCTTCACCTGTCTCGTGGGGGCTGGGCACACTTCTTCCCCGGGAGGCCCCTCGAGCCTATAGGGGCCTCCACGGGAGGGAGGCCAATCCAAGGCCGCAAGCATCCCGCGGCCTGCAGCTGCCCTCGGCAGGCAGGGAAGGCTTCCCAGGAGGCACCTGCAGCCTCTGGGCCCCACAGAGCCAGAGCCAGGCCTTTGAGTGAAGGAGAGGGAGCAGGTTTCCGCGAGGCGGGGAGGTTCCCCACACCTCCTGGCTCCCACAGCAGGCTCAGGGAGGGTCCCGCTCAGCCCCACCTCTCCTGTATTTCACACGTTCCCTTTGGATTCCCGGCCTTACCTGTGACCAGGACCGACAGAGGTCCTTTGAGAGATAATGGCGCCCCTCGTACAGATGAGCATAAGAGGGATGGTGATGTCGTTTGACCCAGAAAATGGCAGAACTGAGTGTCCATTGTGCCTCTGCTGAGCTTCTCAGGGTGACCTCCAAAGGGGTGCCATTCACATGAGCCGCCTGGCTCAGGGCCCTCAGGGTGGTGGGAGTCTGGGACGTTCCCAAGGGGCTTGAGCATGTGCACCTAGAGTCCCCAGGCCGTGCCCGTGACCCCAGGCCAGGCCCCCGCCAAGCCTCCATCCCTCTTAGAAGTGCCCCAGGGCTGGTCTGCGCTCCGGGGTCCTCCCAGGCGTTGATGACACCCTGCCCTTCTGCTCTCTCCTCCAGCCCGTTTGATACTGACAGCTTCCTGATGTCACCGAGCCCCACGGGCAAGTTCTCCATGGGCAGCAGGAAGGGCTCCTTGTACAACTGGACACCCCCAAGCACCCCCAGCTTCCGAGAGAGGTATTACCTGGTGAGTGAGCCTCCCCAGGGCAGGGGT
Source organism: Potos flavus (assembly GCA_028534135.1). NCBI lineage: Eukaryota > Metazoa > Chordata > Mammalia > Carnivora > Procyonidae > Potos > Potos flavus. The sequence goes on along the minus strand of CM052885.1, from coordinate 112,749,978 downwards.
GCTGCGGTCACGCCGGGATTGCGGATGGGGGCCGCTCCCCGGGGGCCCAGCAGCCTGGCGGCTCAGGAGGTAGCAAGCCCAGGACTCAGCCGCCCTTGTTTTGGGCTCATCCTGGGTGGTTTCGGCGCTCTTCCTTCCTCGCTGTCAGTCCTCCATTCTGGGGGCCTCTGGGCTTGGTCCCGGGCTTGGCTGGTTCTCCTGGAAGGCTGGAGTGGGGTTCTCTGGAGGGTTCTGCCACCCCCGTCATAGCCTTGGCCTCCGATTTACTTGGTTTAAAATTAAATTTTATATATGCTCCTAGTAGGTAATACCTTGACATAGTGTATGGTAAAACATCTCCCTCCCATGACCTCCAGAGATCTGGGTCCCTTCCTTAGCGCCAACTATTGTCAACGTCTTCCATATTCTGGCCACGGTGCGCCCGGCATCCTTCAGTTAAAAAAAAAAAAAAATCACATCTGGTCCGGAGTATGGACTCTGGAAGCCAGACAAGCGAGGGGTCAAATTCTGTGTATGCCTTTCACCTGCTGTGTGACCTGGGGCGAGTCACTCAACCGCTCTGGTCATCAATTTCTGTATCAGAGAACTGAAAACAACAGCACCACTCGGGTGCGGGGGTTGGGGTTTGCAAGGATTAAACGAGGTAATACACAAGAAGGGCCTGGAAGAAGGCCTGATGAGAACTGCTGGTGCTGTGGGAACATCGAGAGTTGTTACTAGTCTGCCTGAGGGGAGGGGAAGGTCTGCAGCAGAGGGGGCGAGGGTCACCCATTCACGTCACCCATTCAGAACTCTGTGCCAGGCCCCGTTCTAGGCCAGGTGAGGACAGTGCCCTTAGGGAGCACCGCATGCCCAACAGGGTAAGGAAGCCAGGAAGGGGAAGGGGGTTTGGGGACAAGGTCCGACCTGCTCCTTAAAATAGGGTGTGCAGGGGGCAGGTCCCGAGCAAAGGTGCCATCTGAGTGAGGGCCTGAGGAGACAAGAGCATGATCACAAAGACCTAGGGGGGAAGAAGGTTCCAGGAAGAGAGTACAGTCACTGCAAAGGCCCTTGGACAGGAAGGCACAGGGCCTGGAGGACGTGAGCAATGGCGCGGAAAGGAGTGAGCTAGGACGATGGGGATTCGGGCAGAGAGGCTGCAGGGTCCTGTCAGCACCTCCTGGCCGCCGATCGCCTTGGTGGGCCTCAGTCACGTCGACAGGGTCGGTGTCTAGGGAGGGAAGCGCCGCTGGGGGCCTTGTCGTGGTCCCTGGTGTGGCAGTGAGGCTGGTCCTGTGTCCCCTCCCCAGTCTGTCCTGCAGCAGCCCACGCAGCAGACTTTGCTGCTGGGTGGGCCGAGGGCCACCTCCATCCTCAGCTACCTCTCTGACAATGACCTTCGGGGCCCTGGCCTGCGGAGCCAGAGTCAGGAGCTGCCTGAGATGGACTCCTTCAGCTCCGAGGACCCCCGAGACACGGAGACCAGCACCTCAGCCTCCACCTTGGACATGGGCTTCCTGCCCTTGGCCATTGGCCCCAACGCCTCCATCGAAGAGGAGGCCCAGGGGGCCCCCCAGCCCCTGCCAGAGATGGCCCACCTGGTGGGAGGCGCCTTTGAGGAGCAGCCTGGCTGGAGGAACTTGGGAAGAGCAGGCTCCGACCTGCCAGGGGAATCCCCAGTCCACGACCATACAGCCCCGGGGAGCCGGAAAGACCACGACGAAGGAGAAACCGAGGACAGAGTGGATGGGCCCGAGGTGACCCTCGAGAGGCCCCTGCAAGAGGTCCTGGAGTTACTGAGGTCCGAGGAGCCCGCCCAGCCCCAGCTGCGGGAGCTGGAGTACCAGGTTCTCGGCTTCAGGGACCGGCTGAAGGTAGGTTTATTCATTTATCGGTGCCTAACAAGGGGGAGTAGTCCCCGGGGGCAGCCGGCCTGGGCTGGCATCCTGGGCAACGTCTTCCCTCTGGGCCTCAGTCTGCTCATCCGTCAAGTGGGGAGAACAATGGCCCTCAGTGGCTGGGAGGAGGATTACAAGAGGAAGTTGGGGATCAGGGCGGATAACCTGCTCTGCGTCTGGCCAGGGACCCGGCCCCATCTGGCATCTTCTGACCCGGGCAGGTGGGGCTGAGGCTGGGCGTCCCATTCCCAAAGCTGGGGTGCGTTCGGGGTCAGAGCTGGGGTCACAAAAGGCCCCGGGCAGCCGCACACCCTCCCCTGAACCAGCTTCTCGCCAGGGCCCGTGGTGAGGGCCGTCCTCAGGTGGCTCTCAGGGGCGCTGGCCTGGGCAGATTCTTCAGTTTTTCCAATTATGTAATTTTAAATCTATAGACAATAAAACATGTGACATCAGCACCAACTTCAACATCAGTTAATTTCTGAAACCACCGTCTTTGGTGGAGGACACGCTGGTATTGAAATAGTTTCCCGGCTCTCTTCAACAATCATCCTGAGGGGAGTTCAAGACCCAGCGTGGCCCGGCCGCAGGGCTGAAGAGCGGCCTCGTGCTCCCGAGCGCTGGGAGGCCGTGACGGGCCTGGAAGCTGCCATGTGCGAGCTCGGCCTCCTTCCGGCCTGAGTTACAGCCCTGGGGGGGGTCTGAACTCCGCGGAGTGAACCATCGGTGTAAATTCAATATGGTGTCTTTACCCAGAAGGTTCTGTACTGACGGGTTGATGAAAATGTGACCAGTCTGATGAAAATGTGACAAAGTCTCTGCATTTCACCGAGGAGCGAAGTTTGGTACACCACAAATTCGTACACACAGAAGCGACTGTGTGTGTGTGTACACGCGTATACACACACATTTTTTTTCTCTCAGGCGAGGGAATCTCTGCAACTAGGCTTGTCATTCTCTTGTGACTCAAGGTTTTCTCTGTGGCCTCCACCTTTGGGAGCCTCGCTCCGGCTCTCGAGGCGGAATCCGGGGGCACTCTGTGTGGGACGAGGCCCGGGGGTGCCGGGGATGGGGACACAGCGAGCCCCGGGGTCCCGCCGTGAATTGAGAGGAGACCGACATCTCCTGCAGGGGATTTCTAGATGCCGAGGAAGGGACCTGCCTTGGGGAGACTTGACCGGTGTCACAAGCGGTGGCACCGACACTCTCTCCCCACCCCTGCCAGTCAGGGGGGCCTCGAAGGTCCTCCCCCTCTGCGTTTCCCCGGGGAGAAGAGACACTCGAGATCTAGAGGCTCCCCCGCAGCCTGTGAGCCTCCTGAACAGGTGTTGGGCCTCTTTTTAAAATAACTTGGAATTGGTGGCCAATATTTAAAACCTGGCGGCTTCCCACAAAAATCGAGGTTTCCAGCTTTTTTCTTTTAAAGGGCATCGAACAATCCGGCCACCCTGGCCCTGGCCCTGTGGGCTCTGTGAGCCCAGTGAGGCTTTTCAGATCCGTGTCCCTTGTGCTCCCGAGCTGTTGCTTGTCACAGGCTACCTGCGGGACCTCGGGCAGGGCCGTGGCCCCGTGCCCGGCCTTCACTCGGGGGGTCACACTGGGGCCGCTGAGGCTCGCAGCCCTGGGGACGGATGGTGCTCGTGAGCCCCCGTCCTAAGGGTCCGCCCTGAGGGCTCGCCGCTCCGTCCACAGCCCCGCGGAGCCCCCCGGGAGCACGCCTCCGCCGAGAGCCTGATGGAGTGCATCCTGGAGAGCTTCGCCTTCCTCAACGCTGACCTCGCCCCGCAGGAGCTGTCCCTGTTCGGGGGCTGCCAGGGCCCCCGGTAAGTGCACTCCCCTCCCCGCGCAGACCCGGGGACACAGCCTCCGTTCCAGGCCTCCCGTCGGCTTCCTGGCCAAGGCCTTCCGTGGCCCTGCGCCCAGTCTCTAGTTGCCTCGCTTCTCTGTCGTGCTCCCCGCCCCTGCGTGCCCGCCGCCTGGTGCGGAGCACTGAATGACAGTCCCCCAGCACGGTCCTGAGCTCTGAGCAATGGGCTATTTTGTGTTCATCTTGAAAAATGACGACAAGGTACACGGTAGAACCTCTGTGCTCTGCCTTGCGTACGGGCAGCAGCAAGCCGGGACCCACGCTCCCTGTTCTTCTGCACGATCCGCCCTCACCTCCGACACCCTCCTCCTCCTCGGCTCAGCAGCCCCCACTGCCCCGCTCACACCTGGCTCCTGCGCCAAATCTCAGCGGCAGTGAAGAGGATGCACAGTAAACCTCGTCTCCTCCTCTCGAGATCCCATGGGGAGGGGGTGGCACTCCCACCCGACATCCCAGGGTCACAGTGTCCTCGGGCCCTGGGCTAGGCTCCTACCATTAAGCCACCGTGGCGCCAGGCCTGCCGGCTGGCAGGGTCACCCTCACCCCTCACTGCCCTGAGCGTGGTATTCCTGTCCCCACTTTACAGACGAGTACACTGAGGCCAGGGGGGCACACCGGTCCCGAGTCACAGAGCTAAGGATTAGCTTGAACTTCTGACTTCAGGTCGACCACCCTGGAAAGTGTCCCCCGCTCCCCGTCTCCTGGGCCCACGCCAAGCCAGCACCTGTTCTCAGTTGTTGCCGGCTTTTGCTGCTTTTCCTTTTCTCTTCGATTTCTCCTGGGTAGAACGCTGTCTCCCTGGGGCCTGGAGTGGGCCTCCCGGGTCAGAGCTCTCCGAGGGAGCGTGTCTTCTCCCCTCGGAGGCAGCTGAGCTGCTAACTGGAAC